>OZ017779.1:11569955-12169955 GCA_963969325.1 Lycopodina hypogea
TAAGCACTATACAATATTTGGTGTTAAAGCTGCTGTAGAATAGGTTAACTATGTCCAAGCAACTCTGTTCAGCTGTTTCAATCTTCTAAAACACTTTATTTCTAGCTAAATTGTTTAATGCTGACAGAGATCCAGTAAAGTTATTTTTCAAACTGTTGGTTTTGACAAACAAAATTCATAAGATAAAACAACAACAGCCATTATAGATAATTAAGGAAAAAAAAACA
This sequence comes from Lycopodina hypogea, assembly GCA_963969325.1. Classification (NCBI taxonomy): domain Eukaryota; kingdom Metazoa; phylum Porifera; class Demospongiae; order Poecilosclerida; family Cladorhizidae; genus Lycopodina; species Lycopodina hypogea. The sequence continues at coordinate 11,570,183 of OZ017779.1, forward strand.
TAAAACAAAATTGAACCATGTGGCTGCTACATTATGCACATGACACAATTAGAGCATGATCCCAATAATTAACCCAATTACATTAGGATAACAGTAAGTTATGCAGACCAACATATTTTAACATCATCCATTAAAAGGTCTTAACCTATTAAATTCTACCTACCAGCTATAAAAGAGAAGTTTTTTCCACTAATACTCAATATCAGTGATTATTTAACTGTAGCTTGTTGAAAATCCAGTGCATTCACCTCAGTGATCCCAGTACAAATCATATCAACCATGGCCCATTTATGAAGGAATGCTAATATAGGAAGAGGTTAATGCATACAGCTGGACACGCATGATACCCACCTTCTATTTTGCTCACAGGAGAAAGCGAGGAGGGTGTGAGGGAGTTCGTTGTGGAGCCTTACAGACGATACTTCCTTCCAAGATCAGGAGGCTGGGTCCTCAGATTGGGCCGCGCCCATTTCCATAGAAACCTTACCAATATTTCTAATTAGAGAGTTAGCTGGTGTTTATAAACCTGCATTTGCGCTGATAAGTGGAGTACACAACTGAGTACAGAACTCTCGTGGTTTCCGTTGGTAATGGTTTCATCTACAGGATTATTGCATGAATCTCCAGTTCTCACTATTGTTTATGAAGTCACACTTTTCAATTCTTTTTTTTCTCCTAATATTATTATAGCTATAACGAAGAATATAACAAGCAATCAAAAAAAAAAAATTGAAATGATGAATAGAAAATCAATATATGTGTGGTGTGTGCGCATCCCTTTAATTTTGAAGCTACAGAGCTATCAAAAGGAAAGAAATCAAGCTGTGAGGATGTTAATTTTGATAAAGGAAGGGGAGGGGAGGTTGGCCAAACAACCAAAAATGAAAATGGTATTGGACCAGCTGTAATAGAAAAGATGAAAGAGATAACAAAAAATTAGCTTGGGGGGGGGGGGGGGAAGAGAAGAGAGATAACAGCAAATAATTTTTTTTAGTTTGCTTAGAGGTACAAATATTCCTTTATAAACATTATCCCACTCCAGACAGCAAAATTGCAGGAAATCATAGTGAAATACAGGTATTCTAGAGTGGATAGGTGCTTGTGTTACTGGCACATTCACAATAGTTATCCTCTGAGGAAAAAAAAACCAGTTAAAAAATTACCAATATTGTATGAATCTGGAGTGGGGACCTGCCAGCTATGCATGATCAAACATGGAATAATTGTTCACAGAAAAGAGGGGAAGAACTGGAAGTATATGTTCATTCTCAGAAGGAAGTGGGAACTTGCACAAGTATCTCCATATTTTTGGTCCAATCTCCAGTTGTTTGTTTGTTTGTTTGTTTTTTATATAAATTTTAAGAATGTCCAGATATCTGGAAGTGTGAGGTTGCCAGGTCTGAGAACAGTTCTCAAAACTGTCAATACTGAGAAATTTCTTAACATTTTAAAGATGTATAGTATTATGATAAAAAAAATGTTTATAATAACCTGGCACCATTTTTCTGGAACATTACAGTTGGTTTTTTGTTGTTGTTTTTTACACATGTATCTATCTAGCTAACTTGCTGGCTAGCTGAATATTGTGAAAGAAAATATACTAATGATAGTGCCCTGAAAATTATCCTTTTCTCTTAAAATGGTCTTGTTTATCTTCCAGGGGAAATTTGGAAAGCCAAAATATTGAGTGATAACAGTCTTTTAAAGAAAAAGAACAGAAGAGCTATCTTATAAATTAATAGTTCAGAAGGTAAACTTTTTTTTATCAAAGGACGAATTGTGCTTTCAGAATTGTACTATCTTGTACAATGTGACTTATAATGACTATTCAAGTTACGTTGACTTGTTTTAATAAAGTTTCAGTGGTCTAACCATTCATAAGCAGAATATGCACCCAAGTTTCTTAACATCCCACAAGGTTGCAATTATATGTAATCAGACTTCCTTGTAAATTCTTAGATTTTAATTCATTAAACAAATACATGTTAGTATGAATAAATGGTGTGTCACTGAATGCTGATGAAATAAAACAAATATCCATATACAGTTCTGTCGATATCCTTTTCTCCTTTGTAAAACACTGATTTAATGGCATCTATTTAAATTAAGATGGTAGCTGGGTTAATCTTGCATCAAATGGCTCTATATATAAATAAGAGTTGTGTAACAAAATACAGTACTAGCTACATAGATACACAAATGCACCGAGGTATACCAGAAAGTGAGACATAACTATGCACAGATTGTGATTAAGCAGTGGCATAGAACTAGTCACAGTAGATGCGAGCAGATATCTCCAGTTGTGATTATAAGATATATGAGTATTACTGTTACACATTGGAAAGTAATAATGAAGATATATTGTAATACTTAGTAATGGAATGATATCTATCAATATATATATATATATAGCTGTATATATCAAGGTTGTATCTATGTATGTACATGTCATAGATCTGAATATGGCAAATGGCCTGCCAAACTGTTGTACCTGGAGACCTGAACCTTGGCATGAATACAAATTGACCCAGGGAGTAACCTGGGAATCCTGGGTCACAGGACTAGAAAAACTGCATTTTTAAGTAAGCTTTCATCCAGTGCATGAGTAACCACAAAGTTGTTTTACAAACCACACATGTAATCTATCACACAAAATTATTATATCCCAAGTCACTTTATTTATGCTAATATTTTTATTATGAGTTGAAAAGGGCACTGATTACTAACTGAACTTGTTTCATCTAAGGAGTACATCCACAGCTCTGTTTAGCTTGCTGAACAGATCACTTTGTTTTGACTTCCAAAATCATCACTCACTGAAAGTTAGAGAATGCCAGTGACTGAAAACCTGTGCTACAATTAGACAGAGAGGCTGGTACAACATCCATAGTTATGGTTAGGGAAGTAAAACTGAGAAATTTAGTCTTTTCATTCCAAACACACACCCTTATCTGATTTTTTAGCATTATACCATGCCTCCAAATATATTAACCTTCCTAAAAATGAATGAGCAATACAATGCTTCCTAAACATGCTGGCCTTTCTAAAGGAATCAATCAGCGACCTGGTTTCATGTATTTTTATGAGTTACTGTTATTTGAATGAAGCCACAAGGTCTAGAAATGATGTTTTGAGTGGCATTGATCGTGCTTCATATTGATATTGGCCCAGGTAACACTGGGGCATATCTCTCTAGTAAGTATTGAATTTTTAAAAAAAATTTTTTAACAACTTCTTGTAATTACTTCATATTGTTGATATCATCTCAATTTGATTTTTTTTATCGCCTTTTCTTCTCAAATTTGATATTTAACCTTTCCCCCCCCCCCCCCCCTTCATTTTGTCTGGCATCACACCATGTAATTGTTGATAATTTGTTTTGTTTTCCAATACAACAGATTCAAAGATTGGCAATTGAAGCAAACATTTAATTATTTTCACCAATTGTAGTGAAAAAAATCTGAATGTAATCTAAATAGTCGTCAACTTACCCAAGTGGATTGCCATAACAAAAACCTATGTTACCCTACATACTGATATGATGCTGCATTGTTGCTTTCAAATGATGCACCAATTTTGTTAATTGTTTGTTGTTTTTTTATACAGGGTGGTCAGATGACAGTCAAGGATTACATGTGTCCCTATTTTAATGAGTGATGAATCCGAAAATGTAGGGTTCCAAAGATTTTCTATTTCAAATGGGTTGTGTTATGTTAAATAACAACTCCTCAGAGGCTAAGGTTCTGACTGATTTAGTAAAATACCACAACTGAATTATGCCACAAGGCCATGCACAGTATGATAATATGGATATTGCTACCTTCACCTTTCATTGTCGGAATAAACAAAAACAATCCCATTATGTAGTTCCTGCTATTTATAGTAGTAAATATGTATTATATATTTTTATGCTGTTTGTTGTTGTTTTTGTTGTTGTTTGTTGTTTTTGTTATCTTGCAAGGCCATTGGGTAACTCCACTGCATACCTGCAGTTACAAGTTTGCTATCAGATGTTAGAAGAAAAAATAAAGCATATGACATGTTGTTAATGCTATTAATACAAACTTAATGCTAATCAATACCAACTAACTTAATCCACTGATTGACATCTTCAAAATTGTTAGTGAGGATAATGATATTTTTGTACCTAATAATATTTATGTCTGGTTCCTCAATAGGACAAAATACTGTATTTAAACATAAATAAGCATCTGCTTATCTCACTTGACCTCAAATGTTAATCTGGTATGGCCTATGTGGACAGATTTTCAGTTTCAACATTCAATTTTTGAATTAATGATTTATGAATAACTACCATTGGGTCTATGGGCCCTCATCATAAAATTTTTTCAAATATATTTGGCCCAACTCCAGCTTCAAACTTGGTGAAAAGATCAAACTTCAATATAGACATTTTGGTTTGAAAATTGTTAGCTATATACCAACCCATGCAAATTTATTGTTCTAATTCCACAATAGAAAAAGTATCGGCACATTTTCAATGAAAAATTGATATTTTTTTATTCCCAATTCACACAATAAAAAAATTAAAAAATTAGGAAGAACTAACCAACTAAAATGGATCTGGCCCCAGGTTCCATTCCTTCAACACGCTCCCAGGTCACCGGAAGGAAACCAAGGAATGGAATGTAAAATAGTGTCTCCAAACACTTCCGGTAAAATTCATTGGCAGGGATATATAAAGCAGCAGCATGGAGTGGAGGGTTGAAGAAACTGAGTTAGTGTGGACCAAATTTTCTAAGCATTTGATTGCAGTTGGCCAATTAGTCAGATATTATTTTCTTGTTTTGAACTTTAAAGAGCTACTTAATAGCTATTGTCCCTGTTTGCAGAGATGGGCTGGTGGAGATTTAACACCCTCCTCATTAGCGTTATGCTAACACAAATAGGTGAGTTGCAGCATTTTTTTTTTAATGTTTAAATATATGTATTTTTTCCTAATTCAACAGCTAGCTTGGGCTAGATTCCACTGATTGTATATGATTCTCAATTTGACATAATTTGATTATAAGCCAGCAATGCAGCTATGCACAGACTTAGTGAGAAGCTGAACCTTTCTGTTCAACTTTTTTTGGTTTATGCTCTCACTACCCAACCACCCATTAAACAGATAATGTTTTAATATATGCAAGATATTGCATCACTTTCAAGAGCTTTTTATTTTAGGTATATTGCTCCCTACTTTGACTTGACAACTGGAATAATAGGTCAACTTTGTCTTGTGAGCTTGAGTTGTTGCTACCATGGCACATTGACAAACTTGACAGTTCCTGTGTTTAATTATTGGCAATTAGTTTACTGTACCTTAATTGGTGTCTGAAAATTTAACTGGCCTTTACAGTTAGGAACCATGCATGATCTTAGTGTCTGACAAGCAAAATGATAATTTGCTGGCTTATTCAGCCCTGTGTCCGCTATTATGAGGGATATTTTTACGTGCAACAAGGCGCATTGTGTTTGATTAATTGTGCTTCAACCATGTTTACTGCAATTGGCAAGAGCATATGTTGCAACTGTTAAGTCAAGCTAGGTCTTGCACAGAACTTTAGCCTTCTGTGTAAACTATGTACACACTTTTTTCTTTCTTTAAAAAATATATATAATTAGGTGGGTATCCTTGTTGTGATAGATTGAAAAGCAAACATGCAGTTCTGTGAAGCAGTAACTCATTTTGCTTTTGCTCAAACTACAAGTTTCTTACTGGTTTAATGTCCTGATCCTTTTGATTGTTTTTATGTGAGGTAACATAATATGTAGAGAAGTGCATTTTTTAAAGATAGAGTTGCAACACTTAACACAAAATCTGTTTACTATAAGTATCAGAAAGCAACACCTAATAAAAAAAATAATTTACCTGAGATTATTAAAGATAACAAAAAAATATATACATTCATAATTAAGTGACGATTTGTATGGTTAGCACACCATAAATATGTCAGACCTCGCAGCATCCTTGCATACAGTGGAACCTCTCATATGGTACTGCCATGCAATAGAGCGTGTTGTTTCATGCCAACCACAGAAACATGAGATCTTGCTTGTCTCACTTCTTTGGTTTTGTCCAATGTTATCCTTTACTTGCAAGATGGCAAATAGAATGTTTCCTTTCCCATCACCCCTTTGCTTCAAAGTGAAGTGAATAGTTAATTGATTATGTTTTTCTCCATCTAGATATCAAATTGAATAATTGGAGCCTAATAGAGTGCTTGTTGATGACTGCCAAGTCAGCAATCCATGCATCCGAGGTTACTGCATCAACAGCTGCCACTAGCTGCTTGGTGCACATGTTCATTAAAACAGTGCATCACTGTGCTAATGGACATTTTTCTTTCAAATGCACTTGTTCGTGCAAACAAATAAGAATACTGGAATAATGGGCCAATTTTGAGTAGCCTCGTGCCCAAAAATTTTTTCTGCCATGTCACTATTAGCAGATTAGCTATTTCTCTGTCCTTCATTGATTTATTATTCCTAAGAAAAGAAGTACATGACTGACAGATAGTAAAGCCACTGCATGTTGGCTGCTGCAGGTGTGAGTGTGGCACTGTTCACGGTTGCACACAGGGTATTATTCTTGGATCACACTGCTATGTTGTAGCCATGTTAAAACTGGCCTGAATTTCCAATTGCAGTGGAAATTGGTAGTAATGAGAGTAAACAGTTTGTGGTTGCTTGTGGAAAGAGAGAAGGTTGAGAGGATGAACCTAGATGGTGAACAAAGAGTAGAGAGTGGTGACAGTGCAAGTTCTTCTTCAGTACCAGCCAGTGGATATGTCTTAACTAAGTGGTAGCTATGGTGGTCTGCAGCCAGTGAAAGCCATTGCCACCAAAGAAACGGATGAGCTCTGTGGTGAAGGAACAATCGTGTGTGGGTGGCACTCAGAATCCAAGTGTAAATAATTAAATGCATGTTGTTCTCTATTGTTGTGCTGACTCATCACCTTGTGCACCCAACCACTCAATAGTTAAACTAATAAATAAATGGGTGTTTCTAGATTATGCCCTTTGGGTGCTTTTAATTTTATTAGCCACGGCAGTATTTTTACTTCTCCAGAGATAAGTGGATGTGATAAAGAGGAGGAAAATATCCATGTGGTAAACAAGGTGAAACCATTAGTGATCATAACGACATGCAAACTTTTGGTTCGTGAATTTGAAACAGCTGGACTATGAAATAAAGCACTAACTTCATTAAGTTGTAAGTGACATATCTTTTTTGTGGATGAAGCACTTGGATTCTCAGGTTTTTGTGGGACTGAGGTCAAAAAGGTGAAACTAATTCTCCAGCATAATTGATGACAGAATTTTTTTTTAAATTTAAGGGAACATTTAAATTACCTTCTTAAGTGAACCATTTTTAAATTATTTTTTAAATATTTTTATCACTAGTACAAGCCCTGTCCACACCACAAATAGGTTTGTGGCTATCTCCAGCAACACCCGGTTCCAAACGTTTTCTTGTGTCCACACTAGCATAGTACTGAACCAGCTCCACATCACCTGCATGGGCAGAATAATGGCTGGGCTTATTAATTGGTATTCCTCTACCTTGTATAGAAACGGGGTCTGTGCTACTTTATTCTGTCGTTTTCTCTCTGCAATGTCATCGCACAAATGAAGGATATAAAGGGGGGAACTGTTAGTAGCTAAACTCCTAATAGCGAACATCAGTAATAAAGCTACAGGTATGTTCAATAAATCTGAGCAGTTTGAAGCCTACCCTTCTGATGGTTTCAGATGAAACCAGGTGTAGTGTGGACATGTGGAACCCGTTCCAGACACGAATTAAACAGGTTTTATTGTGCAGTGTGGACAGAGCTATAGAATGTGATATACATCTCCAGTCTGGGGTTGGTAGAATAGCATTAGCTATAAGTATTGCTTGAAACTGCCCAAGTGGCAAGTGCGGTAATTACCAGTGCTGCCAATATTACGGATCTGTCTGCATTTTGTATTTTTTCGAAAATGGTCAGGCAAATACAGAATATGGAAAAACTGCATAAATTTCGGATGGATACATTAATTGGGTCTTAGCTACAACAAAAGAAAAGAAACACTGAGCCAAGTGATTGCTCTTTCTCATGTTCTGTTTCTAGTGGACTGTAAGATTCTGCTTCTGTGGAGGGAGTGTTTGACTCTAGCTGCAACATTCAGGAAGGTCGCTAAGTTGTCTTCAGAAGCTGGACGATGAGGATAGTTTGAAAAACTTGGAAAGTGTGAAAATACTTGGAAACTTCCAGATACCATTGTGGCTAATTCAAAAGATGACAGATATGCATATTGCAAATTGTGTAGCAGTCATTTTGGGGTTAATCATGGTGGATTAAATGATATATCTCCATATGTCATGACACCACTGCTATTTTACTTCATCTCCCTGAAAATGAACGGATTCTCATTAATTATTTCTAAGGAAGTATGCTGTCTTTTTATATTGCATTTGATAGGAAACTAGAATCAAAATATAATTTTAACCTCTCATTCTGACTAACCCAAAGGTGAATGTCAAAGTGTCAGTTTAAATGCATTTGATGAGGAGGAACATGCAAGTATTCTCATAAAATTTAACAAAAAACCAACAAATCTATATTTCAGAGAGTTTGATATTGATTATGATGCAGTCAAATTTTGGCTCTTTGTCAAATCCATGAGATTTCCAATGGGTGACTATAAGTACTTGAATCTTTTAAATCTAGCTCTTCATCTGATATCCATCCCAACAAGTAATACTGACTGTTAGAGAGCATTCAGCTTGGTGAGGCATATCAAAACTGACTTTAAGTCAGGTGTCCACCCTGATACAGTTTCTTCTCTCATTGATGTCCATTTCAATTCTGTATTTAACTGCTGCAAAAAGTCCGATTTTGAGCTATTAAGAGAAAAGAACATGAGTCACGAACATCCAGCGACATCTTAAATTGCAGTCACATATCAAAATTTAAATGTGTAATTTAGTTACTTTTGTGGTGTTCAAATGACGGTTGATACTGAAATTTATCCAAAAACAGTGAATATTGTGTTTCAAATACTGACATAAGATTACCTGGGTTGGCAGCACTGCATTACAGTTCCACATGCATACAAACAACAACTGCCTGATGATAACAACAATTTACTACTGATATAAATAACAACTGCAACTGATATAAATAACAACTGCCTACAGATATAAACAACTCCTAATGATATAAAACAACTACCTATAGATATAAAAAATAACGGCCTGCTGACTGCCTACTGATATGAACAACTTCCTACTGATATGAACAACAACTGCCTACTGATGTAAACAATAAGTGCCTGCTGGTGTGAACAATAACTGCCTACTGACAAAACACAACAACTGCCAACTGATAGAAGTAAGAGTCAAAATTATATATCAATTGTCCAGTAGAAACACAAACTTTGTTGAGATGACCCAGGATACCAAGACTGGACATTCTTGTGGTGTCTTTAGCCTTAGCCTTACAACTTAGCATGCAAACTTAAACCTTTAGCTGGCCCAAGCCATAATGTCTGCCTTAATTCTAGCAAACTGAAGTGTCCTTCGGAAGTGTGAGCATTGATGGAGCCCAAACATTTCCCCCTCAGGCATTCCATGTTTGTCAGCAACCATGAACTGAACTTGCACATGCTGTAGTGGCAGTGGAGAAATATTTATTCATAGATTGTGGCCAAAAGGAACGTCTGCCTCATCTGTGATATTTTGTGATCACTTCAGCTAAAGTAGGATTCACAACACCCTTGGCATAGATGCTCTGCCGGCTTGGACATGTTGACACATTATTGATACCATTTGAATGCAAATTAAACATTCATCCATTGTTAATTGATCTAATGAAAGCACTTCACAATCCCCAAAAACGGTTGGTTCCTTCAGTTGTATTGATAGCATTCAATGCATGTTAAAACAATTAATGGCAGATGATATTTATGGGTGCTCAATGTTATCTATCTATTGTGAGTGTACACATATATATATTTGTGAGCCATAAAGTTCAATTACTTACTCATTCACAAAGACTTAAAAAAAACTAAACCCTTCCAATAATCAATTATTTTATCTATGAATATTTATGAGACTGTACATGTGTGCAGTGCAGATATGTGCATGGTGCATATGTGTGCACGGTGTATATGTGTGTGGTGCACATAAGTACATGGTGCACATAAGTACATGGTGCACATATGTGCATGGTGCATGTGTGTGTGCATGTGTGTGTGTGTTGCATATGAAGGGTGCACATATTATGTAGAACATGAAGGTGTGAAAAATACCATATCACGCATTGTCACAAACACACGCACACCCACACACACCACACACACACATGCACACACACACACACACACACGTAACTGCATAACTCTTGCATAATGTTGAACTGATAATATTTTTTTTCTGATTGCCGATAATATAAAGGGTTAAACCTTCTGTGTTGATTTCTGATCCCACCTGAACTTACGATAAACAATTACTCCATTTTAATGCCAGACATATAAAAGTATGTTTCATCCATTCTCCTCCATATGCAGACTGGTCTTTCAGCTTTGATTGTGAAGAAGACTGCTTACTGCCGTATACCTCTGCATCAAGTAACGATGACCTGTCGTGTGAACTTCTGTTGAAGGCTCAATCATGCTACGATGATAACGTGGCCAATTGCACATCATTTATAGCTGTGTTTGTAATTCATCAGGTCAGAAATAGTCTGAACGAATTTATGTGTACCACCACCGCAGCAGCAACCACACCCATAGTGACCACACCCATAGTTTCAGCGACATCGTTTCCTTGTCCTGCTGTCAACCAACAGTTGGCAGACTTGACAGTGACAGACGCAGAGATATGGACAGAGAAGGAAGTACCGAGTGCCTGCCTTATGACAGATACAGACTTGTTGCTTCAGCATTGCAGGTGGGCAGAGCATACAGGCAACAGTACACAAAGTCTGTCTGTCTGTCTGTCTGTCTGTCTGTCTGTCTGTCTGTCTGTCTGTCTGTCTGTCTGTCTGTCTGTCTGTCTGTCTGTATATACACAGATATATTTATACTGTGATAAGGCATAGGACGCATATGCATGCCATTACCACAGCTGTGTTGATATTCATGGAATATCCAAAGGTGCAAACCCAGTAATTCCATATTGCACACTTGTGGTATATTAGTAGCACTATTTGTTTTGATGCATATCAGAATACTTTCTGCCAGTCAATAATGAGTCACTTATCTGTGGAATGTGTTTGGTATTTAGTGTGTGGACAGTCAAAGTTGTTTAACTATGACATGTAGTCCATACCAATGTTGTGTATGTGTTAGTGTTACAGACAAGAAGAACACATGGCAGTCCAATGGCCTCCACCTTAGTTGGCTGATTGAACACAACATGTCAGACTTGCATAGCTATGTACTTTCCCTTTGTGGACTCTTGAATGAGCTGTTTACAATGCCAGTGTGCACTAGGAATACACAGGTGTAGTACATAATGGAAACCATAAAAGTGTCACTCTGCAATTATTTCAGGTACAATTTTCTTCTCTGCCATCCATCAATCCACTGTGTTTGTTTATTTATTTTATTACAGCATATTTCTGGACAGTTACCTGCGACCTTTCAATGGGTATCATAACGGTCTGCAACCTTGCGCTATTCATGGCTCATGGATCTTGTTTCATCATCCAAAATTGCTTGTGGAAGTGGAGGGAACTAATCTTCAACATGGCCATACCTCACTCACCAAGGTTGGTAAGGTGGCAAGGGAGGAGGAGGGGAAGGGAAGATAATTATCTTACACACTCACCAAGGGAACCCATCTCCTGCTATATGAATTCTAATTCTCCAACCCACCCCCTGTTGTAACCTGTTTCCCTCCAATAGTGGCAGTCTGCAATCCAAGTCACATCCCCAATCAGTACACATGCCCTAGTTTATTTTACAAAATAAACAGCTTTGTTATGATTCAATGAAATGAAATTGCTTCCATAAACTAGTTTCCATAAATATTCATCCTTGCATGAATCAGTGTCCGTCCATGAATTGGCTTTCTGTGTGTAGTATATGGTTGTCTACAGAATATGTTGGCTGACTAATCTGTCTCACCCTTTCAGGACTGGTATGGTGTTAAAAGCTTTAATATATTATGCTTTGGGAGTGAACCGAATGTCTAGCTAATTTGTTTCAAGTTCTAGGGTGAGGTCCAATTTCTGACCAAACTCCAAAAATGTGGCTAGCTATTTCTTTTGTTGCTTGTCATTTGTATGTATGGCTTTGGTTTCCATTACACTAATGAAATTACTGACAAGACAACACTGTTGACGATGACTCGGGTTGAATCATTACTACAATCACTATGATCAGGTCAGGGACAGGTCAATGCTATAAATTGAACTGGTATCATAGTGATGGAGAAAAAATTTTTCAATGAAAAAAAACTCAAATATTGAGGAAAATCAAATTCACAACAAAAAAATAATAAAGGGGCAAATGTGTGTTGCTTTCTGCCTCATGATTTAGTCTGATTGCTGGACTGAAATACACATGCTAGATCAATATTTACTCTATCTTCTTAACCTGTATCCAAAAGTACTCGATTATCAGTAGTGGATCCAGGGGAGGGGGCCAATTTGGCCAGTCCTCCCCCCATCCCCCCCCCCCCCCACCCACTACCATTCCCTCAGACTAAAAAATTTAAAAAAAAACACATCACAGTAAACACAGAATCAGGCAAAAAATTCCTTCCATAGCTGCAGCAATTCCTACTACCAAAATTAACCAGCTAGACAGCTTTACAAAATACTCCTTTATAAGTGGTAGATCCAGGGGGGGGGGGGGGGGGGGGGGGGGGGGGGGGTGGGGCAGGGCAGGGCAATCCTGGATAAGTGATCCCCTATAATAAGCAAATCCCAGAAAGCACAAAAACTGGCAAAAATATTCCACAGCAGCAAAAGATTCTCATCACCACTACTAACCGGACAGCCAACTGATCTTGTGCAGCTGAAGAGTCAGATATGACTAATGAGGTAAAACATAGCATTTTCAAGGAAAGGAAACCTCAGCAATCACTCAAAAGTAGAGAAAGAACTGGTTACACAATAGTTGCTGGCACTGGATGGTTTGAAAATAAAATTTATGTAGAATTCTAGCTAAACTTTTGAAAACTTCATTGTTCAACAGAATATATCTATAGATGCTAGTTCACCTCAAGCTCCCTGATATTTGTTCAGAGCTTACCCTTCTGCTACTTCATGGTTCTGCTACTTCATGGTTCCACCACTGAAACTATTTTGTGGTAATTATTCTAGTAATTATTCCACCGTAATTATTCCAGGTTAACTAATCCACAGTAATTATTCTGTGCTGATAAAATAGTTGTCTTCGTAGTTTCTCCTATACTCTTCTTGGTGGTATGCCACCAAACTTTTTGTTGTTGCTTTTCTATACACCATTTCAAAAATGGGGGGGGGGGGGGGGGGGGGGGGGAGAGAGAGAGAGAGAGAGGGTGTTGTTGACCCTTGAACACACGGACGGACAGACAGACAGATGTAGAAATACAAGCAGTGAAAATAATGATCAGGTATTTTAAACCTGAGTCAATAAGTGTTGCGCATAGTGTGAGCACGCACACCAATAATAGTCCAGTGGCGATGGTAGCACTCCACTCCAATAATAGCCACATATCTGGAACAGAGAGGCTAAGACACCTGAACTCTTATGCTCAGCCAGGCAGCAATCTCTCTCCTGCAGAATATGGACAGTGACAGCATGCACCTATCAGTTTCTCCATGATGAACCTCTGGCAGTGAGCTGTCTCTTCTGCATTGCCCTGAGGTGTGATTCTGTAGCATTATCATTTGCTGAACTTTGTATATGGAACTTTCAAAGACACTTTCCCTCTGAACTGCCTATGTCCGGAGTTCTCTGTGTTTCAAACACAAACTTATTCTCTTCACATTACTTTCTTCCTTCAGTATCACGGTCCATAAACAAAACTGTGGAGTGAATATCTCCAAAAGTGCTTTGATCATGTATTGCTCTTTGAATCATTCTTCTGTAAAGTTGAGTCTACAGTGTGAGAAAAATGTGGTAGTGTGAGTCAGGATATCTGAGAACTGAACAGCAGTGCGATGTTTATGATGAGATCAAACAGAGACAAAGATGATGTATTGCAAAAAGATGACCGTCCACACCTTTGAAATTGTTTCCTTCTTGATGAACATATTTCAGTTCCAGTTAGTGTCGTATTAGACTGAAGTTATGTGGAAGCAGTGACGGTCCTTGTGATGTCTGTTGTCTGCATATGTCACAGCCTCTATCATGTCCTCTGGCTGAATGGCAAGAAATGATTGGGGGGGGAAGGGCATTGTGTAATTAACTCTTCATGACCAGCATCTGCAACACAAAATGGATTATTTTGTAAAACTATTGGGGGGGAGGGGCATGTTTGTTTGAATGAATTTCGATGACGTGAAAATATGACTACTAACCCCTCCCCTCCCCAGCTCTGACGCCGCCATTCCCTTGAGTGTGTGCTTCCTTGTGGGATCAGACAAGAATTTAATTACAGAAACAGCTAATTCTGTGGTCAAAGAAATAATGTGTACAATCTTCTTATTGGGAAATAATATTAATTCTGATGTGCTGTAAAAGGTCTGGATGAACTTATCCTCCCTCCACCATCTGATTACCTCATCTTCATCTGCCCAATTGTCTTCCTCCTCATTGTACTATTTGTTCCACTGGATAGCTATGGATTCCTGTTCTGGTCTTACTGCATGAATCATAATGGTGGCCCTTTGTAGCAACCACTTGTTACTAGTCTAAGTCTTTTTCATATCCATTCTGATGACATTTTCTCTCATTCTCTCAGTTGTTCAGCCTGTATGAGATTTCCATGTGACTGTGAGCCATTATGACACTTGGTCGTGTTGTTATACAAACAGTGCAGATAGCAGCCAGCCATGCACTCACTCTTGCTTCCCATCACCACTCCAGTCCCAGCCCTGCGCGACATTTCTAATGCATGCCCACCCTCACCTCAAAGATTTCATCTATTTAATCTCTTAAAAATCACTGGGTCTCTCTGTAGGGTGACTGCTTCTGATTTTTTTTCATCTGAGTCTGTCTGTCTGTCTGTCTGTCTGTCTGTCTGTCTGTCTGTCTGTCTGTCTGTCTGTCTGTCTGTCTGTCTGTCTGTCTGTCTGCAGTGGCACTTCTATATTAGTGGTAATAGGAGTTAAAGCAAGATGGGTTTACATAGCAATGTGAACTTTGTCCTCCCCACTTCTAAAAACCAATTACGTTGTTTGATGTCACTTTAGGAAGTCATTATGTTGCACAATTAACCTCTCCATGCTTTTCTAATTATATGTATGTCCAGGTCAGTGTGACCTTGTATAGCGATGACTGTAGTGGATCCAAAAGATGGAGCTACATAGCAAGCAATGATGTGTCACTTCCAACAACATTTGCTGGTGAGCCTTCGCCATACATCAATGGAAACTCATCTCTACAGCTTCGCCTTGGTGCTGACGGGAACGTGACCACAATCCTGGCCACTTGGATCAACTCCACTATAGTTATCCGAAGACTTGGCGGACATTTGTCTGTCACTCTTCAAGTTCCTGGGGATATGGCATTTGTGTCTGAAGGCCTCTGTACTGGCTGTCCCAGACAACTGATTTTAGGTAAGTACAGAGGTTAATTGTTGTAATTAGTACTATTAAATTACTTTCCTGTGATATAATTGGGTAGTACCTTGTAAATTGTAATTAATATCCTCTGCCTTATAGGATATATTGTAACAAAAAAATTTCCCCTCACTCTTGGAATTATTTAAAAAGTTCCATAAATGAAACTGTTCCTGTGAAGTTGGAACTTTTACAGGACATATCACGGGACAGCTGTCTATTGACATTGTCAAGCCTTGATGAGAGGTTTTGTTCTCCCAGTCTAGCCGTGGCCTCCTTCCCTGTCAGAGTGACAGTTGATAAGGAAAAAACAATGTAGAGCTGTAGGTTAACTGCTTGTATGGAATTAGTGGGAGCTGGAATCCATTTGTTGGTGCTATGGATGAAACTTCACCAAAGAATTCCTTGAATTAGGATCAAAGTTGAATTACAATGAGAGGAGTTTGCTGTATGGAATTTATCTTAGTAAATGTTTGTGGATATATCACAATTTGTTATGGTTCATTCTTTTTCTCCTGAACTTAGCTATCATTTATCAAGAAAAACAGAATATAACCCCTCCCCCACCACATGCATGCACACACATTGTACACACGCCCACACACACCTTCTCTCTCAAGAGTACTGGTCTATGGAGGACACCACTAAAATATGTTTATACATCACATCATATTAGTCCATATAGTGGAAAAAACCTTCTAGCTGATGAGCTTGGTAATTTGAACAGTCCAATTACAGCTGGTGTGGTATCTGTTGTGGGCACAAATGATGACATACAGACCAATGATCAGTTTACCAACACATGCAACTGATCATATTCAACCAATGGATTTTATCCATCTGCAAATCTCTCAGAGAAATACGATGAATGGTAAACTGAAAATATGATGAATGGGAATCTGTCTGACAGTGCATACTAGAAAGTTATTGGAATTGTGTTAGTGGAAGTTGTGACACCATTCACATTCCACACTGATGGAAACTGAATCAGAATGTGTTGGTGTGTCCCTCTATGGAAGCTGGACTAGCCTGCATCAGCAGTTGTCAGAAATGGACCATCTTGAAGATGCATGAATGTCTCAGCAACCAACCAAACAACCAGATCACTTGGAAGGCTTCTTTAGTTTGCTTGATTGTTTGATGTAAAGGGATTCCCTCAATCAATTTGATTTTGTGTTTTATTTTTCCTGATCATATATATTAGATGGGTGGGGTTAAAGCTAGCCTCTCCTCTTTCATAGAAGTGAGCAGATCTCTGATGTTCTAGGGGAAGTAACAAATTGATAATCACCTTTCACAGCAGCAGCTGCCTACTGTTTAGGGTGTGCTGCATATAGAAGGAGGCTGCACCCTACACAGCACATGGTGTGAGGGTGAGAGTCACTGTGCACTGCTCCACACTGCCTTCATACTCTCCCATGGTCCTATTCCATCCTTAGACAGCCACTTAACTTTCAAACAATATTCACAATTTGTATATTATGAAACAAAATTTTTAAAAGGGTATATGAGAAATATTTTGACTTAAAAACCCCCCTTCCCCCCCCCCCCCAATATATATAGCTAGCTACATTAAAAGAGAAGTGATGATAATAATAATAATAATGATAATAATTTTTTTTTAAAACAAACAGAAAAATGTCTGAAAAACTTAAAACTAACACTAACATTTAATGTGCCTACTTGTGTCAACTCATTCCTCATCTTTTTTGTTCAAGGAAGTGTCCTGCTTGACATGCTCTGTCATTTTCTATGAACTACCACATCTGCTTCACATCATAGGATACAAAATGACAAAAACAAAGATAAATTAACCAGCTTTTTTTTTCTACATCTCCGCAATTGATTTATAAATAAGGTCATAAGGATGTTAAGTCTTAGTCACTGCCCATAAGTGGTTCAATTTACAGAGCAAGTAGCAGCTGTACCTTATGAGGTACAGCAATACCAAATCTTATATGTATGCAAGCATCTGTTGTTTCCTGGATGTTCCCACTGTACACTTATTCCCAGCACTCTAAATCCAGTGAGTGAAGGTTGACTTGTTCTGCTGGTCAAGAGCTCACTATGCCTTGAGTTAGCCACTCTCCCAGCTACCTAACACAGCTGGCTCCACTAGCTTGCTCCCTCTGATAATTCACTCAGTGAGATTCCCTCTTCCCACCCCCAATAATGAATGAATTAAACGCGTGCCATGTGGCCAAAAAGATGTCGTGGTTGAATTAATAGTGTGACACTGGCCTACAAGAAACTAGTTCTCAGGGAGTCAAGGAACAGTGAGTAGACTTACAGCTTGGGATGCAATCTAGCCATCTTAACAGAGGAGCACACAGTCCCCACCTCTACAGCCTTACCTAATAAATGGCTTGACTGCACAGGCTTGTGATTGCAAAACTCACTGTGTTGTATTTCTGTATGGAAATGTGTGTGTATGCGTGTGTGTGTGTGTGTGTGTGTGTGTGTGTGTGTGTGTGTGTGTGTGTGTGTGTGTGTGTGTGCGCGCGCGCGCGTTAGCAGCAGAAGACACCCCCTAAGAGACAGTAGGCACCACTCAGCTTAGGAATGTGTTCCATAACTCAGTGGTGTGTAGATGATGGTTGATCCAGCTACTTGTAGTAATCGATGCTAGGTTTACAGAAATAGATAGCAATGAGGATCTTCAGCAGTGATCTGTCCAATACGTAACTAGTACAACAATAGCCTGTGGACAGTTTTGTAAAATAAACCTTTGAAATGTGTTCAGATTAATTTTTTGTCAGAAGATTCTACACTGCCTTAATTTTTACCAAGATATTTCATAGCTATATTATAAAAACAATAGAAATTGTTATATTATTTGTTGCCTTTTTTTTTTTTTTTTTTTACAGATCCCTTGTCGGACAACTCACTTATAAAAAAAAACTGCCTGTCTGTGTATAACGAAGCACTTATTGGCTGTTTCACCCTTCCCTACCTGAGCAACCACTTCCTTGAGAACATCAGCTACTATGAAGCTTGTGCCAATAGTTTCCTTAAGACGAGCAATGAGTATGTCTTCAGCTTGATGGAAGGAGTTGGCAGAGATGCTAGATTGCTGGGTAATAAAGGGTACGTCCCTCCTAGACCTGAAGTTCCTATCTTCACATTGCCCTCTTCCACTGATACAACTGGAACCAACCTAATAAGTACTTCTGAAATTACTGCCACCAGTGATGCATCTACACTCAGTGAGACATCAGTGGCCAGTACAACAGCTTCTGATACCACAACAGAGAATACAGATATTGAGATCAGTATCAATTTTGTCTCAAGTACAAAAGTTCTTGGTCATTGTGGACTTGTATATATAGTTTCTATTGTATCTGTTCTCTTATTGTGACCTTCCACATTGCAATTTCACTGCTCACATACACACGTTGCTGCTGCTGCTACCACTACATCTTGGCTAATTATTTGTTGTTGCTATTTACTTAACCATGTTATTGGTTGATGTATGCACATATATAGGTAATGAATACGATCATCACTGTACTCACACTGTGACAATCACCTATCAATTATTGTATTTCATTTTCAGTTAATTTATATAATTAATAATTTCTTATGGTTGTTTTGTCGTTTTATTTAGTTGCAATTTATTTTATTTTTTCAAAGTTTTCATGAATATTTGCCACACATTTTCCTCTTCTTGTTTACACAAACTTAACAGCTTTTTTTTTGTTGCTGTTTGTTATTTTGTTTCATGGCCATTTATCTGACCTCCGCTGCGATGTATTGAAGTGTAAAAGTTATTATTATTTCTTTTGGTGCACACGACATTCCCTTCTTGTTCCAAATCTATGCTTTTAACTGATCAATAATTTACCTGCACAAGCAGAAAAAGTGGACTACAAATTTTGAGTGAGGTTCTAATAGATTGCAGTCATGTAAAATTGATCATATGTTGGCAGGTGCAAGACTTATACTGGGTTGGTAGAAGAGGTGTGGTCAAGGTGCAAGCCCTCCTTGCTGTGCACTGAGGTGTGGTCAAGGTGCAAGCCCATGATGGAAGGTGTATATTAATTATATTAAAGTGTCTCACAATGAGATTAATGTTCACTTGGCTCAGAAAACATGTAAGATAAATGATACTGTGGCATCTGTCAGGCACTAATCCATGAAAGCACCCTTGGAAAGACGCCACGCAAGCTCAAGTTAAGAGTTCAGTTTCGAGACTATACAAATATTGAAAGTGGCAAGTTCTGGCTGGTAGGTCCATGCATGTGAAGCCCTATAGGCCCTTCCTAGGTGAAGTTATATGTCCAGAGATCATCCTTAACAGAAGTTCCAGTTGAATTTACCCACTCCATGTGGCTTCTAGTTACTTAAAAAAATTTTTTTTCTAAACATATTAAATATTTTTCTTTTTGACTTCTGAACTATATACTCACAACATCAGTGTGACAACAACAAAGGAAGTTATTTTATTATGGCTAACAAATTACAGTAAAATATAGATAGAAGCAGCAGCTAAGAAATCGTCATTGGAGAGAAAATTTATATATAATATAAAAAAACAAACAAAAAAAAACAACAACAAAAACAATAAACAATAACAAACCCCAACTTTTTTGAAGAGGCAAATTAAAGCAATGACAAATAAGAATAAATAAAGTTACAACTCCTCAGAGAAAGTAATGATGTAATATTGTGGTTGCAGAAACTATTATAGTGGCAGTAACATTAGCAACATGTAGCAATACAGGTTGGACCGTTAGTTATGATTCAGCTGGGTGCTTGCTTGGATTGCTGTAGGAAGACAAAGGGAACAGTGCAAAGCTCAATGAACCAATGAAACTGTTTGGGAATGGAACAGAGCATAGTAATGAGAGGGACACGCATGCATGCATGCATGCACTACTTGATTTACACACCACACGAGTTAAGTGGAAGAGGTCATTCACTTACACAAGGTAAAACACCATCATGGTATAAGCATATGGTTAAATAATGCAATCTAGGTTGGGGGGATATCAAGAAGACTCCATTGATGAGTAGAACAGTTCTTCAGGACACTACATGTTGTGACTGCACACACTCTGCACTTACTTGCTTCAGCTTCCAGTCCAGAATCTGCAGCCACTCTATAGCCTCTACCTCACTGCTGGCATAGGTGTAGAAGGTTCGATAACGTGTCACCAATCTGAGGATAACAACAATAATAAAAAATGTATAAAATTTGGATATACAGAGGAACAATCTAGTCAGGGTTTTTGACCTTACATTTAAATTACTGTAGTATTAAAATTTTAAAAAAATTTTTTTAAAGCTGTGTGTAGGTGAAGGGGAACCCACCAGTGCAGACCACAGGGTTGGGAAATGGAAGTTACAAGTGTTCAAATGTTTGTTCACATATTACTACATGTTGTACATGCCAAGCAGCTGCCCAGACCAACTACACTTCCTGTGTTCCACATGGCACAAGTCAGACCTGGGGCCATGGGTGTGGTCAAACCACAATTCTTTGTTAACACATTTCACACACATACAACCACAAACATTACAAATCAACATTAACACACATGCCCACAGAGATTAATACTAATGTTGAATTTAACACTGACACTGCATAAAAGAGATTAACACTGCAAAACATGGCTGTTTACAATTAAATTATTCTGTTTTTTTGTTGTTTTTGTAACAATGCTGGCAAACCCACCAAATTAATTGTACACAACACAAAAAGGTGAAAGGTTCACTTGGCAATCGAGCTATCTGGCAGTGGTAGCACCAAACATTAGTACGTGAGGAGGAGACTGTGCCACTCCGATAGAGTGAGGGCATGCCAACACACACAACCAAACAGAACCAGATTAAAATAACAATGCATACTCAAAATGACTAGAATGGGAACTGAAACAGGTTGACAATAGTGCCATTAATAAAAAATAAAAAAACAACGAATTATCAGTACAAACTGAATTAACATCACAAATTAAATTAAATCATATTTGGGTTGACGTCTGGTTGATAGCAACTCAGTGGAGAGTTGAAGATACCAACTGGACAAACATTAAATCTGCATTACTACACACACGTATGTACAGTGCAATATTGGTGCACACAAAAGCATTCAGAGTGTACTGACTTGAGACAATTTGGCTTGCCCATGGACCCATCTCTCTCGACTCTCTCCACGTCGTCCAAGTTGATAGTCCTCAAAGGTTCCTTGTCTCCACAACTACTGAAGTACTTGAGCTCATTTCTGTAGAGCACAAACCATCTCTTCTTCCAGTTCTGTTGGGACCAAGAAGTGAGCACACTGTCACAACACAAGCCCAGGAGGTAGGCAACAAACAACAAGCCTACCTTACGGTGGAAGCCAAGTTTTGTTAGATAGCCTTCCTTTGAATTTACCTGGAAAACAAACAACTGTTAGTAAACACCCTCAAATGACACATAGAACATATCTTCCTCAAGAAAAGAGAAAGGGAGAGAACAAAGGAAAATGAAAACTACAAAAAAAGGCTCTAAAATAACATGTTCAGTATGTAATTGGACATGCATAATGAAATTAACTGTCAATGAACCGATTACTGTTGAATAATTGCCTAACAAATTAATTAACTATCCCAGAGACCAGTTAGGAGGACTGTTCTGAGTGATGTTAGTGCGAGAGGTGCAAATCTAGAATGCACTAGCTATATGGATGCTATTTTTGGAGCATGTATTTCACCACAGAAAGGTCAGTGAACCAACTGCAGACTAAAGCTGACCGTCCTTGCTAGTAGTTTCTATTGACCAAGAAATCAAATTTGAAGCTGGTGTACAAGATATGGAAAAAGTGGTTACTTTCTATTTGCTAGGAGGATGTGAACAATCTTGAAGTTGACCAAAAGGTCACCAATCTGGCGTGCAGCTATCTTGTGTATGTTGAAATAGAAAGGTTAACATTTTAAAGTACATACCATACCACGGGTATGGCACATTATTCATCTTGTTTTCCTGTTCGATGCAGCAATTTCAATGCTCATTAATGCAGTAACCATCAAGCGTTTGGAAAATTTAATCAAATATTTAAATGATGAAATTATGCACACAATCCACAAAAAGTAAACACGACAGGCCCACACATTCAGAGAAACTGCTAGACTTACAAGTATGCCAGATGAGCCAGTACCCTCCCTGGTTGGCACCAGACTTGACAATGATCATTTAGCTATGACTCCAGGTAAAATTTAACCTGAGCAATCACCCTGCCTGCCAGTTAATGGACTCTTTTTTTAGAATACTTGGTATACAATGAGCAATGTAGAGACAGTAACAATTCAATGCCATACCTGTCAGTAAAAAACACATAAAGAAACAGCAAACTTGTGTCTGAAAACATGGGAAATATTTCACCTTAGCAAAAACACAGACAATAGCATGGCTGGGATCATCATTATTCTTAATTTGCAAAACAGAATGATCCTGTATTGATGAGTCAACACAGCACTTCTTGAATGTTCACCATTATCGGGTTAGTGCTATTCATTAGCATGTGCCTAGCTCACTCAGAAAAGGTGCTAATATTACTATTACCTTTTACCTAACTCAATCACATTCTAAAGCAGAGGCAGAGATCTTAAGGAGTGCAAATTATTGGAAATGCACATTTTGAAACCATACAAAGATTGCTATCGTTCACTCAATAATAGCAGATATTATCAACTGAGTGAACAACCTTTCTAACAGGAATTTCACCTGACAGATTGCTTAGTTACAGTATGTGGTTCTCAGTTATTGACATCAAGACTGTGTAATAACCAAGTAATCAACATCTGTTCCAGAGGCTCTCAAATAATATGTTTAATATTGGCTGTCATTAACAAGAATCTAAAGAGGCTGGTGTTCAACTGTCACACAGTACGTTGACTTAATGAAGAAATATCAAATTATCTTCTTTTTTTTTTTTAAACAACAAAAAAAACAAACAACACTCATCATCTCAGAGAGAGATTGTGACACATTCAAACCAAAAAAACTTGACCAAGATAATAACTAGATAACATCTGACCATTTTGCAATTCTAATTTTTCCTACTATAAATTATACAATTAACTTCAAAATGTAATTTTATATATTTATATATTTGCCCACTAATTAAGTATGCACGGCACAGATGTAATCATTTTGCTCCTTCCACGTGGTACACAGTTGACATACTCCCCCACACAAGGTCAGACAAATAGCGCAAAACAATCTAACAAGTGTGGCTTTACAATTGCCAAATTCCATATACAATTAAAATCATTCAAAGGATGCCTTGTTTGGTCTCCTACTGACTGATCACAGAAAGTCCATCATGGTTGTTGCTGGAGTGCATTGCTTATGTAGCTCTCAATATCATCACATATGCTTGTGTTGATAGCTAGCCAAACACACATACATACAGATGCATCGTACATACACATAAGGGTATTTATTATGATAAAGAAACCGCTGGGTGGAATGAGAAGGAATATTTCCCACATTATGAACAATTGTACACCATAGCATCATCCAGTGGCAGCTCAAGTGAACTAAATGAGGTAAATGACATGTGTAGATTACATGTTTACATTACTCTTACATTTAATTGAACCATATTAAAATGTAGATTATGCTTGATAAATTAGTGAATGTAAACTTATGTACCTACGCAAGAGCTAATACAGTTAGATAAGCCTGTAGAATGTGCACTTGTAAACACAATCAGAAGGAAACCTACTCCTCAGACACACAGAACATGAGTTAGCAAACATACTTGTCAACACAATAGCCCATTACACCTCCCGACCTCTGTGCATGTATTGGCCAAGGTGTAGATTTAGCTTTTAGTCAAACCCACACCAATGAACTCAGTGGCAGGAATCAGGACTATTAACTCAACAGTGACTCCTCTTCACACATAGTTCATAGTGAATCTTTATATGTGGTGAGTCTGTGAGCATAAATGATTCCTCCATGGGGGACCAGTTTCAGGTTTGCCCCCACCCAGGGATAGTGCAGCAAAATATTATAGTTGCATGCACATTGGTGTTTGTTTATTATCTCACAGGTCAATCTGATAAAGGTACATTTGTTTTGTTTTTATTTAATGATCATTTATTTTATTTTAATAAATTATTTTCTCTGTGTTTTTACAATAATTATTAAACCACACCTTCTAGTTGGAGGGGGAGGAGGGGGTTGCATGTAACTTTTTTCTCTCACTCTCTTCCCCCACCCCCCCCCCCCAGTAACCACATTCTTCTTTGAATTTAAAATCCATCATTTATATCCCAACAATTGCACATCATAAAAATCAGTACTGATGAAAGGTGATTTAATTCCAATTGGTAAAGGGTCACTTACTTGTAGTTTACATGGGCATGGGCAGTCATGCAACCTTCATTCCCCCCCCTCCCCCCAAAAAGGTGCACATTGCACTTGTGAGACAAGTGGTAAATATATAAAATATCAGTGCAAAGTTAACAGTCACCAATCTATCAAATAGTAGAACATTTTAAAATGAAGCAACAAAAAGGAGCAAAAAATTTGCCATTTTATTTCAATCATCCCAATTTTATGTGCAATTTATAAATTAAAGAACATTTTCTAATATATAAACAATGCAGTTTTTTTTGTATTTAAATATTATGCTGATGATGATAACAGAACTTGACAGATACATATATGGACAGGTAGATGGACAAATAGATGGATGGATAGATGATCCTTGAAATTGTTGACTTTCATGCTCTTTTTCTTAAATATGTGAAATTGGATTTTAGGCCTTTCTGGTTGCCATCTAAAAACATGAATGGTTCCAGTGTCCATACAACACCTTCCCCCCCTCCCCAATAAGAGTACAGTTAATGAGTTTGCAGGGTCATAGAGCAAGTAGGGGGGGGGGGGGGGGGGATGCTGGTGCACTAAGCTGGTGCTGTTTTACACTGTCACCGCTACAGGAGGAATGAGGTTTGGTATGATAGTAGCACACAGCTATCACCCCTCCTACACATTTCTCTAACATAACTTAATTTGGGTTGATGTTGGCAAAATATTTCTTTTGGAAAATAAAAATAATTAACTATTAGCTATATATATATATATATATATATATATATATATATATATGCACTTGCCACCGCCATAACTGTTATAAATATGTACTGATCATCACAATAATTACAAAATAATGTAGTTATAATCTTTAATTTCATTAAATATGCACTGCCCATTTCCTTAAGTTGATAAATATGCACTGTCCCACCACCACCACCACCACCAACTCACTTGGTGAACTAGCACGAAGGAATCCATACATTTCAACATGTTTCGACGTCTCTTACAGTATCAGCACACCAGCTTTATTTGTAAGTACAAGTCCTGTCAAAGGCATGGACAGGTTATCCAATGAAAATATGAATGGCCACTAGTAAGAGACCTTTTAAGGAAGTGTTTGTCATAAGTCTCTGATAAAAAATGGACTATTTATAGCCCATTCCCACTCATTTTGTGCTGGAAGTGAGGTTTGAACACAGGGTGACCAGTACCAGCCAAAAGTGACTATAATCAAAATAATTTGGAATTTAGGTATTTGAAATTATTCTATCCAACGATGTGCAAATCCAGATAGCTGCAACAAGTTTTAAAAATGTCTGAAGTTTTCTCTGATTTTTTAATTCTTTGAGGAACAGTTACCCAACACTTGTGTAAGTTGTGCGTAGTGCTGTTCCACTTACACACTGTAGCTTAACAAATAAAGCTAGCTTTGCACAAAGGCTCATTATAGGGAGTTAAGGTGTTGGCTCAATCTTGCAACATGATCCAATGTATAACCTTTGATACAATAAAACAATAACAGTGTTATCATTTTAGCAATGGGTATAGGAATAACTTCAGCTCCAAAGAACCTAACATCTTAAAGAATTTGAATCATGTCCATAAAATATAAATCGGATAGATGCCTGGGAAAGGAGTAAAGTTCATTGTCAAAACCAAATATATTGTGCAAACTAGGAGAGTTCTAGAAATGGACATTTTGAGTGGCTTCAATCATTTCAATTTTGACATTGGCCCAGGCAACACCAGGTATACTGCGCTAGAATACACACACACACGCACGCACGTTATACATAGGGAGATGTTCGTATGTCTGTATTTACTGCCTGGTTAAACCTATAGAAGGATCTCTCTGAAATTGGGCATAGGGATAGGTTTTGACCAAACTTAAAACATAAGCTAAAAAATCTGGACAATAGTGACTATATGGCGAAGTGGTCCAGGCACAGGTTTACCAAACTAAAATGTCCACATTCAAACCCAGGAGTGAAAGAAAATAAAAGGTGAAAGAAAACAAATTTTCAATTAACATTTCCACAAAAGAAAAAGAAGTCATAGTTTGCCACTTGATTCCTTCAGGAATAATGCCCAAAAAGAGAGAAAAGGCCTACCTCATTGGTCAAAGAAAACTTCCAGCAACTAAATAAACTAAGGCAGAAATGGCGTGCCAAAAGAATCGTCACAACAAAACTACAACAACATAGACAGGCAACGACAGTGCATTGATCACAAAAATCAACAAAACAGAGTAAAGCCAAATAACAACATAATCAAAACACCACTACCAGAAGATGAACATGGTGCACATGGAAAAGTAATACATGTACTTCAATGACAGATTCTCCCGTAAGGCATGTACTGAATTAAGACAATTTTGTGACAACAACCCATCGAAGGAGGGCCTAGTAAGCAACATGGCCGAAGGCAGCAATTTGGTGCTAGTATGCACATAATGCATTTACCTAATAATTGATAAAATTATAGTGTGCATGTCAATTTATACTTTTATGCTATTATTATGCTGAAGAAGAAAAAAATCTCTAACTCTCACCTACATTGACCACAATTTAGGTGACCCTTTACTAATTCCAACATAATGTATTAAAAAAACGAAAACAAAAAAAAAACAACAAAACCAATTAGTATAATTGGTAAAGGGTCATCAAGTGTGTGTGTGTGTGTGTGTGTGTGTGTGTGTGTGTGTGTGTGTGTGTGTGTGTGTGTGTGTGTGTGTGTGTGTGTGTGTGTGTATATGTGAGTATAACCTTGCTTCCTTTAGTGTTAAGAGGTCAATCCGAACTAGTTATTTGTAATAAGATGATGAAACTGTTTTTCTTCTCCTTTTTTCATTTTAATGAGAGTTCATGTTTATACAATTTTAAAAGGGGACCAGGGTTATTGTTTATGTATTTCCTGTAGCAATTCATAATTTTCTCCACAACTATTTAATCAAAGAACAAGTAACACAATTAGGAGTAACAATCATTTCTATCATCACTATACAATTACATCTTGTTAGATAAGCTAAATTTTAGTGACATTGATCAGATGTGTTACATATCAATGATGCCACAAAAACAAGCAAATAATGCCCATCATCTAGGGGTACCACATTTGCAGATTCAAAAAAAAAAAGAGGACACTATGGGAGGGGGGGATCACATCTTACTAATAAACTTTTGTGTGTGAAGGAACACCATTAATAAAATGTAATGAGGAAAAAAGAAATAGTATCTCTAATCTTAGGCTCCCTCATTTGTATTCATCATAACAAAGGAATCTCTAACCCTCTACCTGACTACATTAAAAGTATAAAATATTCATATTATCAATTTAATGCAAGAAAATCAATAATTTGGAATTGAAAGATCCCACCTTCTATCACTCTGGTTAAAGATTTTTAGTGGTGCAGGAGTGAGTGTGTTATATAAGCATGGTAGGAAGTTGGTTGGGGACCGCACAGCTAAGTCTAGATTGAGTGAGATGAGAGTAACTGAGTTTCAGTTTGCTGATGATGTGGCATTGTATGCAACCTCTCGGGATAGTTTTGAGTCAGTAGCAGCAGAGTTTGTGAAAGTTGCAAGTGAATGGGACCTGACTGTGAGTACTGAGAAGACAAAAGGGATGGTTGTTGGCGAGGGATTGAATGAGAGTGATGTCAGACCAGTGCAGGTGGAGGGTGGCTCTGTGGATGTAGTCCAGGACTTCACATACTTGGGTGATAACATCTCAAGAGATGCGAAGATCACTAGTGAGGTGATTAGAAGAATTGCTAGAGCAGCTAGAGCATTTGGATGTTTGAGGGTGCCAGTATTTAAGAACAAAGACCTCTCATTGGCCACAAAGAGAGCAGTGTATAGGGCAGTTGTTCTAGCTGTATTACTGTATGGAGCTGAAACTTGGATGATGAAGGCTGTGCATACAAGACGTTTGAATTCTTTTCATAACCATTGTATTCGGACAATCCTGGGTGTGACGAGGTACCAACAATGGAATGAAAGATTAACATCTCAAAGACTATCATATAGGTTTGGCATGCAGCACTCCATCTCTGATATCATTCTGGAGCAGCGTTTAAGATGGCTGGGTCATGTGGGTCGCATGGATGAAGAAAGGCTTCCAAATAGATTGTTGTTTGGGGAGCTTAACATGAAGAGACCATGCCACGGGGCAAAGAAGAGGTGGAGGGATGTTCTGAAAGTGGATTTGCAGGCAATTGGTGTGTATGATAGATGGTATGAGTTGAGCCAGGACAGGAAGGGGTGGTTTCATCTGTGTTTAGATGGTGTAGAGAAAATTTCAACATCCAGGCGATGGAACACCTGTTCAGCTAACAAGCAATCTGAATTAAGAACACTTAGTTGTGCCTGTGGAAGAAAATTTCGAAGACAAGGAGATCTGACCAGACACCAACATTTCTGTGTGATGCCATCATAAGCTAAGTATATTGCCATTGGTCCTGGATTCATCCAGGACACTGTCATCATGGTACTTCGTACCATGGGCAGCTTCTAAGTTCTAAGTTCTAAGTGTGTGTGTGTGTGTGTGTGTGTGTGTGTGTGTGTGTGTGTGTGTGTGTGTGTGTGTGTGTGTGTGTGTGTGTGTGTGTGTGTGTGTGTGTGTGTACGTGTGTGTGCATACGAAAGTCCACACTAGCTAGTAATCCATCACACTCCTATATACTACTGGGAAGTTAGTTATGAAAGAAGTATACTCATCATACGAAA
Source organism: Lycopodina hypogea (assembly GCA_963969325.1). Taxonomy (NCBI): domain Eukaryota; kingdom Metazoa; phylum Porifera; class Demospongiae; order Poecilosclerida; family Cladorhizidae; genus Lycopodina; species Lycopodina hypogea. The sequence continues at coordinate 11,599,926 of OZ017779.1, forward strand.
CCAAACATCACACACATGCACAGAGAGACGTACAGATAGGTCTGCATCAGGGGAAGACCTGACAGATTGCTTGGATTTAGCAGGTGCCAGTTTAGGAGACGACACCATTTCCCCTCCTATCCACTCAGTGGCTTCGTGGTATATAGCTGGCTCTGGCACACCTCGTGGGTATGGGTAACACAACTGGACCAACACACCTACACAACAATAACAACAACATCATGCCTGCACTGCAAACAAGGTAAATGATGTGGTACATAGACATTAAACTACTGGTTAAAGCAGACACAAACAAGATTATATGTTTACATGATGTTGTTTGTTATATAATATAATGACTCATTTATATTGTGAATTCAAAAATAGCGTAAATTGGAGTGCCTTTTCTGTAACTGAAGTTTTAAAACAGAAAACTTAGAAACTGAAAATTTTCATGAGAATATATCTTGGTGAAGAAACATTTGAGATGCTAGTCTCTGAGTCATTTCAATAAGTAATAGTAGTTTTTAAAAAATACAACATTCAAAAGTTCAATATCACAAATGGGACTTTCTCATCCTAAAATAAAGATGATTCTTAAAGCAGAGTATTGTGTGACAGCACCTGAACTGAAATATTATAAGAAAAGAAACACTGTGCAAATAAGTATTTGTCTAGTACTTATACCTGAACTGAAATATTGGCAACCATTTTGAACTGAAGAACTATTGAAAATCTTGGAATATTATATGTAAGCATCTGAATAAAAAAATCATATTCCATAAATAAAAACCACAGGATTGAAAACTTTCACATTTGCTGGCATTTGTATGAGGCACCAGGCAGAGGCATTCAAATCCACATGCTGCCAGCCAAAGTTCATTAGCTTTTACAAAAGCTCAACAATGCAGATGAGCTGCAAGCTTTGCATGCAACAGAGTCGCTAAACAGCCTCCTCCCAGCAGTCAACACAAGTTGTTGCTGATAAGGGCATCATGGCATGCGAGAAAGCGCACGCCATGATGCCTTTATCCTCGCAATTTTATGCTTAGTTTTGGTGGAATTTTGGAGGGAATCTAGGGACCAGTATACTATAGTATCACTGCTTGTATATCTAAATTCTTTGTTTATTGCTGGGAAGCCTCACCTACATTTCCAAATACTCCGGATATGATCTATTTCCAGGTGTCCGTGATATGGTTTCCAAATTCGTGAGTTTTACACAATCAGACAATCTCCCGGATGATACGGGAGACTTGAGATGTCTGCATCACATGTTTAATGAGTGTTGTGTGGTAGCACTACCTATGGAACACTATTAACGATCCTTCGCTAAAGAGCATTTAAATGTCTGCGCAGCCATAACAGGCAGTGTGGTCCAGATGTTTTGGTGGGTAAACCTTTTGCAGGACCTAAGCATCCTACCCTGAATATATATGTATATATATGTATATATATATATATATATATATATATATATATATATATATATATATATATATATATATATATGTATATATATATATATATATATAACAGAGCAGGAAATTACATCCTGTAACCTGTCAATTACCGGTCAAAATTAAGCATTGCCAGTACAAGATCGAATTTAATCAGTCATTTTGTCCTGACAAAAGGAAATGGTGAAAGTATAAAAAAAAGAAGAAAGATTGGGAAATTGCCAAAACTCTCAAAACATATTGAATTTTTAGCAGGAGTCAGAGGTTCCAGATAAAGTTGTACCATAAAATGTTTGACTCTAGTAGAAAGGGACCTCTAGTTAGGAATAACTAGAAGTACCTAGAGATCTCTTTCTACTAGAGTCAAACATATCCACAGAAATTGCTGCACCCCCACACTGCTGCACGCTTTGCTGATCACTGGAGGAATTTTTTTGCTCTCATTAAATGTAGTAGAATATGCTACAATTACTAAATGCTTTGCTGAAGCTTCCATGGATCTGTCTACTCTAGCAAAGACCAAGAAGTTTATATATCTTATATGATTGCCAAGGAGAAGTTGGCATTTACTAAGATGAAACCAATTTTTGAGTAGGAGGAAAACCATGGTGTTAATTTAGGAGTGGGATACAAAAATAATCATGCATGTGCCACGTTTGTTAGCTTCATAGCAAAGAACAGAAAAAATGTTTACTCAATTCCCTATCAAATATCAGTTGTTTTTTTAAGCCTTCAAGCAAATGCCAGTGTTGATGCTGGAGATGTGGAGCTCCGAGTTATTTTTAATAACTTATTTTGATGCTTTTGCTAAAGATGGTGTAGTTCATATACGAACCAGTTTTCACTGCAAGACACCTTGACAGTGGCACTGGTGAAGGCTTGTTTGTCTCTCTCAAGGAGCAGTAGAATATATGAATTTCGAAGATTGGAGGACTAAAATGATAGGCTTAGCTGTCAAGTTATTTTGCATAGCTAGTTTGGTCTTTTGAGAAGCTTCAATCTGTCTGGACACTTAAAAATAATTAATGCATGCATTGATATATATATATATATATATATATATATTAGCAGATATACCCTGCATTGCCAGGGATCTGATGATATGCCCACATTGAGGTGTGGCCAAATATGACCCAGCCCATTTCCAAGAGTTTGGCCAAGTACCACTTTTGGCACTTTTAATCTGACACCCCCAAAGGATTGTGGCCAGGTGGGACCCAGCCCATGTCTCTCTCAGAGTCATGACGTGTGTTACTGCCAAGTTTTAGATGTCAACTCTAAAGTTTTATACTAAGTACCATTTTTGGTATTAGACTCACACGTCCACAGGAAGAAAGTGTGGCTAAGTCACCCAAATTTATATTGTTCAAAAAATATCATCCTTGGTGTAAGATGTTTCTATCCTGAAGAGTTAGCTACATTTGGTGTGGTGCTTTAGTGGTAATGTGGATAAACATGCAATATATATAAACACATACATATCCACATGTGTATGGACCAGGAAGAAGTGGAACCTAGAAGCTTCCGATTGGTAGATATGTGCCTTAACCACTTGGCCATGCTTTATTCAAACGTTAGTAGGTCTAACTCCTTAGGTCAAAACATTTATCAGAAGTTTTTTTTTTGTTGTTGTTGCATTTTGAGCCTTACACAGCAAGAGGAAGAGGTGTGGCCAGGTGGAGACCAGCCCATGCTACCCCAATGTCAAGTTGTGTATGCACACTTAGTTTTATGTCTGCAGTTCCAAATATTTCAATTTTGCTTGTCTAAGGTATCATTTTTTGGCTTTTTTCACCACCATTAGTTACTTTGATCATTTCTCAAGTGTTTTTAGCTATGGTTGTGGCTTTTATTGACCACTAACACACCACACATTGGACCATGTATTCTCAGCTCATAATCAGTTAATGGTGGGCCATATATATATTTAAAAAAAGGCCAAAAACAGTACATACTTTTACCAGGAAAAAAAAGGAGCTACAGGCCCAAAACTTGATATGCAGACACAACTTGACTCTGCGAATAACATGAGGTGGGTCCCATCTGGCCACACCTTTTCCTCTTTGTGTGTAAGGATAAAAATACCAAAATGGCACTTCTTAATTAAAAAAATATATATAATAAAAAAAATGAATAAATAAATTAAATTTTTTTCACCTAATCACGCGTTCACTTTCATTTATAAAATCTACAACATACGTCTTCAAAGCAGATACTTTTGTGACTACAGCCCACCACCAAAGGTGGGCCGAAAAAACGACCATAGGGCAGATTTTTCACTAGTTTTAATAAAGATGTCAGCAGCATGCATCCAAACTAGTTGGTAAACTGTCATGGATCTCCACATACATACATACACATATATATGTATTCCTTCTTCACTTTACATAAACTTTGTGTTGCTGACATACTAACACAAGAGGGAAAATGTAGAGCCAAACAGTAATGCAAATATGCTGGTAATTGATTATCCTTTACCAATTTTCACCACCACCTATCATATGCAGAATCGTGGTATAGCTGTTATGGTTAGTATTGCTACCATCTTGAGAGGATTACGACATTTGTCTACATCTATTCGACGTGCACCATACAGCGAGATACATTATTTTAAGACCACCTAAAAGATTAACAAATTAATTTTGTATACTCAAACAGTTATCAAAGCAGAACATTTCAGATGTATGTTGCATGCTGTACATTCCTGTCACCTCAGGAAAGAGGTGGTAGTAGGTCACATGGTGAGAGACTCGTTATTGGAAATATTCATGATATACTCAGGGGCTGATCCAGGATTTCAGAAAGGGTAGTTCTTTTATTAATTAACCAAAACCACACCCATTACAAACTTCCAATAATAAAGTTAAAAATAAAAAAAATAATAATAAAGAAGGAAAGAGGAACTAAGTATGTGTAAGTTTGTCAAAAATGGTTTCTGTCCATCCTATGATAAAACTAACATTCTTCTAGGATGTTGAATTGCAAAGTAGCACTAACATACTATGTCCCCTGAAGATGCAGAATCAGCTGCTAAAAAACAAAGAACTTCACCGATGGTAACTTAGATAGCTAGTCATAACCTAACTCAGGTTGATGCTCCTGCAGGAGCTTATGAAAAGATTACTAAAATAGCTAGTTATAACTGAAAGTATACACTAGCTATTAACTTATAGTTCAGCTAGCTAACTATAGCGAGATTATTAACTAAATGATTTTATCAACCTGCTTGACCGCAGTTAACCTATTGCTCCTAGTAGCGAGGAAACTTACCTAAACTTACCTAAACTTACCTAAACTTACCTAAACTTACCTTTACCAAATCGGTTACACTGAAAAGGGGGTATTACTGCGAGTATGAAAGTTAGCTGAAGCCAACAACTATTGTTATTGCTAGTGGCACCTAGAAAACTACCCTTTACCAAATTTTTATCTTGAAAAAGGGGTAGTTCGGAGGAACTCAATGAACTACCCCTGGATCCGCCCCAGTAGACTGATGGAAAGGCACAATGAATAGCCATGTGCAATATGGCCACAAGTACAGTGACAAAACACTCCTGTACATGCAGAGCTTGGCTAGGCAGGTAGAGTCAGGTGACGTTGTGCACTAAGCATATGTTTATACTCCTTTGTTTATCATTAGGATTAGACATATCCTTGGCCAAACATTGTCCTGATTTTATCCTCATTCCTTGAACCACTCCAAACGATGTTAAAACAAGGTGCATAATTGTAAATATGGGGGAAGGGAAGGGGGAGGGAATGAACCTATGTGGCACTAGTTGGACTGACAATTGCTGATAGCTTTTTTCTTCTTATAAAGAAAAGAGAGCAGTGATAAAATGAGAAAATATTTTATATCTTTGGAAAATATAATAGGGTTTGGAATGGACAAACTATGGGCTCGTTTACTTCGATTGGTAAAGGGTAGTTGTGCAACAAACCACTTATCTACACGGTTCATTAATGCCTTACCAGACTCCCCACTGACAACTGGTTGATGTTCAAAATGCTCCTTGAAATCTTCCAGGGTAGAGAACTTCCCCAGACCGAATATAAACTGCTTTCCATCCCATACCACCTTGTAATGCTTCACTGACTCAGCACATCTAAGAATATGATAAAGAAACCACTCACACCACACGCTCATACAGAGGTAGAGCTCACCAGCAAAGTTCAGTCACTTTCATAAATTTAATTATAAATATATGCAGTATTGGAATACTTCCATGTGTCAGTTTTGCTACCAACATGCCTTCATAATCGCCCAACACATTGTGACAAGTGAACCCACCATGTGCAGCACACCTGCCGGGCCTACGCCACTCTCTCCATATGTGACAGGTATAGCATGTGAAGAGGTGGGTGGGTGGGTGGTGTGTGTGTGAGCCACTAAAAATTCTTATTCCATACAAATGAGAAATCATAGCCCCCTCCACACACACACACACACACACACACACACACACACACACACACACACACACACACACACACACACACACACACACACACACACACACACACACACACACACACACACACACAGTAACTTTGCAAACCAGAGGAAGCAAAAGTTGCCAGCATGGTGGATCTGATGAGGGATAGTGATAGAGTGATAGAGCTGATGAGAGAGTGAGCATTTTAGGAGGCACCAGAAGTATGAACAGCAACATCAGCTTTAGTACAGAATGGGGACGACACTGAAGATACACTCAATCTTATCATATTCTCAATTTGTTTGGTTTGTTTGGTTTGTTTGGTTTGTTTGGTTTGTTTGGTTTGTTTGGTTTGTTTGGTTTGTTTGGTTTGTTTGGTTTGTTTGGTTTGTTTGGTTTGTTTGGTTTGTTTGGTTTGTTTGGTTTGTTTGGTTTGTTTGGTTTGTTTGGTTTGTTTGGTTTGTTTGGTTTGTTTGGTTTGTTTGGTTTGTTTGGTTTGGTTTGTTTGGTTTGTTTGGTTTGTTTGTTAATCCTCTATCTCCTCCTAGACAATTCGGCCTACAGGGGTCAATTTTCAAGGGGTGATGGTGATCACCCAAGGATGGTTTTAGGTGAGGTTTGGTGAAGATCAGAGTAAAACCCTGTCCACATGGCTGGCTTTATTTCAAAAATTCCTTGAGGGTTACAAACCACAATTGGGTAAAAATGCTCTAAGTAAAGTCAGTAAAACGGTGCCCAAAATGAACCCTTTACTCCTCTCCTTTTTTGACCCCTATTCGTAGGCCCAAGTGTCTGGGAAAACAAATGTCAAATTATAGTAAGATGACTGTTGTTTCCATCGTAGGATGGGTACTTTGCTAGTCAAGTTGAAGGCCATTGATAGAGTAATAGGGTACTCTATATGGTGTAGGAGTAGCACCTGATCCTCACCTCACTGACAGAGTCACAGTGTCCTCATCTGATACACAGTCCCTGAGCAGGTAGGTTCCATTACTGGTATTCTTGGAGAGCAGGCATTCGGCCACATGCCTTGATATTCCGGGATGATACCATCTGCAGGGAAGAATATACAGCATCATCACAGTACAAATAAAGTTGTAAATCAAAAATATACACTGGCCATGTGCCGTTTACACGCACACACCTGTACCATAATACATGTACATGTTAAAATGATATACATCTACATGTAGCACGGAATGTGCTCTCATTTGGTTATCAATGGAAACACAATTGCAATACTGTGCTTGTCTGCATGCATTCAATGTGCATGTGCTCATAACATGGATGGGAGCAAATGAAACAGAGGCATCCACACTGATACACAAAATATATAGGCAGACTTTATGGGCAGGCTATGTAGGCGGTTTTAATGAGTGAGTTTTAATGAGTGGGCTATATGGGTGGGCTATGTAGGTGGACTCCACATTAAGTGACCGTTTTACACATAAAGAATCACAATTTGTGTGCTACCACAAGGCACACATACACTACCTATGGATCTAAATGCTTAGCAATTTTTTTTCAAAATATTAATCCTCTGGCCAGTGTTCAATTTACTAGTTGACTTTAAGGGAATACTAGCTCTGATGGCTGTAGTAATGACTACACCTCCTGGAAGGAATGAGTTTACTGGTGAATTCCACACAACTAGGACCAACACAATGGATATAATGATATCCATATCGCCCTTGCTAGCTTTACCATATGTGAGGAAGACATTTCAAACAAGAGTATTACTTGAATTGCAATAACCACTATTTAATTTATACCTGCACAAATAGTCCTACTATTCTATTTCACAATTCTGTTGAGCACAGAAATTACAAATGATCCACAAGTTAGATGACCCTTTACTGACATAAATCAGAGATGCCAAATATTTCTACTGTATCATACTCTTAGTAGACGAGAAGCAGTTGGAGGTTATCATATGAGGATTTCAGGCAATTCTGTGTGTTCGTCTGTTTGCTAACACCTACCATAGTTTTGGATTGATTAGAATGAAAATCGTTTTGACCTGTTCAGCTAAACCCTGCTGAGATACCTAGCTCCCCTTCAGATCTGAAGTAATGTAAATGGTCAATTAAGTAATGTAATGTACTAGAGTGTGTTGTGTCCGTAACAATTAATACCTAATCCATATTTTGGTTCATATGCATGTATGTTTATCTAGGCATAATGGCCAAACCCTTGGACCAAAAGGAATGCTTATTTTTTTTTTATGCACACAAAAAAAAAAAAAAAAAAAAAAAAAAAAAAAAAGTTTTAAAAGTTTGTCGTTAATATGAGCCTTCCAGGGGAATAATACAACAAAAAAAAAAAAGTCTAATGATTAAGGCATAAGTCTACTAAGTGAGAAATTCTAGGTTCTAACCTTGGTCAATGTATTTATTTTCAATTTTTTCTTCCACTTCCTTCGTTAGCTTTTATCCTTCAATCCTTTCTTCCTTCAATCCTTCTTTCCCAGCCTCTTTTAATTTCTTAGTTCTTCCTATATTCCCTTTGTCTATAACTTTGCTTGTTGTTACTGTGAAAGCTAATTACACAAAAACTAATAGCTCAAGTGAGTCCAGTCCAAACTCTTGGCAATCACTGATCAGCATTACACCATGTCTCCAAAACAATCTCACTTTTCTTAAAAATCAACAGGAATGCTGCATGCCTCTTACTTATGAGCTGATTTTATTCGAATAGATTACAATGTATAAAAATGGTGTTTTGAATAGCTTCTATAATGCTTCATGTTCAAATTGGCCTGTGCAATGCTGGTATATGTGGTTAGTAACTTAATATAGACAATAAATATTCAATTACATGGTCATACAATAAGTCTCCTAGAACTATTAATAATGAGCGTGTGTGTCAGCAGGTTAAGAAATACCATGTTTCGGTCCAGTGACCTTTGACCTTTATATTAAAATGTGACAGCAACATAACTGATATAGTCGGCAATAGTTCCTCAGCATAACTAAGATCAGACTCTGCAAGTGAGCCATATACTTCTATGTCAACAATGAACAAAAGTTGTCTTGTAGACCAGAATATAAGAAAGCTCACTGGTGGGTTGGGTATGATGAGCAGCCTGGTGGCGAAGGTATGTTTTGTTCCGTGTGTAGTGGGCTGAAATGTTCAAGAAAAATCATGTGGACCAAATATGGATCAAATATCCTTTAAAGATTTTGAAAGAAGTATACTGAAAAATTATATAGCATGAAAGTCACTAAAATGCCATTATTATGTATTGCCTCTAAAATTTTGTTAACACACAAAATTTGGTTGAACACATGTCGAATCTCCCCCCCCCCCCCCCTTCCAAAAAATTCCTAGTTAAAATCCTGTAGACCCAATGAAAGTGGCACCATTAGTGGTTCGATCCACCCCCTTTCCTTTTTCTTCTTTAGCACATGCTTCCCAAATTGAAATTCAATGGTCAAGTCCAGACTGGGTTGTGGTTTCTTTCCTTCCTTTTCTACTCCCCCCCCCCCCCCCCCCCCCCCAACCTTTGATATCTGAGGCATGCATTTTTTTCAACTTGAACTAAGTATTGCAAATCGAACAAAGCAGCACGTCTATTTAATTTTATAATGGTGTACAGCTATTTTCATGACTTTTGGGGTATATATATTTTTTATAGTTTTAAAAGGATATGAATGGATGAACATGAATGGATAAATATAAATGGATGAATATAATGGTTACTATGTCATATTCATAGTAAAATAAGTATTCATAATTAGCATATAGAAGGGATGATACTATAGAGTTGCTGCTTGAAGCATGCAGGAGAGATACCATTGTGTCAGTGAAACAGCTGTGTGCACCAAAACTATGTTGCTGCTGTAATCTCATCACATCTAACCATTCATTTAGTTCAACTGAATAGATGAACCGATAGTAGTGGACACTTACAAAACATTGTGGGTGAACTGGTAGTAAAATTACTATGGTATGCAAGGGGGGGGGGGGGACCAGATTAAAAAACAACAACTATGTCTGTACATGGAGAGAGAGAGAGAGAGAGAGAGAGAGAGAGAGAGAGAGAGAGAGAGAGAGGAGAGGTTTATACCTTGGGGTTTTTTTTGGTTTTTTTTTTACATGTCTCTTGTTCACTACATTAGCAAAGGATTCCTAGTGAAACATTCAAGGTGCGCTTGGAATGTTCTGTGGGCTAAAGTTCCAATATATGCAGCTAAAAAGCTAATGATATTGATATGACTTTTTTTTTTTACTGAAATTGAAAGATGTTTCAAGGCTTTTCCAGACATTCAATACTTAGATCATTCCAATAGGACATGAATCAGAGCAAGACAAACTGTGCATTAAGACCAGCACAACCATTTTTATTTTACAGACAAAAAATATATATACTATCATTATAAACAATTGTGTGCTAGCTAAACAATTAAGAAGGCCATACACCCTCCCAAACAAATAACCAAGAAATATCAATAATTACCACTCTCTCTGTTGTTTATATATATATATATATATATATATATATATATATATATATATATATATATATATAAATAAGGAGATGTCTGTATGTCTGTCTGTGTGTATGTTTGTATCATCATTCTGGCCAAACCTGTGGGTGAACTTCTCTGAAACTTGGCATGATGATAGGTTTTGACTCAACTTAAAACATGGGTAAAAAAGCAAACTATGGTATTTTTGCAAGAAAAACTCTTGGTGCTACAAGTCTAAAACTTGGTATGCATATACAACTTCACTCTGGGAGTACCATGGGCTGGATCCCACCTGGCCACACCTTTTCCTTTCCCTGTGTAAGGCTAAAAATGCCAAAAATGGTATATCAGTAAAAACACTTGAACCTTGGGAGTTAGACCCATGAACCCATATATATTTGGAATCAATATAATCTGGGGTATGTTTTAAGTACATGTATATGACCACACCCATTTCCGTGTTCATGTCAGGCCCAAAAAAGGCCAAAAATGGTACTTTCGCCAGACAAATCTTTGGATCTACAGACTTAAAACATGGTATGCATAAACAACTTGACTTCCAGAGTAATATGGCTGGGATTCCTCCTGGCTACACCTTTTCCCATTGGTGTGTAAAACAAAAGAGCAAAAAACAAACAAACATAAAACAACTTCTGAATAACGCTAAGGAGTTGATTCACAAACCCATTTTAATATATATTTTGGTTCGTAAGTATGTATGTTGGTATGTATGTCTAGGCATCATAGCCAAACACTTCGACCAAAAAGGTTGAATTTGGTATGTGCTCTGCAAGAACCCAGGTGAGCATTATTAAGCACACATGGGCATGGTAATAGGTGTGGTTTTGTCATGGCCACACCCACAAGAAGTCATTTCGGCTGAAAAAAGTTAATTGAAGACCAATTAGGTCTAAATTTGGCATGTGGTCTCCAAGTACCCAGGAAGCATTTTAGCCACATGTGTATGTGCGGTTTTTCCATAGCCACACCCACTGGAAGTTGTTCTATTAAAAGCTAATCGAACAACCAACCAGATAGAAATTTGGGATGTGGTTTCCATGCAACTGGGAGAGCATTATAAATCACACGTGCGTGTGTCAATAGGTGTGGTTTGACCATTGCCATACCTATAGGACATCATTATGCCTGCTAAACACTCATTTATGGACCAATCAGGCTGAAATTTGGCATATGGAATCCAAGTAACTGGGTGAGTATTATTAACCAACATGGGTGTGGCAATGTGTGTGGTTCGGTATTAGCCACACCCACAAAAAGTTGTTTTGCCTGCCAAAAGCTAATTAAAGGACCAACCAGGCCGAAACCTGAGAGGCTTCTATAATATTTCATGTTGACATTGGCCAGGCAACACTGGGTATATGCTGCTAGTATTATATATATATATATTTACGCCCAAAATAATCAAATAATGAAATATAATCTACCACTGAACAGGACTAACGCCACACCCACCCAGCTGGTGTGCTATCAGAGTCTACCTAGTAGTGTTGCTTCAATAAGACTTAGCAAAGGAGAAGTACACAGTGACCTATCTTGGTGATGTGGAGGGGGAAACTAAACTGAGGGCAGAACAAATGACACAGAGTGTATAATAAGGGAAATGGTAAGTAGATAGCCATTATGTTTGGGGGTGTTGTCTAATAAGGATGTGATTTGAGAAATTACTCAAATAGTCATGAGAGTGTTTGGGTGGTAAAGGGGAAGTTGGTGCCAACACAGAAGCCCTAGTGCCTAGTGAGAGATTGCAAACTTGACCTTGATATGATTGAAGAGCAAGGCATTCAATTAGAACATGGCAAAAGTCTCTCTATATGTGTACTTAGTGTTGTTTGGATAGGAGAATCAATTAGCTATGAACATACTCTAGATAGGTATCACACACATAGTAGCACACTTATGTCATACTTACCTACGTCATACTTATCTACAAGAAATATTTCACTCTCTGTTGAAGTAGACTATAGAGGTGATGGATGGTGTACACTGTAAGTAGCAAGCTCTGTGCCTTCCTCCCCAATCAGTTAGTTTGAGCTCAAGACACACAGGAAGAGGTATATATGTATATAGTATCCTTGTGCCACGGCTGAGTACTACATCCTTGCTCAAGTTAGTTGCCTTCAACTGAAGCAGAGCAACACACGTTGCCTTCAACTGAAGTAAAGCAACATACGTTGCCTTCAACTGAAACAAAGCAACACACGCCTTCAACTTAAGCAAAGCAACACACGTCTTCAACTGAAGCAGAGCAACACACGTTGCCTTCAACTGAAGCAAAGCAACACACGTTGCCTTCAACTGAAGCAAAGCAACACACATTGTCTTCAACTTGAACAGCCAAGTAGTGGCTGCAGTTATGATGAGTATCTCTAGTAAGAAGACAAACATAAATGCTACAAAAGCCCCAACTAGAATGTGGTACAGTACATCACTGTGTGTAATAATCTTCCAAAGTTCTGAAAGCATTCCCTGAACTGTGAAAAGGAGATATATTATGTTTAGAGTGATACAGTTGCTTCGTTTTCAAAAGTGTGGTTGACTTTAGGGTTGATTCATAAAATGCTCTAATTTATGCAAGACAAAGGGGACAATACATGAAACTGTCCGGAAAAGAATCTAATCATTAAACAATATGGAGCAGAGGTGGAGTCTATTCTATAACTGCATCACTCACAGTTCAGGCTGAAGCCCACACCCCCCTCCTCTACACACACACATGCTCCACTCATATGCATGTGTTAGTGCATGTGTTCGTGTTTAAAGGAATGAAAGTTTTGTAAATAATTTCATATTATTCTCATTAATAACTTGTACTGCTCTTATTTCCAAGAACCCAACAAGAACTTCTGTTTGGAAACTATTTTACCCAAGCATGCCATTGTTGTGTTGGCCTTGCATTCAGTTGCTGGCTGCGGTTTACAATCTTAACTGTATTTATTGTAAATCCACTAATAAAAAAAAAATTCATGCACATACATGAGTAAAGGATTTGGACAACTTTTGGAGCTAGTTATGGAAGGAAGCAAGAAATAGCTACAATATTATTTACCCCTGGAGAAGAGAAGGAAATTGAGTTCTGTATCCCAATGATGGCAGAATAGAGGACAACTATTGTATCTCATGGTTATTCGATAGAGAAGGGAAAAATAAGTTGCTCATATAATAAATGTGAGAAAGTATATGCTGTTATTATTTTTTTCAACAGGAGCCATCCCTACTGTACGAGGATTATGAGCATGAGTAATTGAGAAACATATGAGCGTTCTCCACTCTTGAGTTAAGGCACATCTACTGCTAAAAGATACCAATAGGATTTAATCTGTAAACAGCATATAAAACTCCTCCTTCAAGTTGGGTATGAATCAACTAGTGAGAATAAGAGTTCCAGCAAAGGAGTTGGTGTAGATTTTTTTTTTTTTTTTTTTTTTTTAATTGGACATTGTGGAAATAAACCAGCAGCTAATAGACTAAACACTTTAGATATCATTCAATGTTTTACTGCAGATTCTATATACCTATATACCTATATACCTACATATATATATGTACTAGTGACACTTTATAAATATAAGGCATTTTGAAATATGGACCAATTTTGCAGCATAGGGTTAAAAAACGAACAGGAACAGTGTAATGGCTCCACAGCACATTTCCACATTGATCCTATGAAATATGCTCTCTCACATTTTTATAAAGGAGTCAATCAATAGTAGGAGAAGTAGCTTTAAAAAGGATCTAATGTAGAACTACTACTTACTTGACAGTTTACAATTTCTGCTGTGCTTCAGACCATGTTATGCCCTTGGGCTGTCTGTGGCATGTTCTCACCATTAAATTGCTGGATATGGCATGATGATTGTGACCAAGTAGAGTGAGGGTGTTATCAGCTCACAATACCTTCAGTGCCCTAACTCCCCCTATACCAGAGTTGCCAGCAACTGAATTACAGCCTGAGAGTGCATAGGAAGCTAAATACCTTCATGCAATAATCTCATGCTGTTCTACATAGAAAAAATAACAAAAATTTTTAATTGATGTTGTTTGAGATCGTTATGCTCAAGGAGAACACACATATCAATGTTATTTCTAACACTAGTGTTCCTCCCTTCTCTTTTTGCAAACATCACCATTTGTCTCTTACTGCTTAATTTCTTCTTCCAGAATCACCAGTGGTGATCAAAACTTTCTGTCATTGGCCATGAACTCTGTGTGAATGTTTCTTAGACACTTTTGAGACATGCCAGTTGTCTCAAGCAATCTATCAATTATATTCATGCTTTTGTTCATATATCCTTTAATTTAAAAAAATTAAAAAAATTTTTTTTTGAAGTTCTACAATTCTCCACAATATATTTAGTTTGTCTACAAATTTCACTCCTCTTTCAGGCATCTTTCTAAGAATAAGGTTGGAATCCTTGGAGCTGCTTGACTCCTTGAACTGCTGTTATTACACGAACCATTGCTAAATTAATAATAACAATTATTGTTTTATCATAAGAGGTTTTGCATTAGATCATGTTGCAAGATAAAGCCACCAAACAAATAATATCAGTCTATTATAAGCCATGGTGGCAAGGAGCTGCAATAAACCATTGCAAAACTCCAATTGTTTGTGCAACATGTATCTGTATGAAACAAAACACTACTACATATATTAGTCACACAAGGGTTGAGCAACAATGATAAAAAGGAGTGAGAAAACTTCAGAAACTTTGTTTAAGTGCAGCTATCTGGCTTCACGCAAATCTGGCTGTTTGGTGGGAAAGCTTCAAACACCTAATCCCCCAAATATTTAATTGTGGTCACTTTTAACTGGTACTGGTTGCCCTGTTTACAAACCTCTCACTTCCGGCGGCAAAGTGAACACGAATGGAGTTTAGGAACAGATGGTTCGGATGCAAATTTTCCACACACAGATACTCTCTCTCTCTCTCTCTCTCTCTCTCTCTCTCTCTCTCTCTCTCTCTCTCTCTCTCTCTCTCTCTCTCTCTCTCGAGCAGATAGCACCTGAAGAGTCAATATAACTCATCTCAAGACAACCGTAGAGCTCATCAGTAAAGGCCTCAAAATAGTAAGTAATGACCTCTTCAAGTGGCATGTGAAAAAACGTTCCAATGTTTGGGATGTTGGTCAAGTCAGAGGACATTTAGATATGGTAGATCTGAGAACTTCTGTCAGCTAATTGAACCATTTTTATGACTGACAAAGAACATTTCCTGACCTGTTTAGGAGGAAGGCACGTCTTAGGGAATTTGGATTGCGTTACTGCCCCACGCACCCCAGCCACCTCACCAGGGACATCAGCATCAACTACAGTATTTAGTTACTGCTGGAAGAACCTATAGTGTGTGTGTTCTTGTTTGTTTCTGCAGTGCTTGCACTCATTGATTGCGGAATTTTAATTAATGAGAAACAGGAAATTAAACTGCAATGACCTTATGTAGAAATGTGCAGAAACATATTATCATTCAACATTGCTCCAAAAAATATCTAAAAAAGAAAAATTTTCTAAATTTTTATGCACCCTTGCTTTCATTCTTTAGAAGAAAATCCTCTCCTGATTGAGTGTCATACATGACTCCGCTCCTCACATCACCCCACACGGTGTCAGACTGCTCCTGCATGGGCAGGTTCAGTGATTCAGACCTTACACTCCCAATGGCAACATAAAGAAGCTGGGACCCCGCCCGCTTTGTCTTTCCTGCACACCACATTCCAATGGGAGGGAACATTTCGATGTTCTCGCAGTTTTCATTGACCGATCAGGTAAGGTAGAAAGAATGGACATTATTCTACACTATGGACCTGGACACCACAGGAGGTATAATTAGTAGCAACCACTTGTGGAAAAACAACCTGCAGTCACTATTCTCACGCCCTGACAAGCTGTGAAACATTTTGTTTTTCATACAATAAAAAAAAAGACGAGGTCATTAGCTGGAACTAAAATGAAATCATGCACCGTTATATCTTACGACTGAGTGAATGGAAATTACAGGTTCACGGTATGGACTGCAAACATCCCACATCATCAAAGAAAGGTAAAAGCCGTTGCAAGCATGAATGGTGATAGTGGAATAGAACAGCTGGCAAGATCGAAGCAGATCAACTATGCTTTTATTCCACCAACACTTCACAATCTTATAAATGGTGCAAAATATGTCAGAAAATTCTGGAATAGAGATGATCAGTTGATCTCACTGGTGAGGCGATTCCAGAAAATTGCAACACCTCATGGAACCAGAATGGTTTCCTGGGAGTTCAGCACCAAAGTCCCCCACACATGCACCAGCTGATGTGCAGACAGAATTGGAGTGGCAAGTGATAAGCAGTCAAGACAACACACAGAGCAGCATGAGTAATGGAGACATGCAAGACACTGAATAAGACGAGTGTTTGAATGACTGGATAAACTAACTAGTGTGTTCATACTTCCTTGTAATGGTAAGTTAGTGCCTGCAGTAATACTGCAGTGATATAGAGTGTGGTATGATAACAAGGTTTTCACACCATTCATTGATATGATGTCCCCATAAAGGTGAGCCAATCAAGGCTTCATTCTCACATCATATAGTTTATTCAACATATTGCAACACAAAACTATTTCAGCTGGAATCTTTGGCTGTAAAAACATGTTGGATATAAACACTATATTTGCAATGATATATGTTGTGTTAAGCTGATATTGAGACAAATAAAATTCATAGTAATGCTGTCACTAATTAGGTGATCAGTACAAAGTCACGCCTCAAAATGTCTTAGTGGTGCATTTTCATGATGTTTGGAAGGAGTCTTATCAATGTATGACATCTGTAGTTGCAGCACTTTCACAATGAATAAATCCTGGTCTAGACTAGATGCGACTGACTGTTAACTGCTTTTGCCTTCTTAACCACTAGCTAGATAAAAAAATAGCAGTCTAACTTTAATTTCATATTTAATATTAAAAAAATTAAAACTATATATATATATATATATATATATATATATATAAATAAATAAATAAATTTAAAAAAAATTTAAATCAAGTCATAAGTACATAATAACAGTGTGCCAACAAGTAATTCCAAATAAAAAAATGATTTTGTAGGAATGCACGTTCATACTTAACTATTCCAGTGCCATGAACTAAACTTTCAACACCATGCACCCCCCCCCCCCCCCCCCAATTAATAGATATTTTGAGCATATATGCTCACATATTCTTCCAATATTAGTCTCAACAGATGCGTAAAAAATGTTAATCAAACTGGGAGGTAGAGGATTACAGAAATAATGGGATTTGTCTTTTTGTGCCTTGCATCTAAGGTGGTTATACTAACATCACATAGCAATCTGCTCCAGCAGTATAGAAACTTATAATTACCAATGAATATTAAAACACAAAGCTTTGATGCTGTGGAATGGTTCTTACAAACCACACATTTTAAGATGGCTCATTTTGGGTTTCACAATAAGTGGATTTCCAGTATCCTGCTCTACTGCATATCTATCTATCACTTGTTAATTTAATATTGCCTTACTATACATTGTTAGTTACAACTTATAATATTACTCTACATCTAAAGCTCTGTAACTACGAAGCTATATATACATAAATTTCCAACAAGTAGTGAACAACTTTGACAATTATCTATTTTGACTTACTCAGTTAAACTAGCAAGAGTGCATTTTAATTCACGATTGTAATTAGACAAGAGTGAGTGAAATGTTACGGGTGGAGTGGCAGGTAGGGAGGGAAGCTGAGAGGATTGTGACACCTACTTGGTAGTAGTGGACACAGAGTTGGATCTGGGAGTTGTGGATTGAGTTGTGGTGCCACTAATTGCATTCTAAAGGCCTGTCCACACTGCACACTAAAACCTGTTTCACCTGTGTCTGGAATGGGTTCCACACATCCACACTAACACCCGGTTTTATCCCAACAGGTTCCACCCGGTCACCTGAAACCTTCAGAAGGGTAGGCTTCAAGCAGCTCAGATTTATTGAACATACCTGTGGCTTTATTGATGATGTTCCCTATTCAGAGTTTAGCTACTAACAGCTCCTCCCCTCTTATCTTCGGTTTGTGCGATGACATTACAGAGGGAAAAAGAGAGAACAAAGTAGCACAGGAGAAAATAAAATGCCCTGTTTCTATATGAGGTAGAGGAAAACCAATTAATCTGCCCAGCCAATTAGTCAGCCCACGCCGGTGATGTGGAGCGGGTTCAGCACTATGCTAGTGTGGAAGCAAGAAAACTTTTGGAACCGGGTGTTGCTGGGGAGGGGTACAAACCTGTTTGTAATGTGGACAGGGCTTTACTCGTATGGTATCAAAAGAACCAGCTTCAGTCTTCAGAGTAATTACTTAGATTTCAGCTTGAACAATTAGAGGAAATTAATTGTTCTGGGATATAGTTACTACACACATTGTTTGCTTGAGTGCTTGAAAATCCTGTGATGAAGTTTTCCTATATGGGCACCTGTTGAACACATACACACACTTGAAAAAATATGAAGTGTGTACCACAAGTGGCATTCACACCTGGATTAGCAGAGTTTCTCCCTGTCCTTGTCATTGAAGGATACCCTTCCTATTCTTAATATATCTGCGTAAACATAGAATCTAAACTAGAGAACGTAGTAGCAAATATCCTTACGGTATTCTGTAGATATTGGGCATGGCTGGTTTAGATTTGTGCTTCGCCAAGAACAGTCGCTTCTCAAACTCCGACAGGTTATCCGAGGCTTGCTTAGCACCCGGGCTAGGACCAGCAGGGTGACTAATAGCATGACATAAAGCATCCACAAGTTACATGGTACCTGATGGCTTAATAAAATAAGTAAGAGTGAAACAAAATGACATGACCAGTTGGCAAGTTCTTAATTATTGATCTTCACGTGAGAACCAAGGTAAAGTTAGACCTAGCATAGCCAGGAAGGCACTAAACATTAGATCGTCATATAAACTTACATATGATCTCCGGTAGGCGACTCTGGACTGCTACGACCATTACTTGTGGTTGTGTTATACAGCTGTGAACCCACACGGTCTCCCTGAACCGCACTGTCATCAGTTACTAATACAATAAATAAAAATTAATTTTAAAAAATAAAATAATGCATTGAAAAAAGAATAAACAAATCTATATTTTATTGTAATATCTTATTGTATGATGACAATTACCATCTTCGCTCATGATCTGGTCCACAATATCCTGGTTGACGTACCCATGAGCTCCATTGCGCCCGTGGGAGGAAGTTGATGGGCAGTCCAATGACATTACTGGAGCGTGTCTCAAAGACATTTTAGACATGTTAGCCACTTGACTGTAGCGTTCCGAAATGAATATCATGTTGTTGTGGTCACGATCATTGTCCACATCTTCATCAGAGTCATCATCCCAGTGTTGGCCGTTATGGTCACTGACTCTCTAAAATCAACACAACAGTTCACTGTGGTAACAACATGGCTGTGGCAAATATTTGGGACAGGTTGCTGTTGCTTTTTTATCACTGGAAAACAAAAAAAATTTAAAGTGGCACTTAGTTTGAGTTAAGGATGAGAGAATCTTCTCAGCGGTGTCAAGTTGAGGCAGGAGGTAATTACAAGAATGTGTGCATCTTATAGCCTCTATCAGTTTGTTTTACAAAAATATATCCAGGAATTCTAACATTTCCTCCAAACCTATTCTTTTGCCAGGATGAAAGCTTCCACAACAGTTCTCTTAGAAATTTATTGTAGCTCAAAATGAAATTACCCACAACACTAGAAAAACATGTACATAAAACAAACCACGAACAACTAAATATTTATGTCTTCATAATATCATTACATAAAGCACCTCTGTAGGTGAAATGAATCTA
Source organism: Lycopodina hypogea (assembly GCA_963969325.1). NCBI lineage: Eukaryota > Metazoa > Porifera > Demospongiae > Poecilosclerida > Cladorhizidae > Lycopodina > Lycopodina hypogea. The sequence goes on from OZ017779.1 coordinate 11,620,140, forward strand.
CACACACACACACACACACACACACACACACACACACACACACACACACACACACACACACACACACACACACACACACACACACACACACACACACACACACACACACACACACACACACACACACACACACACACACACACACACACACACACACACACACACACACACACACACCAGTGTTTATAATATGGAGATTTTCTTCTGCTGTGTACATCCTTACTTCCTCCATGTTCTTGACAAGTGTTCTTTTTGTGGTAATCTCCTTCAGTCTGGCCTGCTCCAACTGTTTAATATCAGCACTGAAGTCTTCCTCCCTGATCTCACTTAGATGATGTTGTACTGTGAGAAGTACAGAAGAAGAAAAAAGCAAGAGTCAAACTTACACAAATAGCATTGAAACAATAGTTTTCTTGTTCAATCTCTGTACAAAAATGAGCTAATCTAGTAGTGTGATTTTATTGAACCTATTTATCTGACCTGATAATCCAGCCATAGTAACTGCAACGAAGAGGTTAGAGCAGTAGCTTCCTACTCCTGCACCCTCAACACGGATCAGCTAGGCCTAGCAGTCTAAATCAGTTGCAACTTCGTAAGGGGGAGGGAGAGCACTCCGTAGCTAGGGAAGTACCCAAAAACTTCACACGAAGTAGACACGCCCTATTTAAGGCCGATAGTACATATCGCCGCAATTGTTCACTGTATGTTTGCTCTGTTTAATCTTGTTTATGTATCTGTGGTTAAACAAACACTTCTCTGCAATGATGATCAGCACCATCAAACTCCCACAATAGTGACCAGCCCCTTGCATTCACTAATGTGAAGACATTGTACCAACTGAACTCCAACATCCCCCCCCCCCCCCACAAAATGAATATTCTTAAATTAAACTTAATCTTTGTTCCCTGCACCATAGGTTCCAGGAGTCCTCCTTCACTTTCTTTTACTGATCCTCTAAGTCTTGTGAGGTGGCTAGCTCAACCACTATGGCTAATTGTTATCTAAAATGCTTTTGGTTTAGGTGGTCATTTCCAATTCAATTCCTGACCACAGGAAGCATTGCAAGGCAAGGATCATGACTCCACAATAAATTAATATATTGATATTTTCCGCTTCCATAATATAGCTGTTGATGTATGCAGCTTATTCTCCAATTTTATGTGTCAGTGGTCTTCTGTGTAATGCCATCAGTGAATGATTCATTCAACATTGATTAGTAACTTTGCTTTTTTTTAACCTTATAATATGATTTCCCACAAACATATATTTCAGATCATGGAAATGACTCTGATGATAGCCTGAGCCTCTCTTATTCTTCTTCAGATGGTCCCTCACTGCATCACCCCAAGGTGCAATCCCCATTTAATATAGGTACAATTATCTGTAACGAAAACTTATATAACTACGCTATTAGGTGAAATCCAATGAGATAAACTATATGTGTTCAGTAATGAAGAAACTCTTCATGAAGGAAATCTCCCCCAAGTATGACTTCTAACTTTCTCTGCACTGTTCACATATTAATGCATAGTTGAGGTTGGACACTTCTAAGTCAATTTTTGACTTCATAATCCTTCAGAACTTGAATAAAATTCTGGTAGAACAACATTTAGTCAGTATTTTATGGTTGGACTAACTCCCTCAATAGAATTAATCCCCATTCCAAATCATCTTACCATCGGTGTGATTGTCCATCATGCCTGTTGAGGACAACCAGACAAAAACAGAGAAATTGTGAAAAATATGGCATTTATAGTTAGTAAAAGTAGATGAGTGACCAAAAGTAATTTGCAGTTTGTAGACTAGTAAAGTAGTAAATTGATGTGTTCTTAAGTTAATTTATTGTACTAGAAAAGTACTCACTGTACGTAAGGGGAGGGAGAGGGGGGAGGGTGGGATATGAGAGGCATTGCCCCATTTCTAATGTAACTATTATGAAGCATCTCTAGTAATTAATGTCCTTTTGAACTTACTGTGTGATTTGCAAACACGCTTTCTCTAGAAATGTCCTTTTGAATGGGATTAGTTTGCACATGAACTATCACATAATAATTACCTGTGGCACACATGTTTAGGAACACATCCACATTCTTACCTGTGACATGCAGGTCTAGGGATACTTGGAATGGTGAGGCAGCATATGTTCACAAGTTTCACTCAGAATTGATTTTTTTTACTAATTGTTTACTGTTTGGAAACACCAACATTTGTTGTTACAAGTAATTGGTTACAACTAAATGCTCACTGTAAGGAAACCCTATGGTTAAAACAGGTACTTTTTACTGCATAATTTTCTAAACAATTATCTTTTCTGATCTAAAACACTCTATCATAATTAATATTATAGTAATTATTTGCCACAGGTCTTGTCCAGGACAGGTCTGGTTTTGGAAACAAAAAGTTTGTTGTTGCAACAAAGTTATTGGTTACTCATGAATAAAAAAAAGTTTATTTAATGGACCTATGCCATCGCTCTAGCCCTAACCACATTCTCCCTAAACAGGGCCAGTGGTTCCGTGAGCAAGACATTTGGTCCAGACATTTGGGAGGAGATGCCTGGACTAATTGTCCTGAAACTGGACAATAGACTGACAGACAGACAGACAGACTGACAGACCGACCGACCGACCGACCGACCGACCGACCGACCGACCGACCGACCGACCGACCGACCGACCGACCGACCGACCGACCGACCGACCGACCGACAGACAGACAAACAAATTCTGTTTTTCCCCAGACATGTCACCTGGCATAAAACCATTTCAGGGTGGGTCTCTTCCATCCCTAAAAGTTTGGTCAAAATCTAACAGAGGGATTTTGAGAAACGGACGAACATAGTTGCATAGTTACATAGTTAGGTCTTCTAATATATATATATATATATATATACATATATATATATATATATATATACATATATATATATATACATATATATATATATATATATATAGATTAAAAGTTGATGAATTGGTAATGTGTTTATATTGCATCATATCGTTTTAGTGGGAAGGCGGCAGGCATATGGCATGTGTTTTGGTGTGTGTTTTGACGAGCAGAAACTTAAAGGGGTAGTCCCTCCATAACATGGATTATTCATGAAGTGACATAATCCATTATAACTCCCACGTGCTTTATCTCTTACACTTTTTTTATGCACAAAAAGACTGTTTATTTTAATTGGTTTCCAATGATATGGGATATTATTTTAAAATATTTGCCCCATTTATTATTTCACTAAAAACAGTCTTCTCCTTTTATTTTTGTTGGCTATGAAAAAATAATTCTTTGATTAAAAACAAGTTTTTTTTATGAGCAAACTTGTTTTTGAGGAGTCTGAATATTACTTTCTTGCCGATCTTCTTCCTTCCCGCTTTTTTTCCCAATGGAAAGTTAGTGGATTTGGAAGTCAACACTTTAAGTGATTATTAAGGCAAAACATTAAATCATAGGTGAGCAAGTTTTTGGCTGGAAATTCCAGTCTTGCTTTACTGCTTCATAGTACACACAATACTGTAGGTTATTCCATGATTTGGTTTTTGAGTATGTCAAATTTGGCCTTTGACAGTCTGGGGCATGTAGGTACAGTTTTGCAAATTATTTAAGTTATTTTTAGATTGACTGCAGTGTGATAGGAATCCTAGGTAAAAAACTTAAATATAAACAATCAAGTTTTAAATTGCTGTATTTTTTTTTGTCTACCTTTGAATTTCACACTCCTATTTAAATATTACGTTTGAATGGTTCCCTTACCCTAAAAACTATGCATGTAAAACACTTTGCCCCTCTAAAGCCCTGATCACATTACAAACGGGTTTGTACCTCTCTCCAGCAACACCCAGGTTCCAAACATTTTCTTGCTTCCACACTGGCATAGTGCTGAACCCACTCCATGTCCCTACGTGGGCTGAAAAAATGGTTGGGCTGATTAATTGGTTTGCCTCTACCTTGTATTGAAACAAGATATTTCATTTCTTTTGTGCTACTTTTTTCTGTCTTTTCCTCTGCAATGGTATCTTGCACAAATGGAAGATAGAGAGGAGGAAGGGAGCTGTTAGTAGCTCAACTCCTAATAGTGAATATTAATAATGAAGCCACAGAAATATTAAATAAATCTGAGCCACTTGAAGCGTACCCTTCCGAAGGTTTCATCTGGAACCTGTTCGGATGAAACCAGGTGTAGTGTGGACTCGTGAAACTTGTTCCAGATATGGGTGAAACCAGTTTAGTGTGCAGTGTGGACAAGCCTTAAAATACCCTCTATGAGGTCAGTAAAACTGTGAAGCACATAAAACTTCTACAACAGCAAAAAATAAGGAGTAGGAATGTACATAGCAACTTGTGGAATTCCATCCTTGGGTGGCTTCTAGTGTCATTACTTTGTAGAATATTTTTTTTTACCACCAAGAATTCATACCCTTAGTGATCACAGTGTGGTCTGTCAAGTAAATATAATAATCTAACACAGTTTAATGGTTATACTAGTCTCAGGTATGAATGGACATGCAGATTGCTCATCAATTTTGTGAGTGAGTGGATGTGCTGGCAATGCAAAGGAAAAAAAAATTAATGTGAGCACATAAAAGATAAATTATAAGGGAGTTACGAGTTCTAGCATCTCATGAATAATTCATATTTGTGGTCTAGTGCTCCTTTTAATTATATCTTGATCTATAAGTTCTCAGTGTTGGTTGTTCAGGATCAGAAACTAGGTAATATGATAATGTGTGGTACCAGAAGTTGTCATGAATTTGAACAGGCCAGTTACTGTGAGAGTTACTGTGAGAGAGTGTGACACAGACAAATAAACACACATGCACCCACCCACCCACACAATGTTAGATCAGAGGGCATGTTGCTTGAACAATTTCCTGCAGTCTTGTTTTGCAATGGTTTAGAGTGTTTTGTGATATTCTATTATATTTGGTGAATGGTAAAAATGCATATGCAAGGTTTCTTAGTCACTTGCAGCTTGTGTAATGGTGTTCGCATTGTGTACTTACTGAAGTAAAACAAGTTTTTTGTTACTACAAGTTTTTTTTTTGTCAGAGATTGAGGACATGGATGTCAAAGTGTAGACATAAGGGACTGTTGAATGAATGATTACTGTAACTAATACTGCCAGTTAAGTTGATGTGCTACTGCAACAGTGAGTTAGTATTTGTGAGACTCGGTTCCTCCGCGGCCGAATCCCCTGGGGCCGAACATGGCACTATAGCAGGGATTGTTGCAATAGGGCTTCCCATCCTTCTCAGCATGTTGCCCTGGGCTAAGAGTCTTCCCACACTTGGCACATTTGAGGCAGGGACCATGCCAATCCTGTCCAAGAGAGGTTTTCCTTTCAGCTGTAGGTGGAAAGAAAGAAAAAAGGAAAGAAAAACAATCCTTAACACAAAACAATACACTTGTTCACAATATAGTATTTTGAATTAGCACTTACACTAACTTACAATTTAATGCCAAAAGATGCACTTACAAGAAGGTGCTGTTCATAATACATGAAATTTATATATGAAACTTGATATGCTGACTGAAGTTTTATTCATTCCGTGGTCCCTGCTTCAGTGAGGGTGGTCCAAGTGTAAATTTGCAACAATGTGTGCCTACCTTAAAATCTTGCATCAAACAGTGCCTCTATGGCATGGGTAGCTGCACATGATTCTCCTTTCTGTTGATCTACATTCATTAAGTCTGTCTCCAGCATCAGGGTTTTTCTCCTGCATAGTGTGTGCAACCAATTCCCTCACCCTCACCTCTATTGACCCTTTAGTGAGTTCTCTCTTCTCTACTGATTATGCAGCCAGTTCTCTCTTAGCCATTGACTCAGCAATCATTGAACTCTCATCCTCTCATTACTCAGTCAGTCGTCTCTACTCGACAGGTTATGCATCTTTATCTCTCTCTCAAATTGGCAACTAGCTATTACTGAAGATCTACACAGCCTCCATGAGACCTTACAATTGCTGCTTCATTTTAGTGTGTGCATGTATGCAAGCCTGGTATTCATGATTCTTGAAGATGGATATATACAATATACTTATATGAAAATACTTTAACATGCACATATATATCTATCTATCTGTCTATCTATCTTAGTTTGGCTGTGTGTGTATATAGTGCGTTTCTTTGTGTGTGTGTGTGTGTGTGTGTGTGTGTGTGTGTGTGTGTGTGTGTGTGTGTGTGTGTGTGTGTGTGTGTGCGTGTGCGCGCGCGCGTCAATGCTTTAAACAATACAAATGAATAAAAGAAAAGTCCTTTCACAACAACAAAATAAAAAGTTAAAAACATCTAACACATCTAAACATCTAACACAAGAGCAAAACTGATGGTAAGGAACTATGGAAATAAAATATTGGTTGCTGCTGCACAGATGGCACCATAGAGAGTGCCAAGGATTATTGGAAGGTGTGGGTTTATTTCACAAAAGGAAGCAGTCATGATTTGGAGGGCATGTTATTCCTATTTGAGGAGGGGGGGGGGGGGGGGGGGAGAGAAGATTATTGGAGGATTTGAAGTAATCAAGAAGAAATATAGTAGCTCGTGTAGCAGTCCCACCAGCTTAAAATATACCTACATACACTCTCTACAAACAGGAAGGTACAATCAAGGCTTCTTTAGAGCCATGTTGGAAGTTGGTACCAACAAATAACACTATATCCCACTTCCCATATGATACAGTATTTATCACTTCTTCAGCTCTTAACGTGCTAATTCAAGTGCGCCAAAAGTGTTAATAAGAGAGAAAAAATAAAAGAATCAGATTCCTTGCAAGACATTGTAGACATTTTTAATGATGCCTAATAACTCTAAAGAAATAGTTATTTTTGCCCCAAATAATGAAATTGTTTGGAATGTTTGCTTCCAAGTATTCTTTCGTCTGGAATGTTAGCTTCCAAGCATTCTTTTGTCTGGAATGTTTGCTGCCAAGTGTTCTTTCGTCTGGAATGTTAGCTTCCAAGTATTCTTTCGTCTGGAATGTTAGCTTCCAAGTATTCTTTCATCTGGAATGTTAGCTTCCAAGCATTCTTTTGTCCGGAATGTTTGCTGCCAAGTATTGTTGTCTGGAATAGTTAAGAGCACTAGTGGTATATTATTCAAACAGTTTTGAGTGCAACATTTAAGTATTTTGAGTTATTGTCTGAGCATTGAGAATACCATTATCTAGATTTTTTAAAGTATAATCTGGTAAGCCTACATGCTATTAACGTTATTACATTCAATCTGCATTTAGTCTCTACTATTCATATATAAGCTATATATAATTTCTCATCATCTATGAAAAAGTTCCACCAATAGTGGACTCACAGCCAGCTATAGGTAGAAATTACTTAACCAGCTTGTAATTACAAGTTTGGGGGGGGGGGGGGGGGGTAGGGTGGGAGGGTCACAGGCAATTCAGGATCATTAACCTCAGGATTAGAGATATTTGTAAGTTCCTGTTGTAAATCTATGCTTAATCTAACAGCTAGCAATAGAGAGCTCAATGTCCATTGCTAAGGAAAAAAGGAGAGCAGATGATACCCACATGGTTTGTTTGAATATTCTCTATTAGGAATTTAAGTAATTGCTGGAAGGATATCAAGAAGTTTCCGAGCCATAGTGGCTCCACATGTGACAAATGAATGGCTAATGCCTAAAAAAATGAAACCATACTAGTAGGGCGAATTTACGGTTGTATAATCATTCATTCCTATGATGCAATTTGGTAAACATTATCTATAATATAAAGCAAAAAAAGTGCCTTCATCTTTCATTATAGGAATATTTGGCCATAATCTTCATGTCAGCAAGCTGACTATAAATTTCTGGAGATACCCCTGAATACATTGCTTGTAGCTTATTTACTAAGAAAAAAGATGAAAGAAAAAAAAGGAAGAAGGTTGCATGAGAAAACATGGTACACCAGGGAAAATTCACTCAACAGAAAATATTTCATTTAGAAAGGACTAATTTCTGCATTGATGCAGCTCTAGAATAGAGGCAGTCTAACAATAGTATGGAATAATTCAAATAAATTAACTGTTGTCATAATTGCTTGCTTGCTACAATCACACTTAATTAAGTGTAGATTCTATTAAGATCAAAGGAGCTGAAACCAATATAACCGATACAGTCGTACTTAATTTAGTGTAGATTCTATTAAGATCAAAGGAGCTGAAACCAATATAAATAAACACCCACTGGTTCTAACCAAGTAAAAACAAACAATGCCAAAAAGAAGTAGACTCTATAGAAGGGTGCTGGTTTTGACAAGTCTAGTTTGTTTGAATTAATCAGCTAGCTTTCACCTACTGCTCCCAGCGCCCCTCTTAGTTAATATCAAGGAGTAAAGTTAGTACAAGAACCCCGTAGACAATGAAATAGCTCCAACTAAATAACGACTTACGTACCAAAATAAACCTCCTTCCCGCAGGCTGGACACTTGGGCATTCTCAATCTTCTTCGGGTGGTTGGCAGCTATTTTCCCTCCACCAGTGTATTAAATTTTAAAAAAAGGGAGAAAAAAAAGGAAGTTACCGAAGGACGTAAGAGGGGGAATGGCTTTGTTTATTTTGGGCATGTCGGTGTGTCACGTAAAAAGAAGTCATTCATAAAATTGGTCTCCCCCACCTAAAATCACTATTAAAATCAATGGTTCCCCTTGTAAAAATGGTTCCCTCTCCCCTTTGTACCTTTTCCTGACTTTTTGAGGACGTTGAATCAGCAGATAGAATGTCTTAACTGGAGTCCCCCAATACTTGAACCAGGAAGGGTAAAATATTGGGGGGGGGGGGGGGGGGGGGGTACTAGCCCCTCCCCCAATATTTACTGTAGATTTTGTTTGGTTTATAAATCTGTGTTTGTGATTGAATTTTTCAGAACATATTCCAGACATTGAGGGGATGATTTGGGAATTGCAAGGATTGTTAATTAAAAAAAAAAAAAATTAAAAAAATTTAATGGGAATATCAGCATCTCACTCCTACCTAACCATCTTTCTCTAAACCAGCTACATCAGCTAGCTTGCAATTTTCAAAGGAGACAGCACATTAGAAGTGGAGGGGAGGGGGTGAAGATTGTATGTAAAGAAGCCAAATTCCTTCTGGGGAATTGATATTTATGTAAGCAGTAGCACATTTACTGGCATTGACAAGGTATGGTTGAAGCCGCTTAATACACCATTTCTAGACCTTGCAGCTTCATTAAAATAACAGCAGATCTTAAGTAGGCATGCATCCAGCATTGCCTGTTAGGCCAAAATGATTAGGAAGCTGAAAGGTATATAGCCAACATTCAGATTCATATGCTTACATAATGTTTGAATGTTTGAGTGTGTGCTTTAGAATGAAATGAATAAATGATACTGGGATAATATTTATCAACATCATCCAACAGCTTTAAATAGAAAAAAAAGAAGTGAATAATGCTTGCACATATTCAAGATTTTGAGATATCAGAGCACATTTTACTGGCATAAAAAAAAAGTGGCTATACCCAAACTATATTTATCTTTACTTCTGTATCATTAAACTGGCATTTGTATTGCCAGTGATGGAATGAATGCTAAGTCCATTGAATATACTGGTCTCCCAATAATATATGCATTTTGGTTCCTACTCCACTGTGACGTTATGTATCCTTGTAGTCTCAGCTCACCAGAAAGATCAAAAAGGAAATGCTCAATCTGGTCACAGTTTCTACTATTCTATGAGCCCAGCTGTGGAAAATGATACAACCCCCACCCCCCAAATTTCATTTCAACTGAAGATATTAAACCAACTTTTGGAGCATTAAAATCTACCTTGGCTAAATTCATTCAGTTCTATCTGACTTGTGCAATACCTGAAGTTTTGTGTGTGTGTGTGTGTGTGTGTGTGTGTGTGTGTGTGGGTGTGTGGGTGGGTGGGTGGGTGGGTGTGTGTGTGTTTATTTATTATTATTATTATTATTTTTTTCAAATTGACCAATCAGATTTGCTTACAAGAGAAGATCCAGTAACTGCTCATGGAAATCTGGCAGCTGTGACTAGACCGATCAGTCCTTTTTAATAAACCTAGCACTCCAGACTAGCAACTCTGTGTCAGTCAGCTGGCCAGACAGATAAGACAGCCAGGAAGGGGCCTTTAGTGGAATAAAAAAGGTGCAGAGAGTGATTCTGGAATTGATACCCCACCCTCAAGAAATTTAAAAATGACTTTGGGTAGGGTTTCAATCTGATGTTCACCAAACCTTGCCTAAACCGTCCTTGGCTTGGGTAACCCTTATCAGCCCCTGAAAATTTAAGCTCTAAAGGCCCATGTTTGCCAGCATTGATGCAGATAAGGGGTGGCATTAGGGGCTACCCCCCTTCTCACTTATGTTCTATTTATTAAATATTAAATTTAATTAAAAGAAATCATTTCAATAGTCTAATGAATTTATTCTACCAATATTTTGACTAATGAATTCATTGGCAATGTGTGCAATGGGGAGGGAGTCAGTTTCTATCTTGTGTACATGAAGTCAGGATCACGCACCAGTTCAGCTGAGCTTGAACCAAGCCAAGTTTTAATCATGAACTGGCACTCACAGAGTGGTTGCTGGCATTACTAGTATTAGATTATCAGCCTAAATTACTTCTGAATAATATTTCGTTTCAACCTCACCTAAACTCTTGAACTATTAACTAGTGATTTCTAATCATTCCCAATATCTGGATTAGTAAAAATAATTTCCATGATGGTTGACCATTCATTTGTGTACTTCTATAAGAACTTTATATACATGTAAAGGTCCAGATCTGAGTTTTGGTCACATTGCTGCCTAAGTTTCAAAGATGTTGTGAGGATACCAAATATGATTTAGAAAAAAAAAAAAAAAATAAATAAATAAATAAAGTATTTCCAGTTATTTTTTCTCACCTATCTGATTGTTGTCAAAAAAAATATTTAAGCTCTTAAATCTGCAAGATCTGATCAGATTTCAATTTCTTTTGGAAGTATACTGAAAAGAGATTGTCAGAATTGGTATATCTGTTTTGCATGGTTGAACACCAGAACATCGCAAAAGAATTCCAGAAGGTTTGGAGTAGGTGAAACAACCCCGAGTAACCTGCTGCTGTTTAAGATCAGTATAAAAAGAAAAAAAAGGAGATATTTTAGTATTTCAGATTACGTGATAACATTAATAGCAATTAAGGAGAGATTTCAGTAGAAAAGGTATCAACAGTTTAATAAGCTGGAATTCTTAAAAAAAAAAGAAGAAAGAGGATGTTAGTGATTAAGTCATCACAGAAATAATCATATTTTATGGTAGTAACCACAATACAGTGTCTTAAAGCCCAACTAATCTTATAATAAAGGCCGGATCACAATATGATGATAAATCAATCTCAGCTAAACTGGTGCATGACCCTGGCTTCACTACACAAGATGGAAACTGACTCCCTCTCTATTGCAAATGAATTTATTAGTCTAGGGCTAGGAATTAATAGTAGAATGAATACATTAGGACAATTGAAATGATTTTTTTTTCAATTAAATTTAATTAATCCCCAAAAAATGTTGGGGAGGGGGGGCTTTAAGCCCCTAAAGCCAACCCTATCTACATCAGTGTGATGTCTAGGACTCTGGGTATCTTTAAAAGGAACGAGGGGAAAAATAATGTCTGAACAATAAAACATTAAACAGCACCAAAAAAATCATGCGCTTTGAAAGTAACTTGGAGGGCATTTCATTTGCGAGATTAGTTGACACATGTTGCATCCAGCAGGGAAACTGGAAATGCCGGTTAGCTTAGCTTGGTAAAGGTCGTTAATACGCATCACTAAGTGGAAGAGATGTTTGAGGAGTACGGAAAAAGGGGTACTACTATTACTGGCGATGGGGAGAAAGAGAAAGAGTCCTGTATGTCTTGAAATAGCTATATATATATTTTTAAATTTAAAAATTTTAAAAATTTTTATTTATTTATTTATTTTTTACTGGCTCTTTTCTCCAATCCCTGTCATGCAGGGAGAGCTAGCCCTAGAGTCTACGTAGTGCCATACCATGTAATGAAGATGGTGGACATGCTCAGAGACCATGTGCTTCATCACTCCTTCACCAAAGCAACTGCAACCATGGAAACAGTTACCATGGCTATGGATCAAGTACCTGAGATCCTGCGTGTGGTTGGTATGGGAATATTGACCTCTGACCCTAGCAGCTACAAAGAAGTTGTAGTGATGTTCAAATATTTGTTGTCTTCCCAGCCTCAGCACATGGTAAGAGCATGTGACATGTTTTTATGTGAAGGTATGTGGTATGTATCATGTCATATGAGTGTGCAACAGAGGAATCAGGCAGACTTTTGAAGAGAGGGTGTTGTCTGGGCTATGCTGGATGTGCTATTCTGTGCTTTACTGAGTACAAAGTTATAATCTGGAATATTCACACTTGGGAGGTGTTGAAGAATAGTTAAAGGGGTAGAAGACCAATGCTCATCATGATTGTATTAAATAGTATGATTTATTTGATTTTCACTTCTAGTATAAATATACACTTGCTGCCATCAGATTCCTTAAAGTTATAAGCTCTCCAATGGTATGTATAGCTTAGGTTTTTCACGAACGTGTGACACAAAAATGAATCCCACACCTTCCTGACAAAAAGAAAATTCCTGAACCACTTCCACTATATCAACAGCTGCCAGATTAGGACCAACAGTTCCAGCAACTAAGTGATTGAAATTGAATGAGACCCACTGAGAAAGTCACATCCAGATCATCAATTTTCAAAGAATCATTTTTAGAGAACACAAATTTTTTAGAAAAAATTGCATGCACAAATTACAAAGCAAAGGAACAGTGTTGCAAGTGGCATTACCACTCTTCAAGTTGAATACAGTCCTTCTACATCTCCATTGTTATGCATTGAGATTTGCTTGTTTTCTCCTCACTAAGTGATTCCATTCTGTCCTTAGGAAGAAGTTTGTATTGGGGGAAGGAAACCACCACACAGCATCTCCCACAATGAAAGAAATAATCCAAGGCACTGATACTGTTTACACCAGAATTATTTCTACCAGAGATCAACAATGGATGAGAAAATACTCCAACTCTGTGTTAGATCTGATTGTATACAAGAATATACATCAACATTACTCATTGTGTGAGTAGGGATGGTTGGTTGGCAAGGGTTGTATTCAAACTGCTCTGTTTAAGAAGTCACACACAAAATGGCCAAATACATGCAGCCATTAAAGGGTAACTGTGATGGAGTCAAGGAAGAATAAACTATGGAAATCTTGTAGTTGTGTGGATGTTAGAAATACTATTAGAATTTCTATTTATTGTATCATGTCATGTCAGTTATGCATTTTGTATTGTTGTCGATTAACGTTAGGGGCAGGTTGTATTGTTGTTGATTGTTGTAAGGGGCAGGTTGTATTGTTGTTGATTGTTGTAAGGGGCAGGTTGTATTGTTGTTGATTGTTGTAAGGGGCAGGTTGTATTGTTGTTGATTGTTGTAAGGGGCAGGTTGTATTGTTGTTGATTGTTGTAAGGGGCAGGTTGTATTGTTGTTGATTGTTGTAAGGGGCAGGTTTCTAGCTGAAATATAGAGGAATATGATTGGCTGATGGTGACAGGACAGTTGGACATTATGTACATGTATGGTCATTTTTGATGGACTTTAAATATATTCATGATGAGGAAGAAAGCTATTTAAAGTGACCTGTGCTCTTTTTGTTATGTGATGCTGATTGTTCTTGAACTCTGTTAAAACTGAATTTATGATACTTGGAAAGTAAAGGGTGTCACTGGCTCAACTGGCTCAGGGTTTGTGACAGTAACTGAACTGGAAAAAAAATTTTTTTTGTTGTCTTATCTTGTCCTTGATGTATCACCTGGTATAAAAAAATTTGGAAATTTTTGGTCCAATATTCATGAAGAAGACAGCTCCAAAAATTTTGCTTCCAGTGAGGGCTGTAACTCTTCATTGATATCATAAAGGGGACAGTTCAGTTACCCTTTTAAGATAGCTGAGAATATCTTTGAATAAATAAATAATTCCTCATGTCCAGATGTTGTTGTTTCCTTCAGACATGGCAAGGAGGCCATTATTTCACTCCCAGGTTTATAACTATATGGAGCATGATCTCAAATCTTCCTCCAAGTTATTCTTTGTACTGTCTAATGACATTTCCTGGACCTTCCATGACAGCTAGACAGATCATTTTAGACTGATAGTTTCTTAGTAAAGTAAAATATTGACACACCTGATGAAGCAGTCCAGCAGCTGTTCCTAAGGAAATTGAAATGTCCTGTTTATGGACTGGTATTGTGGGATCTATTGGCATGTAAGTAAAACCTGCTGTAAACCAGCAGGAATACAGCTGTTGACACAAAAAGTGACGGGAGGTTGACATAACTGGATTTGAAACCCAATAGAAGTTTGTTGTTTTTCTGGCATCCCAAAGTTGAAAACTTGGTTGATCTTTGCAACTGGGTCATGTGTAAATTCAAATCACAGTAATGGCAATTATATCATCATTTAGTCAATATTTCTTATTTTCATTTTTGTGCTTTAGTTAGAAAGCCAATTTCCTATGTTCCCCACCCCTCCCTCATTCTGTTCTTCAACTTCTGGGAGTTGTAGTCTTACACTTTCTTCATAATTTGTCTTACTGTCATGAATTTTATCTATCTAGAATGCTTTGATTGCATTTTATTAAACTGCCTGATAGTCAGGCATTATTAAAATGCCTCATTCAAGATAATAATAGCACCTCTTCATTGGCTGTTAGGGGGTCTGCTTCCACGACCCTCACTTGCATTGAGCTTGGTATATCAACTAATTTCGATGCCATGCTGTGTTGAATTAGTCAGGTGCCTCCTTATGATTTTGCTGTTTTTTCAGTCATTCTGTCGTCCTGGTTGATGAATGTGACTGCTATGGGTGAATGCATCCTGTCAATTCTCTCTTGAAGATCATGCTTCTTGTTTCAGCCACTGCCTGCTCCATGCGTCAGGCACTCTTCCTCCATGTTGGCATCACCTCTCTCTTCCCCCCCCCCCCCCCCCCCCCCCCACCATCCCTTGTCCCTTGTCCCTTAACTAATTTTTATACTGTTTAGAAACACCAAAGTTTGTTGGTACAATTAAGTGGTTGCAACTAAGTACTTTTACTGTATAGAAAGCCTTTGGTTGTAAGTGCTTTTTTACTGTATAGACATCCAAATGTTTAAAATATTACTACAACACTGACCTCATCCTAATTTTTCTAAACAATTATTTTGCCTATTTTAAAACACTATGTTTTTATAAATATTATAGTGTTTCCTCTATCTCAGGTTTTCCTCACACAAATTATTCACCATTTTTTTCAGAAATATGCTGGTCTGAACTTTTTTTTTTACACTTTTCCACAATTAATTTATCATTTAATTTACCAACAATATTCATTCAACCTAAATATTTTATCTCCCTCCCTCCCCACCCCACCCCCATATGTATTAAAAGTCTCTGTCATTACCTAATCATCACTACTTGATCATGTTGTGTGTTACTGTTGTTTGTGTGCGCGTGTGCATGTGTGTCGTGGGGTGAGTATTTGGACTAACAACACCAGGGTTGTGAGTTCAAACCCAGCACTGGCAGGAAAATTTTTCTGTCCTTTAACATCTTCCCACACCAGTACACCCAGCTGTGATGGGAACCTGAAATTTTTTGGGGAAGCAAATTCATTGGCCATTGCTTGTCAATCAACTAAGGGTCCAGGTGGGACTTCGGGTGCCCACATCCATAAGCTGAGAGTCTTGGTCAGTCCTCCTGTGAGTTCCTAGCCCGGCTCCAGGAGTTTGCTTGCACTGGCTCATAGTGCCTGCTTAGTGCACAGGCACCCTGACTATGGCAGGTGTGCGTGACCATGTTGATGGCAGCTAAACAATTTGCACTTGTGTGTGTGTTGTGTGTATTCCAGTTTTTCAGTTTTCCATTTTTGTTATTATTTTTTGTTGGTGTTTTTTTCCTTCAGTAGTGTGATTACCTCTTACATGAGCAGCTGGGCCAGCTGCTACACTGACTAGCTCCTGCACTGGCCAACTCCTGCATATACTTGTTTATGCCAGAGAATGTCAGCATCTCATACACTCCATCATGTGCATTTCCAATCTCTTTTTTGTTGTTGCTTCTTAAAATTGTATACCTGTTTTAGTGGTCAACATAAATTATCGTTTTTTTTTTAATAAGAAGAAATGAGGATATCTTATTGGAACATAACTTAGCCTATATAAAACACGAAGTTTGAGGAAGAATTAAAAAAAATATATATTAGTTTTTATAACTAACTTTTATAGAATCCTAGCAAATGTATTAGATCAATATGCAGATCCATTAATCCAATCATACTGAATAACCAAGACAACTTTTGTTTGATTTCTCTCTCAAGACTTTGTGTTGTTATTATTGTTGCTTGCTGTCATTAGTATCGTTACTTATTGTTTACTGTCCTAATTGTTGTTATTTTTTGTCTGTTGTTATTGATGTTGCTTGTGGTCAGTTGTTATCATTGTTGCTTGTGGTCAGTTGTTATCATTGTTGCTTGTGGTCACTTGTTATCATTGTTGCTTGTGGTCTGTTATAATTAAGAATGTGTGTTCCTGTTATAATTATCGTCACTTGTGGTCGGTCATCATTATTGCTGCATGTGTCACAGTTATATTATTGTTTCTTGTTTTGTTTGTATAGAGGCCGTTTGTGTTACTTGACATGACACTATTCATTGCTAGCAACGGCAACATCCAAGAAGCCTATGACAACTTACAGAGGTAATCATATTCTACATGTGATGCTCTCCTTCAGATGTGGAAATTATATATATATATATATATATATATATATATATATTTTTTTTTTTTATTAATTGGGGAGGACAATAGTATGCCTCTGTGGGGGTTCCAGCACAGTCTTATTTGAAATTTCACATTAAACAAACAGAAGAAACAGTGCACAGTAGGTGATAATAAAACAAGACAAAGTCATAGAGAATGTACGAGTTTGTCACATCTAATATAAATAACACAAGAAATATGATCAAACAAGAAGAAAAAAATGTGGACAGCATAAGTGATGAGTCAGCAATTCTAGTGCACAGACACAAGGAGCAAAATGTACCAACACATACTCCCATTGACATTTATTAGCAAATTGAGGTAACTCAAATGATCATCTGATCAAGTTCTGTGTGAGGGAGGGAGGGAGGACTAGCTGTAGCATCTGCCTCTAAAGAGTGGTGGTCACTGGATGTGGTGTAGAGGGCCGGGCTTGTTTGGTTGCTGGCATGAGTGAAATGTGGAGGATGAAAATCCTTGACTGTTTGTAGTTACAGGGGCTTCAGGGCTCAACAATTCTGAGTGATTGGTTTGTAGATCAGGTACAGCATGATCTGTGTTTCTTGAGACAAGGAGCTACAGTGTGAGACGAATCTGTTTCAGGTAGTCCAGGCTGAAGTAGTACCCAAGCTATATGGGAAGGATCACTTCGTAAACCACAAGTGAGTCCACCAAAGGCTAATTTTTACTGCATACAGCACGTCTGAGCAATGCTTTGGCCCCGGCATGCAACCAAGCCAGAATAGAAGGTAGATCATCACGAAAGGAACAATAGGAAGGTCCAAAAGTGGAGAGCAGTGAAGAAATCCTAAGAAGATAAGAGTTAGTTCTTCTAGTACTACGACACTCCAGGGAACACTGCTGACTTCAAAGAGAGTGTTCTTGATGCAAGCGTAGGGGAATCATTTGCCTAAGTATTCCATGCATGTGCTCCACTTCTACCGTTACCTTGAGGATGGTATCCGGTTGTCCTAGATATAGTTACTCTGAAGGAATGGAGAAATTTAAGAAACTGTGGCTGAGCTGCCCTCTCATTGTATAAGTTATGAGGTGTGTCAAATCTGTAGAAGAGTGTTGATACACACTTCATCACTGTTTATGGTAATTGGTTGACAACTGGAAAAGCAAAAATATATTGGGAGTTCTCGTCTATGACCCTGAAGAGGTATCGGTTAGCAGCGTTGCTAGCCTTGGGTCGAACGTAATCAATCGCTATGCGTTGCCAGGGAGCTGTGGCACAAATTTGTTTTCCAACGGGTGGAAGGGAGAAATAAGGTTCATTTCAGCACATGAAGTTCCTTCATTTTCCAATAGGAGAAGTGGGTTGGGATCTGGTATGGCTACAGATATAGCTATGGCTTGCTTGAGTTGCTAACCTGAGTCCTTGCAGACATCATATGAATGAAATAGATCTTTTTTAGCCTTGGTATCTTAAGCAAGGAGCAGCTATCATAGCTAAGTCAGGTACACACTTGAGTGATACCCAGCCAAACCAAGAAATTTCTCTAGCTGTCTGATATTCATTGTTAAGGATCAGATGTAACCTTGAGGGGCATGGTCTCTATAAGAATTGAAAATGATACCTGCAGAATTTCCAAGTCTAAGAATTTACTGGTTGGTATCTTGCTCTGCTTTAGAAATTCCAACTATGACAATGTCATCTAGGTAGTGACAAGAACCAGGAGGATCTTTAATAATGTCTCCAAGGACTCTAGCAATGACAGCTCCACCTTTTAGGGCAAGCCATTCATATATATATATATATATATATATATAAGTCACCAGCTCTTTCAGAGGCTGTTAAACAACATTTATTGGAATCTAAAATAATTTGATGGAAAGTTGATGCAGATTAAGCGAACTAAAATGCTGATACTAACTGATGCATTCTATTGATGGCTCGATGAGTGGCATTAAATAAGAGTATAAGGTTCAATGAATGGGTTAATAGTGCCAGAATAATCAACTGTAAAACATTTCCTCCCTCTCATCTCATTGTGCACTACATGTAATTGAGCCCTCCAGGGAATTTTTGATGGCTTAAGAAGCTTCTGCAGCAGAGAGCAAGAGATTGCTTGTGTGGTACTCTAATTAACAGGTTTGACATCTGGGGTGAATAAAATGACCACAGACTGTGGTAAAACCTTCATCAGAGAAGGAGGACCGTCTTTGATTTGAGAGGCATTAAAGGGCAAAGGAGACATAGGACCACTGTAATACAGAATTACTGTAATATAGAATTAATGCAGAGAATTGAGCCATTTCATTAGCCCACAAAATAGCAGGTCGCTCAGCTGAAGTGAAGAGCCACACAGAGAGAAATTGCTATACTTTATCTTTTTTTTATACACTCGTTCAGTTTTTTTTTGGTGTGTTTCTGGGTGCGTGTTTTCTGTGTGCGTGTTTTCTGTGTGCGTGTTTCTGTGTGCATAGTAAGATAAACAGTCAGCCCTTCAAGACCAACAGACTGCTGCATGGCTACAGTGGGATGTTCATGTACTGGATATGGAAGGAATGTCTGGGGGTTGAACCAGGAGTAATGGTCAAGGAGGAAAGGCTAGGGCTTGAATCAGAGGGTGTGGTCAAAGAAGAAGTGGCAAAGCCCCAGGATGTTGTCAGTCATGCCAGACTTGATAGAACTAAGGCTCTTGCCAAGCATGCATTGAAACATTTCACAGACATGGAATGTTTAGATATGACACCTTCGACCTCAAGTAACGTCGACTACTTCATCTGGATCCACTCACAGGTAAAGTATATTCCATTACCACTCTTTTTTGTTCTTACAACATTCAGTTCTATGTTAAGTGTTTGAAAGCATTTGATGTTTTTTTGTCCATTATGGTCAAAATGTTTATGTATGTGTGTCTGGGCATCACAGCCAAACTCTCTGACCAAAAATGCCGGAATTTGGCATGTGGTCTCCAAGTAACCAGGTGAGTATTATTAATAGCATGTGGGTGTGGTAATGGGTGTGGATCTGTCATAATCACACCCATCTAAAGTTGTTTTGGCTGCCAAATGGTAATTAAAGGACCTATCAGGCCGAAATTTGGTATGTGGTCTGCTAGTAACTGGGTGAGCGTCGTTAACCACATGTAGGTGTGCGAATGAATGTGGTTCGTTGGTAGTCACACCCACAAGAAGTTTTTTTTTTTTTTTTTTATGCCAAAAGCTAATCGAAGGACCAACCAGGCTGAAATAAAGGAGATATCTGTCCGTATGTTTGTACCATCATTCTGGCCAAACCTGTGGGTGGATTTTCTAAAACTTGGCATGATGATAGGTTTTGACCCAATTTAAAACATGGGCTAAAAATTTCGGAAAATGTTACCATGGTAATGTGAAATAGCCCAATATGGTATTAGACCAGAAAACCCCTTGGAGCTACAGATCTAAAACTTGGTATGCATATACAACTTAACTCTGGGAGTAACATGGGCTTAGTCCCACCAGGCCTCACCTCTTCCTTTCCCTGCATACGGTTAAAAATGACCCAAATGGTATTTCAGCAAAGACACTTGAACCTAGGGAGTTAGACCCATGAACCCATATATATTTGGAATCAATTATATCTGGGGAATGTTTTAAGTAAGTACATGTATATTACCACTCATTTCTGTTTTCATGTCAGGCCCAAAAAAAGGCCAAAAATGGTACTTTGTCCTTACAAATCCTTGGAGCAACAGATTAAAAAATATGGTTTGCATACACAACTTCACTTAGGGAGTAACATGGGCGGAATCCATCCTGCTACACCTCTTCCCATTGGTGTGTAAAGTGAAATGTGCACACAAAAAAAAAATTTCTGAATAACGCTTGGACTTAAGGAGTTAGATCCAGGAACACACTTTAATATATATTTTGGTTCTTGAGTATTTATGTTTGTATGTCTGTGCGTCTATGCATCACATTTAAACACTTGGACTAAAATGGCTGAACTTTGGCATGTGTTCTCCAAGAACCCAGGTGAGCGTTATTAAACACATATGGGAAAGATAGTGGGTGTGGTTTTGTCATAGCCACACCCAAAGAAAGTTATTTTGGTTGAAAAAAGTTAATCAGAGACCAATTAGGACAAAAGTTGGTGTATGATCTCCAAGTACTCAAGAAAGCATTATTAACCACATGTGGGTGTGGTTTGTCCATAGCCACACCCACTGGACGTTGTTTAGGCTATTAAAAACTAATCCAATGACTAACCAGACTGAAATTTGGAATAAGGTTTCCAAGCAACTGGGTGAGTATTATTAATTACATGTGAATTATCAATGGGTGTGGTCTGGTCATTGCCACACCCATAAGATGTCATGCCTGCCAAAAACTCATTTATGAACCAATCAGGCTGAAATTTGGCATATGAAGTCGAAGGAACCGAGTGAGCATTACTGACTACATGTGGGTGTGGCAATGTGTGATTTTATATTAGCCACACCCAGAGGAAGTTATTTTGGCTGCCAAAAGCTGATTAAATGACCAACCAGGCTGAACTTTGAGAAATTTCTACAACGTTTAATGTTGACATTGGCTGGGTAATGCCAGGTATATGCTGCTAGTTATATATATATATATATATATATATATATATATATATATACAAATATACATATATATACATATATATATGTACATACACACACACACACACACACACATATATACTAGCAGCATATACCCTGCGTTGCCCGGCCAATTTTAACATGAAGCATAGAAGCTGCTCAAATTTCAGCATGGTTGGCCCTTTAATTAGCTTTTGGCAGCCATAACTACTTCACGTGGGTGTGGCTAATACTAAACCACACACATTGCCACACCTAATTGTAGTTAATAATGTTCACTGGGTTACTTGGACTCCATATGCCCAATTTCAGCCTGATTAGTCCATAAATGAGTTGATGGAAGGCATAATGATGTCCTATGGGCGTGGTAATTAACAAACACACCCATTGACACACGAACATTGATTAGTTATGCTCACCTAGCTTCTTGGAAGTCTCATTCCAAATTTTACTGTTTGGTCGTTTGATTAGCTTGTAATAGCCAAAACAACCTCCAGTGGGTGTGGCTATGGCCAACCCACACCCATATCTGGTTAACATTGCTTTCCCTGATACTTGGACCACACACCAAATTTTGGCCTGATTGATCATAGATAACATTTTCAGCCAAAAAAACTTCCTGTGGGTGTGGCTATGAAAAAACCACACCCATTACTATGCCCTACATGTATTTAATAATGCTCACCCAGGTTCTTGGAGAGCACATGCCAAATTTCGGCCTATTTAGTCCCAGTCTTTTGCCATGATGCCAAGACACACATACTCATGAACCAAAATATATGTTAAAGTGTGTGTAGATCTAACTCCTTTGGTCCAAGCGTTATTCAGAAGTTCTTTTTTTTTTGGCACTTTTTCTCTTTACACACCAATGGGAAGAGGTATAACTAGGAGGGATTCCGCCCATGTTACTTCCAAAGTCCAGTTGTGTGTGCATACGATGTATTACGTCTGTTGCTCTTTGTCTGGTTAAAGTATCATTTTTGGACTTTTTATTGGGCCTGACATAATAACAGAAATGGGTGTAGTCATATACAGGTACTTAAAACAGATCATATTGATTCCAAATATATATGGGTTCATGGGTCGGACTCGCTTGGTTCAAGTGTTTTTGCTGAAATACCATTTTTGGCATTTTTAGCCTTACACAGGGAAAGCAAGAGGTGTGGCCAAGTGGGAACCGCCCCATGTTGCACCCAGAGTGAAATTGTATATGCATACCAAGTTTTAAATCTGTAGCCCCAATGATTTTTCTGGCAAAATTACCAATTTTAGCTTTTTCTCATTACCATGGCAACCATTTTCCGAAATTTTTAGCCCATGTTTTAAGTTGGGGCAAGCCCTATCATCATGCCAAGTTTCAGAGAAATCCACCCACTGGTTTGGCCAGAATGAAGGTACAAACATACAGACAGACAGACAAACAGAGAAGTCTTTTATGTAAGTGAAAGGGGAACCCTTTCCCTATTATCGCACTAACTTTATTAAATGCTGGCAAAAAAACCTGCCCTACATGCAGATTTTCAGCCCACTTTTGGACGGCTGTAGTCACAAAAGTTTCTGCTTTGAAGACATGTATTTGACATTTTAGCCTTACACACAAAGAGGTGTGGCCAGATGTTACCCATCCCATGTTATTTGCAGAGTCGAGTTGTGTCTGCATGTGAAAGGGCCTGTAGCTCCATTCTTTTTTCTGCAAAAGTACCATTTTTAGCCTTCTTTTTAATACAGAAAGGGGTGTAGCCATATAGATATGCTTATGATGTTCTCCGAGGTGACACATTCGAAATATTTATATGGGTTTGTGGGTCTAGCTCTAATCTTTTTTTCTGGCAGAAGTACCATTTTTGGCTTCTTTTAATACAGAAAGTGGTCAGCAATATATACATTCTCATGATGTCCCCCTGGTGACACTGATTCTAAATATGTATATTGGTTCGTAGGTCTAACTTCAACCGTGAATCACGGATAAAGCGTGGATCATGGATATACTATTCGCACTTGATAGTATAGATGTAAAATTGTGTTCGAACACAATTGAATGATTCACTAGTCTCTCTATTCAAACGTGATACTCTTAATATTCCCAAAATTCTATTAATGGACATGGTGTTTATAAAAAAAAAGCAGTAAGCAAACAAATGTAAAATGAAAGAAAGAAGAGAAGATTGAAGAGAAATATTGCAACTGGCTCATATAGCAGTTTTCAGTCAACACTAATCTCCATGCTGAAAGAAGCCTAATCCTTGTCATTAAAGTGACCAAATTTACATATTTGGGTGGTGGTTTGCATATATTTTATAAAGTACAAATTTACTCTTCATCAAAAAATTTAATTGTACACTTCCTTGTAATGTTGTTTATTTCTCTTTATTTTCTTCTTCTCTTGCTTCTGAACTTCCTATCCAGCATGCATCCAGCATAGTTCTTGCCAGCTGCATGGTAAAATCACAGCCCTCCAAGCACACTAAAGAAGTGTGCTCCACAGCAACAAAGTAATTTAGCAGAACTAGAAGGAAAAGAGAAAAAAAAAAGCCACTCAGATGGCAACACTTCCCCTCCTTTCCCTCATGAAGAGATCAAGGAACGATCATCAACCTCCCAAGCATTGCCCCTCAAAGGAGAGGCTGCTTTGGAGTCCTTCATGCTCAGAGAAGGTTGCTAAAAATCCTCCTCATGGCTTTGGAGGTTACCTCTATTTTGAATTAGAGGATTTGACATGTACTATAGAAATGATCCTAGTGAGTACAGTCTTAGTTGTTTGAGAATTTGGTTGCTGTACTTATATGACTTGGTGAAGAGAAATTGTAGTGGGTTCCCTATTACAAATTTTGTGCCCATGAATATCATTATAAACTGGTCGGTTGCAAATTGAACTTCTTTTTTAAGTTTCAAAAAGGATATCACTACAAGCAGCTGATTTTCATGCCTGATAACAAACCACATTTCCATTTAGCTAGATGATGACCTTGACCATAGATTTAAAGATGGAACCTATTTGTGAGTGATGTCATATTAGAGTTTTGCTTGGCCAGGTATTTAAAAAAAAAAAGAAGTAAAGTAAGAGTGTATTTACAGCAGTAGGACTACAATTCTCATTTTTAAACATCCTTGCTGACTCAATTAAAAAGTTTTAGAATAGATATATTGAGTCAGCAGGCTGCAGCTAACTTTCTTGAAGCCAAATGAATGTCTTTTTGCAATAAAACAACCATATTCTGTCGAACTCAGATGTTAATTCTGCCTTAGAAACACCACAGTAAAGCAGTACAGTCCCACAGCGTTCTATAAAATGAGAGTTGTACTCCTACTGGCTGTAAATCCACTCTTACTTATACTTAGAATTTTTTAAAAACGACCTAGGCCTATCTAATTTCTATTAAATATGGCACCACTTCTGTTGGAATCCATTATCCGCTCTTGAGATTTAACTTGAGCAAGAATTTGGATATACGCCATGGGAGAAACACTCGCCATCTTCTTATCTTAATCATGCGTGCATTCATTACTAATAACTTCCTTGCTAACATGGTTAGTTATACTAATGAGATTATATCATGCAAAAGAACCAACGTAGTATAAAGTCTGTAGTTACCTATTTGCATGAAGAAGAAAAAACAGAGGGAAACAATAATTATACTGGATTTGTACAGAAATACATCGATTCCATCCCTTCCCGCCCCCTGTGTGCGTGCAGTTGCTGATGTGGTTTGAAGAAGAAGAGGAAGCACTTGATCTATTGATATCCTACAGAGACAAGTTTCCAGGAAGACTTTCTTCCAGCAGGTGTGTGTGTGTGTGTGTGTGTGTGTGTGTGTGTGTGTGTGTGTGTGTGTGTGTGTGTGTGTGTGTGTGTGTGTGTGTGTGTGTGTGTGTGTGTGTGTGTGTGTGTGTGTGCCTGTCTGTGTAAGGTGGTATGTAACCATGTGTGTCCATGGCCTGTAGGATGGTGTGTGAGCATGTAAGGCTACATGCGTGTGAAGACATAACTGATCACTTGAGAATTGTTGTAAAGCTTGACGAAGCTTCTCATGAGGCGTTGGAATTAGCTCAGAGACTTGCACAAGAAGAAGGTGAGAAAACCATAATTATCATGCTGCATGTGTGCAACTCATGAATGTACTGTAGAAAGTATGCTAGACCACTGAGATAGCATGCTTGAAATTCCCAGAGATCAGTCTTGTCATTGACACAAGTTAATCCTTACACTGCTGGAAACTAGACATTTGCAGAAGTGATTACAAATAGTTGTTGTGTGTATGACATGTTCACTGCATCATTCTCACATTGTCCCAGTGTGTGTGTACATGACCTCCTCCTCCCCATCAGCTGCCACTTCACTTGTTGTGTTCTGTACCATATTGTTGTTCTCTTGCAGCCACCACACAAGAGGCCATTGCACTTCTAGACCACTACATGGACTATCCTTGTAACCAAGACAACGAATTAGCTTGGGACATTCAAAAACAGATACAAAATATTGCAATGTTGCATTCCAAGATCAGTTATGCATGTCAGTAGTTTCAACTCCTATTCCTGTTCTGTCATCCTATACACACACCTTCACTCAGAGAAAGGGAGAGCATGTTTTTGTCATTAATCTTTCCTTTACACATTACCTTGTTCTCCTGCACTCTTGTTGGGTGACCACTATTTGCGACCTATAAGAATATTCACTTCTTTAAAATTTCACAAGTTTTGCTCAAGAATGGATTTTTAGCTATTGTTTACTATATAGAAACACCAACATTTGTTTTTACAATTGAGTGGCTGGTTACAACTAAGTGACTGGTTACAACTAAGTATTTTATTTTTTTTACTGCATGGAAACCTTGTGGTTACAACTAAGTACTTTATTGTATAGAAACCAAAAAATCATAAATCCCACCACAACTTTTTAACATTACCTGAAGTCTTCTAAACAAATATTTAGCCTGGTCACTGTTGTATTACAGTAATTATTTGCCACAGGTCTTAGTGCGGGACTGCTCTTGTTTCTATAGAGAACACAGACAAGCACACAGAATTTGACCTGAATACATTGTTATTTGTAGATATTGAGTCAATAAGTTGATTTGTTTTACATGTAGATTACTGGCCTGAGTAGGAGGAAGCATACTTGCACACACATGTAATTGTAACAAGGTGATTCATTATTGAATTATTTAATATCGTATGTTGAATTGTCATCTCCATTGGAGCGTAGCCAACCTATTTAAAGGAGGCTAATCTCTGAAGAAGGTGGAGTGAGTGGTCATAATTCATGAATTTTTCAATAAAACTTGTGAATAAGAGCCATGAATTACATTTGATTTGGATACTCTCTATTTAGTGAGGCTATCTTGTGGTGGCAAGAACAGATAAGTATTTTTACAAGTAGCACAGATGTTATTTTTTGTGGGTACTTTAAAGATTCTTTATCACTTTAATGTACAGATTGGTAAAGGATTGATTCAGATACGGTACTAGAAGAGGCTGGTAATAGAGCTGTCCCAGCCCATGTCCAAGGATTTTACCAGAAGTTCCATTTTTAGCTTGGCATATATGACACCCTCCCTGATAAAGGGTCTTATCTGTATTCATAGTAGTAACCAAAAGCTCTCTGCATAGTAACATACAAATCCCTGTATTCTTTCCTCAGACAGTTATATCCTAGTCAATGCAAGGTATGTCTGTTAGTATTACCATAATCTACAATTGGTTTGTAAGCTGGGCTCAAGGATGGCTTTAGGTGAAGTTTGGTGAAGATCTGAGAACACTGCCTGTAGGGCTTTTATTTATTTATTTATATATCCTCAAAGTTTCTTCAGCAAGCTACAAGCACTCTAAGTGAGGTCACCAAAGCTGTGCCTAAACCTTTTCAGGCCCAAGAATCTGAGAGGAGATAGCAAACAAGCATCAAATTTTAGCAGAAGTCTGTTGCCTCCTGTAGGAAGTAGTATGGGTACTTTGCTAGTCATAATAATTTTTATTCATAGTTACAATGAAATTGTGCATTCCCTTCAGCTGTTCAACACCTTTATGGATGAAAGGAGAGGAGTGATTTATGGATCAAAGGGAAGTGGTGACTTAACAGAAATGTGTTAAAAATGATTCCCTGCCCCCTTCAATAATCCTGGCTGCACCCATGATATGATATTCATGGAACCATCATCAGCATTGTGTGCATATTCACAGATCCTGCAACAAGCAGTGAGTGCACTTCAGTTCATAAAAGTTAAAAAAAACAACAAACAATTGGTATGGTTTTTCATATGAAGCAGAACTTTGATACATGTTACTTTTTAGCAGAATAGTAGATGAATAGACACAGTAAATCATGAAATGTTAACTTGACAATCACAGTTCTTTCTGTTCAACATCTCCATCTTCAAGGGGAGATGCGTGATCTTCCTCATCAGAGTTATTCTCTGAGCAGCTAGCTGTGGTTTCTGCCACCATTGGAAGAATATTGACTAGACTGTTCTTGTGTGCCCGGAGGTGCATCTGCAGGTGGCGCTTTCGACTGACACTCTTCCCACACTCCTCACACTTGTATGGCTTGTCGCCGGTGTGTGTTCTGAGGTGAGTTTATAATACGTCACTACGACTGAAACTCTTACAACAATGATCACAGTCATATGGTTTGACTTCTGTGTGTGTCCGTAGGTGCCTTTTCAGGTTACTGCTCTGACTAAAACTCTTCTCACAATGTGGACAGTTGTATGGCTTGTCCAGTGTGTGTGTGCGGAGGTGCTTCTTTATGTCACTTCTCTGGCTGAAACTTTTCCCACAGTGCTCGCAAGTGTAGGGCTTGTACCCAGTGTGTATCCTGATGTGATCACGCAAGTGAGCACTCCGGCTGAAACACTTGCCACAGTGGGAACACAGCTTGTCCGGAGAAAAGTTCTCATGCATCCTAATGTGCCTTTGGAGGTGTGTTTGTTCAGTGAACTGCTGGTTGCACTCCTGGCAAGTGAAGGTCTTGGGATTGGCCATGGCACACACTGGACTGTTCTTCAAGTGGATGCGAAATGAAGTCACTTGCAGGAAAGACTCTCCACAGCCACAGCAGCAAAAGTTTGAAGTTAAAACTGCAGCAGTTGCAAGTGTGGAATGGTGGCACACAATTGTATTGAAACACTGCATGTATATATATATATATATATATATATATATATAGTCCAGGGTAGGATGTATGAAGGACTGTTACTTCAACTTACACAAGTTTTCATCTTCATTGGACGGCATTTCCTCTCCATATCTCCCAGCTGCTTCACGTCTCAACCTTCTTGTACTGCACCCAGACATCTCGACTACATCTTAATAAATATATACACACTATTCAAAGTTAATTAATATCATTTTGTCAACCTTCATACAGGTTAAAATGACTGCCATATTCACATTTCCATGTTGTAATTTTTTTCTTCATCCGCTGAGATGGCCAATGTGTGGGTGTGCAAATACCTCTAACCTTGTAGTGGTGATGTTTGATGTTTCCTCTTGCGAACACCCTGTCCTTCCTCCAACACATCCTCAAAAGACTCCTATCAAGTATATACAACCATGTATCATGTCATATTCACCACTTACACTATCTGGTAATAAATGTCCAAGTGTGTCGGAAGGGATACTTTTTTTAACAAAATATTGTAAATTTAGTCTCGATACCTTAAAGTCATGCCCTGAATATTAAAAAAAATTTTTTGAATGCGTATTAACTTTGAGCTACTGTACGACATGAAACTGACGACCAGCCACTCCCACAACTGCCACAGTAATAACATTAATATAATGTCCCCTTCCTCCTGCAAATTAGGTCACATTTAGCTACAGGG
Source organism: Lycopodina hypogea (assembly GCA_963969325.1). Classification (NCBI taxonomy): domain Eukaryota; kingdom Metazoa; phylum Porifera; class Demospongiae; order Poecilosclerida; family Cladorhizidae; genus Lycopodina; species Lycopodina hypogea. The sequence continues at coordinate 11,649,349 of OZ017779.1, forward strand.
AAGAATTCATTGGTTGATTGCTAATTCTTCTGCTACACTTCAATCAACCCCCTGCAGACTCCAGACACCAGAACCTAGTCACCCATAACTCCACCCACTGATACTTAAGTGAATACAGACTCCCTAATACACAGGGGTGACAACGTTAAATTAAATGTTCTGGATGAGTGAAAGGAGACCATGTTCATAAAACATGTCTACCCCCACATCCGTTGATTACTAGGTTCCATCCGGGATTCCAGCTGACCTCTGATTGTAACTTCTTTGACGTGCATACTCAGTGAGCAACAACACGGTCTAAGGAGGTAAGGAGAGGAGGGATCTTGGATAAGAGTCATCCATAACCCAGGGAAACACCACTCCATAGCAGAGTGTAATGACAGACATTCTGTTGAGGAAGTGACACCACATCCCCAGACAAGTCTGAATGGAATGACCTCAACCTCAGGTAGAGCAGGGGAGCTGGTCAGGGAAGTGGAGTCCAGCATGCAAGGAGGAGCATGCATTGCTGGGCACCACAATGGGGCTGATGTGTAAGTTCTGCTTAGAAGCAGGTGTGGGCTAAGTGCCTACATACAGACCACAGGAGGGAAGAAGGTGGGCATTATTTTAAGGGCAAAAACCCATCTGCATGCACAGTGGTGCTCACTTCAGAGCCACAGCTTCTGGTCAGGTGACTGGTCAGGTGACTGGTCAGGTGACCTTTCTTCAACATCTGCTTCTCTGAGTTGGTGTAGAGTGGCCATTGGTCCACATCCAGATTACCACAGTACTGTGACTTCAGCTTGTAGGTTCCTTCACAGACTTCAGACACCTTAACAAGAACAACACATCATTAGTTGAACCACTGCGTCCCCATCTTTACAATGGGTCCTGCTCCACTAAAACCACCCACCACTGATATTAGAGTAAGCTGTTGATAATGTCTGCACTGGTTGTTCACGTACACTCTCAACACTTGTAGGCATCATATACACCTTGACAACAAATACTGGTAACACTCACATATGCCATGATGACAGTCTGTCAACATTTGCATACATCATGGAGGTACCCCATGCCTGCGTGTAAGCACATGGGCATGTGCATATCACTCTAAAGATGTAGTAGATGTCCCTCCCCACACTTGCCACCAGAAGTAAGGCAGTGTGAACACTAGGAATCAATATTCCAGCAGCACTTACACATCCATGGGGGAAATTGGGGTAGGCAGTGAAATGGCTTCTGAGCAACTAGGCAAGACAAACATGTACTCCACACACAATAAATATTGCACCCACCTCTTCCAAGATGGAGTCAAGATGGAGCATGTCCAATACTTCTCCAGTGTTCTCAGCACCTACAACACAGATGCACACACGCATGAATGCACGAACACACACAACACATAGATGAACACACACACAACACATAGATGAACACACACACAACACATAGATGAACACACACACAACACATAGATGAACACACACCCACACACAATGTATTAATCCTCAACATATTACATTCAGAATGATGCCCTACCTTTCTGCAGCTGTGATAGAATGTCTTCCTTGGTCTGATTGCTGAGGGCCAGGATGTGCAGGACTTTATGCTTGCAGCTGAAGGTGCAGCTGCTGCCAGGAGTAGCAATGGCCTCAGCCTGCACATGAACAGCTTCCAATGCTGCAGTGGTAGCAGTGGCAGCTGCTGCTGCTGTAGTAATAGTAGTAGTAGTAGTAGAGGTAAGATCAGTTGTATTAGTAGTCATGGTGATAGCAGTGAAACTTCCAATGGAAGATGTGTTGGTGGGTCTTGAAATTACAGTGCCAAGTACTAACCCCTGCTGCAAGAGGAGATTGGAACATTTCAACTGCTCCCGATACAGTTTTTATAGTAACTTTTTAGCTAATTGCCAAATTCTCAAATCAACAACAACAAAAAAAACATTATTCAAATCAACCAAGCAACCAGAATCACAAGTAATTAAACAAAACTGAATGAATGTTCCAAGGATCTACATTCATGTGAAGGCATGAATCAATAGAAAAGTTCTGAATGGCTGAGGCAGATAAAAGAATGAACCAATAGACTTGATTATAACTAAACACAGAATCAAATTTACTGCTTTATTCAAACTATTTATATGGAACAGTAAACATATTAGATCAGACTCTGTGTCTGATTGCCACTCTACTATATTCTCCTTACACATCTTCAATGGACTAACCTATTCTGTCATATTCAGGTAATGGTGTCATCTCCACCCCATGCAGAAAACCCTTTTCCAGTTTTGAAAACCAATTTGGTGAGGGGGGGGGGGGGGAAGCACATTAATTAAGGGTGAGGTGAGGTATGTGGGCTCAAGTTTTATTTCAATTGCCAAGTTCTCATTTTGCTCTATATATATTTTTTATCCTCCAATTATAATTTTTCAAGGATCTGTTGGAAGGCTGACCACTTACATAGTCCTGTATAATAATTAGTTAATTTTGTTTGTTGCAATCAAAGAGCAATGGAATATATCACATTGAACTTGCACAGCAGTCACTCATTCACTCAGTGCTTGTTTCCGGGGGGGGGGGGGGGTGGTGTGTGTGTGTGTGTGTGTGTGTGTGCGTGTGTGTGCGTGCGCGCGCGTGAGGTGTGCATGCCTTGAGTGTGAGACCTCCCATCATCCCTTACCTGCTCACATGTGGCTCCAGTATGCTCAGCAGTGTGGCTGACTCCACATTTGCCTGCACAGCTGTGCACTGGCTGCTCCAGGACATGCACTGGACAACCTGAGGGGATGTACAACCAACCACATGTACAGCAATGCATACGTATCCTCAATTCACGATTGAACAGTTGCAGTTAGACCGATAAACCCACATATATATATATATATATATATCAGCAAAGCTACCCGGTGATGCCTGGGTTAAGTCATCAAGAGTACATAGTTCAAGCTTATTGTGTACTTTATTGTTATGTTTAAAGTATATACATAGTCCAAATTGGCTTCTTTCTCTCAATGCAATGCTCTCTGGTAGACAATGTTCTTCGTCTTTCCTCCTGGTGCCAGGATGGAGAGGCCTCTGCTGGAGCCGACCCTGGAGCATCCAACGTAGAGTTGTCCGTGCGAGAAGCAGGGCTCCATCAGGTCCAGAAAGGTTTTCAACTTGATCTGGCCTTAGGGGCAAAGGAACATCTCGTGTTGCCATTGGTGGCCCTGAAGCACCTGCAGTTGGTGGTGCACTGGTTGGCCAAGAAGGAACAGAAGAAGCTCGAGTAGGGCCGCCTCACTTCGTTCGGCATATCTGAAAAGTCACAACCTCTGTTTCGACCTCTAAATGACCTCTGATTTTGGATTTGACCTGATCCGATCCCCATCTATGGTCATTTTAAGTGGGGTCTCAGGAATGAAACTTTTTGATTGGAGGCCTCCTTCTGCCCAAAACTGGCGCTTTTTGACTTTTCGGACAAATTCGGCTTTTAAAAATTTTCCTGATTTAAACCAGAGTAGCCACTGGGCCTAAAACCTTCCTTGCCACCCCCTTGACCTTCCCTGGAAGTTTGAGGGGGATTCATAATAGCGTTTTCACACAGCAATCTAATATAGGTACATAGGTACATGCAGACGAAGGGAAATAAATAGATAGAAGATATATATATTATATATTGAATCAGTGTCACCAGGGGAACGTTTTAAGTATGTAAATATGGCCACACCCCTTTCTGTATTCAACAAAAAGCCAAAAATGGTACTTTTGCCAGAAAAAAATATTGGAATTACAGTCTTAAAACTTGGTATGCACACAAAATTTGACTTTGGGAGTAACATGGGGTGGGTCCCATCTAGCCATACCTGTTCCTCTTGGTATGTAGGGCTAAAATGCCAAAAGTGGTACTTCTAAATAACACTTGGACCAATATAGCTATATCCACAAACCCATATACATTGGAATCAGAATCACCAGGGGAACATTTTAAGAATGTCTACAGGGCCACACCCTTTTCTATGTTTGTCTCAGGCAAGAAGAAAAAAGAAACAAAAATGGTACTTCGGCCAAACAAACCAATGGAACTACAGATCTAAGACTTGGTATGTATACTCAACTTGACTTGAGAGTAACATGGGCAGGGTATCACCTGGCCACACCTCGTCCTCTGTACGTGTCAAACTAAAAAGTTTGTACATATGTACGCATGTTTGTGTGTATCCACTTTATCACCTAAGTACCATACAAATAAAACTCACTCTTCAGTATAGGCACATCCCATAGTAAGGATGGTTGTTGTTTAAAGCAAAAATAGATTTTCAAATATTTGGATCCCAGAACTCAAAACTTGGCAAAAATGGGATTCCGTGAGATGAAATGTTGTTAACAAAATACCATAAATCACAAACTAACATTTCACCTAATTAGATATATGCCAACTACATTTCCTCTTTCGGCAAGCAATAGATTAATTGAACCAACAATTCTTAAAGCCAGCTGGTTGTTGAACCGCAAAACATAAATTTACTTTTTATCGAACTAAATAATGTACAACAAAAAATTATTATGTATTGAAACTCTCCAAAAGTCAAGTTCTGTACACCATAAATTAAACAGAGCATACAAACACATATACCACATTCAACGCTCTTTTCCAAGAAGTGAGAAAAAGCCAATAATATAGCAAGCAATTTAGACAATTTTTAAAGTATATCAGGAAAATCCACTCAAAGGGCGGGTTTTCCCCTAGTGTGTGTGTGTGTATGTATATATATATATATATATATATATATAAATGATTGTGGCATTGTAACTCAAGGTTTAACCAAAGAGATTTCAGCATATCAATATCTCAGAGTTTGTGTCCAGATAATTAATAATCCTATCTTAACCAAAAGAAATTTCTCGAAGGAATTAAATTTTTCCATTCCAAAAATGCGACAAAAAAACAAAACAACAAACCATGGCTAAATGGTTAAGACACCAATCTCTGAGCAGAAATTGGGGGTTTGATTCTGGAACTGGTATCCCCCCCCCCCCATTTCACCTCTTTTTCCATCCTACTTTTCTAAATATGAGATAAATGATATATACATTCATTGCTGAAGCTACATTTAGAGTGGGGGAGGGGATAGTTGAAATTCCTCCCAAACCCCCCCCCCCCACAAAAAAGGCACCCAAAAGTAGTAAGGGGGGAAATGCCATGGTATCACACCAAGGCTTATAAATGCTTAGACATTGAATTGTGTTTGTGTCACTAATCACCTGCCCACAACTAATTATTTCTGATATTTAACAGTGATCATAAGTTTTGTCATCATGACAAACTGGATGGTCTGCATAGAATTGTATCACTCCAAGCTGGCACATATGATCAGCTTCCAATCCCCTGCGCTCACTCTCTCTCCAGTTTAATCAAAAGGACATGTAGCTTGAGCAAAACTATTGAATGATCATTCACCTACAACCCTCACTCTGACCAAGTTACATTTCTGGCAGATGTGAACACACTGACCTAAATTTATATGCATGTGTGTGTGAGTTTCATATATGGTTGCAATAGTTCACCATAAACTTCAAACTAAAATATTGAACCTCAAGGTCAAGTTCTTTCCCTGACTCATCCACCATTAACTCAGACCTAACTGATTCTTGCCCACTCACCATCATTGAACACCTCCTCCAGCCCTAAGCTCCACAGGCTATCGCTGGAAGGACTCGGCTACTGCTGCAGGCCATGACAAGTTCAAGTTCAGTAGATCACCCTTTACCTTCCCAAGTTCACGTATTGGGGCGGGGAAGGATGGGTGTGGTGAGGTGACCAGAGCACAGAGAATTATTTTCACAGCATATTTGATGCTACATTTGACCATGGATATCATATGTACATATAATATTATCTATTATTTTGACCACTTTTTGGCATAATTTGAACTATATAGCATATTTGAACAATTTTAGCATATTTCTGTAGGTTTATTGGCATATTTTAATTTAATAATTAAAAATAAAGTTTTTAAAATTTATTTGTAGATATTTTTTTAATGGCAGTTTTGGTAGTAACTATCTCTGTTTACTCACTTTGTATACTCACTTTGTTTACTCACTTTGTTTACTTCCTTTGTTTACTTCCTTTGTTTACTCCCTTTGTTTACTTCGTTTCTGCTGCGGAATGCTAGCCAGACTAATTATCGATCACTAAGCCTGGATTAGGTAAAGGGTCTGGCTAGCGAGAGGGTGGCTAGCTGCGGATACCACACCCTTTTCTTTCCAACCAACTGTGGGCTGGTACGTGGTTTGTCTGCACTTGACCGGAACTTATGGCTTGCAGCAGAAGCAGCAGAGTTTCCGGTGATAGCCTGTGGCTAGTTGGTGGTCTGGAGGATACATTAAATGACAGTGAGAGAAAGAGGCTTGTGATAGAAAAGGAAATGATGGATGAGTCAGGTAAACACTTGATTTACCAACACTAGCTTGTACCTTCAATTTCATATATAAATGGTAAAGGCCACTATGAATTAATTGTTTGTTTCCTGTAACCCAACCAACCCACTTCTTCTCCTGCCGGTTCAATACACAAAACATCCCAGCAAGACAATGTCTCAGATATTCAAATGAAAGTTTGGCACAAAAACCAGGTACAGCATGGTTGCAAAAGCAATAGCTGAGCCTTTTCCACTAAAACAAAAATTTACCATGTACTATAAGCTATAAATACTGTCTTCAGAGATGACACAGCCCAACCAGACCCACTGTAGCACACCCATGTTACCTGTAGCACACCCATGTTACCTGTAGCACACCCATGTTACGGATAGGTCCAAACATTTCTGAGTTACAAAGCCACAAAAAAAAATGATTTGAACCTATCTCTTTTACTTTATATACATTTGAAGGAAGAAATAAATCATATTGAACTTCACTGTCAGATTTAGGATCTTGAATGAAATTGTCTAATTCTATGGTGCCTGAGATAGTGACATAATCAGCTGGAACAGATTGTGTATGATCTGGGACGAACCCCCAGACCCCCTATATAGGGTGTGCTATACACAATGCACAGTGCTCCCCCCCCCCCCCCCCATCCATCCCACCTATTATTTATAAACTCCGTATCTACCCCCTTGCTTAAAATCCTGAGTGACTCCCTGATATGCTTAGTTGTCAGAGATGGGTACCAGTCAGTGCTCGTGCACTTGCTGATAGCAGGCCCTGGGCTAGGTGATGAATAAAATGAGGCCCTAAACTGTGAGTGCATGTGGCCGTGTTCATATGAACCTATTGCATGCATTGCTGTACATGTGGTTGATTGTACAGGTCGTCCAGTGCATGCCCTGGAGCAGAGGCCAGTGCACAGCTGTGCAGGCAAGTGTGGAGTCAGCCACACTGCTGAGCATACTGGAGTCACATGTGAGCAGGTAAGGGATGACAGGAGGTCTCACACTCAAGGCATGCACACCACACACACACACCACACACACACACACACACACACACACACACACACACACACACACACACACACACACACACACACACACACACACACACACACACACACACTGGAAACAAGCACTGAGTGAGTAAGTGAATGAGTGACTGCTGTGCAAGTTCAATGTGATATATTCCATTGCTCTTTGATTGCAACAAACAAAATCAACTAATTATTGTACAGGACTAGGTAAGTGGTCAGCCTTCCAACAGATCCTTGAAGAATTATAATTAGAGGATTAAAAAAATATACAGAGCAAAATGAGAACTTGGCAGTTTCTCTAACCTCAGACTGGTACATCAATAGCTGCACCCTGCCTTGGATGGAGTGCTGTGGTCTCCACTCTCCAGGAACTGTAAATGGCTACAAGTAGTCAGTAGTGTGGTGGCTGTTCCAACAGCTGCTTCTCAGGTGCAAGTAGAGCCTGAACCCATGGACCACCCACTCCTTAAAATAATATGCTCAATGAACTAAATTAGTATTGAAAATTGGAAAGGATCATCCGTATGGGGTGGAGATGACATTAATAACAGGACATACAATAACATGTCAGAATGGGTTAGCACATTGTAGAAGTGTAAGAAAACTGTATCAGGAACAGTTGAAATATTCCACTCTCCTCTTGCAGCAGGGGTTAGTACTAGGCACTGTAATTTCAAGACCCACCAACACATCTTCCATTGGAAGTTTCACTGCTATCACCATGACTACTAATACAACTGATCTTACCTCTACTACTACTACTACTACTACTACTGTGGTGGCAGCTGCCACCGCCACCACTGCAACATTGGAAGCTGTTCATGTGCAGGCTGAGGCCATTGCTACTCCTGGCAGCAGCTGCACCTTCAGCTGCAAGCATAAAGTCCTGCACATCCTGGCCCTCAGCAATCAGACCAAGGAAGACATTCTATCACAGCTGCAGAAAGGTAGGGCATCATTCTGAATGTAATATGTTGAGGATTAATACATTGTGTGTGTGTGTGTGTGTGTGTGTGTGTGTGTGTGTGTGTGTGTGTGTGTGTGTGTGTGTGTGTGTGTGTGTGTGTGTGTGTGTGTGTGTGTGTGTGTGTGTGTGTGTGTGTGTGTGTGTGTGTGTGTGTTCGTCTGTGTGTTGTGTGTGCTCTTGCGTTTGTGCATCTGTGTGTGTGTGTGTGTGTGTGTGTGTGTGTGTTGTAGGTGCTGAGAACACTGGAGAAGTATTGGATATGCTCCATCTTGACTCCATCTTGGAAGAGGTGGGTGCAATATTTATTGTGTGTGAAGTACATGTTTGTCTTGCCTAGTTGCTCAGAAGCCATTTCACTGCCTACCCCAATTTCCCCCATGGATGTGTAAGTGCTGCTGGAATATTGATTCCTAGTGTTCACACTGCCTTACTTCTGGTGGCAAGTGTGGGGAGGGACATCTACTACATCTTTAGAGTGATATGCACATGCCCATGTGCTTACACGCAGGCATGGGGTACCTCCATGATGTATGCAAATGTTGACAGACTGTCATCATGGCATATGTGAGTGTTACCAGTATTTGTTGTCAAGGTGTATATGATGCCTACAAGTGTTGAGAGTGTACGTGAACAACCAGTGCAGACATTGTCAACAGCTTACTCTAATATCAGTGGTGGGTGGTTTTAGTGGAGCAGGACCCATTGTAAAGATGGGGACGCAGTGGTTCAACTAATGATGTGTTGTTCTTGTTAAGGTGTCTGAAGTCTGTGAAGGAACCTACAAGCTGAAGTCACAGTACTGTGGTAATCTGGATGTGGACCAATGGCCACTCTACACCAACTCAGAGAAGCAGATGTTGAAGAAAGGTCACCTGACCAGTCACCTGACCAGAAGCTGTGGCTCTGAAGTGAGCACCACTGTGCATGCAGATGGGTTTTTGCCCTTAAAATAATGCCCACCTTCTTCCCTCCTGTGGTCTGTATGTAGGCACTTAGCCCACACCTGCTTCTAAGCAGAACTTACACATCAGCCCCATTGTGGTGCCCAGCAATGCATGCTCCTCCTTGCATGCTGGACTCCACTTCCCTGACCAGCTCCCCTGCTCTACCTGAGGTTGAGGTCATTCCATTCAGACTTGTCTGGGGATGTGGTGTCACTTCCTCAACAGAATGTCTGTCATTACACTCTGCTATGGAGTGGTGTTTCCCTGGGTTATGGATGACTCTTATCCAAGATCCCTCCTCTCCTTATCTCCTTAGACCGTGTTGTTGCTCACTGAGTATGCACGTCAAAGAAGTTACAATCAGAGGTCAGCTGGAATCCCGGATGGAACCTAGTAATCAACGGATGTGGGGGTAGACATGTTTTATGAACATGGTCTCCTTTCTTTTTTATTTTTTATAATGTAATATTCAGATCATTCATCCAGAACATTTAATTTAACACCAGAGGCCCATTTGCAGCTTCACTTGCAATGATCAAAACACTTTGTCCAACAAACACTATCCTAGATATTATTGAAAAGGTAATTAAAAGTTTTAATTTAACTCTTCTGCTTGGCAGTGATTGAAATTGTTGGATAAATGACTTCCACAACAGTGCTTCCTCAGCAATTGTGAATGTCTCCAGTTTGCTCTGTTTCAGTTATTTATTTTCTAGTGTCTCCAGCCCTAGACATTGCTCATTACGGTGTAGGGTTTCTTTCTTAAATTTTGTTGTGTTTTTTTCTAAATATTTTCAAATTCTTGGTCAAATTGGTGTGTAGGAAGGGACATTTTCTTCAATAATACCCCCATGCATTCATTCATGGGAGAGGTCACTATCCATACTGCTTCCTACCCCCATTTCCCATGCCCTGGTAGTTTGTTTCTTTCTTTTCTTTTTTTTTTTTTTTTTTTTTTTTAGTAGTTGCATACATAGAGGCCCATTTGCAGCTTTGCATGCTATGTTCAAGACACATTATCCAACAAACATTATCTTAGATATTATTGAAAAGGGCATTGGAAGAGTTTCAAGTTTATTCTTCTACTTGGCAGTGATTAGATAAATCACTTCCACAACAGTGCTGCCTCAGCAATTATGAGTACCCCCAGTTTGCTTTGTTTCATTTATTGATTTTCTACTGTATTCAGCCCTAAACACTACTCATGATGGTGTGGGGGGAGGGGTGGGGGGGGAGGAGGGGTTTGTTGATTTTTTCCAAATATTTTCAAATTTCTTTTCTAATTTGTGTCCAGTAATGGATATTTTAAAAATGATACCCCAATGCATTCATTCATGGGAGGGGTCACTGTCCACATAGCTCCCCACCCCCACTTCCCATGCCAGGTTGTGTTTGCTTGTTGTTTTTTTTTAGTTTTATTTATTTATTTATTTATTATATATATTTTTTATTATTATATATTTTTTATTAGTAATTGCATAGCTGGTGGTAAAATGAAGTTGAAATTTGTCTTGTGTATTCTCCAGTATACTTTGACCTAATTTCTGGACAGCCATAAATGGGTGTAGTTACATCCTTAACAGTTACTTTCAATATTTTTCATTCATTCTTTTTTAATTTGTAATTTTATTTGGAGTCAATGTAGTTATACACACCCCTCACAACTACATTTTTATTTATTATATATTTTTAAAATTTATTTATTATTTAATTTTTATAAATATTATCACTGGTTTAAAATTTATTTATTGGTGGTAATGATCTAATACTATTCTGGTCAACATTCTATGAATTGGTGGAATACATTTTAAATTATTTTTTTATTTTTCTTCTTTTAAATAGAACTTCTTTTTTTTTTAATTTTCAAGTATATTCTGTCAACTTCATAATTTTACATTAATTTTAGACATGCCCACAACACAGAATTGGGGCTTGTAACTTGAGGTACTTAGCTGTTTTAGTTAAGCTTCAGCTCACTAAAGAGTCTTCCATTCTCAGTGGCACTGGCAAGCTAGATTTAATTTTCTTTCATTAATTTTTTTGGCATTTTTATCAGCCATTTTAAAAAAGGGGATCATGGGTGGATACAATGTCGACCTTTTACCTACTTACGAACACAATTTGCTTAAAAGAAAGACTTTAGTCTATTTTAACTTTTTAGTTAGACATTTTAAAGAAATTCGAAGGCCTTCTGCACCCCTAGGACCATATAGGGAGCAGAATGAAGTTTAATTCGCTGTCCCAAGACCCACAGTTCAAAACTTTTTCTTGCCAGTCAGGCAGGCAGCAGGCAGGGAGTTAGTGAAAATTATATATAGGATTGTCACCCCTCTGTGTATTAGGGAGTCTGTATTCACTTAAGTATCAGTGGGTAGAGTTATGGATCACTGGGTTCTAGTGTCTGGAGTCTGCAGGGGGTTGACTGAAGTGTAGCAGAAGAATTAGAAATCAACCAATGAATTCTCCCCTGTAGCTAAATGTGACATAATTTGCAGGAGGAAAGGGACATCATATTAAATGTCAGCATTAATGTTATTACTGTGGCAGTTGTGGGAGTGGCTGGTCGTCTGTTTCATGTGGTACAGTAGCTCAAAGCTAATACATAGTCAAACATTAAACATTGTTCAGGGTGCAATTTTATTTATTAGAACTAATTTAACAATTTTTAAAAGCAGTATTCCTTCATTCTAGGGCTCACACACTTTGAACTTTTATTACCCGATAAGTCTATGTGGTGGAATATCAGACGATTCTGGTGTATGTTTTATAGGAGTCTTTTGAGGATATATTGGAGGGAGGAAAGGGTGTTCGTAAGAGGAAAGCTCAGGCATTTCCACTGCAAGGTTAGATACATTTTCATACCTTACACATTGGTCATCCTAGCCAGATTATAAAAAAAAACAACAATTGTTGTTCCATCTTGTAATTATTAGTGCATGTATTATATAGTGTACAATACCGTTATGGAAACTTTATATGGCTGTCTTTTCAACCTTGTGTGAAGGGGACCAAGGTGATATTTTTATTTTGAATTATGTGTATCTCCAAGATGTAGTTGAGATGTCTGGCTGCAGTACAAGAGGGTTGAAACGTGTAGCGGCTGGTAACTGTGAAGTGGAAGTACCATTCAATGAGGATGAAGACTTGTGTAAGTTGAAGTAACAATCCTTCATATATCCTACCTTCAACTATATATATATATATATATATGCGTGCAATTTCAATACAATTGTGTGCCACCATTTCACATTTGCAACTGCTGCAGCTTTAACTTCAAACTTTTGCTGCTGTGGCTGTGGAGAGTCTTTCCTGCAAGTGACTTCATTTCGCATCCACTTGAAGAACAGTCCAGCGTGTGCCATGGCCAATCCCAAGACCTTCACTTGCCAGGAATGCAACCAGCAGTTCACTGAACAAACACATTTGCAAAGGCACATCAGGACACATGAGAACTTTTCTCCGGACAAGCTGTGTTCCCACTGCGGGAAGTATTTCAGCCGGAGTGATCATTTGCGTGATCACATCAGGATTCACACTGGGTACAAGCCCTTCACTTGCGAGCACTGTGGGAAGAGTTTCAGCCAGAGAAGTGACATAAAAAAGCACCTCCGTACGCACACACTGGACAAGCCGTACAACTGTCCACATTGTGAGAAGAGTTTTAGTCAGAGCAACAACATGAACAGGCACCTACGGACACACACAGAAGTCAAACCATACGACTGTGATCATTGTTGTAAGAGTTTCAGTCGTAGTGATGTATTACAAACTCACCTCAGAACACACACCGGCGACAAGCCATACAAGTGTGAGGAGTGTGGGAAGAGTGTCAGTCGAAAGCGCCACATGCAGACGCACCTCAGGGCACACAAGAACAGTCTAGTCAGCATTCTTCCAATGGCGGCAGAAGCCACAGCCAGCTGCTTACAGAATAACTCTGATGAGAAAGATCACGTATCTCCCCTTGAAGATGGAGATGTTGAACAGAAGGAGCTGTGATTGTCAAGTTAACGTTGCATGGTTAACTGTGTGTCTGCTATTCTTGTTATTATATAACAAGTATTAATGTTCTGCTGCATAAAAAAAGACAACAAAAACATGCAAGTAGTTTCTAAACTGTTATAGACTAAAGTGCAGTCACAGTTTCTTGTGGGATTTGTGAATGTGCAATATAATTTCAGATTCAAGGGGTTTGGGCATAGTATTGTTGACCTCACTTAAAGTGTGTTTACAGCAAAATACCTGCCCTATGAAGACAACAAAGAAATTCTATTATAACTTGAGATTAGGTCCTACAGGGCTAAAAAAAGAAATAGCATTTGTGGGGGGGTAGCATGGGGAAGTAACCATAAATTTTGATGCTTGTTCCTTCTTTTTTTAAAATTATAGTTATTGGGCACACAAAAAAGTTTGTTTTTTTGTTGGTTATTTTCTCTTTCTTTTTTTTTATCTTCTCTTTTTCTTTGGTTTATTTTGTCCTTTTTTGGTTTCTGAAATAATTCATAGGGCTAGGGCATAGAAATATGATTACTTATCTTTCAAATTTTAATCATTTAGACAAGCCATTTTGAAATTACTGCTGTCATGTCTACTGGCTATCTAAACTATGGGAAATGGAAGAGTCTTTGACCTGAGATTTATCAAATTTGAATTCTTGGTTTGCTTGAAAAATATGATTTTTATCAATGGGACAATCACAAGAGAGCAGAGAATGGGTAAACGTGTTAGGCCTCAACACCATATCAGCAAATATTAATGATGAAAAATCAACCTGACCACTTAGAAACTGGTGGCTATGGCCCTGCAATTCCCCAGCACAACATCTACATCAGAATGCTGTTTAAAGTGAATTAAGACCTATTAAAGATACTGGATAACTAGTAAAGATCAATCACTGCATGGCCTTGTAGCATCCACCACAAAAATACTAATAAACACAATCATCGAAATTGCTGAAAATTTCATATAGGAAAAAACTGAAGATAAAAAAAATAAAAAAATTTTTTTTTGACATTTCTAACTGATCTGCATGTGCAATAATTCATTCATGCTGATTTTATATACTGATGCCTTTTTTTTTTCCTTCTCCTTGTGTAATAAACTAATGCCTTATATCATTATATACAACTTACCCTACTGAGTGTGGAACCATAGATACAGTATACCTATGGTAGCACAGAGAAATTCTCCTCCAAAACCCTAGCCTAGTCTCCAGTGTCAGGTGTATAGCACCTGAAGTGGCATTGAGTTCCAATAGCATGCTGGTTGTTGCTTCCTGGAAGATAGGGGAAGAAAGGAAACAGTAAGATGAAGGGAATGGAAAAAAATAAAGAATTATAAAGGAAGAGGAGGAAAGGAAGAGGAAAAACAAGGAGGAGAAGGAAAAGGAGAAGAAAGGAACCTTAGGGTATTGATTATCTTAACCACCCATTCTTTATTGCTGTTTATGCATGCATATAAAAGCCAGAGTTGTGCAACTATTATTCTGTGTGGGAAGTAACACAAGGTGGCAATGCACACACAACAGAAATGCACATAGCAAGTTCAAGCCATGGTGAAAGCACACTTTGATTACCTTTTTTTCCTCCCCCCCCCCCCCCCCCCCCCATTTTATGGTTCTTTCTTCCTTTTTTTTCTCTTCCTTTTTTTTTCTCTTCCTTCTTTTTTCTACCTTTATTAACACACTTCCCATCATTTTTTCTTTGGTTTTTCCTCTTTCTTTCCTCCCTCACACCCTAAATGAAAGCAAACTCTCTTTCACTTTTTCTCCTACCTTTTCCCCCATTCTATAGTTCTTTCTCCCTTTTTTCTTTTTTCCCCACCTTTAACACACTTCCCTTCATCTTTTCTTTATTTTTTTCTCTTCTTTCTTTCCTCCCTCACACCCAAACTGAAAGCAAAATGTCTTTTACTTTTTTTCCTACCTTTTTCCCCACCTTTATTAACACACTTCCCTTCATCTTTTTTTAAACTTTTTTCTCTTCTTTCTTTCCTCCCTCACACCCAAACTGAAAGCAAACTGTCTTTTACTTTTTTTCCTTCCTCCCCCCCCCCCCCCCCCCCATAGCCCTTTCTCCCGTTTTTCTCTTCCTTATTTTTTCCTTTTTTTTCCTACCTTTAGTAACACACTTCCCTTCATCTTTTCTTTAGTTTTTCCTCTTCTTTCTTTCCTCCCTCACACCTTAAATGTTTCCCTTTGACAGAGATTTCCAAAATAAAATCCAATCAAAGCAAGGGATGCAATCCATTTTTACATGTAGCAGACAGGTCTAAAACTATAGAAATGGTTCAGGGAGGGGGGGGGGGGGGGGGGGCATACATCCACATATATATATTTTTTGGCTTGAGAGTATATTTATATCAAATTGTTAACTGTATTTAAACACAAAAGTTATTGGTAACCTGTTGTTACCACTAATTTTTTTTTTTTTTTTTTTTTTTTTTTGGCTCATTGGAATCCCAAATGTTTTTAATCATATAAAAACTTTTACTACATCCTAAATAGTTGTTTTGCCAGATCTAAAAAAAAGAAGTTTAAATAAAGATTGCATTAATTATTTGATATAGCTTTTAGTGCAGCACCATTCTTACTTCTATCCAGACCTTCTCAGTCCTAATAACTACCCAAAGTGACATTCAGTGCCAGTGGTATGACCATCGTTATTTCCTGAAAAATAGGGGAAAAAAAATAATAAAAATAAAAAAAAGAGGAAGAGGAAGAAGAAGAAGAAGAAAGAAACTTTAAGTATTGAATATCCTAACCACTTATCCTTTATTGCTGTTTATGAATGCATATAAAAGCTGAAGTTGTGCAACTATTATCCTGTGTGGGAAGTAACACAAGGTGGAATGCACACACACACAACAGAATTGCACACAGCAAGTTCAAGCCACGGTGAAAGCACACTTTGATTTACTTTCTTTTCCCTTCCTTTTCCTTCCATTCTATAGTTGTTTCTCCCTTTTTCCTCTTCCTTCTTTTCTCTTCTTCCCACCTTTATTAACACACTTCCCTTCATCTTTTCTTTAGTTTTCTTCTTCTTTCTTTCCTCCCTCACACCTTAAATGAAAGCAAACTGTCTTTTACTTTTTTCTCTACCTTTTCCTCGATTCTATGGTTCTTTCTCCCTTTTTTCTATTCCTTCTTTTCTCTTTTTCCCACCTCTATTAACACACTTCCCTTCATCTTTCCTTTAGTTTTTCCCCTTCTTTCCTTCCTCCCTCACACCCTGAATGTTTCCCTTCAACAGAGATTTCCAAAATGAGATCAAATCAAAGCAAGAGGATGCAATCTATTTTTACATGCAGCAGACAGGCCTAAGAACAATTGAAATGGTTGGGGGAGAAGGGGGGGGGGGGGGGGGGGGGGGGGAATACATACATTATTTTATGCTTGAGAGTATATTTGTATCAAATCGTTAACTGTATTTAAACAAAAGTTTATGGTAACCTGTTGTTATAACTAAATTTTTTTTTTTTGGCTCATTGGAATCCCAAATGCTTTTAATCATATCAAAAATTTTACCTCATCCTAAGTGTTCTTAATAGTTGTTTTGTCAGATCTAAAGAACTATGTTTAAATAAAGATTACAGTAATTATTTGATACAGCTTTTAGTGCAGCATCATTCTTACTTCTTTCTATTCAGACCTTCTCAGTCCTAATAACAACCTAAAGTGGCATTCAGTACCAATGGCATGACCATCATTGCTTCCTGGAAGATAGGGAAGTAAGGAAACAGGAAAATAAAGGGAATGAAACAAAAATAATAAAGAATAGAAAAGAAGGAAGAAGAAGAAGAAAAAGAAGAAGAGGAGGAGAAAAAAGAAGGAAGAAGCCTTAGGGTATGAATATCCTAACCACTTATCCTTTTTTGCTGTTTATGCAAGCATGTAAGAGCCAAAGTTGTGCAATTGTTATTCTGTGTGGGAAGTAACACAAGGTGGCAATGCACACACACACACAACAGAATTGCACATAGCAAGTTCAAGTCATGGTGAAAGCACACTTTGATTTACCTTTTTTTCCCTTCCTTTTCCTTCCATTTTATAGTTGTTGCTCCCATTTTCCTCTTCCTTCTTTCCTCTTTTTCCCATCTTTATTAACACATTTCCCTTCATCTTTTCTTTAGTTTTCCTCTTCTTTCTTTCCTCCCTCACACCCTAAATGAATGCAAACTGTCTTTTACTTTTTTCCCCCTACCTTTCCCCCCATTCTATAGTTCTTTCTCCCTTTTTTTCTCTCCCTTCTTTTTTTCCCCCCACCTTTATTAAGTTATTAACACACTTCCCTTCATTTTTCCTTTAATTTTTCCCTTTCTTTTTTTCTTTCTTTCCTCACTTACACTCTGAATGTTTCCCTTTGTGAGCACTCCCTGGCTCCTGTCCTCTGTTACTCAGGCAACCAGGGCAGCCAGATGATCCCTGACACACAAGTTAGATTTCACTACACAACTTCGTATCAAGGCTACCACACCACCCCTCTATTAGTAGCTGTATCAAGGCTACCACACCCACCCCTCTATTACTCTTGGTTACCCACATTCGTATTATCTACAGAATTCTCATATATCCTGTCTTTATCCAGCCTCTCTTGGTTATCCACATTCATATTAGTTTGTGATTGGTCCTCCTCCTGTTGCTCTGACACTCCCCCAACCTTAGTTGCTTATTCAGGCTCTCTGGGAGAGACCGTCAGCATTGGCGTAAGCTCTGCCACTTCCGTGTTAAACCTTGAATGGATAATGTTGGAGAGATAGGGCCCACCATGCCAACCTCCCATGACTGTCCTTCAGATTCCGAATGGATTCCCTTCAAGGTAAGTTCTATAGTGTTTAATTCCTTTTACAATTGCCTGGGCCTCTCTCTCAAGATAGCAGAATAGTTTTGTTTAGGTGGAGAGAGTTTCTTTGATGCGAATGCTATAGGGTGTTCCTCCCCCAGGTCGTTAATCTGAGAGAGTACATATCCCAATCCAAATGCTGAGGCATCAGTTTCCAATATGAAGGGTTTACTCCAGTCGGGTGTGGATAGTATAGGTGCTTGAGTGAGTAGACTTCAACATGGAGGTGGCTTTCTCACAATTACTATCCCATTTGACTTTGTTGGGCATACTCTTCCGGGTGAGCTCAGTTAGAGGCGTTGCTATGGTTGAGAACTGCTTAATGAACTTTCAGTAATATCCACACATTCCTAAGAATGATCTCACACCCTTTTTCGTAATTGGCCTTTAAAAATTCCTGATGGCTGACACTTTATCCTCCATAGGTTTTATTTCCTCACTGCCCATGATATAACCAAGGTAACCACAGCTGGCATTAGTGAAGGTACATTTCTTCTGCTTAACTCTCAGGCCCGCCTCTCTCAATTTATTCAATACTATGTCCAGGTGCTTCAAATGTTCTTCCCAAGTTAGGCTGTGGATCAGGATGTCGTCTAGGTATGCCACTGAAAACTCATGTAACCCATGCAAAACCTTATTCATTAACCTTTCGAAGGTTGAGGGTGCAGTGACCAACCCAAAAGGCATGGTGGTTTACCCGTATTTCCCATAAGGTACAACAAAGGCTGTCTTCTCCTGATATTCAGCCCTGACAGGCACCTGGTGGTATCCTTTTGTGAGGTCTAAGGTTTTAATGAACTTTGAGGTTCCTAGGTTGGCAATTAACTCTTCAATGTTGGGTAAAGGGTATGGGTCATTTATAGTCACTCCATTTAGCTTTCTTTAATCGACGCATTCATTGTATACCGTCTTTCATGGCCACTGGAACTATTGGTGTTGCCCACTGACTGGTTGAGGGTTTTATGATGCCTTGGTCTAACAATGTTCGATCTCCTCCCTCAACACTTCTTGGGATTTATGAGCTAACCTATAATGGGGCAGTCTTATTGGGTTAGCATCTCCCGTTGGTATGGTGTGTTCAACCAGGCCCGTCCTCCCTGGTACATCCTATAACACGTCTTGCTACTTCTCTTTAAACCGTTGTAATTCCCTGAGTTGGTGCAATGGCATATGAGCATGTGTAACTTCTTTCCTACCCTCTCCAGCTTCCTTCACCCCCTCATCTTGACTGAGGAAGGCAGCTGCAATGAGGGTATGCCACTTCCTTATGCAATTGACATGGTATGCTTTGGGTTTCTTTTTCTCCCCCATGTCTACTCTGTAAGTGACAGGGTTTACAATTTCTGTAATTGGGTACGGACCTTGCCATTCATTTACTAACTTGTTTTGTTTCCTTGGTCTAAATACCAGTACAAAATCACCTTCTTCAAAGCTTCTATCCACTGCCTTCTTATTATAATGCTGTTTCTGGTAAGCCTTTTGTTTGACTTCTTGTTCTTCAGCTGACTCTCTGATTATCCCTATGTGTGCCTGTAACGTTCACATGTACTCTAGGCTGTCTGTTTCACTCTCACCCTCCTTTCCCTTCCAGTACCGAACTAATTAGTCAAGGGGCTTCTTCATTTCCAGCCCATACAGGAGGTGGTAAGGGGAAAACCCTGTGGCTTTGTGAGGTGTACCTCGATAAGCCCAAAGTATAAAGGGTAGGCATTTATCCCATTCTATCCCAGAACTGTGGATTAATTTCCTTAATAATCTTTTCACAGTTGAATTAAATTGTTCAACCATGACATCGGTTTGGGGATGGTAAGGTGATATCTTGATCCTTTTAATGCCTAGCAAGGTGCATAGGCGGTACATCACCTTAGCAATAAAGTTAGTCCCATTATCTGTCAATAGCTCTTCTGGCAAACCCACCCTGGAAGATAGATTTACCCAACTATCTGCTATAGTATCTGCTGTAGCATTCTTAAGGGCAAAGACTTCTGGCCACTTTGTGTTATAGTTTATGGCAATAAGGATATAACGGTTCCCACTAGCAGTTCGCTTTAGGGGGCCAAAAATGTCCATGGATATCCTGTCAAACGGGTTCCCGACCATGGGTAATGGTTGCAAGGGTGCTCTTGCCACTACCGGGGGGGGGGGGGACTACTTTTTGACACACCAGGCAACTTTCACACATATCCCTTACATCCTTAGTAATCCCAGGCTAATCCATCCTTCCCCTTATCATCTGAAGTGTTCTATCCTTGGCAAAACGTCCTGCTACCATAGAAACATGAGCTAGTCTCATCATCACATTCCTTGCCCCTTTTGGAACTATAACTAGATCTTTTCTTGTACCACAATATGGTTTCCTTAACAATAACCCATTCTCCCAAAAGTAGGGGCTACCTGTGTGTTGTGGTTTGTCCCTTAGTTTCCTTAGACTAGGGTCGCTGTGTCGCTCCTCCTTGAATTCTTCTGGAGAGATGGCTTTGTCCATCTCCTCCTCTCCTTTTTCATTCAGGTCCACCGAGTCACTTCCATCCCAGCTCCAAACTCCTAGGTCTGGTTGACTCGGACCCCTCAGTGTGTTGCTCCTCTACCTGGCTCACTCCAAGTGCCTCAGTTTGGCCCTACTTGGTCTCAAGATCCTCAGCCCCCTCCGCCTGTTCTCCATGGTCGACTGAGTCAAGTGTGGTGATGACTGGCCCGTCCTATTCCTGCCTCAGGTGCTCCTCCTCCTCAAGGGTGTTTTACAGGTGTTGCCTGGCATGGGTCACTACCATTCCTGCTTCAGTCTCTGTGGGGACAGGTGGTATAGGTTCTTCTTTTTTTTTTTTCTCGAGACTCCTCCTCAAGCTCCTTTATCAAAAAGTTTCAGAAATGGGGAATATCTCACCATCAATATGTCCTGGCCAGTGTGCTCCAATACTCCCACGGGTATTTTCGTAACTCTCCCCTCGACCTCTAGTTCCACACTCGCAGCGGGACAGAAGATCCGTTTGGTTGAAGCCGTCTGGTAGGGAATGTCCCAACCCAGGCAGTCTTGTTGATGCATCAGGGGTGTATGAGGGTCTTGGTACATCCTGTGTCCAAGAGAGCCTTTATTTCCCATCCGGTGATCCGTACCATCTTTGTCCACTCCGGCAACCTCCAGTTGTGGGGTACCAGGAGGCCACATTTCACCTCCTCCAGCTTCACCCTGCAGTCTCTCTGGTAATGGCCTCTCTTGCCACACCTATAGCACTCAGGGGAATAGTTGACATCTTTAGTGGTTCTAGTATCTTTATAATGCATGTCATGGTCATAAGTGTTATCTCTGTAACCTTCCCTTTTGTTGTGTGAAGGTCCCTCTCTTCTCCACTTTGCAGAGTCTTCCCATTTCTCCTCCTTTCTTCTTCTCTGGTCTGGTCTGGAGGGCTCTTGCTCCGGTTTCGACATATTGAGGTATCTGGTGACTGCTTCCTTCAGTTCTTTGTACATGGATAGCCTCAATTGTCTCACCCAGGCCTCCAGCCAGTCGGGAAGTTTCTGTAAGGTCAGCTCCAATAACAATGTCTCATTGGCAGACACCCTACTCGCCTGTATCCATTTTTATAGGCATGACGTCAATCTCTGAACCTGGCTTCGGGCTCTCCCTGGTTAAAAATGGAGTCGAACACTTTTTCCCTGTAAGTTTGCTCGGAAATATGGTAGGTTGATAGTAGCATCGCTTTTACAGTGGGGTAATCAATTTTCTCCAGAGCGGATAGGGATGACACTGCCAGCAGTCCCTGTCCTGATATCGAATTCCTGAGATGAATCACCCAATGACCGTTGGGCCACCTGGCTGCCTGAGCCATGGCTTCAAAGACTTCCAAGAAGGCTCCCATGTCGCCGTGCCTTCAATGAATTTGGGTGTGGTCAATTTTGGTGGTGCTGCTCGTGGAGGTGCTGCTCCTAGCCCGGCCGCTGCCAGGCCTTGCAAGGTCTCCATCCAGTGTTGCTGTTGTTCCTGCTCGTACTGGTGGTCGTCCCTTTGTTGGTTTTCTTGTCTTTGCTGATTTTTTCATTCTACTCTCCTCTCTTCTCACTCCGCCCGCCTCTCCTCTGCCAGGTAGAAGTCGTTGACCGATACCTTGTGTTTGTGATGTAGCTGGTGTGAAGAATGACTGTGGCACCGACTCTCCTGGCTTCAAGAAGCTCAGGGCCACTGCCTGGCTTTGAGTCTGTCGATCAGCTCCTGGCACTGACATAGATCTTCAATGATAATTTGTGTTAATTGATCATCCACTTGCTGCCACCAATATGAGCGCTCCTTGGCTCCTGTCCTCTGTTACTCAGGCAACCGGAGCAGCAACACGATCCCTGACACACAAGTTAGATCTCACTACCCAACTTCATATCAAGGCTACCACACCACCCCTCTATTAGTGGCTGTATCAAGGCTACCACACCACCC
Source organism: Lycopodina hypogea (assembly GCA_963969325.1). Classification (NCBI taxonomy): domain Eukaryota; kingdom Metazoa; phylum Porifera; class Demospongiae; order Poecilosclerida; family Cladorhizidae; genus Lycopodina; species Lycopodina hypogea. The sequence continues at coordinate 11,671,963 of OZ017779.1, forward strand.
CTCTATTAGTAGCTGGGTTGCAAAGTGAGTTCTTAGCAAAGGTAAATATCATAAACTGATCCAATGAACTGCTGGTATCAGACAATAGATTCTTTTACTATACTTGTCAACAATTATGAACGATGGTACAATCTTTGGTAGTTAGTGGAGAACTAATTATACTCAGTTATCTCTGTCTTTTATACTTTACAGTTCGTGGTTACTTCCTGGGCCTCTGCTCCAGGCCCCCCGGCTGAATCCTTATCATGTGAGTTCTCATAATAGTCCTTATCCAGTCTCTCTTGGTTACCCACATTCATATTAGTTCGTGATTGTTTTTCCTCCTGTGGCTCTGACACCCTTCAACGGAGATTTCAAAAATAAAATCCAATCAAAATGGATGAAATCCATTTTACATGTAGCAGACAGGTCTAAAAATAATTGAAATTGTTGGGGGAGGGGAGGGGGAATACATCCAATTTTTTTTTTATGCTCGAGAGTATATTTAAATCAACTAGATAAACTATATGAAAACACAAAATTTTTTGGTAACCTGTTGTTACAACTAAATTTTTTGGCTCTTTGGAATTTTAAATGTTTTAATCATATCAAAACTTTTACCTCATCCCAAGTCTTCTAAATAGTTCTTTTGCCATACAAAAAAAAAACTATTTTTAAATAATTATTACATTAATTATTTGATACAGCTTTTAGTGCAGCACCATTCTTACTTCTATCCAGACCTCAGTGCTAATAACAACCCATGACCATCATTGCTTCGTGGAAGATAGGGAAAGGAGAAAAAAAAACTGGAATTTAAAGGGAATGAAAAGAAAATAATAAAGAATAGAAAAGAAGGAGAAAAAGAAAGAGGAAAAGGGAGAAGAAGATGAAGAAAAAGAGGAAGAAGGAGAAGAGAAAGGAGAAGAAAAAGGAGAAGAGAAAGAGAAAGAAGGAGAAGAGAAAGAAGGAGAAGAGAAAGAAGGAGAAGAGAAAGAAGGAGAAGAGAAAGAAGGAGAAGAGAAAGAAGGAGAAGAGAAAGAAGGAGAAGAGAAAGAAGAAGAAGAGAAAGAAGGAGAAGAGAAAGAAGGAGAAGAGAAAGAAGGAGAAGAGAAAGAAGGAGAAGAGAAAGAAGGAGAAGAGAAAGAAGGAGAAGAGAAAGAAGGAGAAGAGAAAGAAGGAGAAGAGAAAGAAGGAGAAGAGAAAGAAGGAGAAGAGAAAGAAGGAGAAGAGAAAGAAGAAGAAGAAGAAGCCTTATGGTATTGAAATCCGTTATAACCACTTATTCTTTGTTGCTGTTTATGCATGCATATAAAAGCCAAAGTTGTGCAATTATTGTCCTGTGTGGGAAGTAACACAAGGTGGCAATGCACACACTACACAATTGAAAGGTAGCCAGTTCAAGCCACAGTGAAAGCACACTTTGATTTATCTTTCCTTTTCCTTCCTTTCCTCCCACCCCCTTCTATAGTTCTTTCCCCATTTCTTCTCTTTCTTCTTTTTCCCACCTTTATTAATACAATTCCCTTTATCTTTTCTTTAGTTTTTTCTCTTCTTCCTTTTCTCTTCTTTCTCTCCTCTTCTTTCTCTCCTCTTCTTTCTCTCCTCTTCTTTCTCTCCTCTTCTTTCTCTCCTCTTCTTTCTCTCCTCTTCTTTCTCTCCTCTTCTTTCTCTCCTCTTCTTTCTCTCCTCTTCTTTCTCTCCTCTTCTTTCTCTCCTCTTCTTTCTCTCCTCTTCTTTCTCTCCTCTTCTTTCTCTCCTCTTCTTTCTCTCCTCTTCTTTCTCTCCTCTTCTTTCTCTCCTCTTCTTTCTCTCCTCTTCTTTCTCTCCTCTTCTTTCTCTCCTCTTCTTTCTCTCCTCTTCTTTCTCTCCTCTTCTTTCTCTCCTCTTCTTTCTCTCCTCTTCTTTCTCTCCTCTTCTTTCTCTCCTCTTCTTTCTCTCCTCTTCTTTCTCTCCTCTTCTTTCTCTCCTCTTCTTTCTCTCCTCTTCTTTCTCTCCTCTTCTTTCTCTCCTCTTCTTTCTCTCCTCTTCTTTCTCTCCTCTTCTTTCTCTCCTCTTCTTTCTCTCCCCTTCTTTCCCTTCTTTCTTTCCTTTCCTTTTCTTTTCTTTCCTCTTCTTTCTCTTTTCTTTTCTTTTTTCCTCTTCTTTCTTTCCTTTTCTTCATTTCCTCTTCTTTTTTCCTCTTCTTTCTTTCCTCTTCTTCCTTTCCTCCCTCATACCCCAAATGTTTCCCTTCAACAGAGATTTCCAAACTGAAATCCGAACGATGCAAGAGGATGCAATCCATTTTTACATGTAGAGACAGGTCTAAAAGCAATTGAAATGGTTGGGGGATGGGGTCATACATTTTTTTTTCTTCTTTTTTTTTCTTGAGAGTATATTCGTATCAAATTGTTAATTGTATTTAAACGGAAAAGTTATTGGTACTACCCTATTGTTACCACTAATTTTTTTTGGATCATTGGAATCCCAAATCTTTTTGTTATATAAAAACTGTTACCACATCCTAAGTGTTCTAAATAGTTGTTTTGCCAGATCTTAAGACTCAACAACTATGTTTAAATAAAGATTACATTGATTGTTTGATACAGCTTTCAGTGCAGCCCATTCTTACTTCTATTCAGACCTTCTCAGTTCTAATAACTACCCAAAGTGGCATTCAGTGCCAATGGTATGACCATCATTGCTTCCTGGGAGATAGGGAGAGGAAGGAAACAGGGAAATAAATGGAATAAAAATAAAATAATTAAGAATAGAAAAGGAGAAAAAGAAAGAGGAAAAGGGAGAAGATGAAGAAAAAGAGGAAGGAGAAGAGAAAAAAGAAAGAGAAGAGAAAGAAGAAGAAAGAAGCCTTATGGTATTGAAATTCTAACCACTTATCCTTTGTTGCTGTTTATGCATGCATATAAAAGCCAAAGTTGTGCAATTATTATCCTGTGTGGGAAGTAACACAAGGTGGCAATGCACACACTACACAATTGAAATGTAGCCAGTTCAAGCCATGGTGAAAGCACATTTTGATTTATCTTTTTTTCCCCTTTCTTTTCCTCCCATTCTATAGTTGTTTCTCCCTTTATTCTCTTCTTTCTTTTTTCTTTCCCCCACCTTTATTAACACACTTCCCTTCATCTTTTCTTTAGTTTTTCCTCTTCTTTCTATCCTCCCTCACACCCAAAATGAAAGCAAACTATCTTTACTTTTTTTCCCTACCTTTCCCCCCATTCTATAGTTTTTCCCCCTTTTTTTCTCTTCCTTATTTTTTTCTTTTTCTCACCTTTATTTACACACCTTCCTTCATCTTTTCTTTAGGTTTTCCTCTTCTTCCTTTCTTCCCTCACACTCTAAATGTTTCCTTTCAACAGAGATTTCCAAAATGAAATCCAGTCAAAGCAAGAGAATGCAATCTATTTTTACATGTAGCAGACAGGTCTAAAAACAATTGAAATGGTTGGGGGAGGGGGGGGGGGGGGGGAATACATACATTTTTTTTTGCATGAGAGTATATTTGTATCAAATTGTTAACTGCATTTAAACATAAAAGTTATTGGTAACCTGTTGTTACCACTATTTTTTTTTGGTTCATTGGAATTCCAAATGTTTTTAGTCATATAAAAACTATTACCACATCCTAGGTGTCCTAAATGTTGTTTTGCGTGATCTACAAAAAAAAAACAACTATGTTTAAATAAAGATTACATTAATTATTGTACACAGCTTTTAGTGCAGCACCATTCTTACTTTTATCCAGATCTTCTCAGTGCTGATAACAACCCAAAGTGGCATTCAGTGCCAATGGCATGACCATTATCACTTCCTGGAAAATAGGGAAAAGAAGGAAACAGGAAGATAGAGGGAATAAAAAGAAAATAACAAAGAGTAGAAAAAGAGAAAAAGAAGAAGTCGAAGAAGGAGAAGTTGAAAAAAAGGTGAAAAAGGATATCAAAGAATAGAACAGGAGGAGAAAAAGAAAGAGAAAAAGGAAGAGGAAGAAGCAGAAGGACATGAAGGAGAAGAAGAAGAAAAGAAGAAGGGCACCTTAGGGTATTGAATATCCTAACGGTTTTATCCCTTGTTGCTGTTTATGCATGCATATAAAAGCCAAAGTTGTGAAATTATTATTCTGTGTGGGAAGTAACACAAGGTGGCAATGCACACACTACAATATAGCACACACCACAAGTTCGAGCCACGGTGAAAGTACACTATGTTTTTCCCTTCTTTTTCTTCCTTTTCCCCAATTCTATAGTTCTTTCTCCCTTTTTTCTATTCCTTCTTTTTTTTCTTTTCTCCACTTTTATTAACACACTTCCCTTCATCTTTTCTTTAGTTTTTCTTCTTCTTTCTTTCCTCCCTCATGCCCTAAATGTTTCTTTTCAATAGAGATTTCGAAAATGAAATCCAATCAAAGCAGATGCAATCTATTTTTAAATGTAGCAGACAGGTCTAAAAAAATTGAAATGGTTGGGGGAGGGGGCCATACATCCTTTTTGTTTGATTGAGAGTATATTTGTATCAAATTGTTAACTGTATTTAAACACAAAAGTTTTTCGTTACCTGTTGTTAAAATTTTTTTAATCTTGGCTCATTGGAATTCCAAATTTTTTTTAATCATATCAAAACTTTTACCTCATCCTAAGTGTTCTTCATAGCTGTTTTTCCAGATCTAAAAAAAAAAACAACTATGTTTAAATAAAGATTACATTAATTATTTTATACAGCTTTTAGTACGGCATCATTCTGACTTCTATCAAGACCTTCTCACTGCTAATAACTACCAAAAGTGGCATTCATTGCCAATGGCATGGCCATCATTGCTTCCTGGAAAATAGGGAAAGGAAGGAAACAGGAAGATAAAGGGAATGAAAAGAAAATAACAAAGAAAAGAAGGAAAAGGAAGAGGAAGAGAATAATGAAGAGGAAGAGAATAAGGAAGAGGAAGAGAAGAAGAAGAAGGAGGAGAAAAAGAAGAAGCCATAGTTGAATAAGAGGAAGTGTAGGAGGAGAAGGAGAAGAAGAAGAAGCTATAGTTGAATATTGTCTGGTGACTACTGACACTACAATGCTACTTGTCACCACCATCCAACAGCATTTGAATAGGAAGGAGAACTAAATCAAGCATTCAGAGAATATGGTTCCTACTTCACTGTTGATGTATTTTATTTGGCCAGAATTCCATAATTAAAACAGTACAATCAATGGGAATTATGCAGAAATAATTACCTCAGAAATAATTACCATTCTCACTGAAATAATTACTTTTCACATTTCAGCTGCAATGGATTTTTGGATTGTGGGGTGTAAACAGGATTGCCATTTGTCCTATTTCACAACCAGAAACTCAAAAACTGTCCTAATGGATAATGAAAGTAGGACAAGGAAACATTCTGGCTGCAAAACAAACAAACAAAACAAAAACAAAAAAAAAAAAACAAAAAAAAAAAACAAAAAAAAAAACAAAAAAAAAAAATTGTCGTAAAACTGTCCTTTTACAGGCTACTTCAGCCCAAAAAAACTTCTTACTTTGTTCTATTCTGTCCTTTTTTATTCTCTCCTTTTTTATTCTCTCAAGTAAATTTTGCTACTTTAGCATGTTCAATTTCCCTTCAATTGAGCTGAAAAAACTACATTGATCAGTAGAAGGTTTGATATTTTTGAAACAGACTTGGGAAAAACTGATCTGGGTGTGATCAACCTCTCCCTCCTTCTCAATAGGTGAGTTGAGAGAAACTGGCCATGCACCCAGGTTGGTGCTTGAGAACATGCCAATGATATCTGAGCACTAAACAATGATATATTTCTAAAACAATTTATTTAAACATGCATTTTGTGGCTGTAAGAGTTCTTCCAAACCTGGTAACACCGGGTGTAAAATGTGGGAGCAGCACTGCCAAGTATCTCTCATATTAAGGTTGGTTGAACAGGATGTCCTCACACTCACAGTGTCCTGACCAAACTTGAGATAATGATTATGACAACACAATTAGCTACACCGGCCCAGCGCAGTGGAGAAAAGATATATTTGCACCCGGTTGAGACTTAACTACCCACGCGGAGCTGAACCGAGCTGCAGTGATGATTTTCAGTTGTAGGTGCCGGTTTTTAAAGTGGCTCCAGCACAAAAGACACCTGTGGCGGTGGTTAGCCTTGGGCACCGCCTGTGTGCTGCTCTTCCAACTATTTCTTCACACCGAATGGTCGCTAGTACATAGGACGCAAATAAATATAAATCGTGTTGGAGAGGAAAATAAACTCCAAAGAAAGGGTTATCTTGTAGATAAAAGCCACATGATGCAGCTTCCAGGTGAGGCTCAGCATTACCCTGTTCTTCCAGTTTCCTCCCATAAGGAAGAGTGGATGGACAAAAGGCTGAATCAAAGCTCTGCAGTAGAAGCTAAGTGGACCTCTCTCTCACTGCATACCTTCTCTCATACACCCACTGTGCCCACCAGAGATAAAATGGTGAAATCAAAGAATCCTTATGTATTATCAGTGGCACCAGAGGAGAAACACTCTGTACTGGACACAAAGATAGTTATAATTTCACCCAAGCAACTAACAGTGCCTGAGGGTCTGTACTCCCATATGTCATGCACATCTCCACATATATTTAGTGGCACTAGTTCTGCTGCACCTTACATGACGTTTGAACTTCCACCTATGTTGCTGCATGACAGACAGACTGTTCGACTGCTGCTGAGGCCAGGTAACTAATAAACTAATAAGACCCGTCATGCTGGTGCATGTACACCTGTAGTAGTCATTGTGGACTGCATGTGAAGAATAACCTAATAAGAGCTAATCATAAAAATTAAAATGAGGTATTTTGTCATCTTGTATCCTGAAGAAGTGATTTTAATATTCATCATATGCCTGCTCATTTTGTGTGACCAGGAGTTGCCATGGTGAAGATCAGGCATGTTAGGAGAGGCCACCAAGGAGTGTACACTTGCTTCATGGAAGATTTAGAGAATGGAGGATGGCGCTTCAATACTGTCACTCTGAATGTTACTGAGGGAGGTAAGGAAACAAGGAACTTGTTGGTGCATAGAATATTGGGAGTAGTTCATAACGAGGTTGTCATAATAGAATATAATTTGTTATAATTTTATTAAAAGGGAAATTCTCAATATGATTCAACTCCTCACTATTTTACTCCAGATTTATGGCATTGGCCAATGAACCAGATTTTAGAGAAATATTGCATCCACAAGAAGAGCTAACCCTTGTTTGTCCCACTTGAAATTAATAGGTTCTAGACAACTGTGTGTATCTGTGTCTATATAGTTTGTTTGCTTCTTTTTTTTTTCCCAAATAAAAAAATTAAAAAAATTCAGTACTTTTTTAAGCAGTGTTGGTGGCCTCACAATGTGATTATTTAAAAAATTCTATTTGTTACTTTTATTGTTTGTTACTTTTTAAAATTTGTATTTATTTATTTATTTTTAATTAAAAAAAATTTTTCTAAATTTATGTATCTAAGCTTCTTTTTCTTTTCCTCTCTCTCTTTGTTTCTTTTTTGACCTACTTCAGTGTTATTTTCACTCGCTAAGAATGTGAAAACTATAGCATTGAAATTTACCCAGCTTTAACTTGGTGTTGCTTGGCCAATATAGATTACCTCTACCAGGACAAATGTTTTGTCTCTAGCAAGGTAGGTTTTCTTGGTCAGCGTATATAGCTGGCACCTGGAGTAGTAGCTGCATTGAGCTGGCCTGTAACAGTAGGTTTAGAGTGGTTATTACAGATGACAGGTGCACAATATTTGACTTCAGATTTCATGAAAGATTCATCCCCCATTAGCTCCACAGCTGAATGCATTCCTTGTGAACCACTGGGGAAGTTTTATGCTTTTATCTAAAGTGTTCAGTCCAGGCTATCGAACCTTGAGAGGACAATTAAATTGTTTTCCATCTATGAAGACTCTAGGATATGTCGCTGGAAACTCCCTTCCTCCCAACTCCCCCTTGTAAACTTCTCGCCAGAAGCAAGAAAATTAAAAAAAAATTTTTTTTTTCTTTCTTTTGGTGAGGGATTAAGCTGCAATTACTCAATGGTCAAGGAGTGAAGATTGAAAATATTTTCCTTTAATATCACTCATGTGGGTGACAGGCCCCCTGAAATGTTTCGCCAGATCTCTCAAAAGCTCCCTCACTAACCCATCCCCCCCCTTAAAGAAAAAACACCAATAAACAACAGAAAAACATACAAACATTGAAATTGTGCCAGCAATTGTATTCACCAAATAAACTCGTGCCCAAACCTATGTTAGCCCACTGAGCCCCTGGATATATAAGATGAACTACCAGGGTTTCAATTAGGGTTGGGGCGACTGCCCCCACTTAGAACCTTTTGCCTCCCCCCCCCTCAGAAATTGTATGATTAAAATTATATTATTGACATTGATAAGTTCTTGACAGTGTGTATGAGCAGTGAGAGTATGTACATGCGTATATGAACAGGTAAGTGTCCGAATGACACGTCAACAACTTCTTCCATTCATCAGCCATGATGCTTAAAAAAAGGGTGCCTTATGAAGCTGCTTGAGTAGGTGCCCTTCCACCCAAGTTCCAAGCTTAGACTATTCACAAACTACTACAGCTATTTTTTAGTTGTGTATTACATTTCCTCCAGCTCTGTCAAGGAAGGTTTGAAAAGTCTCTCCACCACAACTCACTACCAATAGCTGATGAGCTAGAAAGTGAGTATATCGGATTAAACCAATTTAGTAATTTTTGCTGCTCTAACATTTTGAAGCTGGCTAATAATGGATCCTTCTCTTCTAGCTCTATCAACTTCCATGTCCAATTGACAGGATAGAAGGTGCCCTTCACTTTGTGAATGTGATTTCATTTTTGCATCGCATTCTTCCAGTTAGTGAATGATTTTGTAATCCAAACTCCACCAGTCCTTTTTAGAGATCTTCCACCCTTCTTGCATAATTTGCAGAATGCACCCTGTAAATTTTCATCAAACTCTAACCAGGGAAGAGTTCCTTTTCACTTTTGGTTGTATCTCCTGATTCTAGATCCTGACTTGGAAGGTGGTTTAGAAGTAGAACTTGAGCAGTGCTTCTTAGGAGGATTGGGTTGTACATCAATCCAAACTCAGTACTATCAGAATCACTAGAGCTAGAAACTACCGAAGATGCACTACTTAAATACCTACGAATATCCATTTTTAAGTTGAACTGGTTTGTCTCTGCGCTTCAATTTATGAAGATGTAAGTGTCTAGTGTTGTTCCCTTCTATAAGTAGATCACATGATAGCATTTCTACACACCAGTTTACCTTTCTACAAACCTTTGTGTCAGAAGCCACCTCAGCCAACCAAAAATTCCCAGGGGAGTTACACACTAACACTTTAGTGTCTCCTTCCCTAAAAATCCTAACTATTTCTATTAAAGAGCATTACAAGGAATATAGTGTAATGTACATACAAAGTAATAAGCAGTTCTGCCCCTGCCCCCTCACCTCACAACCAAAGTAAAACTGAGTCTTTTAGAATTGACTACACGTACACCCAAAATGACTCACAATCAATCTCAGACAGAAAAGGAAAATCTGGGTAGCATGCCCCCAAATCCCCCTAGCTGTTAAGAGCTATGCCCCCCCTCCAAATGAGCCCCAAACTTTGGGAGTTCCCCCTCCCATCGAACTCGTATATGAAACACTGCACGCACACACGCACGCACGCACGCGCGCACACACACACACACACACACACACACACACACACACACACAAACATACCCAGGCCCCCCTAAATTGTGTGTGTAAAACTTTGTTGAATATTAAACTATTATGACCCCCTTAGAATCTAGATTCTTCCAGTTGCCCCCCCCCCCCCCTGGATAATTTTCTAAATGAAACCCTGACTATTACACACCTCTTCTGTCCCTCGTTTTCCTTCTGAATTTATTAGCATATTTATTTACAGGGTACATAGTCCTAGTATCCCATATTTACACTGAAAGTAGCCCCAATGTCCGTGGAACATTATTTAAATTAACCTTGTCTGGTTTAATTAACCATTGATTGGACCTCTGTATTGCTAGATTGTGCTGCCTCAAATCAAGTATCCCTTCCCCACCTTCTATCCCTTTTTCTTTCTTTTAATGGAGTGATGTGACTAACAAGATTCCTTACTTGAATCCCCTGGAGTGTGTTCATTAAATAATATGTCATTGAGCTGTGCAGAAATGCCAAAAACAAGCGTTTCACAATTTCAATGGAATGAAAGTCTACTACCGAAATGTGTGTGATAGCAACTAAGTCAATTTTGTTAGAGTCACATTCCTCTTGGGAATACCTATTTCGACATTTCATGTAATGATATTGTGGGGACTATTGTAATTATTTGCAACCATCTTTCATTTTTGTCCAAAGATATGCATAAGTAATGCACTACATAGCTGACAACCCTGTGGGTCTTTATCATCCCAAATTAATATCCTATTCAACAGATGTGGTGTTAAAAATCCTGACCATGCCTCTTCCTCTGCAGATATGTCAGATAAAGCTAAAGAAGATGAAGAAGATAACAATGATTTGACCTCTTTGAGAGCAGACGTGCTCCCTGTGGTTGACAGCAATGAAGTGAAAACGATAAAACTTGCTAAGTTGATTGATAGACTAAAGAAAGACCATCATCGCAATGTTGACACAGAACAGCTTCTTTCTAGAGGCAAGGTAATTCATTGTAACTTTTCTGCAGGAATAAAGGTGTGATTATGTTGTTCTTTCTGATGTTCTTTTATCTCTTTGATGTTCTTAACATCATGCTAGATGATTTGAGTAGGACTGAAATGGGACTAAGTACATCTGGTCTAGTAAATTGAAACTTTGAATCAATAACAGTCTGATCTATACTATAAAGTGTGAATAGTCTGTATGCCTCTCTTTCTGTGTGTCCGTGATTCACGCTTGAACTGTTAAAGTTAGACCCACGAATCAATATATATATTTAAATCTGTGTCACCAGGGGAACATCATGAGCATGTTTATATGGCCACACCCCTTTCCATATAAAAAAGCCAAAAATGTTACTTTTGCAAGAAAAAAGAATGGAGCTAGATCCACAAACCCATATATATTTAGAATCAGTGTCACCAGGGGAATATCATAAGCATATCTATATGGCCACACCCCTTTCTGTATTTTAAAAAAAAAAGCCCAAAATGGTACTCTTGTCAGAAAAAGGAATGGAGTTACAGGCGTAAAACTTTGGCTTGCAGACACAACTAGACTCTGCAAATAACATGGAGTGGGTCCCACTGGCCACACCTCTTCCTCTTTGTGTGTAAGGCTAAAAATGTCAAAAATGGTACTTAAAAAAACTGTGACCTAATAACATGTTCACTTTTGTTGTAAAAGTCTACAACATATGTCTTGAAAGCAGACATTTTTGTGACTTCAGCCCACCAAAAGTGGATCGAGAAAAAAAATGCCCATAGAGCGGATTTTTCGCTGGTCTATATAAATGAAAATCTGTATATATGTATGTACTTATGTCCAAGCATCACGGCCAAACAGTTACTTGGATTTTGATGAAACTTTGCAAGCATGATCCTTGGGCATCTGATAAAGTTTCTCACTCCAAAGAATCCTGAAAGTGGAAACCCTGGTGGGGAAAAATAGAATTAAAATTTTTCATTAAAAAAAAAAAACAACTTAAAAACGTGGCTAAAATCTGGACTAGATTGATTTTTTTCCCCCTTTCCCCCCCCCCCCCTCCCACTTTCCTTCCCAATTTCTCCCTTATTTCCATCTTTCTTTCCTTTTTTTCTTCTTTTGAAATTCTGACATGCTCAAATGTTAAGAAAAATCATTTGAAAATGATAGGTTAAATAGGAACACTCAGAATGCACACACAGAATTTCTTTGTTCCTTATTGATTAGGGACCTGAGTAGATTTTTATTTGTATATTATGTATGATTCGGAAGTAGATTTGTTATTTATTAAGTTGATTTATTACATGTAGATTACTGGCCTGAGTAGGAGGAAGCATGCTTGCACACACATTCAAACATGTAAATTGTAATTAGATAATTGAGCAATGAATTACTGTATTTATTATTGTGTTATATTGCTATTTCCATTGGAAAAAACCCAACAAATTTATAGATCTCTAAAACTGTGGAGTATTCTTGAGCAGTGTTGCCAGAATTATATAAGTAGTGATTTTTAGAAACAAATTGAGAGGAGAAAAGTTTGATTGGGAAATTGTCAAAGCCCTAAAAAAAGTATGTAATGAATTTTCAGCAGGAGTCATGGATTCCAGTCAAAGTTGAATCAGAGCCAGCTGCCAATGCAGAAGAGAAGGGACTAAAAAAGAAATCCTTCAAGTTCCTGAGGATGGTATTCACAAGGCTGCAGAAGGAATCAAGCTCTTACCAGGACATCTCCATTCCAACTGCCACTGTTTTTGCAATCTTCACCTGAAGAGAGAATATCTATGTCCTTCCACCATGATTTTCATAAGATGTTTCATCCCAGGGAGAACTGGAGTCTAAGCTCCCCATGATCAAGGAGCTAGCCTGGGACAGCAGCAGCACAGAGGATTTCTGGCTGGATGTGCAGTTATATGATGATTCAATGTATGGGGACGGTCTAGAAATGATGTTTTGAGAGTCTTCAATCATGCTTCATGTTTCCATTGGCCCGGGCAGTACCGCATATATCTGCTGGTAGTATAATATCAGGAAAACTCTAGACTAATGAATTACCTTGAGCTGAGAAAATGTATATGCAAATTGCTAGTGGGGAAAGTTACTAGAGATGAATTTCAAATTGTTATGAGAATTTCTCCATGCAGCTGATATATATATATATATATAATCTCAAGGAAGTTAAGTTGTTTTTTCCCCTTCCGCACAAGACCATCTTATTGCCTAGTGCATCACAAGCACCCATTAGATAGTTGAATGGTTATTTTGAATAAAGCTAGAACACATTTTAGGCATATTTCCAATGGAGTAGGCCACAATTTTAATATCAGAATTGAAGGATGTGTTTAATGCAATATTGGTGGCTCCCACTGTACTCTGACCCTGACACCTGGGTGTATATTCACTCATTGGCTGAGTGAAGGTGGAGGTGATTATTGCATGGAGAGGATCGAGGTGATTATTGCATGGAGAAGATCTCTTCCCTTGAGCATCAACGTGAAGGATGGATAGGTTTTTAGTTGTGAGGAGCAGCCCTCTATGCGCTCCATGGCAAAGTGAAGTCCCTAGCCCACTGTCTGACCTGACTTTGTTTGAAACATACAAAACCAGTTTATAAATTCACTAGATACATTCTCATGGGCCCTCCCACTTATGTTGTGGTTGTTTTTTTTAGGTGATTGTCTCTTCCACCATTGTGCCAACTGTATGCTTGACGTTCCCCATGTTGTCCACCCTGCCCTAATGCTACACCATGTTGCTATGGTAATCATGAAGGAATAAATACTGTTATACCAGTGACAAATCAGTGGTTAACTGCAGGAGAGAACAACTCCTTATAAGCTCTTTATTTTTTGGTGTTTATTTGTTGTTGTTTAAGAGTTGAGAGCCCGTCCACTTACATGTTTTTTTACGGGAGTTCGGATAATTCTATTTTCTTGTTCAATATTTTTCAATTCAGTTGTCCCAAACAATGGACTGAACACACAGCCTGATAAAAACAACTAAATACAATAGCAAAAAATGCATACACTGGACATCCCAACAAAACACAACAAAACATAACCGTACTTAACACAAGCACTGTAATCACAAGAGAATTTCAAGTTTCAGACACAGCCTCTCCTTACCTTTCCACTCTGACGAACCAGCTGTACAGTAATATGAAGTGACTATTACATCCACACAATCCACATATAGTGTTTCATATGATTAAGCGAATATTTATAAAAGTAAACTCCAGCCAAGTGAGACTTGTGTGTATTTCTAACACTATTCAACTTTATGTGACATCAATTTGATTATCTGATTAGGTGTGACAGATAACAGCTATTAGAATATCTACTTGTGTTGTTGATTATGATGTTTAACTATTTGTTTCTGTTTACTGTTTAGTTCCAGGAGAAGCAAGTAGTAAAGTTCTGTGCCAAGCATAACCTAACCCATCAAGCCAATACCCTCCCTGTGGGCAATGCAAGCAGATCTCTAAACATTCATCTCTTAGTCAACGATAAGGCAGAGACAGTATTCTGCTTTATTCCCAAGACTGGATGTACCAACCTCAAGATACTCTTCTATCTCGTGCAAGGTACCTACATAATCCTGGCTTCATGGCAATTCTCTGGATCAGTTTAAAGGCTGTATATTTAATTGTTGATGTTACTTGTCTTCCATGTATCATTCTTCATAAGCATGTGGTAATAGCAATACATGTGTATTTATTTATTTGTTTATTTGTTTGTGGCGTATTAACTCCTTCAGTTCCCACTAAAATTTGTTGTTTTTGGTACCAATGGCCTAGAAAATATCCAGCCCTTGGTAGCTTAGTTTCAAAGATAATAAAAGCTATCAATTTGCCATGAGTAGTGCTATGAGGAAAAATGAAAAACAACATTTGCAAACTCAAATTAAATGGTATTTGCTAATTTGAAAAGAACTATTTCAATATATCACATTTGTTTATTTTTTATCTGAACATTCCTGTTGGCATGGCCAGTTATTTTTTGAGCAAAAGGAAAACAAAAATTCCATTTAAATATACAAAAAATAAGTAAATAAATACTAAAAGGACACACAAAAACAACCACACTGCATGCATTTCCATCAAATATGTTTAATATAATGGTATGTATATGTGGAGCAAGAGAGTCTGTCCTGAGAATGATATTAAGAACAACAAAAGTGGTTAGTAAACTTTGATAAGACTTATTCTGGATATAGCTAGCAAAAGCAATAAAACAGGTATTTCAGGCTGGCTAATGAGCAGCTGTATTGCAAAGCCCTGGAGAAAAAAACTGGTTGTGCTGCTGCTCTTAGCACAGAATATGTTTGAAAGGAAATAAAAATTATAAGAAATAAAATTATTTTGGTATAAGTTTTTTGAAATACATGTTACCTGGTTTTCATGGGTGAATAGGTGGTTATGTATTGGTGGCACCAACACTAGTTCATTCTCTGAGAACAATGGCTACAGAATACAAATAAACTAAAGAAAAAAGAATAGGAAGGACCTTGGTTTTGCACGCCAAATGAGGAATTATTTGGCAAAGAAAAGGGGGGGAGGGGGGGGGGGGGAATAGGGTCTTAATTGGATGGACCAGTTTTCATTTGACAGCTCTTTGTGGCTGCATCCAGAGTTGCTAGCCCACCTCATCTCCACATAATCATCTATAGATCCTCTGATTAAAAGATACAAAATGTTGTGCACCTTGAAAGTCTTATTTAATTATGATTGAGTTATGGAAAATTGAGGAGGAAAAAAAATTAGATGAATATTCCAACCTTGCAGGCTAAGTTGCAAATGGTTGTCCAGTATATATAAAAATGTGATCACTGATAATGATCACAATCATAAAGAAATTAAAATGTATTTTATTGGCACATGCACATGTCCAGATCATCCACTTTGTGCACCATCATAGCCAAATAGGCAAGTGAAGTGTGCACCCATCCCCCACCTGAAGGAGGATGGGCTAGGGCCATGCACAGGCTGCTCTATCAGATCACCCAACAACCATCCTCTGTGGGAACCCAAACATCCAAGAATAGATCTAAACAAATAATTTCTCCTGGTGCAATGGTTAAACTCACGACCAACAGCCCTGAGTTCAATGCACACTTGTTCTATTGTTATTCTCCACCTCCCCACCTCCGGTCTCACTTTCTCCAGGACTGATGGATGTTGCATTAGCTCCCCCTGTATTGATGCAACACCTCTCCACCTAGTTCTGACAGTAATGGTAGATTGACACACTGTCTGCCTGGTGTTTAGATAATATCCATAGGAAATGACATGATGACAGGCAGGCAAATGTGTTAGTTATGTGCTCCCTTGGTATGCCTTGGTGACATCACTGCATTAGCTCACTCCCAGTTGATTGGAGGTGCTTATGTCTGAAGATAAACAATGCCTGCAAAAAACTTATAAACTAATTGATGCTGAAGTGATATTGTGGGTTGCCACTGGCAGAAATCCAGAAGCTAGAGATCATTCAGAGATCTCATACCTACTCCTGCACCTACTTATTATGTTATGCATCGACTTGGGGACACTTTCTACACACAAAATCACATAGTTTTAAAGAGCAGTCAACTCTTCCCTCCCCCCACTTTTTCATAAAAAATAAAAATAATAATATATTTAAAAAAAAAGAAGAAAGAAATGAAAATTGGACATAGTTTACACTGTAAAAAAGTGTGGCAATACGTGAAATTGTTGTGAATATGTGCTGACCATTATGGCAGCTTCATCATGACTTATCACTAAAATTGTTATCTTTTATTATATGTATTTGCTTATTCCATGCAACTTGCATGCAGTATTGTCTATGTATGTTATTGGACTACTTCCTCCCTTATGACACCCATTCCTCCCCTCACCCTTTCCCACCCCTTAGTGAATACCTCTGAGGTCGTACATGTGCATATTCAGAGAGAGAGAGTCTGTGTTTGTTGCAAGCATTTGCCCTCCATTACTTTGTCATTGATGAACTTGTATATACGTTTATATATATATATATATATATATATATATAGGGTATGTCCCACTGAAATTATTACTAATGCCCAGAGATGTTTTGAACCAGAAACAACTTGAAATTGCTCTCTATCAAGAGTCCTTCTTGAACCGCAACCAGCAGCAGAGGAGATTTTACCAAAGACACTACTTTAAGTTTTTGATGTACAGAAATCCTTTGGAGAGGTTGATCAGTGGCTACAGATCCAAGGTAGATCGCTACCCCTTGCTGGGACTGTTACATGATACCCCACACTACAACTGGCTCAGGAAAGCCATTTACCTTCGGACTCATCCTGACCAATACTTAGAATTTATTCGTCAAGACGGCAGACATGCAGTGAATATCTCCTTCATCGACTTTGTCACTTATTGGGTGGACCAGCCAACGGAAATAAAGTTTGATGATCATTTCCGAACCACCCTATCCATTTCCCAACCGTGTAGGATGCTCTACAACTTCTATGGCAACTTCAAGAACTTTGAGGTTGACTCTCGTGTCCTGATGGAGAAAATCTATGCCAAACCACAGTTCCTGAAGGAAGGCTACTACACCAAAAAGATGGAGCTGTCAACAGAAGAACTGGCCATAAAACTTTATGCTGAACTCAACAAACAACAAAAGCTAAAAATTCTGGAGATCTTTGCACAGGATTTGGATTTTTATTATCATATTTTTCCAGAAGAAGAAGGCATGCACAAATCACTATTAGGTATAAATTCCAGCCTTCCCAAACTTGGTCTTATTCACCCTCACACGTAGTCAGCCCATGGGCACATATACATATACACTCAACCCAAATCGTTACTGTTCAAATACATGTATTTTTACATTCACAAAGATGCTATACTTTGTTGTTGTTATTGCTTGGAAAACACTCTACACACAATGTAGTAGTAGTAGTGAATGTCCTCTTTCCCCCCCCCCCCCCCCCACATATCTCGAAATGCTGTACAGAGCATTTGTGATTTTTACTATTGTGATCTGGCTAGTAGATGAATGTGGTAATAGAAGAAAGAAAAGAAAGAAGAGAGTTCCTTTTTCGATCTCATCAGCCCTACAGTTTGAATGTCTACAGGATAGCCAACATCCCTTGTTGAGATGCCAGGATATATATATGGCTGCCAGGATATATATGGCTGCCAGGATATATATGGCTGCAACAACAAAAACCACACAAAACAACAATTAAACCAATAATGTAGCAGACACAGCTGTACCGATGTTGTACTATTAAAATGCAATATTATACCTGCTTGATGAGATGACAAATCTAACATGACAAACGTCATCTTTTCAAATAGATAACCTTTATTTTTTCATCTTCAAATCCTATCTCAGACACCTGCTGTGTACTGGTTTATTACATGTCAGCATGCTATAGTAAACATGTTTCAACAGCCTCACTCAACTCACCAATGCTAAATGTTGGAGCACTTTGTTGTGTGAATGCTCTTCTATGGGATACCCCCACCACAGAGAATTAATTCTTGGACCTGTGTAGAGAAACACCTGAACTCAGTATTGCACAGCCTGGAATGTTGTAGCTTCACTGACTGATCAATGGAGCAATCTTTTCTCCTTTTTTTTGTGGTTGAAACAAGGACAAAAAAACAACAATTATTTTATCACTACCACCAACTTTGTGCCAATTTATCTTCTCAGATTATATTCAGCCCAGATGCAGCGGGTTGGTCCAATTGGCTTTTAAGTCTGTGAGGTCATCTAATCTATGTAATGGTTTGTATGTAAACTGTTGCTTTTAATAGTTGGTACTTGTGTATGTTTGTGTGTATCTACTTTTGTATCAAAGCACCACACCAAATAAAATCTCTCTTCAGGGTATACACATCCTACACTGCAAATGGTTTTAGCACAATAATTTTTGGCACATGGTCACAATTTTCAATGGGCACATGAGGCTAAAAATGCCCCCCAAAAAATGGCATTAAGGGTAAATCTTTGAGCATTGGACCTAAAATTTGAGTATGATAACTCTGCTAGAGAAATCGAGTCTAACTTGGACACCCCTTCTTCTAGTATGTCGGGCTATAAATGCCAAAAATGGTACTTCATCCAAATCATTGGACATGGGCTTTGTCCCATCTGGCCACAACTCTTTCACTCTGGAGCATTAGTCTAAAAATACCAAAAATGGTACTATGCCAAACTCATGGTCTGAGTCACAATTACCTCTCCCTGTGCGCATGGCATTATATCCTAGAAACGCCAAGTATAGCTGCTAATTGAATATATAATTGGTGCATGGTTTTAACAAATAAAGCTAAATATACTTTAAAAGCACATTATTTAAGACATTATTTAAGCTAGTTTGGATGTAATTACAAGAAACTACAGTATGTAGCAATAGATGAAATAGAACTAGCAGTGTACACATCCATTCGTCAGTTATTAAGCAGAATGGGCTGGTGCAGCCTCTTCATCCAACAATGGCTCCCTCACAAATGTTATCAACTTGTCCATCTTTCCAACTTCATTCTCTCTGGAGTAGGATTTCTCCTGAAATAAATGCAGATTGCTGTTATATATATACACACACACATACACACACACACACACATTTTAAAAATACACAGTGGACAAAATCAATGGCAATGCACACACACACACACACCAAGAACTGTTAATGTGGACGCTTCATACATCGGTCTTGGCAGATGGGCAGTCAATTTGTCCATTGGCCTAAACCTTTGGGATACAACTCTGTTTGGCTGTATCATCAAGTTTCTTTTAGAGCTGGGAAGGGTCCAATGGGGCTGAGAATTGTAAATCTTTCAGCACCACAAACATTTTGATCAAATTCAACCTCTGAGTCACTGTCTCTGTGTCGTCTGGGCTTCCCCCCCCCCCCCCCCCCCCCCCCCCCTCCCCCCAAGTTCAAGCATGCATGAACCACATAAGGGTAGGCATGGACCAGAGGACTCCAGTTCATTCCAATACTAGAAACTTAAAAACAACAACAAAAACATGTTTGCCACCTTCAGTGCTCTCCTGAGGTTTGGCGATATCTTTAGACAAACCACAACTCCTCTGTCGTCTCCCACTATGATGATGGGGTAGGTCGGGTTGAACTTGATGTGTGTCAACTTAGTGTGCTTCTTCTGAATAACTGTATACACACAGTACAAATACAAGCACGTATAGTTAAACTCCAGATATAAATATCAATGAGAACATTATGTGATACAGGATTCTGTTGTGATGCACAACCATAAAATGACAGAGCAATGTGTGCCCACTATTCTGCATGTATTAAGTGATGTTTTAACACCAAGGGCAAGCAAAGAGATGCATAGATATTTGAAATAATCTTGTATGCAGGAACTGTGGGAAGTGAAGCAACCACATTGCATTTTGCTGCGTCGGTGTGCACTTTGTCAGTGACGCATGCATGCATGCCCATGGTCACATGCACCTTCTTTTGTCATATTTTTAAACTTCATTGCCTCAGCATTAACAAGTTCTCCTACAGTGGCAGTTCTTTCCCCTCACTCATTCTTGATAAAGATATTAGTTGGCTATCTACAAATGGTATAAATTAATACAATAGACCCCAATAACAAAGTATTGCGTCTGGTAGCACATCTGACCCCAACTATGTGTTGCACTTTCAGCCAGAGTCAGACCATTGTAAGTATTCCCTACAATATACATTCTACCAACTTGTTCCTGAGCTTAGACTAGAACACTGACAGGTGGTGTAAGATTTAGGGCTTACGTATAATGATCATTTCCAGTTTACAAATCCATTGTTTCTTAGATGGGAGGTCATTTATACTTTTGGGCGAATGCATAGCCAGAAATATAGGTACATACATGAAGGCATGCATAACAACAAAAAATATGTATATATTTTTTATTCCCAAACTGATCAACAAGTGCACTTATTCACCCACACTCAATATGGATCAGAAATGATTACATTTCATGGAAACATGCAGAGCACTTGCTATGTATGTTTGGTGGCATAGCAGTGTTACAACCCCACTCACCCACCCACCCAATCTTTTACCTGATTGCACTACCAGTGGTTCATACTTGTTGACTGCCAGGTCAAACAGGTGCACCTTGCCATCTGTAGTCACAGCAGCGAGCACTGTGGAGGCATATGGGGCCCACGCCACACAGTAAACCATACTGTTCAGGTCAAACGAGAACATGGGATCCCTGCATAGCACAGTCAGCATGACATTAGCATCACCATGACAACTATATCTCCCACTAGCACATCAGTTGTGACAGATACACTGGATCTTCACAGGATTGCAATTAGGGGCAGTCCATTAGAAGGGCATTGATAGATAACCAACTACCTTCCACGATTATAACTTTAGTATGGGATAATAAAACCTTACTGCCCTCATCAGGACCTCTTGAAGTGGTAGAACTGTTCCAACATGAAATATGTAGAATATTATTAGCTATGGGTATGCATAATGTGATGAAGCATAGTGGCAGTTGCCAGCCTCACATGTAGTTCACACACATTTAGTTTGCATGCACACACCCACACATGCACAACACATACCCACACACAAGTGCGAATATGCCTATGCTACATTGCACTGTTAGAGATTAGTTGTCCTAACTTCCTGTTGTGGTCCCATATCTTGACAGTCCAGTCGGCCCCACAGGAGGCAAACACGTCTTTATGGAATGGATTCCATCTGACATCATGAACTGCCATGTGGTGTGCCTGTAGGCACAGGACAACAGCATCCAATAAGTACAAGCAACTAGGACAACATTAGTTGATTACTTCAATAAGCAGGGGCGTAGCCAGGATTTTGAAAAAGGGGGGCAAATAAGAATGACTATATAACCATCTAAGTAAGTGAATAAATTCTAATAGCTCTTACTCTGTATGCATTCTCAGCCATACACTCCTTCAATTTTGAAGCAAGTGTCAAGAGGTATATCAAAGGAATGGGCACCCCTAGCTCTGAAGATATTGGTAGGTTTAAAAAAAAAATTGTTTTGGTAACTAGGCTGTCTGGCAAAAGTGATAAATTTGTCTTTTCAGACAGGCTTATTCAAACCGCTGCATTGAAAAAGGAGAGGGGTGCGAAAAATTGGGAAATAAATATTTTGGTAAGGGAGATGGTGGAAGATAAT
This sequence comes from Lycopodina hypogea, assembly GCA_963969325.1. Taxonomy (NCBI): domain Eukaryota; kingdom Metazoa; phylum Porifera; class Demospongiae; order Poecilosclerida; family Cladorhizidae; genus Lycopodina; species Lycopodina hypogea. The sequence continues at coordinate 11,693,759 of OZ017779.1, forward strand.
TCATCTCGAAAGCAATGGAATTAATAAATTAAATAAGTGGATTATTATTTTTGAAGCTACAGAGTCATGAGGGGTGTCATAACAGAAATCTAGCTTTTCAGACAGTAGTGTGGTTTTCAATTTTGATAGTAGGCAAAAGTGAAAAGGAAAGGCCATTTTAGCCAGATTAATGAGCTGTACTTTGGAGCAGCTGCATTGAACAGTCTTAAGGGTAGTAGCATTCTTGTGGCAAACAAAAATTAAGGACAGAATTCCAGATAAAGAAACACCCCAAAAGAAAGTCTGATTACAAGATAAGAAATGAGTGCACCTTGAAATTTTCAACAATTGATTGATTATAATTGAGTGGAATTATTTTTTTTGATAGTCAACTTCGCAAGCAAAGCTGCAAGTACCCACCAACAACTGTGTACAACACATCACATGTGCACACACAAATGATGCTATAAGATACTGGTCACATCAACAGTAAACACCATGGCAATGCCAACCTTGCATTCCAGCTGCATATAGTCTTTAGTTGATTAAATAAGAGGTGATCAAGATCAATAAAATGAAGTGTATAGCCAACTAAGAGGTCAAAAATCTGAAAGTTGAATTCTTCTTGGATGCAATCTTGAAAATGCATCAATAACTTCATCAATGTCAATAGGAATATCCTGGTGTCAATAGGAATATCCTGTTGTAAATGGAGAAGAGCGAGGTTGGAGAGTCTTTCATTGCTCATGGTTGATCTCAGGGCAGTTTTGATTCTCTTAAACCCACTAAATGACCTTTCAGCAGTACAAGAAGTTACTGGAAGAATACAGAGAATTGTTATGAGAGCTTTGATATTGGGGGAAAAGTTAGAGGTTTGAGACAAGGTAGAGTTAAGTGCTGATGGAAGTGAACCTGACCCATGCTCTTTCTTTTCTGATTTCCACTTGATATACCAACTGTGGACCTTGCTTCTGAGAGAAGAGATATTTGGGAGGTCTCCAGAATATAGCTCTCCCACTTTCAAAAGAATATCATGAACCAGTTTGAAAACATTCTTTTACTAGTAGTGATGGTACCAGATACAGGCCCTGGAAAGCAGTCTTTTGATGCAAACTAAACTTTTTTCTAGTTCAACTTGAAGATGGTCCAAAAGTGGAATACTGGTGGTTTTGAAGTATTCAGAAGGACTAGAAGCTGGTGTGGATGCTCTGTGAGACTGTCGACCACATATCCTGGACATTGATGGTGTGGTTCCCACTTTGTCACACATTTCAGAGACTGTTTCATACCATCTTGAGTGGTAATAGTCGACTTGTTCTCTGACTTCCTTGAGTGATGCTGTCAATGTATTGATCTCAGATACTGCCTGAACTATGTCTTTGGCTTCCTCTTGAAGACTAGTTGTGAGGCCTCTCAAGTACTGAAGACACTCATTGGTAATGACAAGTGCACTGATAAATTCTGTGGTCATTATTGCTAGTAAGAGAGTACCAGCATCTGTCACACTGTCAGCAGACCACAAGCTAGAACCTTCTGTAGAAATGCTCTCAAAACAAACAAGTGAATAATGAATTTTTTTGACACGATCAAGAGCATCAATGCGTTCAATCCATCTTGTCCTGCAAAGATCTTTGAGCTTTAATACCTTTGATTCAGGCTGTGCATTCTGTATAGCTTCTTCCAGTTTCTTCTGGCGCTTAGGGTGTGCAAAAAAAAGAAGAGAGAGTCTCTTCACAATACCAATCATGTTACGAACACTTCGATCCTCAAATGAAGCAACTACTGCCAAATTTAAGCAGTGAGAAGCACAGTGAGTATAGAACGCTAGAGGATATTGAGACTGTATTCTCACTGCAGCTCCTCTTATCTTTCCAGACATGTTGCTGGCTCCATCATAGGCCTGACCACACATCTTAGATGGATCTAAATTATTTCTAACAAAGCCCATCATCTTGTCTGCCAATGCTTGTCCAGTAAGGCCACTGTCACATTCCAGGAATGAAACAAGATCCTCTCTGATAGCATTGGTTTCAGGATCAACATACCTAAGAACAATGCAGAGTTGCTCTTTGTTTGAGCAGTCAGTGACTTCATCAGCTATCAACGCAAATCCAGGACTGTTACGAACTTTTCGTAAGATCATACCACAAATTTGATCTCCAAGTATGTTAATTAATTGATTCTGGATGTCAGGGGATGTGTATGTGGCATTTTTAGCAGCACTGTTGAGGTGATCACTCAATGTTGTGTCACCTGCAGAAATACGAAAGTTAAGAAGAGCCCAAAAATTGCCATGGTTGTTACCTGCTGCTTGTTCACCTTCTATATCTGACGAACTATCCTGGTGACCATGAAGACTAATATTCTGGCGACCACACAAAGCAATGGTCTCTATGATAGACCGAAGTTTCTTCCTGTTGATCTGAATTGTTTCTCTTGCTCTTTCTCTCAGCTGTACTAACACACTTTCTTGCTTACCACTCATTGTTACTACAAAGGCATCACAGACAGCAATTGCATCCTTGTGGTACTCTCTGGCAGCATGAAAATCACACATCTCATACATTTTCTTGAAATTTGTGAAAGCTGTCTCAATAAACACGCCTCTCCCTTTCCGTAATCAATGCTCTTAGCAAACAGAACACAAGGCATACAGTACCCGCCATTCTCCTTCTGGCTATATGACAACCAGCTATACCTAGTCAAGTATCGATGCAGAAAACCACGACCATCTTTACGTGGAAACTGATAGCTGACATCAGGAGTGAATTTGTGGGAGTAGAAATAATATTTGTCTTGTTCAGTCAGTGATGTTCTTCTTTTGATACTTCAGGTTGTGGCTCAATTCGAGGCTTCTTTGGTAATGGTGGAATAGAAGAGCTGGTTGAAATTATATTCTCACTGGAGCCCAAATCAGGTGGAAAACTAGAAGAGGCTGTGGAAGAACTATCACTTGGATGATCACTGTATAAAGAAATTGATCAGTGTAATATCTAATTCTTATCCATTGAATTTATTGTAGTGCAATAAATTGCATAAAAAAAAGGAAGGAAGGAAGAAAAATGTATACATATATATATATATATGTATAATGTATTCAGAGTCCAATTAGCTAAATTGAATCGGTGTATTTTACCTGGGGTTCGAAGATCTCTTTTTGAAAAACCTGTGCAGTGATTGAGACATTGTCCTGGATTCCTCACTTAGCTTGCTACACTTTATTAAACTGTCAAGTTTACTGGCAGCTGCTTTCAACTAAGAACGTGTTTTGGGAAAGCTGCTATTGTGGCTGACTTGGTGAGTGATCTCCCAAATTTAAATTTTTATTGCCATTATTCTACAACTATAATAATTATTTTTTCAGTTCAGAATTAGATAGTAGTTTACAGCTGTTGGCATTAGGCGTGCTGCTACTGTAGGTGACCTGGTGAACTGGAAAGTAATTAACTACCAACACCAAAAATCAACAACAACAAAATAATAGATAAAAGAAAGTAAAAATTTCATTGCCATCATTCTCTAAACTCTAGCTAACTGTTCTATTTTGTAAAGAAATTTGAAAGTGCTTCAGGGCTATTTTCTAAGACTGTGGTTATTCAAGTAAAATCATCATTTTTTAGCCAAGCAAAGCTGAATATCCCAGTTTAAGAAGAATATTTTAGCCTGTTTCAGCAAGCTATGGATTGATTGAGACCACAGTAGAACTATTTCAGCAATGCCTTAGAAGTTAGTGAAGTTTTGACCTCAGGTTAGCTATAATGTATGGCTAAGGTAAAAAAAAAAAAAAAAAAAAAAAAAAAAAAAAAAAAAAAAAAAAAAAAAAAAATATCCAGAAAAAAATGGGGGGGCAAATGCCCCTTTTGCCCCCCCCCCCCCCCCGCTATGCCACTGATAAGGATGAATAGACATGTCAGATTTTCTTCCCCCTTCCTGACACATGTCTTAAATAGTTACAGCAACATGGACAATGTGAATAACCATGAATGACTATGCTGTGAAGAGTTGAGATGAACATTCAACCAAACATTGCATCCAAACTAAAACATTGTTCAGCTAGAAAAGTAGAACCTTTGTTTTAAGAGGAAAAAAAAAGGTTATAGCAGAAATGTTGCTGACGATAAATACTGTGTGAGTGTGTCTGTGGTCTGTGTGTGCGCACGGTGCATGTGTGTGTGTGTGTGTATGCACGCGCGTGGTGTGTGCATGTGTGTTGATGTGTGTGTGTTATGCTCCATACAGTGCAGTACATGGTGGGTGGCTGTGTTTCATCCGACCTGGTAGATCTCCAGGAACTGAGAGCTGTAAGCTGTGGAGCACTTGTATATGAAGCCTTCCTCACTACCCACCAGGAACAAATGCTCATCTATGGGGTTGAACCCAATAGCTGTTCCTGAACCTACTCAATGACAATAATATACAATATAATACAACAAAGGTGACAAAAATATGGCCAGGGTATGGATAACAACAAAGACATTAATCACATCATTAATTCAAGTCGATAAAAATGCAAACACAATATATGCACATTAGTATATATTCAAAAACTTTTGCCCTCACTGATGGCCATATTTCGAGTGCCCTCCAGCCCAACTACTGTGCCCTCAGGAATGCTGAGCTGTACAGTTTCCTGGAAGTGCATTTCATTCTTGATTAACTTCCATGTCACCACACGACCATCAGACGAGACTGAACTAAAGTTGATATTGCCATCCATGTCCTTCTTCTGCCAGCATACCTATCAGAACACAAGGAAGAAAAAATTAGACACGCACATGCACACACTGTGCACTATAAAGAACTCTGTTCATTTGAATCCAATCTATATATAAATAGCTCTTAACTTCGTTTGGATGTTATTTCTTTGTTTACACCTATCTCCTGCTACACTGCTCTGATCTATATAAAACATATATCATTTGAATTCTTGTATTCCAGGGATGGTCTGTAGTAGACCAAAATTAGTATTCTTTGGGGGGGAATTTAGTTTTAAATCAGTAAATGGTCAACACTTAACAACCCCATTTATAAAATGGTGATTAGAAAGCAAAACAAAAAAGTTCAGTGAGGAGCATGTCTGAACTGGAGTACTTTTGCGTATGTGAATTAGCTAGCTAGATGAGTGTGCATACAAACTATAATCCTTTTTTGTATAAATATTTATGTCAACTGCAATTTTATACCATTTCTAGCGCTATTCAACTACCAAGCAAATGACTCTATTCACTCTGTAGTAACCAATGTACACAGGTTGCATGCACATGTTTGTATCACAGCCCTGAGCTTCCACTTGCTGATGCAGCAAGGTACACTTGTATACCTGCCACACTGGGTCTGTGTGTTTGCCTGACTTGGCAGTAGCCTGATATATTGGGCTGTTATTGGCGTCCTTCAGGTCGAAGATGGACACAGAGCCATCGTACATGCCTGCAGCCAGCAGGAAGGGATGTTCAGGGTGGGAGTCCAGGCTCATCACACCACTGGGCACTGGGAACACAAACCTAGCACAGATATTACACAGTATAGAGGCTCAGATAGTGCATACAGAGTCAATAAAGGAGGAAAGAGAGAGAGAGAGCATAAGGGATTGCGTACACACACATTTTCTCTCTCTCTCAGTGATTTATAGTAGCCATCACACTGGGTGAAGGCACGAGAGAAGATGGACACCCAGTGAGAAATACAGGCTGAACTAACATCATACTAGATGGAGATCAATTGAAAAACTGAAGGTTCAAATGTAACACACAACAGTTCTACAATGACAAAATTTCTGAATGGCATAATTAAGGATGGACATTCCACTGTATTTAGGCAGGAATAGTAAAGATAATATTTATTGTTATTATTTCTAACAATTACAAATGCAATAAGCATCCGACCTAGTACAAGTGTACAGAAATTTTAGAATTCACAGGAGAGCAAAACTTACTAGATAAGAGGGTTTAACTTACTCAGGGTAGGAGGGATTCTTGAGAGAATAGAAGCAGATGAGACCTGTCCCCTGACCACCAAACTCATCTAATGTGAGAAGTGAATTAATTAAAAATTCTGGCAATGATGAAATATTCTCTATTATTAGTACTGGTGGGATTATTTCAGCTTTGCTGGTAGCAGCTTCAATGAAATATGTGGGTGTTCGCATTCATACTTTTACACTCATGTTTGTTGGCCAAACCATATCCATAACCACAAACACACACAGAATGGTAATAACATTCATGGTCACATGAAATCTGCATGCCAAATTTTAGCTTGATTGTCCAGTATGTTACTCTCCTGTGGGTGTGGCTCTGTGTACTTTGGGGGTTCACTTAAATCTTGTTCCACTTGATTGCTCTTCTTGACCAATCTGACTGTCCATTAATATTTCATGGGTGTGGCTAGACACACTCATAGTCACAGGAGGTTATTAATACTCTTGTGGTCACATGGAGACCACATACCAAGTTTCAGCGTGATTGGCTCTTGCCAGTAAAAACAACTAGTGTAGGCGCAGTCATGACAAAACCACACCTATTGCTACACCCACATATTTAATAATGCTCACTTGAGACTTGGAAACCATATACAAAATTTCAGCAGAACTGCCCTCTAATTAGCTTTTGGCAGCCAAAACAATTCCTATGGGTGTGGGTATGACTAAACTACACCCACATGTGGTTAATAACGCTCACCCGGTTACTTGGAGAACACACCAAATTTCAGCCCAATTCATTGGTTCTTTAATTAGCTTTTGGGAGACCAAACAACTTTCTATGGGTGTGGCCATGGCAAAACAACACTTTGCCTCACCCACAGGTGGTTCATGAGTAATGCTCATCCGGTTACTTGGAGACCGCATGCCAAATTGTATCCTGATTGGTCCTTTAATTAGTTTTTGGTAGCCCAAACAACTTCCTATGGGTGTGGCTATGACAAAACCATGCCCATTGCCACACTAACATATGCTTAAAATAACGCTCATCCGGGTACTTGGAGACCACATACCATATTTCAGCGTGATTGGTCCAGCGGTTTGGCAGTGAAACAACTCACACATACACACATCGTATACAGAGCTCCTATTTAAAGTAGATGGAAAGCTACAGATAATAATAGGGGGACTGTTGACAGTTATGTGTCTTATGGTCCTCCAGCTCCATTTGCCTCTTGTTTTGAGAACACCCATAGCTGCAAACGTGTGGTTTGATTCACAAGAGACAGCATCTAGATATCAGGAGCTAACCCAGTGAGCCCAAGGCATGCATGTGGCTCCCATGCATGCCTTGGTGCAGTTCAGTTACCAGACCATCAGGCACACAATGAAGCTAAATTATGCTGTCTCTATTTATGGAGATGTTTAGAGTTTTTACTTCCACTCGAACCATGGTTGGGAGCTCCATTTGGAAGTGAAGTATGCAACAAAAATAGTGAGAGAATAAAGAAAAACAGTGATGGGAATTAAAAGGAGTTAACTACACCACCAATAATTATGTGACACTACAGCTATACCCGGTCACAAATATGCCAACTTACTTGCTGCAATTTACCTAGAATACTTCCCTTTGTGAGTATATGTTTTCTAATACATGTATAGTTGAAATAATAGTATTGCATGTTCATACATGATCCATGTCCGACAGCAAACAGATCATTATAGAGAGGGTTCCAGCACAGTGCAGTGACCCCAGTCTTCCTGGTGCTGTCATATCTGAACCTCCACAATGGCAGGAGGGAACCTTTGCTGCCTTTGTACTCATCAGCAGGATCTTCATAGTACTTGAAGTCTGCAAGTACAAGTATGGAAAAGTTGTACTTGATAATCCATTAAGCTATGCAGGTATATAGAGATGCATGTACGCAAGCACACACAAACATGTACATACTAGATCATATGAAGAAAAATTCTATGCACAACAATTGTGTTGTGTTGTTTTTGTTTTTTTTTTGCATGGAAGATTTTTTCTCCTTTTATTCCAGGAGAATGATAACAGATATTGATAACATTTTGTATGACCATGGTGATTGCTATATCCATACCTTGTGCTACATCATCAAATGTGTTCTGGTTGATCATGCGCTCCATGATCATCATAACCCGAGATACACGCCCAACATCATCCACTTGGAGATTTGACTGAGCTTGCTTCTTGTGCTCAACGTCCTCTTCCTCCTCTTGCATGGTTTGTGTGCTGGATGACTTAGGGACCTTCTTCTCCTTGGCTTTGTCTTGCTTCATCAGGTCCTCCACATACGCATCAAATATCTCCATCTAAACAGCCCAACATCATTAGATGGGCAGTTAATTCATCACAACAATCCATACTACTCATACTAGGGAAAGGGTGTTTACACACACACACACACACACACACACACACACACACACACACACACACACACACACACACACACACACACACACACACAAGATATGGCTGGTGTTCCTCAACCATACACACCCAATGTTCCTTGCACACATGCCCACACACATGCCCGCACGCATGCACACACACAAATACATGCTACACACACACACTGCACACACATACATACACATGCAACAATCAAAATTGAACATAAATGCTAGTCAAATTACTTGGATAGAAGCCAGTTTCAGATCTCAATGCTGACATGTTGCTATCCACTTTGAGGGAGCTAGACTGGTATTCTAATATCCCACCCTAATATCCCAGCATCATGTGTGCTCAAACTCTGTGCTGACCTCCTATAGCCAGGAAGTGCTCACCAGTAATCTATACTAAACTCTTCGTTTTGACTTTGCCACCGGAAGTGAGAGGTTTACAAACAAGAGGATCAGTACCAGCAAAAAGTGACTGCAATTACATTATTTTTGGGGGATAAGGTATTTGAAGCTTTCCCATCAAATGGCCCAGCACTGAAAAATCAGATAGCTACAACTCCAACGAAATCTTCCTAGTTCTCCGTCTTCTTTTTTTTTTTAATAATTCTTTGAAGAACCTTGGTACTTTGAAGCTAGGTCAATACTTGCGTAAGTTGTAGTGTAGTTGTGTTCCCTTTAGGGATACTATAAGCAACTGGGTATTTGCTATAGTTCTATTGCTGGTCCTTACTACCAGGGCTCATAATAGACAGATACTCTAATCTGATGGCTTAATCTTGCAACATGATTAAATATAAAGTCTCCGTTATGATGAAGGATAACTGCTATTAATTTAGCAATGGGTCAAGAAAATGACTGAGCTCCAAGGATTCAATATCATTCCTAAAAATGAAATTGGAAAGATGCTTTGTAGATGAATGAAACAATATATATTGTGGACATTTAATTGACATGGCACTACAATTATCACAACAAAGTGAAGCTAACAACAGAACCAAATACAACTACAAACTCTCAACACAACAGAAAACATAGACCCTAACATTCTCAATATTTCCAATTCCTCATGCCAAAATACTTCCATCATCCACCACAGCAATCTTCAATGCAGTGTACATAATAAATTGCTTAGTATTTCCTGATGATCCACCCTCAATGCAGTAAGAAATGTTACCTAGCAATTCTGCATCATAACACTCTCAACCTTCTCAGCAATTTCAAGCATTGCACACTTTTCCCAATAAATTCCATGACAATGCTCTCCAACCATCTCAGCGAACTTCAACACAATGGAAGTTTCCTCAACAGTTCTATATCACAATGCCCCCCCCCCCCCCACCTTCTCTATGTTCCACAGTTGTCTTCAATGTAATCAACATGTTACCTCAGCAGTTTCACATCACAACCAAGCTTCAATCAATGTCATCCCAGCAATTTTATAGCACAATGCCCCTCCACATTCCATAGTTTTCTTCAATGCAATGAACACAATCTTACCCCATAAGTTCAACATGAAAATTTAGTCTGCTATCAGGAGTGTGCCATGCTAGCTCCAACAGAATTGATGCTTTGTCACAGCTAAAGCTATTGATATCTATCTAAATAACTTCTGCATTAATTCTTTGCCACATATTAATATCTAGCTAAATATTTGCTTTGTGCTTCCCTATTTATTGGATGAACCTGGTCATACAGCACTAGCAAGAAACTAATTGTCAGACATCAGTTTTTCTCAGAGTTTCTGCTTCCCGCCAGTAGGCAAGGGACAATAGTCCAGCTACAGTCCTTTGGTCTGAAGAATGCCTGTACTTTCCTTATGAACTATACAGCTAAAGCTGATTCCTTCTTCGCATAGCTTCAGGAGTAACATAGGAAAAAACACCACTTCAGGTGGAGTTGGATGATATCTGAAATATTGGAAATAAGTAAATATTGAGACTTATAGTGATTTTTCAAGTGGCAAAATCAAAGCAAACGGACTTTAGTGGTATATCAAATGGCAACAACAGGAGCAGCAACAGGCAAACTGCCTCACCAACAAAGCTAGCCTCTAGTCTACATCATGCTTCAGCCATGTTTCCAAATATAAAGGTTTTAGCTATGGTCCATTCTTATCGATCTTCTGGTGGTCACTACCTATTCAGCAGAAAGATAATTTAGTGGACTGAAAAGAATTAGAACATCGTCATATCCGCCACGAGTCCATGACCAATGTATGTTACACTTCCGTTATATTTGTTTCACTTTCATAAGGACATTTCAGTTGATCTCAAGGAATGCAATATCTTAATTTTAAGCTGATTGATGCAAATTTGACTAATACTTAATCTATGCTATAATTTGCAGTTTGTCTGCCCGTATGTAGCTATATATGTACGTCTGTCTGTATATTCTCTATCTCCTCCCAGATGTCTGGACCAATCGTCCTGAAATCTTCAGGGGTTGCTCACAGGACCACTGGTCCCATTTCAGGAGAATATGGTTAGGGCTAGAGCGTAGGGTCACTAAATGAACTTCCTATTTATGAGTAACCTCCAAGTTGTAATGTGTAATCTGGTCCCATTCCAAAGGACATTTCTAGAGGAAGTTGTGTTTACTAATCACACTCATTTGATCACACAGGAAGTTCAAAAGGACACTAATTACTAGAGGTGCACTATAATATTTACTTTAGAAATGGGGCAATGCCTCCCATACACACCTCCCTGTATAACGGGTACTTTTCTAGTTATAATAATTTGTTATTCATAGTGATACTCAATAAATGGACTTATTGAATAACTGGCCACACCCCTGCCAGTAGTATACCTACCTGGTTAGCAGTGGCAGAGAAGTTTCCTCTGGGAGGAGGTTCAATGGCAGTCTCTCTGTCCTAAACAAAAACAACAACATCAGCTAAGACAACTATGGTGATTGTGACACACAGCTGACAGTCATGTGTTGTCAAAGTGGCAGTTCTCTTTGTGATTGACCATATTAAATAATTACATTTCAGATTCTGTACTTCCCTTTTTCCCCATCACAGGTCACATTATCTAAATTTAGATAAGTAGGAAAAAAAATTTATAAAATTTTTTTTACTACTTATTAGTAAATGTAAAAAAGAATTTATTGGATCCGATGTGACATAGACTTCCTAGGACATGTAGTTTTATGGATCACCTCTACATTAACATGTTATCTACACAAACGATGTGTACAATATTATAATTTAAATAATGTACATGGAGGCTCAGTGTTCATTCCACTCAGACTCCATGGGGGTGCACATCAACTAGCCTGAACTTTCAAAGCAGATTGCTTACACATGATATCTTACATACTCTGCATGGGTTGTTGAGTGTCTGTGAAGCTCTTTCACTGTAGTTGAACTGGTTGCGGAGCTGTTGTTCTCCAGTGGCCGATACGCTCATTCTCTTCTTCTTTGTAGGCTCCTGTCGTTGCCCACCCTCCTCCTGCTCCTGCTCACCTTCTACCTCTGCCTTCTTTTCGCTGTCCTCTTCGACAGAGGTTTCTCCTCCCTGTCTGCTCAGGTAGCGCAGAGCTTCATCACTGTCCTTCACTATCAGGTTGCTGTCCAGGCTGAAGTGAATGGCTGTCTGGTCAATGCTGGCCAGCTGCATACAACAAGTGAGGCAAACCTCATCAATATAATGCATGACGTAACATATTGTTACTCAAAATATTATTAAGCATACTCACACTAACTTAATCTACAGTTCTTAATCCTTCAGGTGAGAGGAAAGGCAGGGGTTGTCAGTTCATGCCTTCATAAGCAAGGCAATAGAAGGGCTGTACAGCTGGAGTATCATACTTCAGGAGATGTTGTTGGATCATGCATGACAATCATGAATGGCCAACCAATTTGTTTCAGGGTAGGTAATTGTGAGCAGCAAGTACATAGTTAGCTAGCTAGTTGTATAATACACGTATGCATATAAAAGTTTCATACAGAGCATGACTTATTAACAAAAAATTCGTCAAAAAAATGTTTATCACAGTGAAATTAGAGTATAATCAGAAGAAATATATGTTAAGATTCCCAGACATACTAATGTCTGAATGGATTTTGCCCCTTATTACAATTGCTTTATTCTTCATATACCGAATGTTTTGCCTTTCAATAGATAGGCTTAATGAACCTTGGACTACTCATAACCTTGAAGGAAAGTAGGTCATCTGTTCCTCATCCCTCATAGTAAAGATCTCTTTATGTGGGCACAAACAAAAGTATATGGCAGAGGTAGGAGCAGTTAAAAGTGTGATCACTTCATCTGCTACATTTTTACAGCCAAAAAATTAAGCACAAATTGTGTGTGTGTGTGTGTGCACACAAGGGAATATCTCTGAGAACTTTTGTTACCAACACTTCCCCTATTATTTACAAACTATAATGTAGAACTGATTATAAAGTACATGCTGAGAGCGCATGAATATATTATTGTGTTGCATATCCTAGAGCACCTCTCAAGATTAAGGACTTTAAAGACATAGGAAATTAGAATATGCAGCAAATAAGGACAAACATTTGGGTTGACCTGTACCTGTAATTTGCTGTAATGCACTAAGTGCAAAATATTTGCAAGCCATGCAGAAAGGACAGAAAAAAGACCACAGAGCTTACCTGCTTGAAAACCCTGTCCTTGTAGTGGAACTGTACAATGTTTGGAGGCGCATGTGGATTCTTGGCATTCAGGACGCGTGTGAACTCTTCCATCAATTCTTGGTCAGTTAGAGCCACTTGGTCTGGAGGAGGAATCAGCTCCTTGGGACCACCAGTCCAGTCATCTCCGTCCAAGTCATCCATATCCTTGAAACTATCCTGTACCGTCATCATATGCACCATGCAAGAACAGAAAACCACACACACATGAATCATTGAATATATATCTCCCACTATATGTATGTATGTATGTATGTATGTATGTATGTATGTATGTATGTATGTATGTATGTATGTATGTATGTATGTATGTATGTATGTATGTATGTATGTATGTATGTATGTATGTATGTATGTATGTATGTATGTATGTATGTATGTATGTATGTATGTATGTATGTATGTATGTATAGTTTGCAAGCATCTGCATGTTCATAACTAATACTACTTCTCCCAAACAAAAATTCGAAACACCACAAAAATCTTATAGTCTATTTAGGGTAGCACTGGGAGTATATAGATTGAGTTTCATCTTGGGGAATGCTCTGTGAGAAAAGAAAAAAGAGTAGTCCCGCACTAAGACCTGTGGCAAATTATTACTACAATATTTATTAAAACATAATGTTTGAGACCAGACAAATAATTGTTTGGAACACTTAAATGAGGCTAAAATTGTGGTAAGATTCACAATTTTTGGAACCCATACAGTAAAAGCACTTAGTTGTAACAACAGGTTTCAACAAACTTTTGTGTTTCCATATAATAAAAAATTATTTAAAAGTCCATTCTTGAGCAAAACTTATGGATGCATGCCCCCCCCCCCTCCCCCACACCATTCCAAGTGTTCCTGGACCTATGTGCCACAGGTAAAAAGGAAATCAAATGTCACCCTGTACAACAACAAAAATTCTAAGAAACTATGGGTAATCGATTAAGGCACAGGTCTCCCACACTTAAAATCGGAGGTTTACATCCTGAACTGGGCTTTAGTCTCCTTTATTTTCTTATTTCACCCTCCTTTATTTTCATTCCCTTTTGTTCTTTCCAATCGATATTTATTAATACTATCTCATCCCACTATTATAATATATAAAATATAAATATAACATAATATATAATATAATAAATCCTTTCACAACGTAACAGGCAATTTAGACAATTTTGTAATTACATGGAAAAACCATCCTTGAGTGGGTTTTCCCTTAGTATATATATATATATAATACCAGCAGCATATACCCGGTGTTGCCTGGCCAATGTCAACATGGAATATATTAGAAGTCACTCAAATTTTAGCCTGGTTGGCCCTCTAATTAGCTTTTGGCAGCCAAAACAACTTCATGTGGTTGTGGCTAATACAAAACCACACCCATTGACACACCCACATGTGGTTGATAATGCTCACCTGGCTACTTGGAGTCCATATGTTAAATTTCAACCAAATTGGTCCATAAATTAGTTTTTGGCAGACATGACTTTCTATGGGTGTGGGAATGACCAAACCACATCCACTGACACATGCATATGTAATTCATAATGCTCACCCAGTTATTTGGAAAACATTGCCAAGTTTCAGTCTGGTTGGTCCTTTCATTGGCTTTCAAACTTTTTGTGTGTGATTATGGCCAAACCACAACAACTTCCTATGGGTGTGGCTATGACAAAATCACACCCATTATCATGCCCACATGTGATTAATAATGCTCACCCGGGTTCTTGGAGACCAAATGTCAAATTTCGGCCATATTGGTCAAAGTGTTTGGCTGTGATGCCAATACATAAATACATACAAATATACATGCATACATACATAGAAACCAATATATATATTAGATGGGTTCTGTGGATCTAACTCCTTATGTCCTAGTGTTATTCAGAAGTTGTTTTTTTTTTTGGCACTTCTTCGCTTTACACACCAATGGGAAGAGGTGTAGCCAGCCCATGTTATTTCCAAAGTGAAATTTGTATGCATACCATGTTTTACATCTGTCATTACAAGAGTTTGTCTGGCCAAAGTACCTTTTTTGGTCTTTTTTTGTCCTGACATGAACATAGAAATGGGCGTGGTCATATACATATACTTAAAACATTCCTCAGATTATATTGACTCAAAATATATGTGGGTTCATGGGTCTAACTCCCTAGGTTCAAGTGTTTTTGCAGAAATTCCATTTTTGGCATTTTTAACCTTACACAGTGAGAGGAAGAGGTGTGGCCAGGTCCCAGCCTATGTTACTCCTAGAGTGAAGTTGTATATGCATACCAAGATTTAGGTCTATAGTTTTAAGGGTTTTCCTGGCTAAAGCATCATTTTTTGCTATTTCTCGTCACATTGGTAACCATTTACCGGATTTTTTTAGCACACGTTTTAAGTTGGGTCAAAACCTATCATCATGCTAAATTTCAGAGAAATCCACCCACAGGTTTAGCCAGAATGATGGTACAAACATACATACAAGCAGAGATAGAGAGAGAGAGAGAGAGAGAGAGAGAGAGAGAGAGAGAGAGAGAGAGAGAGAGAGAGAGAGAGAGAGAGAGAGAGAGACACACATCTCCTTTTATATGTATAGGAGATAATGCAGCATCTATTTTTATGAAAGTTGTGCATTCTGTTGTCATGTATCTCCCTCTAGCGCCAATAGTTTGCAAATTAGACCAATGAACCCACATCTATTTGAAATTAGTGTGGCCAAGGGATGGTTTTACCTTTACCTGCCCAGTGTTCACAACTCATCCTCTGTGTATGTGCCAGGCAAAATAAAGTAAATAATAGTACTTATGTCCAGACAAACCCTAGGACGTACAGACATGAAACTTGGCATGCATACACAACATGTCTCTGGAGAGCGACGTGAGCTGGACCCCACCTGGCCACACCTCTTTCTCTAGGTGTGTCAGGTTAAACATAGTTAGCATGCATGTGTATGTGCATTTATTGTGTATCCAATTTCCTGCCAAACAATATTACGAAATGAAACCTGCACTTCAGCTAGACATGTCCTACATCACGGATGGTGTTGGCCAAAAAATTGGTACTTCAGACCACACCTCTTCCTGAGGGCATGTGAGGCTAAAAAAATGTCCAAATGATCCTTAAGACAAAAACATGCACCTAGAGAAATAAAACATGGCATGCACACATCATGATTCTGGGAGTGACAAGGGTTAGGTCCCACCTAGCAATATCTCTTCCTCTTGGTGTGTCAGGCTAAAATTACTTCGTACATGCATGTTTGTGTGTGTCTACTTTCCTTCAAAAGCACCACACCAAAACCACTCTTCAACTATGGTTTTTTTAGCCAAAAAATAACAACAATTGAGCCACCTGTCTACACCTCCTTCTGTGGGCATGTGAGACTAAAAAGGCAAAAAATGGTACTTAGAACAAGTCCTTGACCTGGAGATCTAAAACTTGCATGCATACGCATTATGATTCTGGGAGCAACAAGGACTGGGCTCTGGGCGTATCTGCCTGGAAATGCCAAATATGATACTTGGGCCAAACCCTTCACATTGGTTGAATTACACCTGGCCACACCACTTTGCCACCCAACCACTGTACCAAATGAAACCTGCTCTTTAAGAAGACAATGATGATGTTTTTTAGCTTTAAAAAAGTTAGGGTTACTAGGTCACACTTCTTCCTGTAGGCATGTCACACCAAAACTGCTAAAAATGATGCAATCCATTTATGGTACTTATGGCCAGTAAAATTCGGGACATAGAGACTTACAGGCATGCAAACACATCTTTGACTATGTTAGGGACACGGCCAGGGTCACACTTGGCCACACCTTTTCTTATACACATGTCATTATATCAAGCACTGGGTATGTGTGCTAGTTGACTATATTTAAGATAATATCATACAGCATTTCTCAATTACTTAGATAAATCCATTGATGATCTTCCAACTGTAATTGGTAAAAACACTGATGACAAGGAAAATGTCATTTTACATTATATATTCAAGTTTTATCCAACTGTAACACAGTCTGAGGTGATGAAATGCCCCAGATCAATGTGTATAACAGCATGAGAAGAGCATGTGCTCGACCATGGAGGGGATGTTTGCCTAGCCTGGGCAGCATGGCATGGCAAAGGAGGTTTTCAAATTAGGAAATATCGCTACATCTCCGTTGAATTTTTCGGTAAATATCTGCCATTATGGGGAAAAAAAGGTGATAGTCACATTCATAATCGTTTTTTTTTAGAGTTTGATCAAGTAATAAATTTCATGCTTCCATTATTTGTATATGGCACCAACCCTTCCAACAACTCTTGTCCACAACAAATGTCTTGGATAAGGAATAAGGACTTAAATGACTTACCATTCTCTTATATAATTTGATTTTTGAGTCCATAACAGTACGACTGGCTGCAAATGAACCCTTACTCAGAGGATTGCCATTGGTTAACTATAACAACAACAAATTTTTAATGGTAAAATATGACAAAAAAATTTAACAAAAAATTGTAAAATATGACAATTACCAGATTATGATATAACTATGTGAAGACCCTATTCATGAGTTTCTATTCTATGTGAGGCCACATCAATTAAATTTCCTATTTGATATTCCTTGAGTTATAAAAAAGTGACACACTCAGTAGTTGTGGAAACAACAAAAGAAAATTAAGCCCTGTCCACACTATAAACGGGTCTCCAGCAACACCTGGTTCCAAATGTTTTCTTGCGTCAACACTAGAACCTGCTCCACATCACCTGCATGGGTGGACTAATTGGCTGAGCAGATTAATTGGTTTTCCTGCACCACATATAGAAACGGGGTATTTTATTTTCTGGTGTGCTATGTTGTTCTCTCTTTTTCCCTCAGCAATGTCATCACACAAAGGGAGGATAGAGAGAGGAGGGGGAGAGCAGTTAGTAGCTAAACTCCTAATAGCGAACATCAGCAATAAAATTACAGGTATGTTCAATAAATCTGAGCCACTTGAAGCCTACCCTTCTGTAGGTTTCAGGTGAAACCCGTCGGGATGAAACCAGGTGTAGTTAGTGTGGATGAGTGGAACCCATTCCAGACACAGGTGAAACTAGTTTTATTGTGCAGTGTGGACAGGGCTTAACACACTACCTGACTTCAGTAGGCCAGTTTTTTTTTGACAGCTATTATTTTGGTGTAGCTATAGCTAGGTGTACCTAGGTAACAATTAAACAAAATGGCAAGACCGAGTGAAAAAAAGGTCTGCCAAATTGATGGCCAGAAAAGGCCGACACATGGCACTTGACTTTCATTCACTCGTTATTGCAGTATTATTTAAACAAATATGTTTCTTTAACAAATTTCTTAAGTTTTTGTTTTCTGACTGTGGTAAAGTGGTGAGGGTGAGAATGTCAAATAGAAAATTTAATTAATGTGGCCTTAAGAGACTATTAAAAATCTTCCACATTACTACTGATACACTATAGCATGAAGTAAATACATGATAAAACCAGATTTATTCTTTATAAAAGAACACGTATCCTCAATAATTGGACACTGGAACAGCAAGTTTGGAGGTAAGTTTAATGATTGGTTCTCATGAGTACCAAGGGCTAGGGCTAGATACAGTACACTGACAACCTGCACACACAGTAGTCATAAGTGATTTCAAAGTGATGTAGCATAACACCCAATCACTATCTAACATAGACTATGTTAGGTAGTGATAGTGTTATTGCTACATCCATTAGTCACTATCACTAGCTATACTCCTGAAAGTTGCACAGTAGGGACACTCTTATTACAAGCCACAAGAGATGATATGAAAGGGAAAAAAAGTCTCAGAGGTGATTTCATCACCTTGCACTTCAAAATAATATCATTGATATTTAGGAAAGAGGTGAGGAATTGCATTAAAAAAAAAAATTTTTTTTTTTAATTTTTAAGAGGTGTATTCCTTCTACCTGGCTGTTGCTCTTCTTGAATGCCTACATACACAAAGTAAACAATGTATTTTTGGGGTGATAACAATAAATCACAATAGGTATTATTAAACTTACCGCTGCAGTAGACCCTTTCCATAACTTTTGATCATTCTGAGAAAAAGGGTAAAAAGTGGTTGTAACGCATACAGCATCAAAATATATTTCCTTTTAGATGTAGCTAAAATGCTCTAATTAAAGAAGGGAAGTATCAAATAATATCAGTTTTGAGAAATATTATTGAGCAACGCCACCCTTTATAGGGCGTCATGTCATATTTATTCTAGGAGAGAAGAGTACCTTTCCGGGTGTTTGAGCGAAGGTGGCCTTCATTTTAAGTTCACCCTGACACCCAAGATCACTGTATTTCACTTGGCTTATTGCCATAGTAACAGTCTGGTTGACATGCGCATTATTATTATTTCTTTTCTTTCTTGAACTTTGAACCAACAAAATGGCTTTAGCAATGGTGAGTTGCTACTGGTTGAGGAAGCAGATGGTGTTGGGGATGCGAAATATTCGCATTATAGACGGTACGCTTCTCCTCCTAATGGACTCCCTAATTATAATGCGTGGTGAATGAGTAAACTGTGTGCACCACCATTATGGGACAGTCCTATTGTTGAATTTGTCTCCTGCTGTGTGCTATGATTGCCTCTAATTTTATATTACACACTTCAATGGTGACCTGTGTTCAACACTAGACACTGTACTTATCTGTTGCATTTATCTCTGTTTATCATCTGCAGCATCCTGGGATATGGGCCCAGGAAGTAAAGAAGCTAGGGAGCGGTTCTCCAAGTCCAGGATAGTAGGTGCTTCATTCTTTGATCTGGATGAAGTGAGCAACAAGAGCTCCCCCTATAGCCACATGCTTCCATCACCTCAGCAGTTTCAGGAGTATGTTGGACAGGTAAAGATCATCACTTTTGTGAACACATACAGAAGTAAACTTCTAAGTGTCATGATTTTGAGTTGCTGAAAATTTTTCTTTATGTGAGTATGTGTGTCCTTCAGCACAGATTAATTTAAAAGAAAAATAATTTACTTACTAGGATTTAAAATGTTGAATTGTGGTAGACATTTAAAAATTAAAAAAACATTCCTGAGTGAACATGGACTCTTAATTAGTGATGTGGGAGGATACTTACCTTGGAGTGGGTTTTTTTACCTCTGTGGTATATGCATTTCTTTATTGGCTCTCTTGTAAAGAAACATAACTTTGCAGCAATCACTACAAATTGCTATATATAGCAAATATGTCTGCCCATCCCAAAAATGGCCAGTTCACCTTGGCTCTCAGCACCATCCTATTATGACATCAATTTTCCTTATATGGAAATTAACTATAGGAAAATAATGTTTGAGATATGGTAATTACAAAAACAAAACAAAAGAGAATGTGCCCTCAATGGCTATTGGTCTTCAAGATTGTCCATAAAGGTCACAGGCCTCAACCCAAAACAACCTAAAATGTGTGAAATTAATGACAATTTTTCTTATATAGAATTAATTTATGATAAATATATATACATACATATATATATATATATATATGGTCACCTGTGGAAGAACGCCAAAATTTTCAGAACCCCTCCCTCCCAGTAACATATTTCATATAGATTTGGGGGAAAAAGCTCCCACCCTATTGGCAGTTTTCGGTTGGCCTTCAGCCTTTTGCATTATGAGGGGTTAGTTTTTGTGTGGGATCGCCCCATTTCAGTGCTTTAACCAGATAAATTTTTAACAGAATTATCCAAATGCTGGAAAATACTTGCCCTAGCTTGATCTGAACAAAACTTTTACAAAGATATGCAATGAGGTGCCCTGAAGTTTTACAAAGATTTAATTTTAAACTAAAAAACATCCTCGGTGTAGGATATATATAAATTGAAGAGTGTGTTTCATTTAGTACAGTACTTTGGCGGGGAAGGTGGATGTGCACCAACGTGCATACATACATACAAACTATTTCTAGCCTGACACTCCCGGAGGAAGAGGTGTGCCCAGGTTGGACCCAGCCTATATCACTTCCTGAGTCATGGCAAGTTTCAGGAATGTAAATCTAAGATTTTTCTTAAATATTATTTTCGGCATTTTTAACATGACATAGATATAGGAAGAGGTATAGCTAGCCCAAATTTTTTAGGCAAAGAAACAACATTTTCTGCATATGGTAATTGTCTATTTTGAAGAGCAGGTTTAGGTTTGGTGCTTTGGCAGTAAAGTGGATAAATAATGAAGTGCTTATATGTGTATGTATCCACGTGTGCATGAATGCTCTTCTCCCCTCCCCTTAAATACTGAAGGAAAAGAAAAGAGAGACTTCACTGATGAACTCATTAGCTAGTATAATTCCTTACTTGCTTCAATATGATTTATTGATTCTCTTCACCCTTACTTCAGATGGGGATTAGTAATTCCAGCAGAGTTATTGTGTACGATAACAACAAGAAACACGGCATGTTCTCTGCTGCTCGGGTCTGGTGGATGTTCAGGGTGAGTTCATAGTTCAAAATAATGTTCGTATTTTAAGGTAATGTTTGTAGTTCAAGGTAATGTTCGTAATGCAAGGTAAAGTTCGTAGTTCAAGGTAATGTTCCTAGTTAGGTAATATTCATGATTCATTATAATGCTCGTAGTTCAATGTAGTGTTCATAGTTCATGGTAATGTTCATAGTTCAAGGTAATGTTCATAGTTCATGGTAGTGTTCGTAATTCAAGGTAATGTTCATAGTTCAAGGTAATGTTCAAAGTTCAAGGTAATGTTCGTAGTTCAAGGTAATGTTCGTAGTTCAAGGTAATGTTCGTAGTTCAAGGTAATGTTCGTAGTTCAAGGTAATGTTCGTAGTTCAAGGTAATGTTCGTAGTTCAAGGTAATGTTCGTAGTTCAAGGTAATGTTCATAGTTCAAAGTAATGTTTTAGTTCAGATTCCGAAGTTGAGGATATCCATGCTCAGAACTGCTAGTGCATTATTGATGTCACATTGATCAACTCTTGTATACGCCTCTTCTTGATGCAGGTGCCGTGCCATCTCATGTTTGGTCGGCACACAAGCATTCATCCAAGCAATAAGAAGTTGTTTATTTGTCCTTTTTTAATTATAAATTTATTCATTCTATTTGTGTATATATATATATATATATATATATATATATATATATATATTTTTTTTTTTCACTTCAATTTTTTTTTTTAGATTTTAGACCTCCTAGTTTATTGAATTTCTACCATTTTAATAAGAATTATCTGCCCAATACTTTTTTTTAATTTTATTAGTTTATTTTATTTTTTAAAATTATATTTTTTCACCGACTCCAGACTGAACTACATGACGTGAACCTATTTCATCTTTACTTACATGAGTATTAGGTGTGCGATGTCTGGATGTGCCAGGGCAAGCTTATTTAGCATCATCATGGCATTTGATTCTATAATAAAGTCTAGTTTCTAAACCATCCATTGATTGTCGCCAAACAGTTCCGTTGATCTCAATGTTAGCATTTACTGGAATGTTATGAATGATTTTGTTATAACCAATCGAGTGTGTATGAGGGAAGGTATCCTATTTCATGCTCAAAGCCACCATGACTACACTGCTGAATCAGCAATTGTGGCCACAGAATATGCACAATGTTATGCTGAAGCTCTGTAAGAGGATGTTAGGTAATGGTGAAGTAGTAATAATAGTAGTAGTAGTAGTAGTAGCGATATGTGGTATGGTTGAATGTCCCCATTCTCTGTGCAGGTGTTTGGGCACAAAGCAGTTTCAGTGATGGATGGAGGACTGCCACTCTGGACGGGCTGCTACTACCCCATGGAAGAGGGGCCTCCTCCTCCCTCTCCACCACCCGAACCCTACACTGCTTCCTATGATGCAGAGCTGGTTAGGAGTATGGACGAGGTGGAGCAGTATTTGACATCAGGTTCTGCTCAGGTGAGTGTTTTGGGATGTGAATGTGTGTGTGTGTGTGTGTGTGTGTGTGTGTGTGTGTGTGTGTGTGTGTGTGTGTGCGTGTGTGTGCGTGTATTTTAAAAGTCTGGAAGAGTTGGGACCATGTTTGGCATCAGGTTCTGCTCAGTGAGTATGTTTGGGTGTGAATTAATGTGTGTGGGTGGGTGTATTGGTGTGTTAAAAGTCTTCATTAGGTTGAGGATTAAATTTGAACTGATATTTCTGATATAAAACAATAGCAAAATACCTTTCAACTTAATAAAACAGTTCTGCATTAAAGTTACACAATCACTTGTTAATTATGGGGTTGTCTAAAATCACCTCTCTTCTATGTTCTTCAGTGGCAATCCTGTGACCAAAAATAAAACTTAGGGGGAAAAAAAAAATAGTTGAAAATTTTGAAGTGATAAAGATTTTGCAATTTTGTTAAGCAGACTTGGGGTATCAGCTCTACTTTCTTGCAAGCTTAATGTGCATCTCCAAGGAGAGTTAATGTCATTTTAGTGAATGGATGAGTTGCACTTCTGTTTTTTAATTATTATAATCACCTCTTATTGATTGTGCGCTGCAGGTTGTGGATGGACGTTCTGAAGGCAGGTTTAGTGGGCGTGATCCAGAACCACGCCCAGGAATTCCCAGTGGTCACATGATTGGAGCTAAAAATGTCCCCTTTCATACCTTTATGAACTCAGAAACTAAACTGTTTAAGACCAAGCAAGAAATACAACAAGGTAATAACGATGCTGGACTTTGGGAGGGGGGAGGGGTGGGGGGAGGGAACATTCTCTCATTCTACTTGAACTCTATATGCAACAGGACCCAAGGATTCCACAATGACTGCCAGATCCATGTTTAATGGTTTGAGGTAATCGCTGTCTCAAATGCAGTTGGGATGTAACAGATAATCTGGTAGTGTAGTTTGCAGGGAGCTGTTGTTCTTTGAAGTGAATTTATGATACTTGAAAAATCAATGAGTGTCACTGGTTCAGTGTGTGGGTCCAAACCTAGTAGTAGTTTGGGACTAAGGTTGTGACAGCTTGTAAAACTCTGAAATGCTGCAATATATTACTAATGCACTGGGAACTTTGGCTGTGGCTTACATTGGTGCAGGTGGAAGTTTAACACATTCTAACCACCTTGAGTGGACTGACATCCTTAGTCACCATTCAGTCGAGCGTGTACTTCAGGTTCATTTTGCATGCTTCCATCCATGTTGCACGGGATTCCTGATGTTGCATGTGAGGGGTCATGGTCAGTCCAGATTCAGATCTGTTTGGAAGTTGTATGATTGCCAACACAACAGCTGCAGGAGATGGCATGTCCGCAGCTGGTGATCCAAGTCTGACAAGATTTTTCTTCCAAAAAGAGAAGTAATAAAATTTGTTTGCAGTATAAAGATAGCCAGGCTTCATTATTGCATTATTGATTGGTGTCAGTCTTTTCCGCTGGTGTCTAAGATTGGGAGGCAAATGCAATCTTTCTTCTTTTTTTAAAACGGATAATCTATAGAGCATGTAGGTGTCAACTGGAACTAAGCCTTTGCCCACATGACGAGTATCGACTCCACTGAAATGATTTGAACACTGACTATGTAAAGTTTGGAGCTTCATTAATTGGACAATTTCATTGCTGCTTTGAATGATGTATTTTATGATTAGTCTAATAGTTGCAATGATTGCTATTGTTATTGCTATTCTTGGGATGTGATATTCAGTGTTCAAGGAAGCTGGTGTGGATCTCTCACAGCCTATGGTGACAACCTGTGGTAGTGGGGTGACTGCCGCCATGGTCACCCTGGCTGCTCACATGTTGCATGTTCCAGCACCTTTATATGACGTGAGTGATCATGTGATGTGTCATGTGCCTCAAACTCATTGAGATGCTGATTCAGTGTATGTCCTTTAAGAGTATGCTGTAAACCTATTCTACTTTCTTCAGCCGTGAAATGCTGACCGAGTGTCCTGATAGAGCTTTTGTTGATCCATTATTGAAACCCTGAAGAATTTTCTATCCTCTTTACCACACACCTCTGATCACTCTAGCCAAGATCACTATGTAGTCTACAGTTTGGGAGTACTTCTAAATGAAGCCCCCTACACACTGACCTGAATCATCTCAACTTTTGTCATGGCTTTAGCGTTTGACTCTATTGGAGGTTCTTCCAGGACAGTGTAGCACATTCAAAACCAGGTCTTATTTAGGCATGACTAATGTGTTCATACTCTTCATAGCCAGTATGCATCTGGCTTGAATGAAGCAATTACATGGTTGCTTTATTTAGAAATATATTGAGTATAATTTGGCATTCATGTAAACAGCCTATTGCATTAAAATGAGTTTTCCAATACTTTATCATTAGCACAATAATTGCTTTGTGATTCATTTTATGAGGAACACGAGTCTCAACAAAACAGTCCAGTTGAAGAAGTGTCCCACCATTACATACCTGTGCAGTTATTTACGTTCCTCCCTCTGCTCACCCCTAGGGTTCATGGGAGGAGTGGGCACAGGCTGCCCCGCCTTCTTCCAGGACTATGCCACTGCAAGAAGCAAAATGTTAACGCCACAAGCAGCAGATTTGTTGTATGTAACTATTTGTTTAAGGAAGAAAAATAACACTCACTGTTTGGATAATTAATTCATAATAATTATGTATTAGTGACATTCTGTCTAATTGTTAAAATATTTTTTACTTTTGATTTTCATGAAAATATGAAATTACTTAACAATTTATAATTGTGAGAGTATGCCAACTTCAGCAGCTAGTGGTGGTTTCCATCATTAACATGCAGTCTCTGTCACACGTACCTGCAGTGCATGTAGGTCTTATCCTTCCCAGTAGGAATAGGCGTGCACATTTCTATTCAATTTAATCTCAGCATACATAGGCCTTTATTTAATTTCACTGGCTTGTTTCTCGTTCTCAAAGAGGCTTGCCTGTGATATCATCCTCCATTCCTGAATAACAGATCACCACAACCAGTACGTGTAGCTGTTCCATAAAAAAAAAAAATATATATATATATTTTTTGTAAGAGTCTGAGGTCAGTCATTCACTTGCTTTTTGATGCTGACCAATGAACTGATGCTGACCAATGATCTGATGCTGACCAATGATCTGATGCTGTGTGTACTGATTGTGAGTCAGCAATTGAGATACAAGTTCTGAGCTATAGGTTGACCTTTTCTTCTTTTTTTTTGGAATACATCCAAATATGGGCAAGAATACAAGATGGGTGTGGCATTGGTATGTATTGGTGCCAGTTAACACTGAATTCTTTCCCTTCCACCCTTCCAGCAAGTCTCAGCAAAGTATAACTAATGGCTTCACTACATTCAACTCTTTGCTATTGGGGGCTGTGTTTGTTTTTGTAACCTCCAATAAACTTGCACAGGACAATGCCCACATGTGACACACACAACACCCCAGCAAACACCACCCTTTACCTTCCCACAGCTCATTCATTATAATCATATTAACAGCTTCTTTGCCTTAATATTATATGCAATACAATACTAGTTATAAATAGAATATTCCGTACAGTTTAATGTTCTGTTCAAGAGAGAAGCATCCCTCTTCCCCTGCATGACACATGCAGAGCTAGGAAGTAGTGAATCTGCTCATGTCAAAGCCATTCCAGTCCTGCAGTGTTGTCCTGACCATGCTCTCCGTGACCAGGTAAGGGTCACAGTTGCTGGAGGGACGACGGTCCTCCAGATAGCCACACCCATCTGCATACAGAGAAATGAAGGGCAGTTTGAAAGCATTCATATTTGTGACCTCTGCTGCCTTACACTGTATGAACCCAGTGTGTGGGTGTGGTGATAGACAACACAGTAACCAGTGGTCACATGCTAATCATGTGCTGGTGGTATTGCCAAACTAATGCTGGCCTAGCCTTGCAGGGGACAAATGAGAGAGATAACTCTTCACATCAAGTTATTGACAGGGCAAAAGTGAATAGCTAAGGGGTCAACTCTGAATACCAGGAGTCCTGTTCTTCATATGATTAATAGTCACCGACCATTAGAACTACATCTGCCCCTGTGACTGTAGACAATCAACCAACTAACTACACCCACACACCACATTCACACCACCCTCACATATCACCTACACACCACCAACAAACACAACCCATCAACATCAAGTTAGGGAGATTTGACATGCCTTTCCATTGCCTCAATTGGAGCATCAAGTGTAGACATATTGTGAAGTGGTCCCTAAGCTACTGGAAATGATTGCAAGGAAAATGCTCACCTTTGTTAATTTGTCGTGGTATTCGGATGCTGGCTCCTCTGTGAGCAACTCCAGACTTGAATTCATCAATCTTGGCCGTCTCATGAAGCCCGGTCAGTCTGCGCATGTTGTCCTTGCCCTAGAGCAGAAGTGATGATGTTGCCATAAATATGGATTATATTTATTTCATCACATGAAAGTGTGTGTATATAAGACTTCTCCTGCACAACCTTTTGATCAAATTGAAACTAGTCTTGCTATTATGCATGTACACAGAGGGAGGGAGGGAGTGTGGGGTGGATAGGGGGTGTGTGTAGTACGTACGCCCTTGGGGTCATAGAGAATGATGTGCCTATCGTGTTCCTTGGATAGCTTCTCAATGGCAGCATTAATGTGAGCTATGCCTCCAGGCTCACGCATAGCCACAGTGCTGTAGTTGCAATGAGCTCCTGCACCATTCCAATCACCTGCATACACCATAGTACACATCACACAGAGAAATCATACACCATCAATCCTTTACCGGGTACCATGCAGTATAGTTCACATGGGTACACTGACAGATCAACAATTATTGGGTTTCTGTTATTTCCATTTATGTAACCACAGGAGTTTGCCACCCTGTGATAGCTGTAAGCTGCAGGCTAAGAAAGAAAGAAAAGAAAAAAAAAGAAGGAAAAAAAAGTACCTAACTGGCTTATGGCCTACCAAACAGTTGGACCTAAACACCTGAAACTTCGCATGTATGCACAACTTGACCCAGAGAGTAACATGGGCAAGGGCTACATTTGAATATTAAAACCTGGAGAGTGTGTGCGTGTGTCAAGGGACTCTGGATGCACCAAGACCTGAAAACCTGGATTTTTACATGCATGCATGAGTCAACTTTCTGCATGCATGAGTAGCAATCATGAAGTATTTTATATTGGAAACAAGACAGAACCTACGTAAACCACAAGTTAATCACAATTAAACAGCATAGTTTTTGGGCTGGTAAGTGTACCACTCAGATAAGAAAAATGAAACCAATTACAGTCAATTAAGTAACTAATTGAAATGAGAGAGTGGACAGACAGACAGAATCGTGCACTCAAAATCAAAAGAGAAAACAAGAGGGTTAGCATTGGCATCTCTTCCCGGCAGCTGCTCAATCCTCACCACATGGTCCATGGTTGTAATGACCACATATGGACCAGGTGCCGTCTTATTGCACTGGAAAGCAGACCACTTGTGGAATTTTTTTTTTTTTTTTTTTGAAATTTTTTGTAATCATTTAGCTGAATCAGTAGTTGTGGAGGCTGAGGTCTTTGTGGAGAGGAAGTCCAATGAAAAGCCTCCACAAGTCACATGCTACTCACCATTGATTGCACCTCACTTCACCTTTTACAATACTGCATAGAGACTGACCTTTGTCACCAAAAACTGATTGCATTTAAGGGGCATGTAGAAAATTATGAACATGGAATTTCCACACACCAACTGGACAAGGTAGTAGGCAAACATTTCCTA
This sequence comes from Lycopodina hypogea, assembly GCA_963969325.1. NCBI lineage: Eukaryota > Metazoa > Porifera > Demospongiae > Poecilosclerida > Cladorhizidae > Lycopodina > Lycopodina hypogea. The sequence goes on from OZ017779.1 coordinate 11,722,379, forward strand.
ACAAATGTTCATCACATCCTAACAACCTGTCAACACATCCTAACACCTCTCAATGCATCCTACCTCTCTCAACACATCCTAACAACCTGTCAACACATCCTAACAACCTGTCAACACATCCTAACAACCTGTCAACACATCCTAACAACCTGTCAACACATCCTAACAACCTGTCAACACATCCTAACAACCTTCAACATCCCTAGCATCTCTCAACAGTCCATAGACCCAAGCAACCTCACCACCACACCAGACTGACCTGGAATTGGCTTGGGGTCCAGAGAACAGATGAGTCCAAAGTCCTCACACACTCGTTCTAGAATATACCTGCACACAGACACAAGGTGAGGTCATCCACAATATCTGGCCACACCTTCTCCCACAATACAGCATCATCTCCCCCCCCCCTCCCCCCACCCCCGGCAATAGACGGACGCACACACACAGGTGGCATTAGCACATACTCCTTTAGTTACATAAGCTAATAGCTCTATAGGGACACACATTGGGATCAACACCAGTGGGTTGCAGCAAGTTGACAATAGTTCCATGGGGATACACACTGGGCCAACATCACACTGAGTTAAGGCAGGTTGACAATACATAGTTCCATGGGGATACACACTGGGCCAACACCACACTGGGTTAAGGCAGGTTGACAATACATAGTTCCATGGGGATGCACACTGGGCCAACACCACACTGGGTTAAGGCAGGTTGACAATACAGTTCTATGGGGATGCACACTGGACCAACACCACACTGGGTTAAGGCAGGTTGACAATACACAGTTCCATGGGGATACAAACTGGGCCAACACCACACTGGGTTAAGGCAGGTTGACAATACACAGTTCCATGGGGATACAAACTGGGTCAACACCACACTGGGTTAAGGCAGGTTGACATACACAGTTCCATGGGGATACAAACTGGGCCAACACCACACTCGATCGAGGCAGGTTGATGGAGTCCACTGCCTCACCTGGAGACCCACAGGTCGTCTCCCATCTTGATGCCCTCAGTGGGCCCCACCTGGTACTCCCACTGTGCAGGCATGACCTCTGCATTGGTGCCACTCACTTGAATACCAGCATACAAGCAAGCCTTGTAGTGTGCCTCCACCACCTCTCAACAGGGAAGAGGGGGAGGAGAGAGAGAGAAAGGAGGGGGAGGGGAGAGGGAGAAAGGAGGGAGAGAGGAGGAGGGAAGAGAAAGAGAGGAAGGAGAAGGTGAGAAAGAAAAGGATATAAAAAGTTGCTGGGCCACTATGGCCATTATGCATCTGACTACCTACCTGCCGTCCAAACACACGCATGGACCCAACTGCACAGTAATAAGGTCCTTGTGGCCCAGGGAAACCAATCTTGGGCCAGCCAAACGGATGGCCATCTAGGTCCAGCAATGTGTACTCTTGCTCTATACCAAACCATGGATGGTCGTTCTTTGCTAGTTCCATCACCTACAGAGTGTAACATCACATCATATTGTGTTAAACTATCAGTGGTTTCAAGTGGAAAAGTATCTGGCATGCACTACCTTAGCACAGGAATGTCTATAATTGGTGGGGTGGGGAGATCCATCCTTATTCTGAGTCTCACAGAGGACCAGACAGTTGTCTCCTGGAACCATTGGGTTCTTATAAATAGACACAGGCTTGATGTAGACGTCACTATCATGGCCGGAAGACTGCCCAGTACTGGAGCCATCAAAGTTCCAGACAGGCAGCTGGTCAGGAGAGGTGGGATAGCTGAACACTGTTTTCGTTTTGCTACGTAAACCCTGAAAGTGAAAAAATAAACATGTAACCACAGCAATCTATTAGTTTATGCGAAAAGTTTAAGAGAGCTTGACATAGTAAAAGATAACAAATGGTTAATTGAGTATGAGGGTGTCTCATGGTGTTATTGTGGACAAAGAACTTACTTTAATGAGCACAAGTTATCCTAACATATTCAAGGAATGTTCAGAGATTTCATTTCAGGGAATGACAGATCCTTTTCCCCCCTTTTGGAAGGGGGGAAAAGGTGATTCACATGCGTTGCCCATAAGATATTTATCAGCTATTCAAGTACAAACTTCCACCATTAAATACAGTGACTACCCAGTCACATGATCTACAGTGACTACCCAGTCACATGATTTGTATGCACCACATGCAATTAAATATTGTGTAGGCATTCCTTTACTAGAAACTCAGTAAACCATCATTCTTGGATATCAGAAATGGCTTTGGCCAGAAGAGGCACCAGGAAGTGCATCTAATGGAGAATGGATAAAGCTGAGCTGGTTACAATAGTTCAGGTAGTCATTATCACGTTCAAGGGGGAAAGGAGGTCAGTGGGTGAAGTGTGAAATTTTGATCATATTAATAAGAAAAGTATTCTGAGCGTATTGTACTAATCATTAAATTGAGTAATTTGCAAAATTGACCATTAGTGGGGCTTGGTTATTTCTATGGCATAAGCATGGGGTTGCATGGACAAGCGCAGGTAATCATTGTAGACTAGAGTCATGCTAGGGTTAGCATGGTGTAGACTAGAGTCATGCTAGGGTTAGCATGGTGTAGACTAGAGTCATGCTAGGGTTAGCATGGTGTAGACTAGAGTCATACATACCATTGAAAAGTCTAAGGGAGATGTAACCCACAACCCTTTTTTTAAAATTTTTATATTAATGAGATATATTAACTGTCCATCATGATTTTGCTGTTGTTTGTCCCCAACCTTTAATTTTGTTTTTTTTCTTTTGTTTTTTTAAACAACCTGTTTCAATGCTTCCCAATGATGTGCTTCATGATTGTTTGTAAGCAAGTAAGCGGTAGTTTCCCTACAACAGACTGACCAGAATCATCCCATTTTTTTGTAGACTAGAAAAGGATTCAATAAGTGGCTAAAGCAGTCACAAAACAATTTATAAGTATCTTTATTCATGTTGGCCTGGCATGTACCTCTCTACTAAGATTCTGCTCCATTTTATTGCAGAGTAAACAAGTGTGGTCCACAACAAAGACCTGTGGCAAATAATCTTACTATAATTCATGATTTGTCTGTCTGTCTGTTTACTATTTCCGCCAAGCTGACTGGGCCAAGTGTCCTGAAATTTTCACAGGAACACTGCCCCCATTTAAGGAGAATGCAGTAAAGATTAGGGCTAAGGCAAAGGTACATTAAATAAACTTTCCTATTCATGAGTGACCACTAAATATTTCCAGAGGAAGTTGTGGTGCAACATAATATTTACTAAGTGAGGCCAGCAAATTAATTTTTCTCTTCAAAGGAGGGAATAATTGAAGGGTATTTCTCTAGTTAATATAATATTTATTAAAACAGTGTTCTAGACCAGGCAAAATAATTGTTTAGAACATTAAGATGAGGTCAAAGTTGTGGTAAGATTGACAACTCCTGTGCTACAATACAGTAAAAAAACAAAAACAAAAAAAACAACAAACAACAACCTTAGCTGTAACCATAGGTTACAACAAACTTGCGTTTCCATACAGAAACCAATTTGTTAAAAAAAATCCATTCTTGAGAAAAATGTATGCCCCCCCCCCCCCCCCCCCCCCCATTGCAAGTATTCCTAGACCTGTGTGCCACAGGTAAAAAGGGATACAAAACAATATATAATAAGTACCTAGCCCAAGCCCAACAACAAATTTTCTAACCAAGAAAAAAAGTTCTTCTAGACCTAAAATCCACATATTTGAGAAAATCACTCTTTTAATTGGTAATGTTGTTAGGCCATGGTAAGGAGTGCATGAATAAGAATCACCAGACCCTGACACTGGAATATACAAATCTTCCTATATTTGAAAGAAAGCTTGTACAGATGTGCTAGAAATTAAGCACAGTTGGTTTTTGTTTTTTTTTTTTTCGGTGAGGTTTGGAATAAAACTGAAGAGTTGGTTAAAAAAAATTTATTATTTTTTTTTTTTTAATTCCTGTAGGGGAGGGCTCAATTTCATGCAAGCTGCATTGTGAGTACTACAAAGCACAATTATTTACACACAAAGTGGAAGTCAGCAAAATTGTGTCAAAACCCCCTTCACTTTTCTTTTTCTTCTTCTTTAGCCTTGTAGGTCCAAAGTGTCTGGGAGGAGATATTGAACAAACAACCAAACTCATACTATAGTAAGCTGCCTTTGTTGCCTCCATTGGTAGGACTGGTGCCCTGCTAGTAAAGATTAAGTAATGACAGCAAGAATGGCAAAACAAGGAAATGTTGCACAGCAAAAGAGAAGAAATTATATATATATATATATACACATACATACTCCCAACACAACCACAATGTAATATCAACTATAATAATCAAACCACAAAGAAATATCAACATTGGCATCCAACCACTATTAGATTAAGAATTTCCCTGAACAAAGATTGGCAGGAATCCATGAAAAAGTTAACTCGGAAAATGTTATTCCTTGAAAGACTAAACATTCTGGGAACCATTTCCTTGAAAGACTAAACATTTTGGGAACACTTTCCATCGGACACAGCCAATGATGTGAACATCAACAAAATTATTGGGAACTGTACCAACAGCAGCTAATAAATGGCTTGATCCACAGCAAACAGCTGCTACCACAAGGCCGTCATTTTAAAGAGTCCAAAAGCAATCCTCCCCTCCCCCCCCCCACCACCAAATGAGTTTGAACAGCAAGTAGATAGGTTCACTAGCAATCAGTAAGCTTCAATATGTTCTAAGAGGGTTAAAGGGCCACTATAAGTTTTGTACCAGGCTTCAGCTTTCATAGGTTTTGTTCCTTCACACATAAAGTGCATTTGTGACAACACTTCTTGTAATCTGCCATAAGTACATGATAAGTAGGAACAAACAAGTAGAACTTGAGGATCCTTATAATATATATATATATATATATATATATAATAATAATAATAATAATAATAATAATAATAATAATAATAATAATATATATATATATATATATATATATATAATAAAATAAATTAAAAAATAAATAAATAAAAGAAGAGAGAAGATAATCTGACATTCTTATTAAGCTGGCAGTACATTGTGACAGTAATTTCTTGTAACAAAGTATCAAATCATGCATTTACCTAAATTTATCTGAGTCCAATGCCCCGAAGCATTCCTTGATCCATTTAGTAAATCATTACATCTACCAATACACAAATACTCTACCACAAATAACGTCATCAAGGGTGGTTTCATAGGTCCGGTAGTTTCGGCAATTGCCTGACTACTTTTTGGTTCCTTAGGAATGGACGATATACACATACATAGCATCCTAATGCAATTAAACAATTTATTGATGCTTTTAATTCACCAGGATAGAGCTATCGATTATGATGAAGCCACGGTGGAATTTGTCTTGAAGGAGAAAACAGAATACAAGCAGTTAAAAGCTTTTAAAATGTTTGGCTAGGTATCATTTACTATATTAACATTTCATAATGACAGTGCATGCACCTGGTTACGACTTAGTGCGAAATAAATTTTATATCAAAGGAAATAATTAAATTTGTCCTTTTTAATAAATTGTGAAGGCTACAATTATATTCCTCCTACATGACTAGTTTAATCTTACACTTCAGTAAGCATTAAGTCAGACAGGTGTTCCTCAGTGAATATATGGTGGGCTTGGTCAATTCAATTAGCATAGTTTACTCTGGCTCACCTAACCACTTTAAAATTGGAGCAACCATCACCTGGTCATCTTTTTTACATTGAATTGTAGTTGATGTTGATCTCAATTCCAGGAAAACCAAACACCTCTAAACAGAGATATAGACAGTCCAAATCTATATTTCACACACTCTGCTGACTAATAATTACTTCTCTCTACAAATGATCTCGCCAAAAATAGTTTGAGTGTGCTGTACCTATTTTTTCCTATCTGTATATAGTTCCTCAAACAATAAAAGTGAATATATAAGTTAATACAAAATTGTGATATTATATTGGCGAAAAACAAATAATTTTGTGTTTCTTACAATAATTTCTATAAATGTTACGATAATTAGTGATAAATTAGATTTTTTTTCTTCCTCCTTTCCCTTTGGATTCATACATCTGATACTTGCAACAGTTGGGTACTGATGAAGACCACCCATTGCACTGTGTCAACCCTAAGAAATTGCTTCCATCAAGCATTCCCCTCCAAGCCTCAGACGCCATATATATATATATAAATTTCTAAACAGATGAATATCAGAATAGTGAATTATCCTATGGATAATGATAAAATTACTTGAATTTACTCTCCGGTGGTGGACTAGGAGTGCCTATTATGTAAAGCATCATGTGCTCAGAGCAGATCTGCAATAGCCTCAGGAATTTCAACCTACTCCTCCATAGAGTAAAGGTCTTTTCAAAGCTCTGCAGAGGTAAATTACTCTCATATTGTGGCCTGGAATCTGCTGAGAGATCAGACAGAAGACTTTTATCCACTTTTACTAAACATGGTTGTTCAGGCAAATTGGTTGCCCTCCTACACAGCAGATAGCAACCAGCAACCACTGTCTAAGTAATGCCCTCTAGCACAGACCCTCTATTGTCAGAGTGTTAGGCAACCCTGAAATTTCAAAAATAGTGGACATTAATATTCATGCTTTTCTCCATAAGTTGACGGCAGATGTTAGGTTCTATTTTTGCAAAAACAGTTAGTTGGAACAGCACCACCATAACAAAAATGGTATGGACTGTGCTTGGATAATAATATCTTTAAAATTTTCAATTCTGTTTCCTCATCTCCAATTGTAAACCATTAGCAGAAATTTCCAGGTTCCACTTTTCCTCATTCACGCATATGTGGATATGTATGTATTTATTTATATTGCATGTTTATCCATCCACATTACCACCAAAGCAAATGTAGCTAACTCTTCAGGATTGATACATCTCACACCAACTATGTTTTTTAATAGCCAATACATGTGTGGGCCACTTGGCCATACATCTTTCTTTGTGTGTGTGAGTCTATAATGCCAAAGTGGTACTTAATAGAAATCCTTGGACCTGACATCTAAAACTTGGCAATATCACACATAATTACTCTGAAAGAGACATAGATTGGGTCCCACCTGGCCACACAATCCTCTGGGAGTGTCAAGCTAAAATTACCAAAAAAATGGTACTTGGCCAAACTCTTGGACATGGACTGGGTCATATTAGGCCACACGTTAATGTGGGCATATCATTATATTCCCGGCAACACCGGGTATACCTGCTAGTTCCACATAAATTGTTCATATCTGCTAAGTTTCATCAAAATTCTTTCAGCCATTTGGCCAACTACAGGTAGACACTTCACTGCAAATACCATACGAGAAAATAACAAATCTTTCCCTGACTGTTTGGGAGGACAGTACCTTTCATAACTTTAATTCACATCTATTTACCACTAGGATAGCACATCAGATCAAAGCTGCTTAGAAAGTGGTGGAGAATGCTATGGCTCATATTTGAAAAACATTACATTCCGGCTTGAACCAGATGGTACATAATTAGACATCACACTTGAAGCATGTCTGATGTTTGTCATGGTTATATTAAGAGAGAGAATATGGTCAACAACAACAATAATAAGAGTGTAATCATATTACAATGGAGCTCAATAACGTCTCTTGGCATGTTCTAATCTCTGCCTTCTCCTCCCACTTTCTAAACTGATTTTAATTAAACTTTAGTGGACTGGTGGTGTCTTTGGATATCATGCAGAGGCCACCAGGTCAGCCTTCTGATATTATTTTTGCCATTCTTTTTGACCACGTCTTTGAAGACAATCTTCTCTTCTTTTTAATTTTTGAGACCATTCAAAAAATTTTTTTTATATAAAACAACAAAGAACAAAAAAAAACAAGCATGATCTTGATAAGATTTTTTTAATGCATTTTAAAGACAGGTAAAATAAAGTCAAGCCTATTTGTGAAAGAAAAATGAAAGGGTTAACAATACACAACATATAATGTATCCAAAGAAGAGTATAACAAAAGAGCAAAATTTTTCTTACAAAAAATTCTCAAAAAAATTTTTTTTTCTAATACAGGTTGAAGATGCCAGAGAAGTGATCTACCAGGTAGTGTTTTACTGGTAAATAACAACAATGTCAGTTTTTCCTCTGTTAACTTTTCCTGACATTGCTCGGTACAGGTACACCACAATTAAATATCCTACATATATTACACTCCTTGGCTTTTTCTACATACATCACAAAAATATAAGTAGAATTGAACTTTAAACTGTGCATTTAATTAGTGATGCTACCTCAAATTTATATCAAACGTACATTCATATAAAAATATATTATAACAGATCCTTTGGTTCAAAATCATTGACCAGGGCAACCAACATCAAATTATGTTTCAAAAAAAGTAATTCCACTACTACATAGTGAAGGACATGAACTCAATACAAAAACTCATCTTAACTCAATCCCTAGATTACAGTGTGTCACATGATACCAAAAGCTATAGTGCACCTATATAATCATAGTGCTGCCAACTCCCACAGTTTCATTGTATGTCACACCATTTTTGCATGAATCTCCAGTTCCCACTATTTCTCTACCAGGTCACATGGTTTCCTAATTAAAATTTTTCTTCTCTTAAAATGAAGAATACAGCAATCAAAAAATCAAAATGATGAATTTAAAAATTTCAAAGTGTGTGTAGTGGGCACATTTCTTCAATTTTGATAGAGCTATCAATACAATAGGAAAAAAAAGGAGGAAATCATTGTCAAGCTTAAGGTGGGTAGTATGGTTTGTTAATTTTGAAAAAGGGAGAACTCAGAAGGGAGGTGGCTGGCTAAGCAGGCAAAAATGAAAAATTCCATTGGACCAGTTGTAATGAAATGATGAAAGGGATAACAGACATAAACAATTCAAAACATTGAAAGAAATCATGGCAAAATAAGGCTTTCTGGAGTGAATAGGTGGTTGCGTATTTCACAATAATTATTGTCTGGGGAAAAAAAGGTTCACAAATTTGACTAGGGACCTGCTATGCAGGTGAAATGAGGAACAATTGTTCACAGAGAAGGGGGAGAGAGAAGGAAGTATATGTTCATACTCTGAAGGAGGCGAAAGCCTGCACAAATATCTCCATATTTTTGGTCCATTTCCAGGTTTTATTTTAGTAAATTTTTGAGAACCTCCAGATATCTGGAAGTCTAATTATGACATACAGTAAACTAGAAATTGCAAAAGTTTGTCTATCACTGCATTGATTTATGGACCAATAATCTGAGTAACCCTTTGCTATAGAGCAGGAAACCTGGCTAGAATCCCAAGGTACAGAAAGTTAACTAACAGATATTTGCAGTAGCTACAAGTAAAAAATTTAAAAAAAAGAAGAAAAAAAAAAGAAAAAAAAAGAGATAGAACTCTGTTTTTTTATTACATAGTATATATTATTGCAAACATACTTCTCCAGTGCCATCTATCCAAATATAAGTGGCCATGACATTGCCAGGTGAGGGCAGTTTCATGTATTTTTCATGGACACTGTTATCAAGCCTGTGAGCCATCGTATTCTGGTCTGCACCGTAGTTGATAGAGCGTGAAGAGATGAAGCCAGTCTTTACTAGAGCTGCGGGAATATGAAGTAGGTTATTCTGCAATATGCTAAATGTAAAAAATTACGGTTTTTACTCACCTCGTTTGAAGCTGGAAAACCTGCTCCAGCAAGCCACGCGCGTGCAGGCAAAGGTCATCACGACTGTGCACTGGTGAAAGACTGAAGTGGGCCAATGAGCAAATGGACAAAAAAACATTAAATCACAGCATATATTTTTAGCTGGGTGTGGCATGTACACGTGCTTGCGAGCTGATTTCAGAGGTGACTGGGAAAGGTCTGCATGCTTTCTGAACCTAACGCTTTCAAGGCTTCGTGCTCACTGTGATGTCAATCCCCAAGTCCGGTATGCAGAGCTACCACAATGAAACTTTTCCCTTTGAACCATGTTTGCAAGTTGTAGCTTGCATTCCCCCCCCCCCCCCTTTCCTTTTTAAGTTTCTTAAAAAAGAAATCTCAATGGCAGAAGTTAATTGTGAGATACATCGTACATGGATTAATGGACAAATAATGATGAGGTGCAAGCAGATGATTATGAAACATGAATTAACGGACAAATTGTGATGTGAAAGTTTAGAGAGGATTGTTGCAAGGGATAAGATAGCTTTATTAGGGTACAACTGTTTGATTAAGCTGTTGAAGGGGCAAGGAGAGGAAGATGTTCTAATATGGAATGAAAGAGGATACGATTGGAACTAATGCTGGGTGGATGATGTCAGAAGAAAAATAAATGAAGTTATTACTTATTTTATAGAGTACAGAACAGAAGCTTGGCTTGGCTACACTTGCTTGAAAGAGCAGTGAGTTGATGAAGGAAAGGAGGGCCAATGGAGTAGTCTGAGTCCAGGGTGAGTGCATACCTTAAGGGGGGAAGTGCTGAACTTGTTCCAGCAACTTTGAGTTAATAGAACAAGGGGGCTCTCATACAGTGGAGCAGTATAGGTGAGAGAGAACTAGTGCAATACAAAGTGAGAAAAGTGAACCAATAGGAAGGTGGTGGTGGTAAGTTAATCCAACTGTTTTCCTGGACTGATGTGTTATGACCATAAGAGGTTTGAAGTAATAGTTACACCAAGGTATTTGTTGGATCGAAGGAGCTCAAATGGAGTATCATTAAGGACAAGTGCAGGTAGAGGCATTGTTGAGACTGTTGAGACCGAATATTTTGGAGTCTTTATCGTGTACTTGCTTTTGTTCACCAGGATGTAATTAGTGATATATCTATCGCAGTGAGTGAAAGGTAGATTTAGAGGTGGAGTAGAATAGGATTATCATCATGTGTCTCAATCAAACAAATATCAGAGATGTTTCTCCAACAGTTTGACACACACTTTAGCTGCTGGTGTGTAGTCAGCCAGATCAATTGTAGTGCAGCGGGATTCGAGGAGTGGGTAGGTTAGCACATGAGGAATGTCCTGTGGAGTGTGGCCACACATATGAGGAGGATATCATCACCATAGATAATTAATATGGAAGAGGGTGAGAGTGCAAGTTTGCTGATGTCATTGATGCATAAGATGGGGAGAGGACCAGGAATGGATCCTAGTGGAATTCCAGAGAATGTGTGGCATAGGGAGGAGAGAAAACCAGAAATAGTTACGCTTTGTGTACGAGCTGTGAGGTAGGAACATAACCAACACAGAAGATGGGAGGGAAGAGATTGAGAGTCGATACATCTAGAAAAGCAGTACATACGGAATTATTCTTATTAAAAGAGGAAAACCAAGAATTTATTAAAGATAGGAGAGTAATTTCAGCGGAAAACCAGTGTGGAAGCAGAATTGACAATTAGATAAATGTTTTGTTTTGTGACATGATTTCGCAAGTAATCAATGAGGTGATGTTCAAAAACTTTGTAAATCTGTGAGAGAAGACATGGAGCATAGTCAGCAGGCAAGGTTGAGGGAAGAGATATTTTGGGAATTGGAACAATTAATGAGTGCTTCCAATTAGTGGATAGTACTCCAGTTGAGAGGGAAAAGTTTAATATAAGAGAGGTTTGAATATGGAAAAGGCAGTGTTTTAAGCATGGAAGCAGAGATGGAGTCAGAGCCTGCAAATTTATCAGAAGGGATGCAGAATAGAAGATAGGCAATCTTATCAGGTTTGCAGAGTATAACCATTGGACAGGGGAATCCTAAACGTGGCTTATGGTTCCTCCAAGCCATTGGACCAAGTAAACTGGCTTAAAAAGACTGGGAGTTTTACATGCATGAGCATTGACTACTAGAACTAATAGACTCAACATTACCAAAAAGGGCTTTGCCCTATGGGGCTGAAAAATGTAATCCAACAAAAATATTTTTAAACTCCTTTTTTTTCTGGTTGTAATCGATAATTTTTGTATACATTTTAAGTGTAACATCCTTAGATCATTAGATGTTGTGGTTAACTATCTGCAAAATTACGTCAAAATCGTTCAAAAGTGCTGAATGTGATGAAATAAAACATCAAACATACTTTATTGTATAGCCATATTGTTCTAGGTATATTGTGTGTGTTAGTGTAGAGTGCTGCTCTTTATTACTTTGTAGCTTCTGCTTTTTCCTAGGGTCCCCCTGTCCTTTTCTCCTCCTGGCTGGTGTCCCTGTCTGTCCCTTTGAGCTTTTGGTGGATTTTAGACATGATATCATTGGCAAGGTTGCTGCTGAAGCAGTTGAACAGGAACTCTGCCACGAGTGGCAGTAACTCTTTCACTAACAAGTGTCCACTGTCACATGCCTCGTTCTGGCCTCCTTGGTAATCACCTGGAAGACCTTCCAAGCAACATCACAGGCAAGAAACTTGACTTCCTATCAAGGTCACCAAAACTATGTACACCTGGCTCATATCAACTGTCAGGCTGACAGCCTGCTCGGTGGGTGCCTTGAGTCCTTTGTTCAAGGTTTGGTCATCCACAAGCACATGTCGGCAGTGTCAAACACTGGGTCCATGACGCTGGGTCCATGACGCTGGGTCCATGACGCTGGGTCCATGACGCTGGGTCCATGACGCTGGGTCCATGACGCTGGGTCCATGACGCTGGGTCCATGACGCTGGGTCCATGACGCTGGGTCCATGACGCTGGGTCCATGACGCTGGGTCCATGACGCTGGGTCCATGACGCTGGGTCCATGACGCTGGGTCCATGACGCTGGGTCCATGACGCTGGGTCCATGACGCTGGGTCCATGACGCTGGGTCCATGACGCTGGGTCCATGACGCTGGGTCCATGACGCTGGGTCCATGACGCTGGGTCCATGACGCTGGGTCCATGACGCTGGGTCCATGACGCTGGGTCCATGACGCTGGGTCCATGACGCTGGGTCCATGACGCTGGGTCCATGACGCTGGGTCCATGACGCTGGGTCCATGACGCTGGGTCCATGACGCTGGGTCCATGACGCTGGGTCCATGACGCTGGGTCCATGACGCTGGGTCCATGACGCTGGGTCCATGACGCTGGGTCCATGACGCTGGGTCCATGACGCTGGGTCCATGACGCTGGGTCCATGACGCTGGGTCCATGACGCTGGGTCCATGACGCTGGGTCCATGACACTGGCCTCTTTGTTCACCAATAAGTTGATGCAGTCATCACAGACTCCCATGTGAACTTCTTGGGCTCTGGTACCTCACTCAATTCCTCTACTACCCTGTCCTGTTTGGTTAAATCATAGCTAATCTTTATTTGTTTGTTGTTGCTGTATTTCAATTGCTCTGGTATGGTGGCTACTGTTGCTTCAAGTCTTTTTCACAAAAATTTGTCTGCAATTGAAGAAACATCATTTACTTGAAAATATGAAATTAAATTCATTTTTTGGTGATAACATATCATAATGAAGATTAAGATATATTACAAGGCAGTGGATGCCCAATTGGTACTGGTCTCCATAGGTATGTCTTAAACAGCCAACAAAAGAGTGGTGCCTTAAATTTAATGCTTAGTGTGGTTAAATTTGTCCACCAAAAATTCCATTTTGAGTAGCCTTAGTCCCCTACATATTTGTGATAGCTTGTCTTGGATCAACTAGTATACTATTTTAAGAACCCCTAGGATACCACTTCTTTCATTCGTCAATGTTTGCTAATGTTCATCATAAGACCAGCTCCGTTGAAGTGAGCCGGAGCTCTCATTTCCTTGTCCAGGTTTTTCAAGCCAGACAGGCCTCCTGGAGGACAGTACTTTGGGCAGTCATAAATAATATTGTCTGCAGTCTGCTCATTGTGGCTGCATTCACAGCTAAGGTCCCCCCTCAAGCCATATTTTTTCATTGTCAGGCCGTAATGCCCAACCCCAATTCTGATTTGGTTCAATGTAGTCCACTCTTTTCTAGTCAGGTCTTCTACAGGGATGTCATCTGGGTCGTCAATGAATTTGTGCAACATAGATGGTGGGGATGCACTCTACAGTGACTTCCATGTGCTATTTACCCATTCATTCTTGGATATGCCTTCAGGGACTGCAGAGAGCAACTGATAAGCAAGCTCTGAAAAGGGGCAGTGGAACTTTAGTCGCTGCTGCTGACTTGGTTTGTGATGACATCATGAAGGAGGTGTGAGTCATTGTTTAGTGCTTTTTGGGCGTGGTTCAGTGTAGCAGCATCTCTCATAAGTGCAGAGGGGCTATTCCTGCAAGAATTGGCAGTTGGTTTTCAGGGATGGCATGCAGGCAGCCGGAGATATTCTGTAATGCTTCATGGATGGTAGTGTCTATCCTTGAGGTGTGCCTGCTTCTACCCCATGCAGGGGCACAGTACTCTGTGGCAGAGAACACCAGGGCCTGGGTTGACAATCGCAGTGTCTTCCTAGCAGCTCCCCACGTTGTTCCAGCTAGGCAGCGAATTAAGGCAATCTGAGCAGAAATTTTTTGGTTCACACCAACTAGGTGTTCTTTAAAAGTCGGTGATCTGTCAAGCTTTACACCGAGGTATGTGGAGACATTCTGAAACTGCAATCTGTTGTCAACTGTGACATTTAGTTGGTGTTTGGCCTGCCTGTTATTTAGGTGGAAGCTTGCTGACATAGTCTTCGGCATGCTAAGAAGTAATCTCCAGTTCTTCAGGTATGATGACAGTCATGGTTAAGGCCTCTTTCGACTCTGGACCAGGAAGGGTTGCTAAGTAGGATGGCTAGGTTATCTGCATATCTGTACTTCTTGGATTCAGTGGTTGGAAGATCATGGATGTAGATGTTTAATAACATCAGTGCCAAGACTGAGCCTTGTGGAACCACATTTCTTAGACGCCTCAACCTACTGTGTTGCCTGTTGTTAGTGTGGAGGATGAAACTGCAGTTGCTCACCATTTCCATGATGAATTTCACTATATGTTTGTCCAGGATGGTTTTCAGGAATACCGCACTAGCCTTTTTCCCTGCCTGGAAGCTGTCCTCAATATCCTGGGTGAGTAAGGTGACCTGGTCTGTTGTTGATCTGCCGTGGCGGAAGCTGGGTTGCTCTTTAGGTAGTTGCAGATCTATCACTGGGTAGTGGTGAGTGTGAAGTATACGTTCCATAATTTTGAAGGGAACGCACAACAAAGCAATTGGGCAGTAGCTCTTTGGGTCATCCTTTGGCTTGTTTGGTTTTGCCAGTGCGATAACCTTAGAGCGCGCCATATTTTCGGGAGTTTGCCGGAACCAAGACAGAATGAAAGGAACTGACAGAGCCATTCATCTGCATCCCTCCCCTTGTTTTTCATAAACTCTGGGTGAGTACGATCAAGTCCAGGGGCTTTGGCATTTTGGAGGTGGGCAATGGCATTTTGTAATTGTTCTCTTGTGATTGCTCTGAGAGATTGCAGTCTGGACTATGATCAGGTATTTTGCTCAGCCTGATGACTTCAGCTGATGTTCTTCTGGCAAAGTCCTTATCGATGTTTTCAAATTTGCCATTCTTTTAGCAGCTGAGAGGCTATTGAGTTAGCAGAGATGGAGCACTGTGATGGTAAGGATCTCCTTCCTGTTAACTTATTGTTTGCCATGCTCTTCTGCTAGAGTGTGTGAAATCCATTAATTCCACAGTTTCTGTCCATCTCTCCTTCCGTTTCTCGTCCAGCCTTCCGAGGAAAGCATTAGCTGCTACCTTCCTCTGTTCTGGGCTTTGTGCTTCATCATGCGCTTGTAGCAGATCCTCACACTCTTCATCCCAGCATGGGATATAGAGTTTATGAAAGCCTCTTGGAATATTCTTCTTTGCAGCTGCAAGAAGGATGTTGCAGTAGGCTTCATAAGCACTGTTGATGTTTGATGGATTAGGAGTTGGCAAATCCTTGGTGGCTGTTGTTACTGCCTGCTTAAACCCTGCCCAATTTGCTTTGCGGAAGTTCCATCTTTTGACAGGTTTTCCATCCACTGGTTGGATCAGTGATTGAGTTGTGATCAAGGAGGGCCGATGCTATGAGTGAGGGAATCTACTCAGTGTTTCTCTAACTGGTAGAGCCGCGTTGCTGTCAAGCTTAGCAAATGCTAAATCCAGGTTGGTGTTGGTATTCCAGGGGCGGGAGGAAAATGTGTGAGGTTCTTTTGGATCATACAGTAGAGTTGCTTCAATGGTGGATGACCACTCCACAAGGAATTCTCCGTCATCATTAGTGGTCCTGTAGCCCCAGTTAGTATGTCGACTACTAAAGTCACCTGCATATATCGCAGGAGTAGGAGCATTGGGAAGTGATGACTGGTTAAATCTACTTGAAGGTGATTTGTACACATTCACAATGTTGATGCTATTTACTTTCGTGGATATCCATTCCACTTCTGCATCTTCTGCTGACTGAGCACATGCACTCCATGAGACATCAGCATGAACAAACGTTGCAAAACCGTGATGTTTGCTATTGATATGTCCTGTCAGTACGAATCCTGGGATCTTTAGGGTAGAAGGATTGACCTTGTGAGTTGCCTGCATAAGGATAGCTGTTTGCCTTTTTGGTATAGGCAATTCACTCAATAGTTTCTAGCTTGGCAGAGATGAGTCTTTTGATGTTGAGCTATAGAATGACAAAACGTCAGTGACTTTCGACTGCTATTTCGGTCACCACCCTGAAAAGGGCGTGAGGGTTAGGGTGGCATCTTTGGTTGGTGTCACCTCTGTTGATGTGAGTAGTTGGGCCTTGTTGATGTCAGATTAGCATGGTTGACTTGGTAAAGACATTAGTTTCGATTTTGATTGCTACTTGTAGGAGAGGCAACCTTGTCCTACTGGTAGAGAATATCTTCTGAGTGATCTGTTCAGTCTTCTGTATAGTATTTACTCTCCATTATTTTTTTTAATATTTTGTTTTATTTATTTGGAATGCATTTTGTTTAGCAAGGGTCTGAAATGACATATGGACAAGGTAAGATACGAGTTAGCAGGTAAGCAGACAGAGACAGTTACCATTAAAACCTCTTTCTTCAGAGAATGAAGCAGTTATTTTAGGCAAAACAACCAATCCATACCAAATTCCAAAATAATTTTTAAAAATTTAAAAAAATCATCTTCCTTCCTAACAAATTCCCAACCACTCTCAAATTTTTGCCAAGAGCAGCAACACAACTTTGGGCTCTGCAAAGCAGCTGCTCCATTAGTCAGCTAGGAATAGCTTTTTTTGTTGCTTTTGCTAGCTATATCCCAATGGTCTTATCAATATTTACTAACCACACTATTAAGGTAGAGTTTGATTTTTATTGTTGTTTTTAATATCCTTTTGGCTGATGCTTCAAAATTGTAGAAGTGTATTGTGGGCACACATACACACACTAATTACATATAAATATATTTTAATTGAAGTTCATGTAGTTGTGTGTGTGTGTGTGTGTGTGTGTGCGTCCTTTCAGTGTTTTCTTTGGTTTTTTACTTTTAGATGTCTTGATGGAAATTTTGTTCTTTTTTATTTCATTTTGTCCATTTTTTTTTAATAGCTAGCTTTTATAAACTTGTAAGCTGTATCTAAGTAATAATAAGTAAACAAATGTGTTAAAATTATTTCATGCATTTTAAGTGGTTATTATAAATTTTTTTTTTTTTTTTTTTTTTAATTTTATTTACCTTATGATTGATTCTCTGGTGTTTCTTTTTTTTTTTTTTTTTTTTTTTTTTTTTTTTTTTTCTTGTGCACATTCTCAGCTTGGGTTTAGAACTAAGATAGTTATATTTAGTTCTATTTACTTATATTTATGTGAGGAGTAAGTTTTCAAAGTTTATAAGCTGGAGCAGTCCTTTCAACTGCACTGGCCCTGCCAACATGAATGCTCAGAAAATAACTGGCCATGCCAACACTAATACTCAGATAATTAATTTAAGAAGGAAAAAAAAATTTTAATGTGATAGATTGAAATAGTTTTCTTCAAATTACCGAACACCATTTAATTCAAGTTGCAAACTGTGGTTTTCCTTTTTCAATATAGCACTACTCATGGCAAATTCAAGGCTTGATGGATATTTTCTCTTTCTCAGCCATTGGTACCAAAAATAACCAATTTTAGTGGGAACTGAAGAAGTCCATGTGCCACAAACAAACATACATAGGAGGCCTTCAGAATCCAGCTGTTGGATTTTAATATTGGCAAGTTACTCTCCTGATCAAGTTGTTTATGTAAGCCAAGTTGTCTCTAGGTGTAAGGGTTTGGCAGTACAGCAAAGTTGACACTGGTTGAGAGCAGAGTATTATTAAAATAATCAACACTAACAATTCAAAACATATAAATCATTTCATGATAAATTATGTCAAACAAAAAGCTTGAAAATGCCTTCTTGGATGGACTTGAACAATGCCCTACAAACTTCATCCACAGGTATTGGTTCCCATAGTGCACGTCATTGGGAAAGATCTCACAAATGTTCCTCACTCATAGTAAACCTCAAATAGGTTGTTATTATTCTCAGAAGAGAAAACGACCTTTCTACCTGAGCACTAAAAATAAGCTGTGTGCAAGCAATTACTGGGAAGCAGTAAATATTAGGAAATAAATCCTTATCATAAGAACCAAAAGCTAGGGGTAGATTACCTGGTAAGTGAGATTCCATACTAGGAAGATCAAATTAATCCTCGTTTCCAAACCAGAGATCATTCCACTTACCAAGTTCATATCTCAGTGGCATTGATTGGAAAAATTTTTTTAAAAAATCGCCTTCCCAATGAAGTATACATTTTTGTAAACACACACTACAGAGAACTGAATCTGTCTTAGAAGTTCTTCTTATAATAATAGAGGGTACAAGAAGGAATCAGTCCATTAGGACATTCATTTTCTGAAAATCAGTCCTTGACCCAGGGGAGATTGCAGTAGAGAGATGGCCATTCCTCTATTGTAGTGCTCCTGTGGGCTCTCACTTAGGGTATTAGCATATACAGTTCCTCTAATGGCTCTGGCTTTCTGGAAACACATTCAAAACACTAATGGCATTAGCAAGTGAAGGGATCTCAGAATTGGACCAGGAGCTTAATATTTCATCCATGCTACATCAAATAGATATGATATTTTCATACTGGAATCTAACATCTTGTATGCATCAACATCATGCTCTTGTTTCTACATTGAAGCCAATAACTTTACTTTATGAAGAGTTTTTTTTTGTTACAATAAATATAGCAATTGTTTGAAAAAAAGAAAGAGAAGACTTCAAACCTTAAGCTTTCACTCCTGTTTCTCTGTCCCAATTCCAGCTTTTCATATCTAAAAGCTAATTTTGATACTTGGAGACAAGTTCAAAAACTACAGACTGTTTTTTTGTGTGGTTTTGTCCTCAAAGAATTTTTTTTTGTTAGTAATCATAGATTAGATACTAATTAATAGTATTGGTATAATTGACATTCCAGCTATAATTTAGAGCTCAACAAAAGGCTTGTCCACACTAGAGCAATGAGCTTGGGTTGTAAATCAAAGCTAGAGTGTAAATTACATATCTTTTCTTGATTATAATTGTTGATTGACTAAACAAAAGCAGTTCTTTAAGAACTAAAAAAACAAAAAACAAAAAACAAGAAAAAAAGGGGGGGGAGGGGGTTTGCAACCCCCACCCCTGCATCTTCCCTTGAATGATTGACTTTCATAAAAATTATAATCTTACACAATTTTCCTTGCTTCACTCGCAACACAACATTTGATATAGCTATTGCAACGACACTTTACCCACTTCCTTTCTACAGTTTTCTGCCAGATCAACAGTTGCAACATTTTTGACTCACCTCAAAAGATAGTAATAAATGTAGCTAAATAATTTACAACTTAAGCATACCTATACAGTTTCTTTCCCCCCCCCCCCCCCCCCCATCATTGTTGGTGCAATTAGCTAGAATTCATTATCATATAATTATTACCAACCTATACCATGGGAAGTACAATTCTTTTATTCGATCAGGTTGAGAGCGGAGAAGTTCAATTAATGACGTAACCAAGCAAAAGAAATTTTGAAAAAAAACTGATTAGGTCTGAAGGAATTGAGAGAAGATAAAGATTGTACAATAGTGTGCGTGTGTTTCCTAGAAGTGTTTCAGAACTCTACCGCATAAACTAAGTGTCACTATGTCTGGTATATTTGATAGTTACGAGCAACAGTTCTCCACCATTACTGCTGACATAACAACCAGGATAGGAAAGATACCCAATCTCACCGGTAGTAAGTGAATAGCAATAATGTACTCCAACAATATGGGATGTGGCACTGAATGTTGGAAAGAGCAGAATCTTTGTAGAGTTGAAAGACCAGCACTGTCTCAAGTGAAGTGGGTGATACACTGGGTCAGTTGGGTCACTTGAAAATATTAAAGTTGATTTTTTTCTGTACTCAGCTTTAGTGGTTCCATTTGCCAGCAGTAATTAAAAAGTGATGAATTCAATTGAGTATACAACACCCACTCCAAATTGAGTGCTATCCAAACTAGCCTGTGCTTGCTTTCTGATTCATGCACCTCCTAGGGTAGCCTGGGGGTGGCTAGGGCTATATCAGAAGAAATATTATTCAAATATAAGTGGAAATGTTTGATTTCCTGTGTTTAGTTTCTCTAAAACAAGCTTGTAAATGCTTCCCACACTTATTTTGAGAAAAGATAAGGATGACATTATTTATTCCCATGGTGATTATGTTATTACACAGTATTAATGATGGTAAGGATCATCATGTTGTGTTTTATATGTATATATATATAGCACCTGCTTAGTCAACAATGTAGGCACAAAGCCACAATATGGGAAATATGGTGTGTGGTCACAATGATGTTGTTCTGGTCAAGGACATTATCTGTGTTGTCAAGAGAGTGCTGCTTGTCTGTCTATTTGCCTCACCTTTACCAAACCGGTATGATATGCAAGCTCGAGGAAACCCTTAACAGAAAACATGCCAATGTTCTAATTTACATATTTTTTACTTAATTCAGGATGCAATCACATTTTTGACATGTAATTATCATAGCTGAGAAGAAAACAGCAACAGGAGTTGTACAAGGAAACATTGATGAAGCTGGAGAGCTGGTGAGTTGCATACTGGTGACTGTGTGTCTCTGAGTGCATGGATGACATGTGTTTACATTGTGAGTGAACTGGTGGGGGGGGGGGGAGAGCATGTCTCATTGTCGTGTTGAACTAGAGTAATGCGAGGAGGCAGTTGGCACTATGACCTGCAGCGCAGACAGCAGTGCGCGCACGCGCACACACACACACACACACACACACACACAACATACACTCACACACACACACACACACACACACACACACACACACACACACACACACCACATACACTCATACATATAAATACTCTCTTGCATAACACACAAACCTATCAACGATAAAACATACTTATAGCTATCCTTGTCACCATTGACATCTTGCATGTTATTTAGTGTTGTGTTTCAAGCTCATGCAATAGCCATTAGTACATGTAGCCCTCTCACATTGGCCAGTGTTTATTAATTGCTCATGTGTGTATCAATATGAACTTTATGCATATGGACTCTCTGCTCATGAATCCTGTTATGATGTTGTATTAGTTGGAGCAGATGGAGTTGGAGGTCCACGAAATGGCCCAGGGGGTGCGCCCCCAGCTAAACCTGAGGCTGCAGAAATACCGCGAGGAATTGAGGAGACTTGTCCAGGAATTTGTTAGTTGAACTAATTAGGAGTGAACTAATTCACAGAGTATTGTAGGGCTCTGTTCACCTCTGTTCACCTCTGTTCACCTCTGTATTGATTGACATAGGTCCAATCCCAGTTATGATGTAACAACTGTTTAACTTTAACCTTTGTCTTGTGATCTGTCCCTTACCTCTGCAATGTTTGGTGTCACAGTCTTCCATCTTTAAATTCGGCACTAGTATGCACCTATGTAAGTGGGTTTGACCACTGCACTTTCACATGAATCAGATTCAGTAGAAAAGATTTTATTGGGGCGGGGGGTGGGGAGGGGGTGGGGGCACAGTGAAATTAATTTAAGTCACGCGCTGACTGCAGTCATTGTCAAGCATTTAGTCAGTGCCTAATAATAGCACCAGTTATAACTTTGAAAAACCAAGGTGGACACTTAAGCCATGTCCACACTGCACAATAAAACAGGTTTCACCCGTGTCTAGAACAGGTTCCATGCGTCCACACTACATCCGGTTTCATCCCAACGGGTTCCACCTGAAACCTTCAGAAGGGTAGGCTCCAAGCAGCTCAGATTTATTTAATATTCCTCTGGCTTTATAGTTGATGTGCACTATTAGGAGTTTAGCTACAACAGCTCTCTCCCTCCTCTATCCTCCATTTGTGTGATGACATTGTGGAAGGAAGAAGACAGAACAAAATATCACACAAAAAGACAGAACAAAGTAGCACAAGATAAAATAAAATACCCCATATACGAGGTGGAGGAAAACCAATTAATCCACCTAGCTAATTATTCAACCCACGCAGGTGATGTGGAGCAGGTTCTGCGCTATGTTAGTGTGGACGAAAGAAGCCATTTGGAACCGGGTGTTGCTGGAGAGAGGTACAAACCCGTTTGTAGTGTGGACAGGGCTTTACTCAGTATTGTGGGTGCTGCCTTGGTTCACCAAGCTTTGTGGGTGGATTGGTGGTGTTGTTCTGCTAACCACTATCCTTCTAGAACTTTCTTTAGTGATCAATATACCCCTGTAATCCTTGATTGCCTATCACATGATATTGAATACAAGTTTGCTTGGTGAGGATAGGTTTCAATGAATATAGTCATTATGATTTGCATATCCTGCACAGAGTTGCTATGTTACAATGCAAATATGTTGATGATGTCACTGGTATTTGTGTTTTATATTTAGAGAAAGTCTCAAATTGCAGTGGGTGGAGCTGGAATGAGGGCGGAGTTGTTTGGACAGGAGGAAATGGTCACTTCGGAGGACCACGTAAGTGCAGTAATACACACCAGACACACCTATGAGACGATTGACATCCAGATACATAGATATAACAGTTACATACAGCACCTTCATTCCTTGATAACAACCGTCATATTTCCT
Organism: Lycopodina hypogea; assembly: GCA_963969325.1. Taxonomy (NCBI): domain Eukaryota; kingdom Metazoa; phylum Porifera; class Demospongiae; order Poecilosclerida; family Cladorhizidae; genus Lycopodina; species Lycopodina hypogea. The sequence continues at coordinate 11,745,376 of OZ017779.1, forward strand.
TCATAACTGCCATCAAATATTTCCTTGTACTGTCATTTCCTTGATAATGCTGTCCTATTTCCTGTGCACTGTGATTCATTGCCACCCTTCAAGCCCTTCCACCCACATGATGCAATTAATGTACAGTAAAGGTCCCGCACAGTTGTGGGTGTTGTCATTATGTCATGTTGGAGTGCAGTTGGAGTTGACCTTCTGTAGCTTAATGGACTCTATTTTCCTCGAGAAGACAATTTTTGTGCATTCCATGGCTGTAGTAGGAACAGGGGTGCATGCAACAAAGGGAATGTTCATGTCAAGTTTCATTAAATTTGGTCAGCGCAGCTGCCCCATTACAGAGTTTTAGCTAGGTGACCCTTTACCATATTTTTTCTAAAATGCTTGCCTTAGCTCTAGTCCAATCCGAACCAAAATTTTCCTGTTACATCTGGGGACCATAGTGAACATTCACACAAAGTTTTGTCATAATCAGTCCGCACATCCAGGAGGTGTTTTTGAGCGCCCACACAGAAAGACATTGATGATTTATTATTAGGATAGATTAAGAAATAAAAAATATATTCATAATTGTGCTTGTTACTATGGGGTAGAGTACTAGGGAAGAAAGAACACAAAAAAATATTATGTGCTGAGTTTATAGTCATCTGTCTCTCGGTGCAGTCTTCTTTTACCATTCTGCATGAAAGGAATTAAAAGATGCTTGCTTAAAGAAATTGTTCCCCCCCCCCCCCCCCCGAAGTATTAACAATAATGACTAATTATTGTACTTAGAGCATTTAAAAATTTTTTTTTATTTTTTATTATTTTATTTTTATTTAAACGAACAACTCTTGGATTGACTTATGAAAAATTAAAGCAAACAACTATACCTATGTAAAGTGCAAGTTAGATGAACCTTTACCATTCCTAGTATAATACACCAATCATTGTTCCATAAAATAAAAAAAAAAACAATCCCCAGTGATTGGTGCAACTGTGTAGGATTAGTGAAGGAGCTTTAACATGTATCCTTCATTCTGAAATATAACTTTCTCCTGTCCACTATTGCAGTAATGTGATTAGGTGAAGTACATTTGCACTACGACTTGTCTTCTCTTCTTTTCGCCTCTTTGATATCAATTGAAGGAGTTTCCAAGATCGGGACAGCACCAGGAAGCTAGGTGAAACCACTGGAAACTGCAAGTATTATTACCACACCTTACCAGCTATATCTTCTCCATCTACATTGTGGACTACATAGCAGGAGAGAGATGTTTCTAAAACACTGCCTCTGCAAGAGGGTGGAGTGTTCTACAGTAATGAATGGAGTTCTGAAATTGTTGATCACTAACTGACACGTAACTACTAGGGAAAAAATATAAGCACCTCTCTCTCCCCCCCCCCCCCCCCCCCCCCATCTATTTGGGTAATCTTGCTTTCAATGCATTTTCTCATTTTCTCATTCATAATCAATGGAGTACTGCCCTTTTTCTAAGACCTAATTCCAATTTTTTTTTTTTTTTTTTTTTTTTTAATGGAAGTAATGTATCCCTCTAAATTACATTTCCTTTCACAGAATTGCTAGTTGTAGTTATACTCCATATGGCTGACAAATTGAAGGGGTAATTTTTGAGTATATAACTTTAAGGTATTTATTGTATCCCTGCAAGGCAGTCATCGTACTGCAGTATAGCATCTGTGCAATGTTGTCAGCATAACACCTAATGCAGTCCAATTACAATATTATATCCACCTAAATATAGTCAACATGCAGTGTTTTAACCACATAATTCGGTACTTAACTACACTGTTGTACCATCACTGGAGGTGTTTCCATGTAGTAGTGAGCATGAACGCGTGTCCGTGTTTTCATGTGGTCGTGTACAGACATTTTGGTTTGAGCTTCTCTGTCTTTAAGTGGAGAAGCAGTTACACCAGCAACTTACCCATCACCCCCTCCACAAAAAAAAAAAAACTTACTTGAAACATCAAGACAAAAAAAGGAAAGATTAGAGAAGATTGTGCAGGCATCCACACTGTGTGAGGTAGATAGTGATGTGAAGAGGACAGTTCCTCCTATGCTCTCCTTGTTGGTGAAGGCGTCCTCCACTCCCAGGGTTGGTCTTGGTGAGTTAGTGTGACTCACTGCCACATGCAGTGCCACACTGGACTTTGTGCCTGCCTGCTGCACCACTGAAGGAGAAGCTCTTTATCAACACTTGCTCAGATTTATTATTTTTTTTCTGTTCCAAATCTTCTTTTTCAACTTGTTGGATCTGAGCAGGATCAACAATGAACCACAGACACTGTGTGACTGAAAGTTTGAGGTAACCCCCCCCCCCCCCCCCCCCCAAAAAAAAAACACTTAAAATTAGAAAAGAAAGTTTTTCCTTTAATTAGCAGCATTTGGATTGTTTAGCAGAGTGCCTGTCACAACTTTGTTATGGCTACTAATTTACTTACTCTATCCACAGTCACCTGAACATGATGAGATTCAATCCGACATTTTCTGCTCCTGTGTATCCTCAGCTCCTCTCCCCCCCCCCCCCCCCCAAATTGGTTAGAAATGTAATATTCCCCCTCCCCAGTGTATTGATCCTTATAAATTTTGTGGTTAAACATTTGTAGCAGCAGTGACACGTCCCATTCCCACCGAGTGCTGTATACTCTGTGGTTGTGTTATGTGTTAGCATACAAGCACACATGTGCAATATGTGATAATTCTCTGGCAATAGTAACTTCTCTGGTGTTGGGCCATATACATCCAGTGTCATCATGTGTCTCCCACTTGATGAGGAGGAATAACCTCTGGGACTGGCCCATATGCCTAGATACAAATACTTTCATACCTGGGAAATATAAATGAGCATCCAAAATCCTCCAACCTTGCCTGGACTTGCTATAATAGGGCCAAAACATGCATGAGCTCATTTTTCTGGTCATGTGCTGGTCACAGGTCAATGAGCAATCAACTTCCGTGTAATATATACTATACGAAGAAGAAGACAATAAACATTGAAATGAAAAATATTCCCTCAAATCGTAAAATGTTTTCTGATTTAATGAGCTAGGTAACATGTTTGTCACCAAATTTACCAGAAACACTTTAGCAATGTGTCATATATATATATATATATATGTATATATGTATGTGGTCGACAGTTCCCATACCTGGTTATTGAAGAGATGCTAAATGGGATGATTCATATCTTTAAAAATAGGTTGATGGTGAATTGAATAGTTTTAAAAGCAAAGAAGAGGGAAATGTTTTATTATGTATTACATTGACAATTTTAAAAATGAAAGAAATAAGACAGTACTCGTGGAGACCATAAGTCAGATGATCCTTTAGCATATATCCAATTTAAGTTAATAGATGGTAAAGGGTCATCTATCATATGGTATGCATGGGTACAATCTTGTTATCTTTGAAAAAATTTTTCTTGATTTATTATAATTTTTTAAAGATAGGAAATGATTTCTTTTTACTTCTTCCAATCTTCACGGGATATTTGTAATGATGGTGTTGTATTTAAATACAATCCTATTGAGATATGCATAATTAGTAAAATTAGGATATATTGATTACACAAAATGCCATTTTAGGATTAGGTTAGATCTTCTTTCTTTCTTTTTTTGAGGTCAAAATATTTTCTTTTTAGGTTAAAGACTTTGAAATAGGTTACAACTAGGTTAACAGTTAACATGTTCATTTTGATAAAAGTTAATTGGTGAAGCAACTAGTGGCTACTGCCTGTTTCAAATGTTCAGTTGTGGACATGTACCATCTGTTAGAGAGGATAGTTTTTATAGACTGACAAAGATCTTTCCACATCAACACTGACTATTGGGTAAGACTGCATGTTTGCAAGTCTCTCCAGACTCATTCCAGCAGAAAGTCCTTGTCCATCAAGTATGTCTGTAATATTGTAGAGTGCAGGAATTTCTGTATTTCTGTGCAGAACCCTAGTGTACTTGGAAGCCTATGAGGGTCCAACATCACCTCCTACTTTCTCAAGTTCAGGGAATCCTGCTTTTCAAGCATCACAATGGTCAAAGAAAGAAAGACAAGTTTGTATCAATGAAGGCCATATCTGTTTTGAGCCGATTCTTGGTCAGTAGTTGCTCTAACCTCTTGATTGCTGCTCCATTCTCTGGATCCAGAATGTTTCCTACTCTCTTTACTGCATCAAAGTGTTCAAAGTAAAGATGGTACCCTCAATGGGATGTTAAGGTTAGAGGTGCAAAGGAAGGTTGGGGTTGTTTTGGGGTAGATTTTCTTCCATTGTGATGTGCAGAGAAAGGGCTTTTTGAAAATCTGTTTCTAAAGGGTGGGATCGTGATTGATAAAATTATTCCATATAAAAATGGTGAAATAGGTTAAGCTAGTTTTTTTAGTTGAAACCCAAAAGTCCTAACTCTAGTTAGTAATTAGTATGAAAGGTTTCTCCTGTCACTGACTGGTGACTGTGGACTTAGCACTGAAATTATTACCTGTTATTGCTATATGTTCTATTTCTAAGTAATCTCAAGTTGTTGTTTTTTAATTTATAATTTTTTAATATTATATATAGTTAAAATATTGATCATTATGGTGTCTTAATAGTATGGAATATCCCAAGTTTTTTTAATTACAGCAAGAAAGCCTAAAGTTCACAGCTAATCTCAGTGTAAACTCACCCCTGAGCTTTTCAACTGCACATGTGGTGATTTCTGCTGCTATTCCTTCTAGAAACACCTGGGAGTGCCTTGAATTCTTTGCTAGCATGGAGTACAGAAGTGGAATACTAACCATGTATGCAACAAAAGCCATGTGATGTTCAACTTCAAAGATCTAACATTCTTTCTATCCCTCCCTATTTTCTCCCACCTCTCCTGTGCACCGAATGTCTTTCATAATTATAGTATTAGTACTGGAATAATCCAATTTTCCCCCCAGTTACATCTGCAACTTGGTGATCTAAGTATGCTAGAGATCGCTATAGATTAGTCTACAGAGAAGTGAAGGAGATGAGGAGGGGAGAATAGGTGTGGTGTTCAGCAGGTGTTAGTAAGAGGTACTATAAGGGAAGATGGAATCCTCATGGGGAGTGTTGGAAGTAGGATTATGGAATGCTTTGCACTTAACCCAACCCCCTCCTACTCCCTTAACCCACAGGGAGGCCAGTGTTGCACAGGTACTATACATATTTATATTCATCTTTATACAATGCTATATCTCAATATTTTCAGTTTATTTATTTTCAGTAGAGCAGTGTTCTCTATCACTCTATAAAGCAGACCTCAGTAATCACTCTAAAGCAGAGAGAGAACTGGTGAGGAAAGAGTAAAAAAAAACTTTTTTGTAGTACCTGAATAGCAAGCTCATGACAGGCTTCCTAAAATCTGTTAGTCACCCTTGCATCTCTGCTACTGTTGCTACACTGGATCCACCACCATAATTATTCTAATAAATCACGGAATTTTAAAAACAAATTTTTTTGCTGCTTTTCTATTTGTCATTTTAAAAAGAGAGAGAGGGGGGGGGGGGAAAGAAGAAAAGGGTGTGTTTTGTTGACCCTTTACCATGAACACACAGACGGACAGATATAGAAATATAATCTTAAAAATAATGATCAGGTATTTTGAACCTGAGTCAACTAGCAGTCATCCAAGGATGGAATCCCACAACCTGCCATGTATATACATTCCTCTTCTTTTTTTTGCTGTTGTATAGGGTTCATGTGATTCACAGTTTTACTGATCTCATTTAGGGTATTTTTGAGTGACAGAGTATTTTACATAGCATGATTTGTAAGAGTAGTCTCGATTAGCCAGACGAATTAGAAACAGAATAATCCATCTGGTCACTGTTGCAAGTTTTTCGTAATCCCAGCAAAAGTGTGTCATATGCCAAAAATGTAATTACAGTTGCAGACATTAAGTAAGAGTTCATGAACTATTTAACTTTCAAGCATTGAAATGGGTTATTGATTGCCAGTGAAATTTAGTCATCACTAACTATATGACTGTGCAAAATATGACGTTTTACAAATCTGACCAATCAGATTTGGTTACAAAATCTAGTAACTGGCTCACCAAAACCTGCTAATGACCAGATGGTTTATCAGCGAAGCGATAGGTAAAGGGTCTGGCTATGCAAAACTAGGGTAAGAGTACCACTCCAACAATTGTATTAACTAATTAGGAATGTAAAATTTAAAGGTAGACACAAAAAAAATTACAGCAATTCAAAAGTCTATTATTTAAAAACCATCTCCCACTCACACCAAATCTTATCCCAATTGGCCCAGTAGTTCTCTCAATCCCAGTGGATATATTGGAGAGTGGACAGTCAGACACTAGGTGGAAGAAAAAAATGCTTTCACAGAATCTGCTTGTAAAAAAAAATGGAGGAGGGTGGGGGAAGAAAGAAGGAAAAAATGGGAAGCCTACTGCAACACCTGCTGTCCCCAGTTGGTCACCCATCCAAGTACTGAGCTGGCCTAACCGTGCTTAACTTTTGTAAGTAATTTTTAATTGAAATTAAAAAGTAGCCGGACAGAAATTGATATGCTGACACGCACACACGCACCACACACGCACCACACACGAACACGCGCGCACACACACACACACACACACACACACACACACACACACACACACACACACACACACACACACGGTGAAAATAAAACAAGAAATTCACTACACAGCTTGTAAATATTAGTGTCGCTACCTTGTCATATGATTAATTACTGTCAAAACCACTTCCTTGAAACTACTCCTTATCATGGTACGTTTTCTTTCTGATACATTGGCTCATTTGGCTGTGTTCCTGGTTGCCATGACCACCTGTGACAATCCATAACTAGAGGAAACTTTGAACAAGACTTCAAATGGAAACGGAACAATAATAAAAAGCAAATTTAATAATCCTCTCTTGGAATAGACCAAGTTTATTATCTGGTAAAGGTGGTAAGTGGATCACACCACCTCACTCCAACAGTGGGTTGCCAGTGTAATTCCCAACAGTATTGTTCTGTAATGTGTGATTTATTACAATCATCTCAACTACTTGCCTCATGGCATAATCGGCATCCCTGGATGACTAGCTCACCTGAGCATTGGAGATCACCAAGTGGGAGGAGCTGTCTTCCTCCCAGCCTGCCCTTCATCTGGCCTGAACTTGGCATATGTCCACGGTCATCCTAACTTCCTCTGTCATGATCTCATGTGCCCACTAATTCAATTATTGCTATAATTGGTCCCACTGGAAAAACCACCAAATACTAGCTTCACTCAGAGCATCAGATTATTGTGAGTGTACACAGAGTTTTGTAAGACCACCCCCACCCTCCACCTCTCTCTATCTCGTCCTTACCTATCTTATCATACTGATCTATCCCCACCACCTAATCCTGGCTGCCTTATTTGCTTTGTGTGGTCACCAAACTGACTCAATTGAGAATGTTTTTGTTTATATATATATACTATGAAGTACAAATTGTTTGTCTGTGTATCCTCGATTCACGCTTGAGCGGTTGAGGTTAGACCCACAAACCCATATATTTAGAATCAGTTTCACCAGAGGAATGTCATAAACATATCTATATAGCCATGCCCCTTTCTGTATAATTTTAAAAAGCCAAAAATGGTACTTTTTGCCAGAAAAAATAATGGAGTTACAGGCCTGAAACTTTGGCATGCAGACAAAACTTGACTCTGCGAATAATATGGGGTAGGTTCCATCTGGCCACACCTTCTTTGTGTGTAAGGCTAAAAATGTCAAAATGGTACTTCTAAAAAAAAAAAACACTTTACCTAATCACATGTTCACTTTTATTTTGAAAGTGTACAACATGTCTTCAAAGCAGAAAGTTGTGACTACAGCCCACCAAAGGTGGGCCAAAAAAATTACCCATAGGGTGGGTTTTTCCCTAGTATCTATAAATGTGAAAAGTTTTGTGTGTTGCTGTTGTACTGCCAACACTTCTCTATGGCCTGGAGAGTTTGGTCCTCCACAAACCCCAATTACATCACTTGCAGGATTTTGTGATGCGTTGCCTCAGGATCATCCTTAGGGTGTCCATAAGGGAGAAGAAACGACACACCACCATCAGGAGAATGGCTAAGCAACAGAAATTCTCCTCAGTGCTCTCCCAGCGCAGACTCCGCTTCATTGGCCACATCTCTCAGATGAATGACGGTCGCCTACCAAAAAAGCTGTTGGTGTGTGCCCCTGTGGATGGTAAATGTGCAGCAGGTGGGCAGAAGTATCGCTGGAATGATCTAGTGTCGAGGGACTTGAATAATTGTAAACTCTCAGAGGACTGGTGTGAATTTGCACACAGCCGGAGTTTATGGTGGAAAGTCATCCATGCCCGTGTAGAGTCCCTCAATGTGCTTGCTGAGAAGGAAGAGAAGAGATAGAAAGATGATCTTTCCTTCCTTTTTTCTTCTTTTCTCCACCCCTCCCCCCTCTTCCTCCCTAATTTCCTTCCTTAAAAATAATTTAAAAATTCTTATGAGAACACAAATACACACAAATTCTCTTTATTACTTATTGGATCTTCTTTCATATGCAAGAAGAAGTCCAGTGAGTGACAAAGAGAATTTGTGTGTGTGTGTATGTCTAAGTATTCTCATTTTATCTAAGAATTTTTGAACGTTTATTTGTAGATGATGACTCAAGCTGATTTGTTATTCATTGAATTGATTTGTTATTTATTAAGTTAATTTGTTACATGCAGATTACTGGCCTGAGTAGGAGGAAGCATGCTTGCACACACATTCAAACATATCATTGTAATTAGGGTATTTATCATTGAATTAATTATTACTGTGTTATATTGTCATCTTCATTAGAGGGAAGTCCACCTATTTAAAAGAGGCTGGTCTCTGGAGAATGTGGAGTTGTCCTGAGCAGTGTTGCCACGTGTAGTGAATTTTGGAAACAAATTGGGAGAGAAAAGGTCTGATTGGAAAATTGCCAAACTCTCCAAGTATAGTGAATTTTCAGCAGGAATCAAGTGTTCCAGACAAAGATAGACCATAGCCAGCTGCCCTTGCAGAAGAAGATGAGACTGAAAGAGAATACCTCAAGTTTCTGAGGAATATATTTATAAGGCTGTAGAAAGAATCAAGATCCTTACCAAAACAGCCCCATTCGAATTGCTACTGTTCATGCAAGGTATACTGGAGAGAGAATTTCTGTATCCATAACCCCTTCCATAAGATATTTCATCCCAGGGAGAACTGGAGTTTGACTGCCTTATAATCAGGCAGCTGGCCTGGGACACCAGCACAGAGAATTTCTGGCTGGATGTGAATTCCTGCAAGGAACCAATGGGGAACTTTCCATTCCAACTGTTCAATCTGGGTGTGCTGAGAATGTTCTGTCTTCCAATTTTTGAGTGCAGATAGGGGGCGCATAAGGCAAATGTTGAAGTTATCTGAGTGTAGATAAGGGGCGCATAAGGCAAATGTTGAAGTTATCTGAGTGCAGATAGGGGGCGCATAAGGCAAATGTTGAAGTTATCTGAGTGCAGATAGGGGGCGCATAAGGCAAATGTTGAAGCTGTGATCTGAAGGAAAAGCTGTAATATGTTTCGATATAAATTTATAATATGTAGTTGAATACTAAATATAATCTGTGTTGGTGTTTTGTAGTAATTTTTTTTCGAAAACTGATATAAGTAGTGACCAAACGTGATTTTGAGCTGAAAACCCCATCTGGTAACACTGGTCTTGAGTCATGAGCATTTCAATGATACTTCTGTGAATGAAGAAGCTTTAATTACATTTGATTGGATACTCTCTACTCAGTGTGGTTATTCCTATTTAAACCTCTTCCTATTGACTTGTGAAGCTGAAAGTGCCAGAAGTGGTACTTGGACAACTCGTGGACATTGGCTGGTTCACAGTTGGTCACACCACTCTCCAATTAAACCACCATAAAAAAATTATAACCCACTCTTCAGTATAGGTACATCCTACACAGTGGATGGTTTCTAGCCTAAAAAAAAAAAATTGGATCACCTGACAATATCTCTTCCTGTGGGCATGTCAGGTCAAAGTGCCAAAAGTGATGCTATCTATTTATTGTACTTATCTAGAAGCATGCAAATACATCTTAAATCTGGTAGGGAAATGGGTTGGGTCTCACTAGGCCACAACTTTTCCTGTGGGCATGTCATTATATCCCAGTCAACACCCGGTATATGCTGCTAGTATATATATATATATATATGGATGTATATCTGTGGGTGAGCTCAGCTGCTGCCACCATGTTACCCCTCATTAAGACTCCAAGGTGGATAGACTCCCATTGGTCAGTCAGCTATAGAGCTGGAGTCTTTTTCTGACTCGGTTGGACATGTCATGGTGACTGGGGAGGGAGGGATTGGTCAGTGTCACTGTGGGAGATAGCATGGGGTGGGTTGGGGAGGTGGGAGTGTTTCCAAGTGCTCTCCACTCTACATGTGCCCTATTTGACTACATGGTCAATGGAGAAGAGGCAATTGGCTGTGTGGACTGCAGATAACTGGCTGCATCGTCAGTGGAGGAGGAGAGAAATAGTTGCTATTGCTAGTCTATGTGTCTGTACATAGCCAACCAAGATTTATGTAATCCAGAGAATGTGTCAAGTTAACACCAATACAAATATTTTCCCTCACCATCAAAGTGGACATAACCACCCACTCCATTGTAAACACGCCCACTTATCCCAAGTGTGTTGCTATTAGAATGATGTTGTATTTGGTTGTTTTTTTTTGTAATCCTTGTATGTATTTTATGCATATACATGTATACACACAGAGGTCATACTTGCTAAAGAGTTCTGAGAAGTTGGCAAAGACATCGAACCGTCTAGACGAGAGCTACCGCATTGTGCAGGAGACAGAGGAGATTGGTCTGGACATCATGGACAACCTCCAGAAGGACAGGGAGACTATACAGAGGATGCGAGGCAGGGTGTGTAGGTCATGTGACTGACTGATCACATTTTCTTTATGTTAATTAGCTCTGTGGACCCACGCGCGCACACACACACACACACACACACACACACACACACACAATGCAAATGGTCTAGCTACCGTCAACATGGTCACGCACACCTGACATAGTCAGGGACACACACACACACACACACACACACACACACACACACACACACACACACACACACACACAATGCAAATGGTCTAGCTACCGTCAACATGGTCACGCACACCTGACATAGTCAGGGTGCCTGTACACTAAGTAGGCACTATGAGCCAGTGCAAGCAAACTCCAGGAGCCTGGCTAGGAGCGTGCAGGAGGATTGACCAAGACTCTCAGCTTATGGGTGTGGGCACCCAAAGTCCCACCTGGACCCTTAGCTGATTGACAAGCAATGGCCAGTGAACTTGCACCCCAGAAAATTCCAGGTCCCCATCACAGCTGGGTGGACTGGTGTGGGAAGAAGATGTTGAAGGACAGGAAAATTTTTCTGTCTGTGCTGGGTTTGAACTCGCAACCCTGGGGTTGTGAGTACAAGGGCATAACTATTCAGCCACTCTGCACGCGCACACACACACTTAGAACTTAGAAGCTGCCCATGGTACGAAGTACCATGATGGCAGTGTCCTGGATGAATCCAGGACCAATGGCAATAAACTTAGCTTATGATGGCATCACACAGAAATGTTGGTGTCTGGTCAGATCTCCTTGTCTTCGAAATTTCCTTTCACAGGCACAACTTAGTGTTCTTAATTCAGATTGCTTGTTAGCTGAGCAGGTGTTCCATCGCCTGGATGTTGAAATTTTCTCTACACCATCTAAACACAGATGAAACCACCCCTTCCTGTCCTGGCACAACTCATACCATCTATCATACACACCAATTGCCTGCAAATCCACTTTCAGAACATCCCTCCACCTCTTCTTTGCCCCGTGGCATGGTCTCTTCATGTTAAGCTCCCCAAACAACAATCTATTTGGAAGCCTTTCTTCATCCATGCGACCCACATGACCCAACCATCTTAAACGCTGCTCCAGAATGATATCAGAGATGGAGTGCTGCAAGCCAAACCTATGTGATAGGCTTTGAGATGTTAATCTTTCATTCCATTGTTGGTACCTCGTCACACCCAGGATTGTCCGAATACAACGGTTATGAAAAGAATTCAAACGTCTTGTATGCACAGCCTTCATTGTCCAAGTTTCAGCTCCATACAGTAATACAGCTAGAACAACTACCCTATACACTGCTCTCTTTGTGGCCAATGAGAGGTCTTTGTTCTTAAATACTGGCACCCTCAAACATCCAAATGCACTAGCTGCTCTAGCAATTCTTCTAATCACCTCACTAGTGATCTTCGCATCTCTTGAGATGTTAGCACCCAAGTATGTGAAGTCCTGGACTACATCCACAGAGCCACCCTCCACCTGCACTGGTCTGACATCACTCTCATTCAATCCCTCGCCAACAACCATCCCTTTTGTCTTCTCAGTACTCACAGTCAGCCCCCATTCACTTGCCACTTTCACAAACTCTGCTGCTACTGACTCAAAACTATCCCGAGAGGTTGCATACAATGCCACATCATCAGCAAACTGAAACTCAGTTACTCTCATCTCACTCAATCTAGACTTAGCTGTGCGGTCCCCAACCAACTTCCTACCATGCTTATATAACACACTCACTCCTGCACCACTACTCCTATTGTGCCAATCAGCCACCATAGCACTAAAGTAGATATTAAATAATATGGGTGCCAGGGTACACACACACACACACACACACACACACACACACACACACACACACACACACACACACACACACACACACACACACACACACACACACACACCTTCAACATCACACCACACTGGATTGAGGCAAGTTGAAGTCATTTGGAAAAGATTCTTGGAGGAGAACTCAATCAATTAGTATAACACTGGGATGTGGCATATTGAATTGGTTGATTGGTTGAGTTAGTTTGTCAATTGCTCTATGAGGACACACTGGAGACACTCTGGGTAGGTGGCATGGTCTGTGTGGAGTGGACTAACAATATGACTCATCACTGGACGATAAAGTTCACCAGCAAGCTCATTCTGGAATGCATTAACTTAACCATACTTCTATATTATACTTGGCCCAGTCATGATAGTGAGCTGTACCTCTCCCACCCCTATCCCTTGACCCTCTGTAATGGCTACCATTCACACACTATTTTTACTCTGTCTACTTCCCATCTCCCCCTCATGTCAGACTGTCGCATGTCATGCTGTCACATATCAAGACAGTCACATGTCAGGCTGTTACATGTCAGACTGTCACATGTCAGACTATCAAAGATAATATCTACACCTGGACAGCTTGGGGTAAGTCAACCTAATAGAGCAAGCTTTAGTGTGGACCTCAGTATCACAGTAAACACTGCAGCCACTGTTGTTTAGACCAAGCACCTCCAGGCTAACGTGAGTGTGTCTTATGCTAAAGTGCAACCCTTTTTACATATCCATTTAAAAAATTTATCATGGTTTTCCTTTGTTAGTGGAAGACATCTGTGCATAGGTGTGCTGCCCTCATGGTAGATGTGTACAGAAGCACAAAATCCTCATGTTATCCCTTGCCTGGGCTCCCAGCCAGAGGTGCTGGCTGATAGCCTGTTCTTGGTGGGAGACCAGTTATGGCTGGGGGGGGGGGGGGGGGGGGGGGGGGGAATGCTGACATGGGATGGAGGTGCATGGTGGTAGCTGGTGTTGATTCTGGAGAAGTCACATATCATTACAAATTGTTTCCTGATTGTTTTTATTGTTAGTAAATCATTTCTATAAATTATTTACAATTGTTTATAAATTGTTCTTATTAACCTCTGATTGCCCTTGCCCTCCCACCCATAGTGGTACATTCTTTAGTAACGAATCTAACGATACTTTGTGCACCAGCAGACTACCTGCTACAATCTTGCTCTCGCTCAAGGCTTAATCTGAACTGCTGCAGCAACAAGCTGTCTATGGAGCACGACATATCCCACTGCTCTTACCTGTCCACATGCAGAGGCAGTGACCCTGTCAATGAGACTCTTTTTTTGCCTCTCTCCACTCCTACAGCTTGCCTTCACTCAGGGAGAGCCTGATGGTGACCCCATGCTTGAGCAGGGCTTGTGTAGTTCTATTTAGCTACTCCATTAGCAAGCTTGAGCAAGTGAAACATAGGAAGGTTATAGCCATTAGGCTAACTGCCCACTTGCTACGAAGAGATACGCGTACACACACACACACACACACACACACACACACACACACACACGCACACGCACACACACACAGTCATGTTTTCATAACATGTGCTGTTGTTTTTTATTACAATCAGTCGGTAAAATCCACACCCAAACAATCACACTCTTCCACATTCAGTGTGTGCTTTCTTTGGGCTTATGTTGCACCGCCCATCCTCCTCCATACTCATGCACACACACCTTCACTGACTAAATAGAATGATGGAATTAAAAAATATATTAAATCTGGTCCGGAATGTGGACTCAAAAGGTTTTGGTGGATTCTCTGACAATGCAACTCACATCTTAAGCACATTCCTTGTGTGAGTACAACTGATACATAACGACGTGGTGATGTAGAGATCAAATTGCTTTAGTGGTGCATGTTGAAGAGGTGTGGTCTTTACATGGCCAAGCTCATTTATTGGAACTGTCAGTGGCTTTATCGAGGGTGCACTGGTGTGGCCCTGAATTGTGATGTGGTATCTTTTCTTGAACATTTGGTTTTTGTAATTGCACAGAAACTGGAACCTGTTCATCAGTATTTTCAGTGATCTCCAGTGACTAGTCCCATGACTTATCACATGATTTTCTTAACTAGTTTGTGACTGTGTGTGTTTGTGTGTGCCGCAGCTACGTGAGACGGATGCTGATCTAAGCCGAGGCTCTAGGATAGTGCGGAGGATACATAAAAGGTGGGTGGTTGAGGCAACACCTGATGTTGCATGCTTATGTGCAGGTGAGGCCCGGCCAAGTAATAACTATCCACTCCATAGTCTTGTTGATTAGGGACGTAATTGCCAGGTATGCAACGTATGTACGACACTCTCAGAACCTTCCATAGAAAAGAGTTCGTTGTTTTTTATAATTATACGTGACCTTCAAACTAGCTTGCTTGAGTTTGGAGCTAAGAAATTGGTGTTTCTCCCCCCCAAAATTTGAAAGTGATGGACGTCTTCCTACAGAGATTATCGTAACTTCTGGAAGTGGTGAATGTCTAGGGCTTGTGGGTGTGGGAGAGTGGGTGTGGATGTGTGTGTGCGGATGTGTGTGTGCGTGTGAAAGGCATAATTCTATTGTCTGTACTAGATGTTGGTTCTCTGAAGTTTCACTAACTTTCACTCTTTCCCAGTTGCATGGAGTGACACCTCCCAGCCACTGGGCTAATAGTTGTGCTACATCTCTTACTATCCTTAGCCAGCAGGGGTAACTCATTCTGTCTGTCCTCCTCCTTCCCTCTCTCTCTTTCTTTCT
This sequence comes from Lycopodina hypogea, assembly GCA_963969325.1. Classification (NCBI taxonomy): domain Eukaryota; kingdom Metazoa; phylum Porifera; class Demospongiae; order Poecilosclerida; family Cladorhizidae; genus Lycopodina; species Lycopodina hypogea. The sequence continues at coordinate 11,760,867 of OZ017779.1, forward strand.
GGAAAGCTTTATGAATTCACTTTTGTCAACATCCCTGGCATTATCTTTCTTGATGCTAGGAGAGAGAGCACACCAGCCATCATGGCCGACAGTGGCTGCACCAGAGAGCAAGTCCTTGGATCTATCATACCTTAACAAGTTCCCAGCTGACATTTCTACAGCTGCCCTACCACCCACCTGGGCTGCCATTCCTTGGTCTTATTCGTTCCTGTTTGGAATACAGGTGTAGTGTTTTTATACGGCATGTATCAAGTTGTGGTGCTGGAACTCCGTGATGTGCTGTTCTCTTCTCACCAGACTCTTATCCTTCTAGTCTGTTCCCCAAATGTATGGAAGATTGGTAAAGGGTCATGTTTATCTGGTTAATGGTTGTGGATGAGTTAAGGATGGAGATGCTTTCATGAATTTTAGTTGCTAAGCAACACACCGCAATCACTGTGGCTGTTCGGAAAGGGGAAGGATTGAGGGTCATGAGTCTAGTCAGCAATTACAAACAACCACATATGGACTGCCACTTGCCCAATACAATTAGACTTCCACAGCCTTTTTAAGTGAAAGGCACTACACACCATCTATTTGCTGGGCACTTGGGTGGTTTTGAAGTGCTGTGTCCTAGGCCTCATGTTTGCCATTGTAAAACAATTATGGCATTTGTAAATACATATTTTTTAGAAGTAATTAATATTTTATCTTGTATAAATCAATTAACTGCCTTGTGTACCACCAAGTGTATGCTGGTGGTGGTTGGATGAGGTTTGCACCAGGAGTACAGTGGAGCTAGACATGTACAGAATTATGTGTTCTTATCATTTCTATGTTCATAAATTGTGGTCAATTATTCATGTTTGAAGTGGGCATTAATAAATGTATTTGTTGGTACAAGTTGAAGGTATTCTGTGTGCAGTGACCTCGCCACTAGATTTGCATGTGGCCCACTGTTTGGGGCTCCTGTTTGTTTGGTATTGCATGGAGTCCGGTACTAGGATGGTCCCTGCTGGGTGGAAGAGAACGTGGCTGACTATGTAGCCACTAAGACTTGTACTAGCATGTAGAAGTGATGATGGCTGAACAAATGGTGGAGGGTGCTATCCTGCTTTGCTATCTGAGCTTGTAATGGCAAGAGTCTCTTCTTCAGCCACAGACCATGCCTAAGACTGACACAGCAACTTGCATTATAGTGCTCTGCTTTGTTAGAAGGTTGTTAACAGGTTGTTACACTAACTCATGATTGAAATTCAGAACCACTATTGACAGCTGGCATAGGTGAGCCCTTAGCCTTATAAGGAGATGCTAATAGCTGTTAGAGAAGACGTAAGTTCTTATATTGGACTGACCTAAATTTTAAAATGGCATTTAGAAATGCCTCAAATTCAAAGCATATTATCTTGGTTAAAGCTCATCTGTGCCTTTTGGCTGATATATATATATATATATATATATATATATATATATATATATATATATATATATGACGACTATAGCTGATAGTCGTAAAATAGAAATGAGAGGGGGAGGGGAGTATAAAAATAATAAACGTGGGACAATAGCTATGAAAAAATGAAGCAAGGTGAAAACATTTTGAAAGTTGTATTCAAGAATTCTATCTATACTTTCACCCATGTTTCCTCACACCAAACTTTCCGATAAAAATGATTGGCTGAAGCTAAAATATTTATATATATTTGTTAACATATGGATTATATTATTATCTCAACTAATCTCACATTTGTGCTATGCATTTATCTTAGTTCTATTGATATCACTAGCATGCAATCACTTGCTAGGTCCACCTTCGGTGGGCTGTGGTCACAAAATTGTCATATGGGAGGACATGTCTTATGGAGGACATGTCTTTCCTGGATGACATGCCTTACCAGAGGACATTTCTTATGGGAGTACATGTTTTACTGCAGGACATGTCTTATTTGATCAACTGTCTTAATGTAGGATGTTTCTTTCCTGGAGGACATGTCTTACTGGATGACTTTTTTCCATTAATTATTCATTCATACATTTGTCTACCTTTCAGTTTGTGTAAGTATCCATCTATGCACCTATGGAAGACATGTCTTACTGTAGGACATGTCTCATTTATATATTGATCTACGATATGGTATATACAACTTAAAGATAGGAGGGACAACTTTTCTTGTGATGAAGTGTACACCAAAGTTGTTTTTTTTTTTTATTATGTAGTCTATAATATATGATTAGTAAATATATTATTGCGCGCACACGAACGAACACACAAACAACTAATTATAGTCGAGGTTATTTTGGGGATTTTCCTTTACTGATTTATTTTCTATTCCTTATGTCCTCAATTTGGATGTTGAGATTTGGGGGGGGGGGGGGGAAAACCAATATCTCCAGCTGCTCCCACAATATGGTATTTGGCCAGGAAAACCCTTGGAGCTACAGATCTAAAACTTGGTATGCATGTACAACTTCACTCTGTAAGTAACATGGGCTGAGTCCCACTTGGCCACATCTCTTCTTTCCCTGTGTAAGGCTAAAAATGCCAAAAATGGTAGTTCAACAAAACACTTGAACCAACCAAGGAAGTTAGACCCATGAACCCATATATTTGGAATCAATATAATCTGGGTATGTTTTAAGTACATGTATATGACCACACCCATTTCTGTTTTTATGTCAGGCCCAAATAAAGGCCAAAAATGGTACTTTGACCAGAAAAACCCTTGGAGCGAGAGAATTAAAACATGGTATGCATACACAACTTGACTTTGGGAGCAACATGGGCGAAATCCCTCCTGGTCACACCTCTTCCATTGTGTGTAAGTGAAAAAGTGCCCCAAAAAACACTTCTGCATAATGCTTGGATCTAAGGAGTTAGATCTATGACACACTTTGATATATTTTGGTTCGCAAGTATCTGTATCTAAGAATCACAGCTCTAAACACAGCCAAAAAAGGCCATTATTTGGCATGTACTCTCCAAGAATTTGGTTGATCATTATTTTAAAAAATGTGGGCACTGCAATGGGTGTGTTTTTGACATAGCCATATATTTTCTTCTTTTTTTATGTACAATACATAATTTATAAAGTAATTAATGCTCTCATAGAAATGTAAAACTAGAAAAGTACTTGACTTACATTTATATGCTCCATTAATGTAACAATTAACTTCTTTACAGAATGTCTTTTACCAGATTATACATGTATCTTTCTTTTTTTCTTTTGTAATTATTTTGTTTAATTATTTTGTGTAAAAAAACTGGAAAATAATGGTTAGGCATCCTTTCTTACTTAAAATATAATTGTGAGATACTATGATAGAATTCTCTGGAAGAACCCCCCCCCCCCCCCCCCATGCAAATGTTGCAGATTCCCACTCTCTTGGTACATAGTCTCCTGTCACCATTGTGCAATAGAGAAGATAATAGATAACACAACTCCTCCCTTCCATTTTGTGTATGTATCAATTATTGCGTGAAACACTTGAAACAAATTTAAAGATTTAAAAATAAAAATAAGACCCCCCTCCCCCCCCATAAAAAAAAAGAAAAAGACAGACATGAAGCCTGTGGTGGGGGAGGGGGGGAAATGCCCCGAGGATATAAATAAACACAAGCATACCTGTGTGGAGCACAAGTTAAATGACCCTTTACCAATTTTTTGCTTGTGCTGCCGCATTCCCCCCCCCCCCCCCTTAGTCATTCACTGATTTCATGCAGTACAATGATAAGTGTGTCTTGTTTGAACTGTTCAAGTGAATGGATGCCTTGACTTGTGGTCAGCATCGGTACACCATTAATTCCTTGATTAGTTCACAAATTAATCCAGAATAGATAGTTTTGTTTGATTCTTTCTTTTGTTGAAAATATCGATGTACATGGATGCACTTGGTGTAAATGGCTCCACACTGCATGTGGGTAAGAACAGAGCCATCCACATCCCATGGTGGGGGTAGATGTCAGGCTGTCCAACTGGAGCCCTTGTAGTGCTGGAAGTTCTTGGATATCACCTGACATTAAGCCATCAATGCTTGTCAAAGGGTTTGTTAATTCATAGAGGGATCTTATTATTAGAATGCTTTACAAAGGGCGCTCTTTATCCTTGGAAAATTAATTTTTATCAAAGTTTTGTTTATTTTCATTAGAAGTTTTGCATCAAAGGGAGTTTTTAATCATTAAGTGCTCTCTATCAGTGGGAGTTTTGTTTATCATTTGTAGTTCTTTATCATAAAACATTTCTATTGTCTATTGCAGCAATTGGCAGTGATAGTGAATAGTTACAGTGAGGAGCATTATCATAGGCAGTCCATGTCATAAGGAGTTCCCATCATCAGCAGTTCCTATTATTAGGATTTTTCTATCACTGGTAGAGCAGTGTTCTCTATCACTGGTAGAGCAGTGTTCTCTATCACTGGTAGAGCAGTGTTCTCTATCACTGGTAGAGGAATGTTCTCTATCACTGGTAGAGCAGTGTTCTCTATCCACAGGTAGAGCAGTGTTCTCTATCACTGGTAGAGCAGTGTTCTCTATCACTGGTGGAGCTGGTGTTCAAGTTCTCAAGAGAACCTATATAATTTGATCCTAAGTGGTTTCTATCATAGAGTTTGGTTGTTTGGAGCTCTGCTGAATTTTCTCCACCATAGAAAGATTCAAACACCAACCAAGTATGCATCACACATGATTATCCACTTAATTAGCATGACACATAGATCAATATTCATCTCCATGTAAGAACCACTTTACGTAAGATAGCTACATGTTACAGTCATGGGTGTGCTACTTGTTCATGTGTTGTCATGTAGTTACTAACAATTGTGTGCAGCATACATGTAGGTAGCTGTTGTACATCCTCACACAGTATGTGAATCGAACAACAACTACACGCTAATAATATATGTGTGTATGCATCCCGCAAATGGAAAGAACATGTAGCTGCCCAACCATACCCAGTGAGGGGGGGGGGTTGAGCCTCTGTGCAAAAAGTCAGAAACACATGCCAAACTTGAGGCCTGAGTTCATCTTTGCTTAGACAGGGATAAAGCTTGTTGTTAGAAGTTGATGAAGGTGGTTCGTGTCTTTTTTCTTCTTCTAAGAATAGGTCTGCTGTTTCTGGGAATTAGGATGGACTTATTTGTCAACTTCTTAAATGTGCCCATGAGGGGTGAACACATGTTTTCTTTTGAAAATGCTTGATTTGTACATTGTTTCCTTCCATTTGCATTCTTTCATGTGTCAGCATTAACAATGTTGCCTCTTCTCTTTCCTTCCCTCCCTGTCCTCCCTCCTCCACTCCCCTCTACCACCCCCCCCCCCCCCCCCCCCACCTCACAGTTCTTCTCATGTACATTTGGATTGTAGTATTGGATTATTCTTTGCATTACAAAAAAAATTGGATGCAGATTATTCTTTGCATTACAAACAAAAATGGATGCAGATGAAAACACCCAAAAGTGTTGTAGCTCTGCTTTATCGATCAGCCACCTTGCTTGAGTTATTTTTCGGAGCATACATGTGTGTGATGCTATCCCTGGCCCACTGGAATGTTGCCCAGTAGGATCGAATAGAAATTTTATTTATTGATTTAGTGACCATTAGTAAACCAACTGTGCAGTTTCTCTATTTGTCATACTTGGGAGCTGTAACTTCAACCCATGTTCTTAAAAATACATGGCTGGGTTTTGTTTAGAAAATTGTCCAAGTTGGGGGGGGGGGGGGGCAACTGGAAGAATCTAGATTCTGAGGAGGGTCATGATAGTTAAATATGTGACAAAATTTTACGCACAGTTCAGGGGGATCGGGGTATGTTTGGATGTGTGTGTGTGTGCAGCATTTCATATATGGTTTTGAGTTTGCTGGGAGGGGGAACTCCAAATTTTGTGTTGGGGGCATGTTCCCCAGATTTTTTTTTTTTTTATGTCAGAGATTGAGTGGAGGCATTCTGGGAATTCTTGTAGTTAATTCTAAAAGGTCAATTCTAAAAGACTCAGTTTTACTTTGGTTGCGAAGTGAGGGGGGGGGGGGGGGGGGGGGGGGCAGAATGGCTTACTACTTTTTATGTACATTACATTATATTCCTGGGAATTTTTGGTTGACTGAGGTGGCTTCTGCCTTGTGCTATAATTAACAGTTGACACAACGGTTTGTAGAAAGGTAAACTGGTGTGTAGAAATGCTATCATGTGATCTACTTATAGAAGGGAACAACACTAGACACTTACATCTTCATCTTCATAAATTGAAGCGCAGAGACAAACCAATTCAACTTAAAAATGGATATTCGTAGGTATTTAAGTAGTGCATCTTCGGTAGTTTCTAGCTCTAGTGATTCTGATAGTACTGAGTTTGAGATTGACGTACAACGCAATCCTCCTAAGAAGCACTGCTCAAGTTCTACTTCTAAACCACCTTCCAAGTCAGGATCTAGAATCAGGAGATACAACCAAAAGTGAGAAGAAACTTTTCCCTGGTTAGAGTTTGACGAAAATTTACAGGGTGCATTCTGCAAATTATGCAAGAAGGGTGGAAGATCTCTAAAGAGGACTGGTGGAGCTTGGATTACAAAATCATTCACTAACTGGAAGAATGCAACGCAAAAATGAAATCACATTCACAAAGTGAAGGGCACCTTCTATCCTGTCAATTGGACATGGAAGCTGATAGAGCTAGAAGAGAAGGATCCATTATTAGCCAGCTTCAAAATGTTGAGGAGCGACAAAGACTACAAAACTAGGAAAGTGATTAAAAGCTCTATCCAATGTACTCACTTTCTAGCTTATCAGCACATCGCACATACTACTAACTTTGACAAACTACTTGAATTGGTAGTGAGTTGTGGTGGAGACTCTTCAAACCTTCCCTTGACGGAGCTGAGGAAATGCAACGTACACCTCAAAAATGGCTGTAGTAGAGTTTGTGAATGCTCTTAGAACAGGGGTGGAGAAGTCTCTACTCAAGCGGCTTCATAAGGCACCCTCTTTAGCATCATGGCTGATGAATGCACTGATGTTGCTACCATAGAGGAGCTGACAATTTGTTGCCGTTGGGTGGAGAGTGGTGTACCAGAAGAACATTTCAATGAAATTTTACCCTTGAAGAAAGCTAATACACAAGTATCTATCCTTCTTTAGTGGAGTACTGCAGGGAAAAGATCGTTTAGTTGGGAAGGCTTGTAGGAATAGGATGTGATGGAGCTGTTACTTTCTCTGGTGACAAAATAGGGAGTTCAAAGAAGGTTGAAGGAGCTTTCACCTCATGCATTGTGTGTTCACTGTTGCTGTCATGCCTTTCATGGCTTCTGTGCAAGCTGCCAATGCTACACCAGGTATCAAGCATGTCTACACTAATCTGATGACGTTATGGAAGTTCTTTCATTACTCCCCAAAACGCACAGAGTCATTAAAGGAGAGTCAGAAAGTGCCAGATCTTCCAGAGCTCAAGATTATGAAACCGTCAGACACACGCTGATGTGGCTTGCACATGAGCGTTGTGTCAAAGCAGTAAAAGCCAGTTACAGCTCAATAATTCTTGCTCTTGAAAATATGTATGAATCATCACATGAACCAGCTCTTGGACTAAATAAAGCCCTTTCTAGGCACTCCACAATAGCAGCAATGTACCTACTTGACTACATTCTTCCTCAAGTGGCAAATCCTAGCCATGCCTTACAGACCAAGCTCCTGGACCTCTCCCTTATTTCTAGTCTAGTGGATGCTATTCTTAATTCACTTGATGATGCTGTACTTCCTTCAGCATATTGGGTGTTACAGCTACAGGATGCAAGAGAAGAGTTAAAAGCAGCAACAACTATTGAAGTTACTAAATGCTCATTTCAAGAAACAGTGGGCAAGCCTTTTATCAGCCTCATCAAAGATAACATATCCAGCTGGTTTAGATCCTCATAAGATGTGTTATCAACCTTCTGTATCTTTGATCCAAAGAAAGTGCCCAACCTCTCTAGTCATGGGCTATCTTTATAAGGGGATGGTTCAATTCAAACTCTCACTGGACAGTTTGGGAGAAATTTACCAGCCAAATCATTGGAAGATACTGAATTTGAGAAGGAAGCCTTTATCTCTCTGACCTCAGCACAGAGTGGAAAACCTATCCTCAGCTCCTTATTAAGCAGCCAAAAGATGATATATCCATGCAACTAAAATAATCACTCACCAAAAACATGCTTATAGTACTCTTCCCTAATCTACATAAACCGGCAACCTTATGCTAGACTATTCTGTTTCTACAGCATCAGCGGAACAAAGTTTCTCAGATAAAAAATTAATAAAGAATCTCCTTCTTAACCGATTAACTGAACTTAGCCCTTCCAACTTAATAAAAATTGTCATTGAATCTCCCAATAAACTCACTGATAGTGATTTGGAAGAAGTTGTTGATGTGTGGAGTAGAAAAGGCAGAAGAATTGCTGTGTAAACTCTCATTCGGACACTTATCCCATTATATATATCTTATACTAATAGAGCTAGTGGTGTTTATATATTTATTTCTATGTCCGAGGTAATCTTCAAAATTCTTCAAAATGGCTGTAAGGATCCTGTTGAAAATTGACAGATGTGATATTCAGGTAAGCTAAAGTAACCTCAACTATATCCTATTCCCTATTCATGTCCTATTCGTCCAAACCCCATTGTTTAAGGACTTAAAGAAGCCCAAAAAAGGCTCTTCCTTGTCCACCATTTTATTTCCATCAAAGGGAATGCACAGGCTTCACACGCTACCACACCAAAGAGACCTTAATCATTTCAACTTGGCCCGCCAAGTTAACAAGAAAAAAAAACCTATCAGTAATTTAAAGGAAAAAAAAATTGAGGAACTCTAAAGTAATCCACCTTTTTATTTACATCAAAGGGAATGCACAGCCTTTCACAAGCTACCACATCAAAGAGGCCTAATAATTTGAACATGGCCTGCCTAGTTAACAATAAAAAAATACCTATCAGCAATTCCAAAGAAAAAATTGATGAACTCTGAAGAAGTGTTCCATGAAATCCTACCGCTGCAAGGGACTACTGCTTCTGGACAGCTGCTGAAGGTACAGAATCTTACAGATAAGCAACTGCATTTGGGGAGCAGCTGAAGGTACAGAAATCTGTGTGCACACAAACCTCTTTTCCATCCAACTCCCTGTCTTCCACTCATCACTATTCCTGTACACCTGCACCACATAATTAATTTCTATTCATTTGAACCATCAACACTTCTTCCTAAAATCTAAAATGTTCACTAATTCATTCTAAATCAAAAATAATGCACTGTCGTTCCCACAAAAACATTTCAAAAGTACCAAAAAAAAAAAAAGCTTATTACTAAAAGAGCCATAGACATAGTATAAAAAAAATTTTTTTTAACAAGTCAACCAAGAGACCACATGAATGAACCTACATACCCAAGAAAAATATTTAAACAATAAATTCTTGGAAAGCATGTCTCAGAGCAAACAAAACTTACTGTAGAAAGAAAAAAAACACCAGATACCTAAACTCATAGCAGCTTAAATGGTTGCTTCTGCACAGACTTGCAAGACATGCCCACCTACTACACATGTCCTCCCATAACACATATTATCATGAAAGACATGACGACCATACCCCAATAAGACATCTCCAACAGCAATACTTGCCCTCCTATAATACCTACCCTCAAGTAAACATGACCTCTAGTAAGACATGTCTTTCAGTAAAACATAACATATTGTAAGATATGCCATCCTGAAGACATGCACTCCACCAATACATGACCTCCCATAAGACATTTCCTACAACAAAGCATGACCTCCCTCAACACATGCTATCATAACATCCTGTCATCCTGAAAGGCATATGATCCAGAAAAACATGTCTTCCCATAAGACATGTTCTTACTTAAGACAATTTTGTGACCACAGCCCACCAAAGGTGGGCCTAGCAAGCAATGCGGCCAAAGGCCGCAATTTCGTGCTAGTATATATAATACATGTACATACTCTCACTGCTCATGCACTTTGTCAAGAACTTATCAAAAAGGTTCCAAGTGAACCCTGCATGTTAACTATGCACAATCATCAAAACCAGCGACTACTTCTCTGGAATGTTTGTCACAGCATTTTTGGCCAATAAACTATTAACCAATGGTGTGTGGGTGGGTGTGCGCGAGCATGCGTACGTGTTGTGGCTATGGTGTGTGTAGTAAGTTTTGACCAACTTATCAACCCCTTATCCTCCCCCCCCCCCCCCCTGTGTCATTTCATTTCCTTGATGTATAGTTGATATGATCCCACACCAACTCTACCCAACCCAACCAAGCGTTAGTGTCTGTGTATGTGTGTGAACATCAATGTTGTAGACACTATTCATCTCTTATGTATCTGAGCAGCACTAAAGGTAATCTATTCCCTAAGTAAGTACATTGATGGGCACTTGCTTGATATTGTGGATGCCTTCTCCATGGACTGACTTTCAAATTATAAATAACACACATTATAAGTGGTTAGTGCACCATGTAAGTGACTAGCACACCATGTAAATAACTAGTACACCATGTAAATAACTAGTACACCATGTACGTAACTAGTGCACATGTGAATAACTAGTACACCATGTAAGTGACTAGCACACCATGTAAGTGACTAGTGCACCATGTAAATAACTAGCACACCATGTAAGTGACTAGTACACCATGTAAGTGACTAGTACACCATGTAAGTGACTAGTACACCATGTAAGTGACTAGTACACAGTGTAAATAAATAGTGCACCATGTAAATAACTAGCACACCATGTAAGTGACTAGTACACCATGTAAGTGACTAGTACACCATGTAAGTGACTAGTACACCATGTAAGTGACTAGTACACCATGTAAGTGACTAGTACACAGTGTAAATAAATAGTGCACCATGTAAATAACTAGCACACCATGTAAGTGACTAGTACACCATGTAAGTGACTAGTACACCATGTAAGTGACTAGTACACAGTGTAAATAAATAGACACCATGTAAGTGACTAGTACACAGTGTAAATAAATAGTGCACCATGTAATTAACTAGCACACCATGTAAGTGACTAGTACACCATGTAAGTGACTAGTACACCATGTAAGTGACTAGTACACAGTGTAAATAAATAGTACACCATGTAAGTGACTAGTACACCATGTAAGTGACTAGTACACCATGTGAGTGACTTGTACACCACGTGAGTGACTTGTACACCAGAGAAGTAGGTCCAGATGGACTGGATCTCTTGTGGACTCTTGGGCAGAGTCTGTCTTCATGCTTTCATGTCTTTGAGTTACAATAGATAACAAATTGATTTTAGTGGTGAACATGTCTTTCTCTTTGATTTTGTTGCAATGGTCAAGAGATAATGATTGTCTGTTGCTGTACCCGTTCTTCTCCCTAGCCTTATCGTTTACTGTGGATGTCACCGTGTGTGTGTGTGTGTGTGTGAGAGAGAGAGAGAGAGAGGTGTATTAGGTAGCACTAGTCCTGTCAAGGGATTGTCACTGCTGAAATACTAATAATAAGCCTACACACAAGTTATGAGCTCTAATTGTATTATTGCCTCTCCTGGTCAGCTATAATGTAATAATAGGATGTGGTCATAGTTTGTGGCAAGGGTCCAGGTCAGCGCAAGGAAAATCTATACACCACCTGCCAGAGAGAGTATTACCTCAGTGCCGCCTCCCTTCCTTAGGTCTTCCTTGTGTTTTCCATACATGAATCTATCTGTGTGTGTGTGTGTGCGTGCGCGCGCGTGTGTTTCAGAATTTCATTCAACGAGGTTGTTGAGAATGAGGGTAATTATAACACTAATTAATACTCTAACATGCTGTAATTCCATATATGATGAGGTGATTGTAGCATAATTATAACTGTGAGAAGTGAGCATATAATATTTATACATGTGTACACAATTACAGCAAGAGGAAGCCATATCCCCCAGTATTGAACATTGACACCTCTTTCTGGTTCTGTTGTGTGTCCTGGTCTCTGTGTGTAATGGGTCAGTGCAACCAGTCATGTGTTTTATATGTACATGTGTTTGCATCTGTGTGTATGCATCTGTGTGGTTTGGTGGGAGGGAGGGAGGGTGCGTTCTTCTACTGGACCATTTAATGTATTCTGTTATTGTTGTTTCTCTGTCTATCTGTCTGTCTGTATGTATGCACGTATGTATGTGTGTGTATGTATGTATGTGTGTGTGTGTATGTGGAATAGGATATTGCAGCACAAAGTGATATTTGGCATTGGAGTTCTTGTAGTCTTGGCCATCATTGGGCTGTGTATATTTGGCATCGTCTACTCCAAAGTCAAGTAGAAGTCGTTACTGATTTATATGTCCGAGGTGTTTGTTTAACTTTGACATGTTTTGTGGTGTCTTGGTCAACTTATTTATTTGCGGTCAATTAACATTCCTATGTCATTTGGTGTTTTGTGTTGATAATGGTATTTATTGTAATAATGCCAACTATGCAATACAGCACAACACATCACAATACAATTGAAAAGAAACTATATGTTGTTTTATTCTATACATATAGTGCGAGTGTGTGAATGAGTAGTCATGATAGGGTAAATTTACCCTCTCCCTTGAAGGAAGAAATAACCCAAATACTCTGAAACTAACCTTTTTTTTTAACCTTCTGTGGTAGTTGGGTGATCTAAAAAATGTTAACAAAGGACGTACTCATTTTATATTCAATTACATTCTGTATAATTAAATAATGGCCCTCCAGACAATTCTTTTTGGGGTATACCAAAAGACTGTGTAGCAACTTGAAAAATCAATTATAAAATCAGCAGAAGTACTGGAGACGGGCAGGATAAATTGTACTAGCAATTTTAATTGAATGCTGTATGACACTGATGATTTATTAGTACTCATCAAATGAATCACCTCTGCAGTGATTGGGCAATTCTGCAATTAAATTAGAACAGTATAACAACAATAATAAAGATAGTACATTGAGTCATATATATATATATATACATACTTGGGGAAAACCCCACCCTTCAGGCAGCTTTTTCAATGTAGTTACAAAATTGTCTAAATTGCTTCTTATATTATGTAGGGATTTATTATGTTTATTATTTTGTATACACAAATATATATATATATTATAGTGGGCCGGGATAGCATAATATATATTGATTTGAAAGAACAAAAGGAAATGAAAATAAAGGAGGGTGAAATGGGGGAAATAAAGGGGACTAAAGCCCAGTCCAGGATGTAAACTTCAACTTTAAGCTTGGGAGACCTGTGCCAGTGAGTCTTAGATTGGCCATGGTTTCTTGTGCTCTTTTTTTACAGCCTAACATTAGAATTATTATTTTCTTTTCTCACAGACATTCCCCAAAATAAAACTTGATCTATGCTCTCCCAGCGTTGCCCTAAATAGACCGTAAAAATGTTGTGGTGATTCAAATATCCATTTGGGAGGAGCAGCATTACTTCACAGACAGACAGACACGCAGACAGACAGACACACAGACCCTTGCAAACTATATATACTGGGATATATATATATATATATATATATATATTGCTGCAATACATGTGTTCTCAAGGTGATATGAACAATTTAGTTGAACCTTCTCTTGTAACTGTTGAAACTGTAGCATATTATTGGTCAGAAAGTTGGTTTTGTGTGCCATCTTGGTTCTCATTGGCATCACTGAAGGTACTTGCTTTTGACCTCAGAAAGTGGCACTAAAACTTTCAAGAAAAGTTGTGGGAACAAACCAGATTGGGTGGGTGGGTGGGTGGGTGGGTGGATCAAGTGCAAACTGTGATTGTTCCCAACCAAAACAATTCTTGTTTTTGCTTCACTTTCCCCTTGTTCCTTCTGTTGTGTTGTGTTCTGATTTGTTTTGTTTCATGAGAATAATTTTTGATGAGCAACTTGACTGGCCTCAAAGCATACACCAAGATTGAGACCTTGGGGATCCAGGATGGATTTTGCCCAGCTACATTCTTCCCTCAGGTGGTATTGCTAATGTGTGGAGCAAGATCTAACAAGGGCTATGCTGGAAGATCATGTGTCCTGTCATAACCCAAATGGACTCAGACCTGAAAAGTTATATTTAAAAACCATGTTTTTTTTTAATTTTTGGCACATTAAAATTTTTTTTTTTATTATTAAAAATTTTTTTTTTTATTATTAAAAATTTTTTTAAATTAATTAATTAATTTATTCCCTCTTTGTTTTTCTTTTTTTTCCCTTATTGTTCCTTTTTTTTTTTTTTTTTTTTTTTTTTTTTTTTTTTTTTTTTTTTTTAAACCGGTGATTATTTGTTCTTGGATATACGCTGCTTGATTGAACTGATTTACTAGAAAGAGAGCAAGTAAGAGATTAACATTTTTTGTATGTTGATATTGAATTGCATAATAATGGACCACTATTCCAGGACAATTAAGAAGATGAAAGAGTTGTTAGACAATAATGCATTGGCTTGACTTTGATCAGTGTCATTTACACACGCACATCAAAGGCATTACGGTACCACAAAGCTACTTGTGACGTCACTCAGTGGCCGCCTATGAATCTCATTAGCGGCTAACATAACTTGAAAGCGTACTGGCAAGCGTCGGGATTAAGCATTTCCTTTTGAAGTTAGGATTTTGGCTGTTGTGTCGTGGCTTGGCTTGTGCGTGTATCTCCTGGTCTACCAGAAGCTAGGGTTATCTTTCTCCGCTACAACTTATTGTGTAGGAGAAGAGTAGCCGCCAGATCGTCCCTAGTCCTTGCGGTATAAGCAGTTCCGAGAAACTGACGAGAAATAGAAAGTTGATAACTCTGGGTTAATTATTCACTGAGGGAGATCAAAGGGAGAGGTTTATTTGACAGGGCGAGGGGCACATTTATTGTGGACGGGTGAACGTGGGTACGGAGAAGCCAGTGGTGATCCTCCAGCAGCACAGTAGAAACAATCCCCACAGAGAAGGAAGATGTCCGCAGGTGCAGGGACTACTACACAAGCTGCTTCCACAAGCGCTGCTGCAGGATCAGGAAATGCATCTAACCAAGGCAAGGAGGCTTAAAATATAGAGCCAGTGTGCTTGCTAGCTAGGCTTTCTGTATAAATGTACACTGTGTGCTAAAAGGTAAGTGTCTTTCTTGTTCTTGAAGCCTATCCAAATGTTTGTGTTTAATATTCATCTCTCTTTGTGCACAGAAGATGATGATTATGGACATGATCAGGTGAAGGTATTCAGTCATGAGGGTGATGGTGAGAATACGGAACATCTCAATTCCATGGACCTCCATGATATTAAAACTGAGTTGGAGAGAGATGCTGAAAAGGCTGAAGTGAGTAGCCTACTTGTTTTGCGTGTGTGCACGTTTGTGTGTGTGTGTGTGTGTGTGTGTGTGTGTGTGTGTGTGTGTGTGTGTGTGTGTGTGTGTGTGTGTGTGTGTGTGTGTGTGTGTGTGTGTGTGTGTGTGTGTGTGTGTGTGTGTGTGTGTGTGTGTGTGTGTGTGTGTGTGTGTGTGTGTGTGCTGAGTGTAAGTGTTTGTGCTACGTGCTGGTGTTTTTGCACTACTGGGAATGCCAAGTGCTATATTCTCTAATCCACTAATCTTTCGTACACGTGTAACATGTTTGCTCAGACTCCAAGGTTAGTGACAAACTCTACAAGTTCTCCAACATTCAATGCAGATGGCAGCAGTATAAATGGTGAGTTCAGTCAATGTTACATCTCCTTATATATATATATATATATATATATATATATATATATATATATATATATATATATGTTTGTAAATAAGTGTGAATGTTTGTTTTGGATGTTTTGTGAGTGTGACTGTGTGTCTTCCACCAGCCTCCTCCAGCTCTCTCCTCCCTCAGACAAGCTTACGGCAGGTATTACAGCCACCAGCTGCTATGGTAAGTGTATGTCGTCAATAGCAATTGATGTGTTTTGGCAAGTTAACATTATTTTGATCAAGTCTAGAAACTGTGCTACAAAGCAAGAGTTGATATTGTGTTTCCCTTAAAAATATACTTTGAAAGAGTAAACCTCTGGTCCTGTCCTTGTCCTGTCCTATGTGTTCTATTAACATTTTGTGAACTGTCTTGTGATCTATACTGGCCTCTTATAATGGCCTCCTGTAAGTTATGACCATATGTTGTTGAGTGGCCCTGTCCTATAAATTAATGCATTGAACATGTGGAGACTTGCGTAGTGTACTTGGTGAGTGAGGAAGATAAATCCTGGACACAATTTGCAAGGAGTGGATGGGTGGATAGAAAACAGCTCTTAAAAGAGAGTGTGCTGATTGGTTGTGGCCATGCATGTGAATTAAACCAAACTATCAATATTGTGTTTGTGTTTGTTTGGGTTTTCCTCCACCATCATAAACAGTGGACTAGTGGCGGGTGCATGTTGCTGGACCAGTGGTGGGTGCACGTTGCTGGACCAGTGGTGGGTGCATGTTGCTGAACCAGTGGTGGGTGCATGTTGCTGGACCAGTGGTGGGTGCACGTTGCTGGACCAGTGGTGGGTGCATGTTGCTGGACCAGTGGTGGGTGCATGTTGCTGGACCAGTGGTGGGTGCATGTTGCTGGACCAGTGGTGGGTGCATGTTGCTGGACCAGTGGTGGGTGCATGTTGCTGGACCAGTGGTGGGTGCATGTTGCTGGACCAGTGGTGGGTGCATGTTGCTGGACCAGTGGTGGGTGCATGTTGCAGTTGGTCAGTCCTCATCATTTCCAGAAGCAGGAGCTGGTAATTGTTGTTGGTCTGTGTGGGTGAAGCATTTCTGCATATCTTTGAAGTGTACAGATGAAAGACCAGGAAATGGTCAGACTGAGGTTAATGGCTAACATGAAAGAAAATCTTCTTCGCCAGTCATTTTCCAATTAGTTAGTTACATTCATCTTTTGCCCTGGTGTATGTATGTGTGTGCATATGTGCTCGTGTGTGTGTGTGTGTGTGTGTGTGTGTGTGTGTGTGTGTGTGTGTGTGTGTGTGTGTGTGTGTGTGTGTGTGTGTGTGTGTGTGTGTGTGTCTGTGTGTGTCTTCACTAACTTACCCTCTCACTGTGTGTTCTGCAGGTATATGCAAATGGTAGCATGCCTTTCATGATTCCACCATTTGCTGCTGCTTCCACCGGTGGGCCCTCCCTCTATCCCGTCATGAGGCCAGTCAAGGTCGAATCCGATTGGTGAGATTTGTTAATGGTCTCTTTAGGCCAATAAGATTGAGAACAGTTTTGTCTACAGGAATAAAAGTTGCAAACTTGTTTGGAACTGAAGAGTGTATTTGTGTGATAACATTGACATTATATTGATATTGAGGTGTTCCTCTCCACTCTGCTGGGTCCACAGTTGATTGTTTGAGACGATATTTGAAGCCTTACTTTTGTTACCACATCAAAGGAAAACCCAGACTATATAATTATGAATGGAGTATTAGTAGAAACAGCACTGAGCATGGAGACAGGTCAGCGAGACATTTGGGGACTTCAAGCAAGCAACAGGTCAATGTGGTTGACGTCTCTTGCTGTCCCCAGTCCTGTGTTCCTGTGAAAACCTCTCGGCATCATACCACATCAAAGCATAGTTTGCTTCAGATCAAAGGAAGACTACATGGTGGTTGTATATTAGCCTTGTTTGTTTTCTTAAGACATGGCGAACAAGATTGTATTGCTGACAAGCACTACAAGGAGATCTGTAACTACCCTTGACACGGTTGCTGTAGCTACTAGATTGTGTTGTATTTGTTGTCGAATCAGCACTTGTAACTCTTTAGCACATACCTCTTAATCCAGAAGGACCCATACAAGTTAACACACACACACACACACACACACACACACACACACACACACACACACACACACACACACACACACACACACACACACACACACACACACACACACAGAGTAGTGAGAAATTGGTTTTCAGGGAGCTTTGGCTGGCTGGCCTCAGTGGGTAGAGAGGGCCTCAGTGGGGAGGGAGGGAGGGAGGTGGGTAGCTGGGAAGGTGGGCTAGGGGTTACAACCTCTCCAACTGCAACTCTTGAATTAGTGCAATGTAGGGTAGTTTGCCAGCTTTTCTTTTTTCTTCTTTTTTTTATTCTAATTAGTAAAGGAAAAGGTCAGCGCTAAATTGAACACAGAGTGCCATCCCACCCACATCAAAGAATGGAAGCCCATTGAAGTGTTTTAGGTGTTACTTGAAGGTATATCTGTCCTGGCTCGCTCTTGCTCTCCTCCCTCCCTCTCTCTCCTCCCTCTCTCTCCTCCCTCTCTCTCCTCCCTCTCTCTCCTCCCTCTCTCTCCTCCCTCTCTCTCCTCCCTCTCTCTCCTCCCTCTCTCTCCTCCCTCTCTCTCCTCCCTCTCTCTCCTCCCTCTCTCTCCTCCCTCTCTCTCCTCCCTCTCTCTCCTCCCTCT
This sequence comes from Lycopodina hypogea, assembly GCA_963969325.1. Taxonomy (NCBI): domain Eukaryota; kingdom Metazoa; phylum Porifera; class Demospongiae; order Poecilosclerida; family Cladorhizidae; genus Lycopodina; species Lycopodina hypogea. The sequence goes on from OZ017779.1 coordinate 11,779,245, forward strand.
CTCTCCTCCCTCTCTCTCCTCCCTCTCTCTCCTCCCTCTCTCTCCTCCCTCTCTCTCCTCCCTCTCTCCTCCCTCTCTCTCCTCCCTCTCTCTCCTCCCTCTCTCTCCTCCCTCTCTCTCCTCCCTCTCTCTCCTCCCTCTCTCTCCTCCCTCTCTCTCCTCCCTTTCTCCTCCCTCTCTCTCTCCTCTCTCTCTCCCTGTTATTTAGTCTGCTAGTTATTATTTAAGTGATGGTGACTGCATTAGCTCTGCTTCATGCTACATGTAATTATGTGAGTGAGTGGGTGGGGAGGTGAAGGTGCCCATATCCCCTGCATGCATGGAGTCAACTGGTGAGCAAGGTGAACACACACGCACACAGACACAGGCACGCACACACACAGGCACGCACACACAGAGGCACACACACACACACACACACACACACACACACACACACACACACACACACACACACACACACACAAGCCTCGTGTGACAGTGTCAGTGTTGTTTGTTCAAATATTGCTCATGTTTTGTGTCACTCACTCACTTACTCGACATCTCACAGCTGATCTGTCAACTTGCACTATCAGCATATGACAGGAATGCCTCGCTCCATACTCGCTCACCTCATGTCTTCTTGTTGATCCTTTAGGAAGCTGTCTCAGTGCAATGGAGCTCCTCTGAACATTCCCACCTACAGCTACCCCACTGGGTTCCTGCCAGTGGACCAGACTGGGTTGAGGCCAGCTGCCTATCCCTTCATGGCTATCCCTGGCCAGTATGTGACCACACCTCTGCCTTACCAGACTCAGGTAAGCATGTCTGTGTACAGAAAGGGTTTGTGTGTGGGGCAAGGGAGTGTGATAACATCATTGTCATTTGTTGTTGATATTTGTAGTTCCCTAACTTGGGGGGTACTGTGGCACCCAATGCTATAGTCCAGCCCAACTCCGGTGGAGTGCTAACTCAGCATGTGAAGGAGAAGAAACCCCACATCAAGAAGCCCCTGAATGCCTTCATGTTGTTCATGAAGCAGAAGAGGGCAGATGTCATCAAGGACTGCACCCTCAAGGAGAGTGCAGCCATCAACCAGATACTGGGGAAGATGGTGAGTGAGCGTGCAAGTGTGCAATTCACATATAGAGATTATCAAACTTGATCTAATCAAGAAAAGTCTAATCTAATTATGCAACTGGCCACACCTTTCCTGAGTGAATGCCAATAACAAACCAAATCCACCCACCATATGAACACTCTGACGTGCACAGGGCAGTCTGGAATTGAAATCTTGTCGATTTCAGCGTTTGTTGTATGCTTTGGATTGGTTCTGTTTGAGTCTCCTCCAAACAGTTGGTTTGTCTGTAAGTACTTGTGTAGGGTGTGTGTTGCTGGTGAAGCACCATTCCTTGTGTGCTACATTTCAATGATTTTACAGGATATCCCAAATATCCCAAAGGCATCTGGGACTTTACTTGGATACACTAGACTTAACCCAACCTTAACCCTACCATTAACCTTAACCCTACCATTAACCCTAACCCTACCATTAACCCTAACCCTACCATTAACCCTAGCCCTACCACTAACCCTAACCCTACCACTAACCCTAACCCTACCACTAACCCTAACCCTACCACTAACCCTAACCCTACCACTAACCCTAACCCTACCACTAACCCTAACCCTACCACTAACCCTAACCCTACCACTAACCCTAACCCTACCCCTAACCCTACCATTAACCCTAACCCTACCATTAACCCTAACCCTACCATTAACCCTAACCCTGACCCTACCCAAAGAACTCTAGCATAACCCTGCAGCTATACTTAGCCTTAACCCTACCCCTGAATACTCAGCTGTGAAAGAAAGTTGTGGTCATGCATTTTTCAATTAGTTGCACCCTCAAAGGAAGTGGTTGAAACAGGAGCAACTGCCAGCAGCAGTCCTTCATCCTCCTAGAGCTGTTGGCTTCAACTATCCCCTCCATGGAGGATTTGATCCTCACTAGTTTTGGTAAGAGAGTGCAAACCAGCAAGAGGAAAGATTTTAGTTTGCCTCTTGAATGGGAGGGAGATGGAATAGATGCAGTTAGGATCCTCCATTGGTTGCTTGGATTAGTGTGCTTCAGTGTGCATGTCTGACAATGGCTGCCTGCCCACCTCCCTATCCTGTGTGCCGTGGCTCAGCATGAAGATGGGACATTACAGGTACTGGAAGTAGAGGACTCCAGACACAAGGGACATGCCCTCCTATTGCAACTGCTGCCTTGGATCACAGCCACAGGTGGATGGACAGACTGGCTGGAGACAATTACACCTCTGGTTTCAAAGTGCAGACTGAACACACAAAAAAAAACCCTGCTGAGTGTGTGTGTGTATGTGTGCGCGCGCGTGTGTGTGTGTGCGTGCGTGTGTGTGTGTGTGTGAGTCCCTTCATTGTATGACAGCTGTCTGCAATCAATGTCCACTGTTGTTGCCAGGTATTTAATTGTCCTGGAACGATCTTAATTGAGTCAATACATTCCATTGTGGGAGGGATCATCTATCTCTATTTAATCCCCTTATTAGAGTCTGCACTGGGAATTTTAATGTAATTATTAGAGACTTGCACTGAGTATTCTAATGTCCTTATTAGTTATTAGAGGCTTGCACTGAATATTCTAATAGGAGGTTGTCCTGGGTATTCTAGTCCTTATTAGAGGCTGCACTGAGTATTCTAATACTATTATTAGAGGCACCAGCTATTCTAATGTTGTTATTAGAGGCTGCCTGTATTCTAGTATATATCAACCACAGGAAAATATCCAAAGGAATAAAATTGTGGGTGGGTGGGCTATTCTACACTAAATAAGTTATTGGACTGTCCTTGTTTGGGAGATGAGGTTATTTATTTTGTGCATCTTGTGAGTGATTTTAATATATTTTTTGTGTTGTAATTAGTGGCACGCGTTGGACAGAACTGAGCAGGCCAAGTACTACGAGATGGCACGAGAAGAAAGAGCAAAGCACATGCAGGTTAGTAGCCATAGCAACCTAAATTTAATTGGGTTCTTATTGCTAAGTATTGCTCATGCTGTAGTCATAGTAACATCATGATCTTGCAGTTGACTTGCTGTCCCTCTCTCTCTGTCTGTCTATTAGTGTAACTTCCCCTAACCATAACTACACTTGACCAGTGGGTGTTGCCCAGCGCATGAGTAGCTCCTGTCCACAGAAGTTTGGGCAAGTCACATGATATGACCTTTATCAACTATAAACGGTGGCCTCTTAATTAATTACAGTGAATGGATGAAGCTGCATAAGTGTGGTGTTGACATCCTGCTGTGTGTGCGTGTGTGTGTGTTCAGATGTACCCTGGTTGGAGTGCACGTGACAACTATGCAGTGCACAAGAAGAGAAGGAAGAGGAAAGTGAAGCAGCCAGATGGCAAGAGTGATGGACCCGAAGATAAGAGTAAGTGTGTGTGGGTGGAGGGGTAGGTGGGGAGTAAGGTGATGATGGTGGGGAGATGTGTGTGTTGTGTGTGCACATGTGGAGAGAGAGAGAGGAGAGAATGGTAGAGGAAATATAGCACAGTAGTTTGTGTGTTTACAGTGTCCTGATAAATGCTTGTTTACACAGTGATGCAAGATAAAGATGTGATAGTGGCAATTCCTGCTAACTTGACCCCACCCACAACTGCAACCACTTCAGCCCCACCTTCCAGCCAACATCACATGATCCAGGGGGAAACACCTCCGAGTGCTTCACAGAGGCAAGACGATGAGATTATTGGTAAGGTGTAGACATATGATTATATATGAGGCTATGGCCAGTACAAAGTTAGTGTGGAGGGTTGCTTGTGTGCAGATGTTGAGAGGGACAGTCACTGGGTTGTAGTCGTTGTACGCCATGTTTATGTCTTGTTGTCACTTTGTTTCAGATTTGAACAACAGGAAATGTCGTGCCAGGTATGGACTGGACAAACAACACCTGTGGTGTGGACCTTGCAAGTAAGTATGCATTACTCAACCAATTAATTCACCTTTTTCTAAATTAACTAAAATTGAATGAGTGATTTCATGTTTCTATTTTGGTAATGTCTTCTGGTTCACTGTTGCTTGAAAAATTAGTTGGATAAAGGGAAGGGGGAAGTCTATTTTTTGACAAGAGTAAAACTCTATGAAAACAATAGTCCACGAGATGACAGGCTCCATTCTCTCTTATCTATTGTTATTATTGTTAGACGCAAGAAGAAGTGTATCAGGTACAGTGTGGGTGATGATGAAGGAGCCGCTTGCAAGGACATGGGCTGCGAGGTGGGGGAGGAGGAGGAGAATGAGGATGTGATGTTGGCAGGAGACATGCTCACCACAGCGTCTGCTGCCACCTCCTCTGTGCTGCTGTCAGAGGCCAGTGAGCACCACCGCCACCACGCCGGAGTAGCCAGTAAACTGCCCCGTCTGCACTCACATGAGGGAGCAGTCAGTCTGCAGACCATTCACACTTGACCACAGACAGGACTGGCTGTAACAACTGCTATTATTACAGTCCAGACATTTTGCATTATGGTATTATATTTTCACCAACTCAGTGCTATATATTATTAACTGTTACACATTATTGATGATGTCATACTTATGGAATGTACATTATTGCTACATACACCTGGTCATAACATTTCCTCATGTCATGAGCTGTGTTCCAGCCCAACGCTCTGTCTCTCTGTTTGTCACTTCCAATGTTGTCAGTCCACTGCACTCATCTCCTCAGCCATTGGCAGGGAACTAGGTCAGGGCAGGGTACGTGCACAGGATCAAGATGGCTGACCCACACAACTGCTGCTCTGTGGGCAGTTAGCACTGCTTCAACTTTGGAATATGTCCACACAGTATTACAATTATTGTATTTTACAATCACAGGATTTGTTGAAAGGGAAGGATATAGTTAAACTTCATGAATGAGCACTTTAATGCCAACTTTCTACATGTTGCTGTTTTTCTGCTTATTGCTACTAATTGTGTTGCTGGTAGAGTAACTTTTTTGCCATTGCTTTTACCTTTATGTGTAATAGTGTATTAATTTACTTATTTTATTGTGTGTGTATGTGCTCTAATAAGCTGCTTCACTGAGTGTTACAAGCTGCTGGTTTCTTGGTGCTGCTGCAAATTCTCAGAAAACCCTGAACAAAATATAGCTATGCAGTGACACACACACACGCACACACACACACACACACACACACACACACACACACACACACACACACACACACACACACACACCTCTGCAGTTGGTCATCCTGCGTGTGTCTATCTGTCTTATTGTCATTGGACCAGTGTGTGCTTATGTTCAGTACAAACACAAATTCCAGGAATGGAAGGACAACTGAAATAAAATATTTGCATCACAAGCCATTTCAGTCACAACTAACTCTTCACAAAAAGAACAATAAAAAAAAAGAAGAAAACAAATGAATGACTACACACATTTGCACAATATTTGAGCCGAACAAACATAAGACACACTATGTGATCACAAAAATCATTTCCATAATACTATTATGAAATTTCTATCATTACTGATTAATATGTGCAGTACACCAACATTACATGAAGTACTTGGTTGCCATGGAAGGCGTGGTCTATGGCCTGGTCATAATTGGCTGTTCTTGATGAATCTGTTGCCCTCCGAGTGCTTCCCATAATACACATACTTACAGTGTCCAAATACAGCTGCAGCCATAACAAAAACACATGCATCAACAACATTTGCTATGACCACACCAAATAGAGAGCATGTTATTTTAGGCTCCAGTGAGCAGGAAGACAACAACAGACTGACAGTTCACGCACGGAATGTGACAAAGTCATGCTCGTAATATTGGTTCCAATATTTACAAATAAGTTTGATTAAAGTCGATCAATAAAATTCTATTTTCCAGTGAATGTAGTGGCCATCAGACAAGTTGTGGTCATCAGACAAGTTGTGGTCATCAGACAAGTTGTGGTCATCAGACAAGTTGTGGTCATCCTGAAAGGAACCCCACAATCAGTGACACTCTAAATAAGGGGAAGGGAATTCCTCTCAAGTAATAATTTGACTGAATGTGCTAATTGTGTGCACCACTGAAATTCCAAGTGATAATTAAACGTTTATTGAATTGTTAATTAAGGGATAGTGAAATCCACTCACATTTACTACCTGTTTTCCCAGTACTTCCTGGCCTGTTATTGACAAGACCAATTGGCTGGCTGCAGAGGGGGCCAAGCCAAGATAGGCACACAACCCTGAAGAGCATAGCTAGTTTAAATTTGGATTACAGTGTATTTGAAGTTAGATAAGCAAAAAAGGTAATTTGAAGATGGTTGTACAAGTTTTTCCAACTCATGATTTTACTCCATTAGTTTCTGGCGCTGGTCAATTAGGCCAAAGGTCAACAAGGCTGAAACCCTTGATAGGAGCACTATGTGGTCACTGAGAAAACAGAGTAGCCACTACTTCCTCCAGACATTAACAAAATGTGTATTTTGTATACACAAAGGAGAAGACAGCTGCATCCATCAGTGCACCCTGTTAACCCACCAGTACCAACCTATTCCTTATAGAGAAGGTGTTGTGCAGCCAGACAACCATCTTGGCTATATACATCAACAAACTAACTTGTCAATTTTGAAAGCACCACCAATGCCTGAAGCTGTAAGAAAACAAGACTTAAGGAAAGAGATCTTTTCACGTGGAACAAGCCAGGGAAGCAAGACATCTCAACTACTATGGAGTGTGAAAAGGCACAGGGATTCTTGCAAGGCTTAACTTAAGGTAGACTACAGGCAGGCAGGCTGTATGTGCCAAGCATTAGTAACATGGCAGTGAACACGTTTTTTAAAACCTTGGATTCATGACAACAAGCCAGTGTCTATCAGAACTGCATGCACTCTGTGAACTAACTGGTGCACGTATGCTGTGGAACAATTGTGGACACATTTGTCTGTATGCTGTGGGGCGAGCGTGAAGTGTGACCAATGTCTGCATGTTGAAGAGATGTATGGAGGTGGCAAGTGATTCAGTGAATTAGGATGGAGAATAGAACCAGTTGAATAATCTGCTATCTTCATCATTATCTAGAGTCAGTATGACCAGATGACTTTGGGTGGAAAGTGCCAGGATTAACCCTGAAGGTGCCAAAAATTTGAATTTTGTGTAATAGTGCCAATTTTAGATATCAAAGTACTGAAGTCCCGAAACAGAATAGAAAATTGAGGCTGATTTGAGGTGCCACTTCCAAACCAAAATACAACATATTTTCAATGTGTATTTAAATTTTTTTAATTTTTAAAAATTGTTTATGGTAATAACAGAAATTAATATTTTTGATCATCAGTATCATATCAGAAAACAGGCGCTTTCTCTCCATACTCCATACCTTGTAGATCTCCTTCTGGGAGAATAAAGATCTAGTAGATTGTATGATTGGAGGCATATTCTCAAGGAAAGCAGCATGCTGAACCTGTGGAGTTTTCCAGTCATGCCAAACTACCCTTGAGCCTTTTCTGAGGTCCCATGAACAGGCCACCATGGACCTCTCCTCTATCCTTTGGCTTTGATTTCCTCATTCTGGTCTGATGAAATACTAACACTGGCCACACAGAAGAGGAATGCTGCACCTCAGCACACACACACACCAACTGCCTCAAGCAAACAGAACACATCTGTCTTGAGATTTATTATGAGGAGATAATCCAATCAGCTGCTCTAAATTAAGAATCCAATCAATTTAACAAACTAATATTCCAACAATGAATATTGTAGCATTTAAAAAAATATATTTTCAAAAGTGCCAAGTGAGAACAATGCCAAAAATCTTTGCCACCCTCTCTCTCCCCCCTGGTCCCCGCCCTTTTTTCTTTCTTTTTTTTTGTGCCGAAGAGATTTCAAATAGTGACCAATATGTCATCTTAAGTGCCCAAATGTGGTCACACTGCCTGGAATAGTGTAGAAATGTCTTTTAAAGAGAATGTGCTCTAATTAAATAAATAGAATAAAAACAACGCTGGTGTCAAATATGTACTACAAGGGTAAAAGGTGAAACTGAACAAGTTGGTTATGCTGGTCAGACTAACAGATGTTGGAGGGATATCTTGGTTGATAAAGAAGTGCCCCCCCCCCCCCTTGGAGTTTTGTATGGACACCATTAACCACTTGGTCTCCAGCGGTTTATTAACTCTTCACTGCTTAAGCAGAATAAAACGCAACTCCTCAAACTTTGTGGGCTGTGAAGCTACACCAGTAGGACATTGTTACTCCAACAATTCCAAATAATTCCAATTATAATGTAAAAATCAGCCAAACTAGAGAACTTCCCACATACTCAAGACTTCTGTTTGAGAGGCATGGTGTTTGTGGTGGGTATCATTAACAATTAAATCCAATTCTTACAGGTTCAAACACTTGATGTTGCATTACCATAAGAAGTTTCACCAGATAGTATTGAACTCTCCTTGTTGTGCACCTCTATGTCTGCTGGGTTTACACACTTCTATATCCGCCACACGTTGTTGCACTGTCTGGAGCAAAAAATGAACTCTCTCCAGACTCCAGCCTGTGTCAGTACTTGGAACTTTTACAAGGTATCGAAAATATTCTATAATATAATAACCTGTGTAGTATTAGATTGAACAGGTGTAGCTCTTTAACTTAAATACCATAAATTACCTTAATTAAGGGTATGCTATTAAAACCACCAAACACTGATTCCACTAATCCAAGATTAACCCTATGAATCAAATAAGTGCAGCTGGAATGATTGCTGAACATGATTTGAATACTAACACGAAGAAGTAAATAATTTGTGATCACTACAACTGATCAGGATACCCTCTGAAGTGATGTCCAACTATAACAAAAAATCTTTTTTTTTGTTGTTTTATTTTATATTTATGTTGCTTTTTGAGTTACTTTGTTTTTTTTAAAATTTTTTATTAATGTTGTTGTTTAGCTGCCCCTCCCCCCTCGCCCAAAGCTGGAAGCAGGTCATGGTGTCTGAGGCAGATCAGTTTGGTCACAGTCTGTAGCAGAAGGCTTTGCCAGTTTCTCTTGTGGCCATCTTCTCCATGGGCAGGGGTTTACTTGCTGTGGCTGCTGTATTCCCGGTTGTTGCAGATGCTATTGAGTTGAAAGGGTATAAATCTTCTTTATGCCTCTGTGGACAGACTAACAGTTTTACCAAATATGGAATGCTAGCATGTTTAGACAGGGTGAGCAAATGCACCTTCATCAGTCTTTAAATTCCACAAGTGACACACAATAGCAACATCACTCTGGATTGTGCCAAGATGAAGTCAGTTGACAATTCAGCTCCATGACACCCCCCCCCCCCCCCCCCCCACTGGATCAACATCACACTGTGACAACAGTGTATCTATACAGAGCACACTGATGAACATCTGTGACAACCATAACCACATGTGAATGGCACATGCAGTGGTGAGTGATCTAGCTCTGTCTGACCTCTGTGCTGTCCTGTGATAGTTCGTGACTCTGGCAGAGGAGTGTACTTGCCCTCACGCTCGGGCAGAGGAGCTGCGTCCTCAAACTGCAACAACAACAAGTATTGTACTGGTGATTATGACTGATCAAGTGGCCACAGTCCACCATGAGTTGTTGTCATGCACGGCCACACCTACCATAGCAGCTTCTGGTCGCACAATCTTTGTAAACTGTCCTTTGCGATTAGCGTCTGCTCTTTCTGCTCCAGTTACTGGCCGAGAGTCCAGAAAGGTCAAAGAGGGTAATTTATACAAGACATAGTACCTGCAGTGTGTAGAGACATTACACAAATGCTTAGTTACATTTGCAGTGAGTGCATGTTAACACCAATAACCAACCACACGTGTGCACATATGTGTATAACAATCAGGCTTCTATTAATAGATATATTCCATTATCGACTGTTACTTACAATAAAGTAATCCTTTCATTCCACCCACCCACCCCCCCCCCCCCCCCCGATCTATTTCTCTCTACTCTTGCTCTCTATCCACCTACACACTCTTATTAAATCACACCACATATTGGGCGTGGCAATGGGCGTGGGGTGCAACTTCTGATGGTGCATATGCTGGCATTGCATAATGACTGGTATGCACCCACTCACTCTGTTCATCTTAAGTAGGGAAAGGATGTCTGCAGCAACAACACATATATTGCCTACATGAGTGCATGGAACCACCAGAGCCCACGGCCCACCAGAGCAGCCTACTGCCTTCAAGTGGATGAGTCATTCAACACAACACAGCAATCGGCCAGAGAAATGGGAGGGTGGAATTCATCCACCATTGGCCATGTAGAGGCAGGAAGAATTGGTCAGCAGGACTACATCATAGTGTGTCGGCTGGTGCAAGTACTAACATCACATCCTTGAAGTGCAGGGGAAACAAACATGGCCACAGTCTGTATACCTGTGCCACACTTTTTATCCTAGTCATTAGGGGGGAGGGATGGAAGTAGTATTCATGCATATTTCCACTTTGTTTACTGTAGGCACTCACTTTAACACTGCATTAGAGGGTGTGTGTGTGTGTGTGTGTGTGTGTGTGTGTGTGTGTGTGTGTGTGTGTGTGTGTGTGTGTGTGTGTGTGTGTGTGTGTGTGTGCGCGCGCGCATGCATGTGCTCGCACAACACAAACATGCACATCTTGATTGCTTGGAGGACAGGAACAGAATCAATACCCCTAAGGCAAATTGTGTGGTTCAACATGTCAACTATGGGAGTGGATGATATGACTGACAGATGCAGAGACATGTAAACAGACAGGCAGGAAGGCAGATGGATAGGCAGGAAGGCAGATGGATGGACAAACATATAATTCTCTATTGATTTTTTCCCCCCTCTCTTCCACATTCTCAACTGTGCCTTTTGATAAACTAGTAATAATAATAATAAAAAATTTCAAGAATTGGTCAGCACTCCCAGACAGTTTGTCATCCATGATGCTTTACTGAGTGGATCATTATTGGCTTTTTAATGGGCTTCATTATGGAAGACATTCTCTCTAATTAACCACTGAAGGAAGGAGGTAAAAAAACAACTTAGTGAGAGAATGTTAATCCATTGTGACACATAAGAGTGTGATGTGTTATTTCTCACCACCGAATGAGTAGGGACAGATCTGGTGATCAGTGACGGCCACGGAGTGGAAAGTTGTTGACATTTCTTCTGCTTGATTCTCAGCCATCACTCGGCAATGCAGAGAGCAGGCAAAGTGGGAGGAGGGGGGGGGGGGGCAAGGCTCAAAATGAAGTTGTATCCTAGGTTCCCTTTCTTTACTAACCCTCCTCCATCCCACCCACCCACACACACACACTTTCTTACATGCCTTCTTGGCCCTGACACACATCTTCAAAGGAATACCACAGGTAGCTATTTGTCTGTGACAGGTTGAAACATAAGTGGTTTTGGCACGTCTGTGCAACTGGTCCACTGCTAATAGAAACTTCTGATGGATGTACCTCATTATCATATATAAAAAAAATCCCCACAACTTCAGTTCCGTATTAACTAATTGAGTTAAAGCTTGTAGTGGTTCTACAGTGGCTAACGGCAGCTGTTGACGTGCTTGCAAGCACAAGGCGAAAACAGTGGTGCCAAAGAGGTAAATAAGCAAGTTTTATTAGTTTTGCATGGCATTCTCTCACAGGTGCACCTCCACTGAGCCTCCTCCTCACAAGTGCACCTCCACTGAGCCTCCTCCTCACAAGTGCACCTCCACTGAGCCTCCTCCTCACAAGTGCACCTCCACTGAGCCTCCTCCTCACAAGTGCACCTCCACTGAGCCTCCTCCTCACAAGTGCACCTCCACTGAGCCTCCTCCTCACAAGTGCACCTCCACTGAGCCTCCTCCTCACAAGTGCACCTCCACTGAGCCTCCACCTCACAAGTGCATCACAGGACGAGGGTAGGGAGATTGTAAAGGGCATGGAAAACCATTGATTATCTTTAAACAGAGTTAAAAAGGATTCCCCCCCCCCCCCCCAATATATTTATTGTCTAAAATTTCCTCAGCTAATGTTACACCAAGTTACTTCCTTAACTCTCTCATTCCTGCTATTCAATCCTTTTTTCCCTACTAGGAAATGTTGACACCACATTCATTTGTGCACAGAACTACAGGCCAGAAAAGTTCAATTGATAAATTGTTTGTGCTGAGGTTTTAAAAAGATGACCCTTTACCTGGGAAGTAAAACTAAGGCCTTTATGAAACCACCTATGGCACGGGGAAATATTTACTTCTTAATAAACACTTATTAACAGGAAAATGACCACAAGGAGCCTCGTTCAGGCAGGCAGGTCAGGAGGGATGAATAAACTCACTCAGACGATGCCTAGTGTGATGGCCGATACTGTGGGCCATCACTCTGTAGAGAGGTGTGGACTTGAACTAAACCAGTTGGGAGATATCTTCACTGTGCACAAGTTTGATCAATGGAAACTCCTATTCTAGAATCAGTCAACAATCAGAAATTGAGCAAAGATTGAGCAGATGAAACAACCATCATAGACTTGGCAGAACAGAACAGAACAGAACAGAACAGAAACCAATACCAGACAATGAAAACACACACTAAACAAACCCTCAAATCACTTAGGTAAGTGCTGCATGGAAGACTTGAAGGCCAGCACTTCGGCACCAGATGGAGAGAGAGCCAGACACACAGCCCCTTCAATGCTCACGACATAGTCCCTAAACCTTACATTCCAGTTGATGTCTGTCTTCAAAGTTCAGTAATCATTTGACAACAAACTTGTTTACAGACAAAGCGAATTATTTCTATTTACAGGAATAGTATTGGAGTGGTACGTCACTGGCACTACAAACTAGTCATAGAATAGCCATAAATATTAACATGTAAATATTTAGATGGCATTACTTTTCAAAACATTATGCCAAATAAATACGACTTGCCAAATTATGGATGGATGGAGTCTAACAATCGCAGTGCACTATCATTATGTTACTTCAAGTGAACACACTGACCCTCCATCTCCCACCAACAGCAAGGGTAGACGAGTCCACAATTAAAAACTTTATGTTCAATTCAAAGTCGCTGATGCTTACAAACTTTTATAAGTTTGCCAACTAGTGATTTTTTTCTTATTATTGATCAGCGCGTCCACAACACCATCATTGAAAGGAAAAAAAAATTGGAAAAAACAAGAAACAAAAAACATTCTTGAATTTTATTAACATCTTACACATCTGCTCATTTGCAATCACCATGTCTCACTGGTAATTAACTTCTACTAAACACACCACCTCTCCCTCTCTCTTTTTCTCACACACACATACAGCACACACACATATACACACACGAGCACACACACACCCGTACACACACAAGAGCACACACATACAAAAACTTGTCTCACCGATATCTCTGATAATCTTCGTCATCATGCTCTCCTCCCAGCATTTCATGGGGACATGCACGGTTGCCAAGGAGACTGAGGTAATGCAACTTAGGACAAGACTTTCCTAATAGAGCCAGTAAGCCCTCTACATCACAGATCTGATGATGTCACAAGTCACACCGGGAATTGGGGGGAGGGGGGGGGGGGGGAAGAGAGCACACAATGTTAGCAATGGCTAATGTTAAGGAACACTAGAATGAATAGAAAAAAAATAATAATAAAAAAAAAAAAAAGTGGAGGAATAAAAGAAAGGGAAAAAAAGAAAGAAAAAAAGAAAGGAAAAATGAAAATAACACAATATTTGCATACTGCATCACACAGAATAAACATGTTCCACTGTACGTACATATGATGTAGGAACACATCTCCATGTATGCAGATCTCCATTCATATGCAGCATGCAATGTTTTTCTTCTTGTTGACATTGTAAATCAATATGTTCACCCAGTTCCTCCAATATAACTGTACCTATCTCCATATCCCTTTACACCATACCCCTCCATGCCACACCCCCTTTACAACACATCCCTTAAACCACACCCCTCCATGTTACACCCCCTTTGCACCACACCACAGGCAAGACAGACACACTGCATTGGAGGATACCAAGTTCTTGTTGAGAGTGAGTGTGTGCAGACACGGCAACTTTGGAAACCCTGAGAGACTGGCATCTGTCAGTTCATTATTGTCTAGCACCAATTCTTCCAAATATGTGAAACTGGACAGTCCCTCTATGGAACTGCAGAGATCAAGCAAAAAAAAGAAAGGCAAATATTAAGTATTATGAATTATTAAGTATTATGAATAATTAACTCTATAGTCATCAGGGTCACTTAATTATTGGTATAACTGCCCTACAGTATGTTCTCATGCAAGAGTTAGAGTAGAAGTTGACTCAAGTTTTAAAATGGAATTGAGAAAAGCCAAAAAAAAAAAAAAAAAAAAAAAAAAAAAAAAAAAAAAAAAAAAAAATTAAAAAAACAACAGCAAACCAAAGGCTACTTCCTCAGCTTTGATTCGCAGCAAAAGTGTTCACCCGCCCCCTCATGCCCACATGGTGGGTGACCCAGCTGATACCACTTCCTAAATCAATCCCAAACATTCTTTAAATCATTCACAAAGGAACTATGTCAGACACTACCAGCATATGTCCGGCCTTGCATGGGCCAATGTCAACATGGAAGCCACTTAATACACTATTTTTAAAAATAGGGGGGAGGGGGGGGGAGGGGGAGAGAAAGAAGAAAAAAAGAAGGGAAAACTGGGGGGGAAGAAATAAGGAAGAATGAAATAAGGAAGAATGAAATAGGGAGGAGGGGAAGAAGAATGGACTGAAGGAAGGAAGGATTGAAAGCAAAAAGAAACGATGGAAGAGGAATAAAGAAAAAAAAAGAGTGGGGGTGGGAGGGGGAAAACAAATAATCCATCCTGGATTAACCCCAGGATTTCCTGTTTACTAGATATGTGCCTTGATCATTTGACTATGCTTTGAGAAATCTTTGTTGTTGTTGTTGTTGTTGTTGTAATATTACCCCGGAACACTAACTACTGACCAATTTTAGAGGATTTTTTTTGGTTTAAAAAAAATTATAACTGAATTCCTTCCTTTTCTACAATGGGTGGTGCACCCCAAAATTTGTGGGCTTCAAAACCTGCCCAGTGTGCCAGGTACAAACCCTGAAAGTTTAGTTCCTTTTGCTCCAAGGGTTTGGCCGTTATACCTAAACATACACAAAAAAGATAGAAACATACCAACCATCATATTGATTAGATGTGAACAAAGATAGCATACGAATCCTCCACATTAAAATTAAAAATAAAGAATTATCTATCAGAGAACAGAGAAATGGAAGAGCGTGTTAGTGGTGAGGGGCGTGGTGGTGAAGGGTGTGGTTGAGGTGAGAGGTGTGGCAGTGGAGGGGATGGTAGTGTGAGGGGTGTGGTGGTGAGGGGTGATGGACGTGGCAGTGGTGAGGGGCATGGCAGAGTTGAGGGGCGTGGTAGTGGTGGTGTGGCGGTGATGGGTGTGGTGGTGGTGAGGGGTGTGGTGGTGGTGAGGGGTGTGGTGGTGAGGGGTGTGGTGGTGAGGGGTGTGGTGGTGAGGGGCGTGGCAGAGTTGAGGGGCGTGGCAGTGGAGAGGGGATGGTAGTGGTGAGGGGCATGGTGGTGATGAGGGGTGTGGCGGTGATGAGGGGTGTGGCGGTGATGAGGGGTGTGGCAGTGGTGAGGGGTGTGGCAGTGGTGTGGGACATCACCTTTACAATTTTAAATCGGACACATCAAATGATTGAACTATATGAAATCATGAAGTAACTTAACACCTGAATATAATTGGTAAAGGGTCATCTAACCTATGGTTCACATGTGTGCAGTCTTGATTCATATCTTCTTGAACAGGCCAGTCCAAGACAACCAGTTATTTCCCTTTGAGGAGACATGTCTTACCCACGTTGGAGAGTCCATAGTGCCCCCTATGTGGGGGCATGAGCCAGCAGGTTTCAAATGGCATCTGAAACCACTAAAAGTTGAATTCATTATTTCAGTCAAAACTTACACCACCAGTGATTTTTATTAGCTGCATATTTGGTGGCTCAGCAAATATTACTTCATTAAATTAAAATTAAAAAAATCAATTAACAAGTATCTTTAATCCTCCACTAAGGTAGGTGGAAAAAAGTGTAAAAAATCAACATGTGAATAATACACATGAAATTCCACTAAAGGTTCTATAGATATTTTTCTATTTCTGCTTTCTCCTGAACTTGTAGCATACCATCAATCCTTTCGTAGCAACTTCAGTTGCTGAGAATACTAAATATTCCAATAAACACTCACCACATAATTTGTTTCTTGAGTGATCAAAACAAATACATTTGTGAAATATGGTAAGGCATCATCATCATCATTCACTCGGATAAAGGGATTGAAGGGAGAATATGTCTGGCATCAGGGAGGAACATTGTGTTCGTTTTAAAGAAGAATTACTGCAAAGGGTAGATGGGGTCCTAATTGAAATTGAAATGATTCCAAAGGAAGTATAAAATGCTGAGCACCTCACTCCCAAAGCTCCATAATAATTGTTTGTAATGTAGATGCCATCACTATTTGGGATTGAAAAGAGTAGTCTTAATTTCATGCACCTCTTAACATATTTCAAAAGGTAGGATAGAAGAACAGGTTGATACAAAAACAAAAATCACTCTTTAAGTGCGTTGGGACCTTTCTATTTATAAACTATACTGAACTGGGAGGGGTGTTGTGTTGTGTTATAGCTACTGAGCCACACCTTCTGCAGGTGGAGATCAGATAGGAAACATTAGTCAAACATACTTGCCCAATTTGTGACAGAAGAATGGAAGGGAAATGTGGTAGTCACAATATCATCATTATGCCAACCACCATTATCTTAAAAATAGAGAAACAAAATATAAAAATTTCCTATTTATATTTGTTTAGGCAGGTTTGTTATCTTATCCTATTAGTATCATCATTATAAAACTAATACTAGTAAATTTACTACAAAGCCGAACATGCTGAAAGCATTTAACACTAAAACATTTCTGTGCAAAATTCACAGTTACCAGTCTTTACGAAAGAAAACATCCAGTAAAAACAACAACACTCGACCTGGACTGTTTGTCCATTGAACACCTTGAAAGATGAAACTGGAGGAGGGAAATAGTCCTACAAAATAAATAACTATATAGAATTACTTGTTTAAAACAATAAGGAACAAGAGTGCACGATTATAGGCCACATGACTGATACTCCTTTACCAAGTAATCTAAATATGGTAAACCCTACTGCACCACATGCCTTAATTGATCACACTCACTGTACATACAGCGTCTGACCTTAAATCACACAACAACTTTCAGCAAGTAAAAAGGTGGAAGGGAGCCAAGGATGATTGTTGGCATTACTCACACAACCCATGCCACAAATGGTAAAACAAATGATGACTCAGCAAGTAAAAAATTAACTAAAAACTCAATGAAGGCTATCAGATGTCAAATGGATGAGAGTACTACATCATGTGTGCATACCTTAGTTTGTTATAACTTAGATCCAGTCTCTTAGCAACAGATGCGTGTGTCCTCACAAAATCTTCAGGCAAGCTCTCCAGATCCTGACCCACACAAGCAACCTGGCAACAAGAAAACAACAACATATGCACAACATATGCATAGAGGTAGATTGCTACCAATTGAATGGCTTTGACCACAGCCAGGGACAAACACACACACACACACACACACACACACACACACACACACACACACACACACACACACACACACACACACACACACACACACACACACACACACACACACACACACACACACACACACACACACACACACACACACACACACACACACAACCAGCTGAGGCAGTCAACACGTCCATCAAGGAGCCGTATAGGGCTACATGCCTGAGGCCATGCTGAGAACATTTCAAACAGAACATGTTGCCTGTCTACTACACAGTTGGTGGCCACACAGAGTCCACCATGTATGTATGTATGTATGTATGTATGTATGTATGTATGTATGTATGTATGTATGTATGTATGTATGTATGTATGTATGTATGTATGTATGTATGTATGTATGTATGTATGTACCCTGACATCATGAGTGCTTCGCCATGGAACTATGACCACAGGAATGTAGAAATACAACCACAGGAATGTTGTGAATGCATGCTGCTCTCTGAAGGTCATTGACCTAACACGCCTCATCAGTCATTAATCCACAGCCTGCACACTAGTTATAGCATGCATGTCTGCAGTGTTATAGTGACACCTTGTCGTGTGTGTGTGTGTGTGTGTGTGTGTGTGTGTGTGTGTGTGTGTGTGTGTGTGTGTGTGTGTGTGTGTGTGTGTGTGTGTGTGTGACCAGTGCATCTTGGTACACACTTCTCTGCACACACACACACACACACACTAACTACCATACATAGTGTATGCAGTTCAAGCCCCACTCTAATCTAAGCACCACCCACCACTCTGGAAGAGAATGTCTCGGTGTGAAAGTGAGTGCCAATGTGATACTTGAACTAGAAAAAGTATTCTGGTAATTAGTTTGTCCCTATCCACAGCTGACAACAAGCACCCTGGATGGATTACTTCCTGGATGGATTATTTCCTGTCCCCTACATCAGGCAACTCCAATCTTAGCCACACCTTCACTACCAGTGGAAACAATAGCTGCAGGCAATTGTGACCAGTGCACCCTCCTCACATTCTCATTGGTGGGAGTGTATAGGCTGATGCCCTGCCCTGCCCGGTACTGCTATAGCTACCAATATATGAGTGACTCAGTCATGGAGGCCTAAGCCATAAGAATCTTTGGAGAAGTGAATGTCTATTGTGATAGTTCAGTAGACCCTCATAGTTAAGAACTCCAGAGTCAGAGTTACAAACTGACTGGTTAACTGAACACCAATTTGAAAGGAAAATTGGTTAAAAAAAATAATAACGACCAAAAATATATATCTGTTTTCCTTACTTTAAGAATGCCCACCTCCACAATTGCAGCTGCTTGCAATGCTCTAGGCTCCTTTACAGAGGAAGACAATCTCAAGAAGGACAATGAAGAGAGAGAACAGCTGCAATTGTGGGCATGCACAAAGTAACTAAATAAACTTATAAAGTTGGTAGTACATGTGCTTAAAATATATTTTGGAAGTACATGTGCTTAAAATATATTTTGGAAGTACATGTGCTTAAAATATATTTTGGAAGTACATGGCAGGAAGAAGTCCTGAAACCACAAACTAGTAGCAGAATTCCTGCAGACAGGTATGTTCCCATTCAGTTATAGTATTTAGGAGAGAAGTGCTCATAAAAAAATAATCTTGGATTACTGTAATAAATCTATATTATCATGAATAACATCATTATGATGTCATAGTTTCAGAGCTATGAACATTTCAGAGTTTGAACACTGCAGACTAATCCACATTTAATGGTATAATACCAAACCACAACCATTGCTATAAAATCAGCTGGCTTGATTGATATGCTATTGAAACGATCTCCTATTATGATCAAAGAAGGAACTGTACCATTCATGAAGTCATGTTTACCAGCAGACAATGTGGGAAGAATGCACCTGTAAAGATCAGTCATCTGGCACCTCACAGCATGGAGAAGAGAGAGAATCACAAGATAGTGGAAGACTTCACTAAGGACAGGCAGGGAGCAACACACACTCACCCACCCAGGCACATATACCCACCCACCCACATATCTACCCACCCAGACACATACACCCACCCAGACACACACCCACCCACCCAGACACACACCCACCCACCCAGACACACACACACCCACCCAGACACACACACACCCACCCAGACACACCCACACCCACATCATTGGGGTCATCCTACATTCAGGACATGCTTCAAGTCAAAGTTTGGTTTCAAGCTAAGAAACCACAGAACTTGAATTCATTTCAATCAACTCCCAATATCGAGGAAGCTACAGTGTGGGCTTCACGCTGCTAAGAGTAAGACAACACACACAAACTCTATCCCTCCATGAACCTCACACTATATTCACTTGCCATGTTTAGAAAAATTGCTGTACTTACTCTAATACTTCCTCAGATAGTTGGGAAAAGCTGTTCTTCCCTCAATTCCCAAAACTGTGAACCAAGATAAATCTTATCTTATGGTTTATTAAACAGAAATCTGATATCAAATATATTTTTTAAATCAGAGAGTGTATTGTCTAATTTTTTAGAAGTGGAAAAAGGCTATGAAATGAAGAAATTATTATTTTAAATTTTCCAAATACAAAAAATGATAAAAATGCAGACAGACGCCTGCAAGGTAACAACCCATCTAACCACCGAGGGAGGCAACTGCTCCTTTTATCAGAACAAGTAACAGAGAAATCATAATAGATGTCATTGTGGTCTGGAGTGTCCTCATCTTGTAGTGTCTGAGGCAACTCAATGATTCTAAACTGTCTCATGTATAATCCCGTTATAAAGGTCACTGCTAGTCTGTGATGTTGGCATGGGAATGCAGAATAGAACATAAGTGAGTGTGACATTATATCTGTCCCCTCTGACTGGCCATGAAAACATGGCAGACCAAACTCCAGCTGCATTGAGAGTGACCACCAGAATGTCTTCTGTTCATCACCCCCTACCCTTATTTCTATTGCCAAATGAAAGCTTAGTTCAAATGCTTTCCAATGATATGCTTTATGACATGTACAATTTCCCACTAAATGCATACAGCCAAGTATTCCTCTTGCTTGAGTCTTTCCATGCTTGGAAATTCAACATCTAGAATTGGTTCAAGCAAACCAACACCTACAGCTGTGCTATCAGCTTCACTGGAAGGACTGTATATACATATATGCAAAGTTCTTCTTGGATATTGGTATGAGCCTGTCTAGGACTGCTGTGTGAACCAGGTATTGCTTTTTGCACTATTTCGATTCCCCACCATATCTTAAAATCATGGTTAGCAACAACCTCTTCAAGAACAATCCAAATGCATATGGGCAGAATTCTTCCTTTGGGATATGTTCCTGCAGAATTTTGGTACATTAAATACCAACCATAGGAGTGATCAGTCTGTGTATCTAACCATTGCCAGTTACAGCATGTGCAGCCTTTTTCAACCACAAATATCTTGAAACACAAATATTGATGTACCTCCTAAATTATTTGAGTGTAATTCACCACTTTTGGTACCTTGGGTGATAGGAAGATCACACCGTCCTAGCAAGCCCTACTTTCATGAATTTCCTAAATTATGAAAATATTAGTGGAGTCAACATAATTCCAAGCCTAAAATACAGACCAAAATTTGTATTATGAGAAAATTTGAATTATAAAAACTAGAAAAGTGCCCATTACACATAAGTGGGAGGAGAATATGGGATGCATTGCCCCATTTATAATTATGATGCATCTCCAGTAATTAGTGTCTCTTTGAACTTCCTGTGTGATTTATAAAAACACAACTTCTTCTAGAAATAGCTTTTGAATGGGATCAGATCAACATGAAATATCATATAATAATTACCTGTGGTATACAGGTCTAGGAACACTTTTATCAAGATGGATTTTTAACTAATTGTTTACTGTATGGAAACACAAAAGGTTGTTGTTACAACCAAGTTGCTGGTTAATCATAAACAGGAAAGTTTACTTAATGGATCTACAACCTAGCCCTAACCCCATTCTCCCTAAACAGGGCCACTGGTTCTGCAAGCAAACAACCCCTGAAAATTTCAGGTCGATTGGTCCAGGCATCTGGGAGTAGATAGCGAATATACATACAGACAGACAAATTGGAAATTATAATAAGAGATCTTTTTAATCAAATTTTAACAACCCTCCATCCATCCATCATTGGCAAAAAACCCTCTAGTAATTGATGTACAAGGAGATGTCTACTATGCACTTCTCATGTTACTGTGTTTTTGTTACACTTATGTATACAGATTGAAAGAGACTATTCAATCAGAATCTAATTCAAGATCACAATTGTACATGTATAATGTGTATTGTGTGTATTCATGTAGGAATGAATAATGTACATGTTGATGAGGATAAATTCATTGCAGTGTTATTATGTGTACATAGTCAGTTGTGGGTGTGTAGGAATCAATAATCAATAGATCTGTTCCTAGCTGTCAAGTGGTAAAGATCATAGAGTTGTTCAGTATCATTTTTATCAGTGGCACAGGGGTTCAGGAACATTTGAAATGGTGGGGGTGGGGGTAACAAAACCCAAAAGTTATATATCTACCACAAGTTTGACCCCATTTAAGTGTTCTCTGCTTACAACCAAGTGAATGGAAACCCAAAAGTTGCAAAGCATACCATAAATTTGACCTCACCTAACTGTTCTAATAAATGTTATAAATGTTATAGAAATTATGTCAGAGGTTTTAGTGGCAGACGCTCTTGTTTTTGAGGGGAAAAAAGTGTAACAGACATGCTCTCAAATCTACAAAATGATAACAGGCTCGATGGTGGGTAACCAGAATAGGGAGGAGGAGGGAGGGGAAGGAGAAGCACTTGCACTATCACTATCTGTCATTGGTATCTTCTTGTGCATAGTACATGGTGAGTTGCCATCACCATGCACTGTGCACAAGAAGATACTCAAGCACCATGTACTCCTCTAGGGGCAGTACAGCCAATGGAGATGTCCACTCACATGGCCTACCTCTTTGCTTCCTTCCGCCTTTCCTCTTCCATAGCTACACTGACTAGTCTATTACACTGATGGGTATTGGCAGTGCTTGAGCTGCAGTCCTCCACTGAAACAATGCATCCACACAAATCCCTGCAGGATATCTGTGCCACACCTCTTGGAACCTCCAACTGCATGACTTATCGTAAAGTCCTCTTAGTTCTTTACTATGGTACTTGAGCGATTGGAGTACCACCTGCAGTCACTACCTTGAGCTAATCCTGATGATTAGAGATTGATACTTCAACCTTGGTATCTCCAGTGCTTGGAGGGAGGGTATGGAGAAATAGCAGACCATGCAGCACTGAGTCTGTCAGCAGACCATGCAGCACTCAGTCTGTCAGCAGACCATGCAGCACTCAGTCTGTCAGTACTAGGGTAGCAGAAAATCTCGGTAGTTTAGGATAGCATATGAAATCTATGAAAATGAACATTTTATTCAATTTTTTAAAAATTTTATGAAGTCATCACCTCTGAGTAGTTTGCATTTTTCTTCTGCAGGGAGATGAAGATAATTTGAAAAAGCAGAAATTGTTTCAGAAATTTTAAGCTAAGTAAATTTGAGTTATTTGCAAAGTCAGCCTTATAATTTTTTGCTGTTATACATTAGGTGGGCAGGGGGGGGGGGGGGGGGGATGGGGGAGGGAGATATTGTCCTATTTCGAAAGTAAATATTATGACTTCACATCTTATAATTAGTGTCCTTTTAAGCTATGTGTGTGATCAGATTATAGTGTGGTTTATAAACACAACTTTCTCTATAAATGTCCTTTTGACTTTTGTGGTTACTCATGAATAGGAAAGTATATTTAACGACCTATGTCCTAGCCCTATTCCTAGCCAATTCTCTTGGTAGGCCCATGAACAACTCGGTATGATTGATACAGGTGTCTGGAAGATGTGCCGAACAATGGATAGACAGACACACAGAGAGACACACACTACATGGATTAGAATAAGATATGGACTGTAGCATACTCATGTGTGCTCAAATATTTTCTGGGAAAAAAATACTATTCTTCTAACCTCCCTCTCCAGTTTTGCTTAGTTTAAACCAGAATACACCTAATCAAGTATCCAGTAGGATACTCCAGGATGGACATTGCATCGTCCTGTGGGGAGAATTGTGAATGATGCAACCACCATCCCCATACATTGCACAATCCTGACCAGGCAGGCTTAATAACACGTTATCTCTATTACTGAAACAGGGGAGGGGGGGGTGGAGACAAAAAAAAAAAAAAAAAAAAACCCTCTTCAATTTTTTTAAGCAATCAACTGGGCTATTCTGGATTTTAAAAATTAGATTACAAATTTAAAAAAATATATAAACTAGCCAGACTGTGCTAAACTCAATAAATTGTATATATATATATATATATATATATGCTTACCTGTGTGGCTCATGTACTGCCAAACCCTTGGACCTAGATACCTGAAACTTAACTTAGATGTACACATCTTGACCAGGAGAGTAACTTGGACAATATTGAAATCCCAGGGGGGGGGGAGGGATTCTGGGTGTCTCGGAACACAACAAACAGGAGATAAGTGGGTGAGGTGAGTTTATTTCTGATGCAAAAACTGGTCAAAATAACACTGAATGCTAATTTTCTCCATTAAAATTATCTTCAGCAGAATTCTAAGAGAATTGCCATTAGCATTGTCACTAAACATATACTCACGCTAAATTTCGTCTACCAGCCACCTCAGGAAGTACCCTTTTAATTTGCAAGCACATTTAGCATTATTACAGACTGACTGCCTGCCTGCCCGCCCGCCTGCCTGCCCGCCCGCCTGCCTGCCCGCCTGCCTGCCCGCCCGCCTGCCTGCCTGCCGACCGACCGACTGACTGATTGACTGACTGACTGAAAGATGTCCAAGGGCAGTTCCATGAGAAGTGAAACCAAGTATTAAATTAGAAAACTGTTTTATTCCAATAAGTTTGGTATCATTGAGAAGCAAAATCCTTCTAGTTTCTGAATATGTAACTAATTTTGTAATAACTTTAGTTTACAGGAAGTTATTGCCTTTTTTGTTGAGGGCCGTAGCTAATTTTAAAAAAAGGATAGTTTTAGCTTGTTGTATTTCATAAGCTATATCTATTGAATTTAAATACTTTTCTTCAGCATAATAGGTTGACTGAATCAGTTCTAGGCTTCATTAGATGAGGTTAGCCTAAAATTATTTGTCAATAAAATTTTCACTTTTATTGTACATTCTTTCGAATTTTCATCGGCATGTACATCCATCACAAAATAAAACCTTTATTTTTAATAGCATATATTTGTTTGTTTTTATTATCTTCTGTTTAAGTTTATCAATAAGCTTCCCAATAGACACTTATTCTACTATTTATTTTTAAATTTCTACTTTTGATATAGCCAGAAAGTATGTGTTGGACATACAATATTTGTGTACGTCCATCATGTACGTCCATCATGTACGTCCATCATGTACGTCCATCATGTACGTCCATCATGTACGTCCATCATGTATGTCCATCATGTACGTCCATCATGTACATCCATCACAAGCATATGTGATGTATTGTATGATGAAATCAGTGAAGGTATAGTTTAAGAAGCTTTGGTCTAGACAACACTGTACTGGTGGTAAACCATTTACAAGAAAAAAACTGTAGTACACATAAATATTACAGCATCTACCTGGCTAGATCTGTCATGTGATCCATGGTACAAGTCACACCTAGAACATTGCACCTGCAAAAATCCCATATGTTTGAAAAGAAAGAGATGTAACAGTTACTATGCTCAGCTATAAAGAAAGGCAGGCCAAGAGGAGGGCAAACATCAAGGACGAGGATGAGTCAGAAGGGCTTCCTATCTGCGCAGTGTCTCTGTGTGTTTGCCAATGGGTGGTAGTGGACTATGATGGAGAGGATTTTCCAGAAGAGATAACATGCTGCAATGGAGATGATCAGTTTGAGGTCAGTGTGATGCACAAGAGCTGCAACCACTGGAAATGGCCAAAAGTAGTCGACAAGATTCTTATTTAAGAGACAACATAGTGCGTACCATCTGTCTTCCAAGAGCAACAGGGCACCGTGGACAGTTACTTTCTGACTAGCAATGAATAGTTAGCATTAATTATACTCCAGAGCTGTGCTGTTGCATGTACGAATTAGTGATGTAATCCCTTACAAATTACAGCTTTAAAAAACATAATAATTAAATAAGTAATTAATTAAAACAATTAACAAAACGAGAGAAAAAAACTTCAAATCAATCATGTAGTTCGTATATCGGTAAATTTATTTTCTAAATTTACTTCCAACACTGATACACACTAAGATTACTGTTATTCCTAAAAGTGGTACTAGCTGGAAATGGTCCGAACATGTTGACAAACACTGGTGATGATTTAATGTGGTGGTAGTATCTACAAGTGTGAAATGTAACTATTTCCCCTCCCCCTCTGACCAACTAAAGTGTGCAGCAATGGACAGTTCATTATTAATGAAAATATCTTACTATTCCTATTTATTTTACCATTTAACTGGGAAATGTGGGGATTACTTCACTACATTTGGACTCGTACGTCCATCACACAAGTTGTGTACATCCGTCACAATATATAAAATTTATTTTCAGAATGAAAAATTTTCTTTCCTTCTTTTAAGCTTGTGACATATCTACCCAGATGTATTAGGATTAGTTTGATACCAAAAAAATATTTATACCTTCACACTATTTACAGGATTTTTAAGCGGAACAACATACATATCAAAAATGGAAGTTCTCTGCATACGTCCATCACACCCCAATAATGGTTTCTCCTGCCCAATAGCTAACTAATATCCCAAGTCTTCTATATGGGTAAACACCTTCAATAGGCCTTACAATAACTAAAATATAAAATAAATCTTATGGACTACCTGTATGGAAGTTATTAGGAATTTAACTGTCTGAATTGTACGTCCATCACTATGGAACTGTCCTGGACATACACATTCCTTTTTATATAGATAGAGCAAATAATTCTGGAAGCAGAGGATTATTCACTTTTCCTTCAAAATAGCACAGCAAGCATATGAGAAAATGGAAAATTCTGAATCTGCATGGAAAGTTCATATTAGACCTCTAAAATTGGTGACTTATATTCAAAAAATAATATAAATTATATATAAGTGGTTGTAAAATAGATAACCATCTTGTAAATAGCAATACAAAAACCAAAATCTGCCAATCGGTCATATTTCTTTGAAAAAAGGCAACCGGTATGATACATTAGATTCCAAGAACGTTCACGTGCACATACAAGATGACACAATGCAGGAGCCTCTCACTCTGTCACGTCATGTACACACAGAACAAACACCACATCTAATCTGGGCTTCTTCCAACATCCCTCCTCCATCACACCCTCTGGAAATCTAAATCTATGTGTGCAACCCCATGAGAGAATAAAGATGTTCATGCCACTAAAAGAAGG
The DNA here is from genome assembly GCA_963969325.1 of Lycopodina hypogea. NCBI lineage: Eukaryota > Metazoa > Porifera > Demospongiae > Poecilosclerida > Cladorhizidae > Lycopodina > Lycopodina hypogea. The sequence goes on from OZ017779.1 coordinate 11,806,374, forward strand.
TCCACTGTCTAGAGAAATGCCAAACAGAACTAGTTTCCAACAGAACAAACACAATTGTTTATTTTTGAGTTGTTCAGTGATGTTTAATATTACTAAAGAAGTACCTGTGCTACAAACCGAATCCCATTCTGCCTGATTTTGGATTCTGAAATAAGAATTTAGAAAAATTTGTTTTTTCTTTTTAAAAATGTCATCCTTGCTGTAGGATGTTGTCTACTCTGAGAGTGAGTTTTACTTGGTATGGTGCTTTGGCAACAAAGTGGACACACACAAACATGAGTATATATGTTCAAACTGTTTTAGACACGCAGGACGGAGGGAGAGGTATAGCCAGGTGAGACCCTGCCCATGTTACTCCTAGAGTCAAGTTGTGTATGCATACCAATTTTAGGTCTGTAACTCCAAGCGTTTGTTTGGCCAAAGTATCGTTTCTGTTTTGTTTTTTGGCCTGCTGCAAACACAGGAAGGGGTGTGGCCTTATAGACATTGTTAGAACGTTCCCCTGGCGACACTGATTTCAACTATATATGGGCCCGTGGATATAACTATCTAGGTCCAATTGTTATTTCAAAGTACCATTTTTGGCACTTTTAACCTTGAATATCAAGAGGAAGAGGTGTGGCCAAGTGGGACCCACCCCATGTTACTCCCAGAGTCGAGTTGTGTGTGCCTACCAAGTTTTAGGTTTGTAGCTCAATTCATTTTTCTGGAAAAGTAACATTTTTGTTTTGTTTGGTTCATTTTAAATACAGAAAGGGGTGTGGCCATATAAATATGCTTAAAACATTGCCCTGGTGACACTGATTTTAAACATATAAGGTTCATGGTCCTAACTCCACCCATTCAAGCGTGAATTGAGGACACACTGGCAAACAGACAGACTATTCACGCTTTTTAGTATAGATATAACAATGCTCGTAGTATATCCATAGAGAGATACGTCAGTAACATTGCCTTTGGCAGGAGCCGCCATCTAATGAAAGAGTGGTTGCATAATGGCTTGCTGGTATGTACATAATGCAGTTTTGAGAGTAATCCTTACAAGAGGGCCCCGAAGGCAATGCCTATCAGCCCAAACCATCACATCGAAAAAAATAACTTTAAACTTGGGAAGTCCTCCCTTGCTTCTAACTTAGTTTTATACAGGAGGAGCGTTGGTGGAAAAGATCATCTGAGGAGTGTTGGTGGAAAAGATCATCTGAAGAAGGTGCTCAACCGTGTCTTACCAGGGCCTTGCATTAACTGAAAACTGTGCCAAGAATAACACTTGCATTTGGGCCTGGTCTGTGAAACACCAGACCAAATAATGCAATCACATGGACTTCCCCCTATCACTCACTACTACCTTGTGATTACCTATCATGTGATACAGTCCACTACAGGGCCAAACCAGCTACATTGTTAACTTCATTTAATTACATTAAACAATGTGCTGCAATTTTTCTAAGCTTTCTTCACTGTACACCAATGATGGCTTCAAAATCAACGCTACATAGATTAGCTGGAAAATTAATTGGCATTGACATGCTCTGTCGCCTTTTTTTTTTTTTTTTCCCTCTGAGATTGCATCAGTGTCAATATAGGAAGTCAGATCTAAACTCCCAAAATTTCCTGTGTGGAAATATCCCATTGGGTATTTGGATTCACACACCTCTGGAATGGGTTTCAAATGTCCACACTCGATTCATGTGACTTCACATTCATTTAATATTCCTGCAGTTTTATCGTTGATGTGTGTTATTAGGAGTGCAGACACTAACAGCTCTCTCCCTCTTCCTCTTCCCTTCTCCGTCTGTGTGATGACATTTCGGAGGAAAATAGAGAGATTAGAGCACACAAAAGCAAATGAAATATCTGTTTGATACCACATGCACACAAGCCAATTAATCAGCCCAGGCAATTAATCAGCCCAGGTAATTAATCAACCCAGGTAATTAATCAGCCCAGGTAATTAATCAGCCCAGGTAATTAATCAGCCCACACAGGCAATGTGGAGTGGGTTCAATACTATACCAGTGTGGACGCAAGAAAACATTTGAAACCTGGTCTTGCTGGAGAGAGGTACAAACCCATTTGTAGTGTGGACAGGGCTTTAATAAAATAGGCGACAAATTGGTCCAAATTGAAACCTGTACATAAGGTCCCAATAAATATCAGTTAAATTTAGGTAATAAAATATTTGCGAGTTTATTCCAAAGTGAAGCACATTGGAATATGTGGACAGGTCCAAATTGAAATAAGCAGATAACTTCAAAACAGTATATGTCTGAATTAAAACACCTGGAAATGATCATTGTTCCATGCATCTTTAATATTCCATGCGTCTCTAATATTCCATGCATCTCCAAAGTGTAATGGCTGCTTCACAACATATTTGGACACAATGCAACGCCACCCATCGCTGAAATTAACCACATTTCAATCGAATAAATCATGGAAAGAAATGTCAATATTACACACCATAAATTGCACAAATTCTAGTGCATTATTATGTATCTGCCAGAGGCCAGTTTTTGATGAATTAACACACACCTTAAACATGAACATTCAAATATGGGTCCTTAGTTGGTGATGGTTCAGGTGGGTTTTCTTTAGAGATTACAAATGGAATTTCACTCCATTAAAAACACCCCAACATTACCTTTGAAAAAAGCAGTGTTGGAACATTGAGTTTGGCTTTGGATAAAAAGTAAGCTTGAATTAAAAAGTGGCAACAGTTAATTGGACATTTTAGTCACTAATATGGCTTTCCCAATGGTAACTTGACCTTAACAACCCAGTAGCTTTAATGCCAGTACAGCATCCTGTGTGAAGTGCACACAGGATGACTTACCCAGTTACTTTACATTTGCAACTTCAAGCAAGGTGCTCTAAACATGAGTAACCCTCACAACTTTATCATAACAACAACATTCTGAACCAGATGAGCACAAATTCCCTAAGACAAGGTGCACCACTAAACGATAACAATTGCCTACACGGTCTGGATCCGGGGCAGTAGATGTTCTGTTCTCCACGGGTTGCTTTTCGATTATAGTAAACTCCTCCCTCAAAGAATTGTCCCGGTTCATCTCCGAGCTCAAAACGATTCTGCCTCACACTTACCAAGAATCTCCCTAAAATGGATTCTACATAAACTGCTGAGCAAGCACGATGAATTGGGTTCTTAATGGCGCACACCCATGGGGATGTAAGACTGGGTCATGGCTGGAACAGCTCCATTGCTGCTGGATGCCCTCCTTAAAGTGACAAGAGAGCTTACCGTTCAGTTGGAAGTGCTCAACGCAGACATGGAGAGGTGCAAGTGGAATATATTAGTGATGTTGGAAGCCAGGAAGTAGAGGGTAGGAGTCTTCCAGACACATTTTGAATGCATCAATGACCTTAGTTAGATCATGGTTAATGCGGTATGGCTGGAATGGTTGCATACAAGACTTTAAACTGACCTTGTGCAGATACATGATAGTGGTTGATTGTATTTTTGACCTTGGTTGAAAATTCAGGGTTCCCTGAGGAAAAACAAAGTTAGAGATAGAGCTCTAGTTTACTTCACACTTTTCTTATGTGTGTGCCACAGTGAGTTATGGTGGGTAAGATTGAAGTCAATGCTTGGTTCATCACTGGCACAAATCAGTGTTAACATTGACATTCTATCTAATTGACAGGGATTGGGGATTTAAGATATTTAAAACCAGTAGTTCATGGGTGTGGATTCCAATTGATCAAGGAGAACCTTGTTTAGATTCCAGTCATTGCAACTACACTTCAGTCCAACAATGTACACAGGCAGCTGCCAGCAAATGTCGACTTGGAGGCAGCAAACATACATTTGTAAAGACCATGTTGGACTACAACATACCTGCATAGGAATTTAACTATCCTCACCCTCCCTTCCCCCCCCCTCCCTCCTGACATTGTATTAATGCAGTGCTTACCATGATAGCATTCTAAATTGACTGGCTTTTCTTAGAAATTTGGTATGCATGCAGCCCTAAATACAATACAAATATTTCATACCCATATATAGTAACATAACTGGGGGGGACATCTTTGACTCTCAGTGAAAAAGTTGTTTTTTTTTGGTTTTTTATACGATAACAAAATTACTTATTTATCAGTTTTTTTTTAATTTTTTTTTTTTTTTTGTGCCTCAAGAATCTGGTAGACAATTTTCATTGCCCCTTCCCTTACTTGTAGTTCATGTTGCTATATTATAGAACAAACATTTTGGTCCAAATAATGAGTTTTGCAATGTGAAATTTTGTGAGTGATGAAGGTTCAAGTTCATTTTAATTTATATACTCTTCAGTGTGGCTATTTTAATAAAGAAAATCGTGTGTGATGGCAGAAACGGTTGGACAATTGCACAGGACAGATACTGTGTGTAAGAAAGTGTTTAATATGGTGAAAGTTGAAGATGAAATTTATGTTGTACTTGTGGACTTGTCCTGGGTATATTCAGTTAATTCTTCAGATAAGCAAAGCCAAGGATTTCTTTTATGGGTAATGAAAGTTGCAATGCTAAATATAATACTGCTCATAATGCAGCATAGTGAAAATTGGAGCAACACCCATTCACAGTGAATTATGATAGAATTTATCTCTTGAAATTGCCTACCAATTCATAGCATAGCAAGGACTTATAATAGTGAAATAGGATGGTATCAATCAACCAGTCAGTTGTTTAAATATAACTAATCGGTCTTGATACTTGTTTCTAAATACTTATATTCATAAACTTCCTCAAGATGTTGCTCATCTTAATTCGAATTTGTCAGTTTGTATACTTGTACTTCTCAAGCTATGTGCATATGAAGTTAACAACTTGTTTGTCAGTGTTTTAAACCTATTTTTCTGTGATTTACGGATGCGAAATGCACACACTTTGCAGAGCAATGAAGGATCATCAGATGATCGTTCAGCGAGTGCAAGTGGGCCTCATCTCTGAAAGTAACTCTAACTTGATTACCAGCGACATGACACATTAATATTACTTTGTGTATCTTTTTTGTTGTGATTTTCTTCCCACCTTTCACTTAACCATGGTTGTTGCTATCAAAGCATGCATTACATGTAGTGTGAGAAAAGACATTAAACAAATTGGGCAAAAAAGAAAAAAAGGAAAAGAAATAAAAGCAAGATTACTGGCTCTAGATTTATGCATAGAGAAATGTTATAGAGTTCACTGGGGCTTGGTCTTCTTGGTAACCAGAGACTTGTGGATGTGAGGGATCACTCCTGCATTGTATTTGTTTTTGAAAGGGGTGAGAAAAAATTTGATTAAAAAACAACCAAAACATTAATTAGTAGGAGGGGATTAGTGAAGTGGTGGTAAAGGATGCATGTATGTATACTGTAAATATTGTGTGTAAGAAAAATACATACCTCCTCCAGCAATGGTGGCTTTAATAAGAGAATCTAACTCTTCATCTCCTCGAATAGCAAGTTGTAAATGCCTTGGAGTAATTCTTTTGACTTTCAGATCCTTTGAGCAGTTTCCAGCCAATTCCAACACCTAAAGACAGATTACCATTAAACTGTGGTGGCAGTGAAAAACATCAAACATTCTTCCCTGCATTAAGGAAGATGTTATAGAAAAGGTGTCCCTTTTATAGCTACTAATTGGTAAAGTATCATCTTGATCAAGCTAGCAATAGTAATGGTACTATTGTCAAGAGTCCACAGATTTATAGGTATTGCAACCAAACCTTACCTCGGCTGTCAAATATTCTAATATGGCAGCACTATAAACCGCAGCAGTGGCCCCAACTCTTCCATTAGAAGTCGCCCGTGTCTTTAAATGACGATGGATTCTCCCCACAGGAAATTGTAGTCCCGCCCTAGTAGACCTACTAACAGCTTTAGCCTTCACTTTAGCATCTTTACCCGCTTTACCTCCAGCCTAAAAGAACACAATCCCATATATAAAGTTAAAGCCAAAAAGCTTAAAAGCGTATGTCTAAAAAATAGTGAAACCCCGGCTAAAAAGTTACCATGAACGCCGCTAAAAGTTCCCTTCGAAAAAAGTTATAGGCTGTACGAATGGGTGTCAGAAAGAAGTGCGATCGAGAAGACGAGCAGTTTGTTCAACTCACACCTAGGAACAGCTTACGTTACTAGGCGCCACAAAAGTTATTTAAGGTTTATAAATATGTTGCGCGCGCGATAATAAACGTGTTCTTTGTGTGGAGCCACACCTAGCGGAATTCCTGCGGTGTGAAGGTACGGGGAAAGGGGGATATACGTTCTGAATTTGTGGGTAAGGATCGAAGAATTATTCTAACTTAACATTTTTGGTCACCCAGTCCTCACACTATTCTATTTCTTGATGACTTTATCCTCCACATGAAAATTTTGCTGAAAGCGTAGTGTGCAGATAATAGTGCTAATTGGGCACTCACCTTTACTGATGTCATAAATGAATGGATAGGGGTGATTTAAAGAAACCTGCTGAAACATGTTGAGTTCAACTAAACTTACTGTGATTGATAATTTCAGGGAGGGTTACCATATTTGCAGATTCAAAAAAGAGGACACCTTGAAGGAGGAGGGGGGGGGGGGGGGATCATATCTTACTAGTGAACTTTTTGTGTGCAGGAGCACCAGTAATAAAATGTAATGGGGGAAATGAAATAACATCTCTAATCTGAGGCTCCCTCATTTCTATTCACCTTAACAGAGAAATCTCCAACCCTCTACCCAACTACAGTAAAAGCAATCCATTTAATGCAAGAAAATCAATAATTTGGAATTGAGAAAATCCCACCTTCACTCACTGTGGTTAAAGATTTTTTAGTCAACATGGCAGATGTGCAGTCCATTGATTGATAGTTCTGATGATGCTTCACTGTGTGAAATGAAAAGTTTACTCTACTGCACAAATTGCATTGTTACCTAATTTCAAAAATAATACTTAATACAAACCCTGGATTCTCATTCCTCTCCTGTTCTACCAAAGCATGAACAATTTTGGTCTTCAGTTTTGGAGTGGATTTGCACTTACGTTTGGGCATTGTGAGCTTTAAAATGGAATCATCAACTCTAGAAATTAGCCTTCCAGGGAAAGGTGGTAGGATTTATGATAGCATGCAGAGCATTGCACACAGTCAAGATAATTTATCAGAATAGAAATATATAAATTTAAAAAAATAAATACGCTAATTGGAATGTCTTCCTACTAACACAAACCCCCCTCCCCTCCCCCCACCTACCATAAGTAGTGGGAGGGGCATGGGAACAGAGGGGGAAAAAAATGCTAACTTCAGTTTCTGCTTTTCCAGGCCACCTCACTGCGCTTGTTATTTGGGAGAGAAAAGTGCAGCAACTTCAACAACAAATATTTTTCAATAAAAAGGAGACCAGAATCCGGACATCTATATATATATATATATATATATATATATATGTTAGAAGACCTATGTAACTGTATAACTAACTATGTAACTATATAACAATGTTGTCTGTTTCTCAAAATCCCTCTGTTAGATTTTGACCAAACTTTTAGGGATGGAGGAGACCCACCCTGAGATGGTTTTAAGGCAGGTGGCATGTCTGGGAAAAAAACAGAATTTATCTGTCTGTCTGTCTGTCTGTCTGTCTGTCTGTCTGTCTGTCTGTCTGTCTGTCTGTCTGTCTGTCTGTCTGTCTGTCTGTACCATCATTCCAGCCAAACCAGTAGGTGGATTCTCTGAAACTCGGCATAATGATAGGTTTTGACCCAACTTAATACATGGGCTAAAAATTTCGCAAAATGGTTACCATGGGTATATGCTGCTTCTTCTATATATATATTAAAAGACCTATGTAACTATGTTCGTCCATTTCTCAAAATCCCTCTGTTAGATTTTGATCAAACTTTTAGGGATGAAAAAAAACAGAATTTGTCTGTCTGTCGGTCTGTCTGTCGGTCTGTCTATGTTTGTACCATCATTCTGGCCAAACCGGTAGGTGGATTTCTCTGAAACTCTGGCAAGATGATAGGTTTTGACCCAACTTAAAACATGGGCTAAAAATTTCGCAAAATGGTTACCATGGTAATGAGAAAAAGCCAAAAATGCTATTTTGGCTTTTTCTCTTAATAATACATCTTCTCCACCATCACCTTTCTTACTGGCAAGACATGTTCAATTACTGGATTTTAACCTATATTGGCTGGGCAACGCTGGGTATATGCTGCTAGTTTTCAGATATTTCAAAAATCCTCCCGGACTGAAATATAATGACCAAAAAGGAGGACATGTCCGGGTAAAGCTGGACTATATGGTAGGCCTAGTCACTTATATCATAATTAGTATCTATAATATTCTGCATTTTTCTTTCTTTTAAAACAAGACTAACAAAGTTTCTATGGATTCCACAATTTCACATGGAATCTTGTTGGATCAATGCATACAATGTTAACCCTTGTACAATGTATGCCAGTAACACTGTTGAGGATCTCCTAGTCTCAATGCCAGGAGAAAACCCAACCACATAGTCACAGAATAGTTAGTAGAAGAATAAGAACACATGTACAATGATTACACTATATAATTAGTGTTCAGTAATTGTAGTTTTGTGTGGTTGTATAGCACCAATTAGTATTGAAAACAGTCATTCTGACTTGTGTGTAAAAAGTTAATTCTATTGTTAGCAGATTGCAGGCAGGGTATTGCTCCGAATCCAAGACAAACTAGTAGTAATAGTGTGTATATTTAAAATATCTTCTGCTTAAGCTATTACTGATCCAACAATAGCTTAAACAGAAAATATTTTAATATACACACTATTAATATTTGGTTATCTTATATGAGCCAACTTAATACTGAGTAGAATCTCTTATAAAGTTCATGACAAATATTTCTTTAGCCCTAATACTAACTCAATGCTCAAGCTATGAAGTCAACATTTGCAAAAACTCTATCATTAAACCGACACTGTTTGATGACTGGTAGTCTGGATTTGATCACTGCATACATATTCCAACCACAAGATGAGTCCATAATCTAATGAAATCTAGAATAACCTCTAGTCAAGTGATTGTCATGTGGATAAATCATATTTTAAATCAGTCTTTTAGATAAACCACAGCATTTTTCATCATTTAGTGCACTGCATATTTATATTTAAAAAAAAAGAATAAATTTTATTATTTTTTTTTATTTTTTATTTTTTATACCGAACTGGGAGCTACAATTCTTTCTATGAAATAACATTGCTTATAAGAGAGCCATGATTAACTGTTTTTTTTTGTTTGTTTTGTATTTTTCTATACCAAACATGAAAACCTATTCAAACTGCATGATAATAAATCATGGCACCTACACTTCAGGGTATCCATCCCTGCACTTGCAAGATAACCATCCATATTTAATCTACGGCCATATACACTTGCTATGTTTTTCACTATGTGAGTATGTTTTTCTCTACAAGAGTATGTTTACTGGTTTGCTTCAATAGTGATTTGTCATAAAATCAGCATGCCCTTTTCAATAACTTTTAAAAAAATATGTATTAGTACTTGATTATTAAATGTTGAAACATGAGTTAGTGGTTGCAGACTGTGTATGGACTTGCCTCAATATATAACTGTTTCATCACAGCCAAGTAGCATTTACACTAATCCCGCTTCCATCACGATATAATGTAACATAGCATGGGTAAAATTTAACAACAAACAAAAAACAAAAAAACAAACAAAACAGAAACAGAAACGAAAACACATTTCCTTTCTTGGTAGTTCTCCACATCCAGGGTTAAATTCAGCATACCTTAATTATGTTTTCAAGTTAGGTTCCCAACTTTTACTAAATTAAGTCATCTAGTAAGTATAATAGACAAACACAGAGGGAAATGTGGAGACAGTCACATGTACTGCATAAAAGTAACCACTGCAACGTTCATCGCAATGGACATGAACATCAATCAGCATGGTTTCATCAGTGGTTTAGAAATACATCTCAAGCTGCTTTATGCTCATCAGCAAATGCTGAACCTGAATGATAGACCACCTTTCATTCAAGAGTGATCTGTTCAATCAATAAACATTTAATTTGACTATTAAACTGCAAATGCTTGTCCAAGGCCTTCTCTCAATAAAAGTACCATTGATCAATATTGCCCGCCTACGTACATACTCATGTGATAAAACTAATAAAATATTTAAATAAAAAAAAACACAGAAAGCAGAAGAAAAAAAAATATCAAGACTCAATGACATGAGCAAACCCCCCCCCCTCCCCACCCCCCCCAAAAAACACAATAAAAAGTCAACTGCTAGGATTAGAGGGAAAAAGGACAAAAAAAAAATCATTAAAAAATATTAACACATGTAAACCTGTTCAATGAAATGTCTTATAAAACAGCGTGTTTTAACTTGTTATTCAGAGAAATATTTCTGAAGGGGGAGGGGGAAAGATTATACACGTCAAGATCATTCTTTTTTTGTGCATGATACAATCAAATTTGAGGTCTGCATATAGTTGGTCATATTATTATGCAGCTAAGAAAGCAACAAGGATGCATTGGGAGTAAACCACAGACATCTCTCAACACTACTAGTCTGACAGGACATAGTAGCATTCAACCAAGTAAAAAAAAACAAAAAAAAAACAAAAAAAAATTCTAAGACAAGACATAGCAGTAGCATTCAATAAAGTAAAAAACAAAAACAAACAAAAACTCTAAGATATGTGCACCTGATTTATTTGCAGGGGTGGATTGAAGGACAATAAGGTTAGAAATTAAGTGGTTGTTAATAGGAGCACTTGGTCTTCTTATTCATGGCTTCAAATTCTTTTGGTTGTGGCAATAGCAATAATGGCATTTCTCACATGCATTACACACCAAAATAATATCATTTTTAAACAATTGATTATGCATCAACATACTTATATCATGCAAAAAGCTCAAACATGAATTCATTAAGCGTAAAGTTGCAATGACAGTCTGACAATTTACAAATAATAATGCAGACAACCTATTGTTAGAATCATTTATTTGGGTTGAGTCCACATCGTCTCCTGAACTCTTGACCTCTCTCGTGTATCCATTTATTGCACACTGCAGGAAAAGCAACATAAAATATCATTAGTTGCTTTTCATCCCAACCTAACACTGCAAGCACACACACACACACAACAGCTTGAAAATATGACGAATACATTTATTAGGACGTTGTTTCAAACAGAGATTCCACACAATATTTGACAATAGCTGTATAACAGAAATTAAGTGAAGCAACACTACACTCACAACATGACATGGTGTCCCTATGTCTCCATCCACAGTGATAGTCATTCTCTCCCATGCCTATCAACCATCACTGACACTTACTACACCTGATTCCATGCTGCCGTAATTGACATTATTAGCCATACTTTCCAGTTTCTACCTTTACCACACACATGTCGCTTTGCTGCATTGAAAAACTAGGGGTGATAACTGGCTGAGTTCTACCCTTTACCACACACACAAGCCGCTTTACCACATTGAAAAGCTAAGGGATTGATAATTATCCAAGCATATGACATTTTTCCTATAGCTTACTTCCACTTATGTACCCACTATGGTAAGCACACAATACATAGGATCATGTTTGTCCCAGCAGCACACATGCATTGAGTCAGAGTGAGTGTCAGAGATATAACAGGAAGGAAGGGGAGTGATAGTCACTTTCTGAGCGGAAATATAGGGGACACAAGTCTGTACCAGCATTGCTTCACTTGATTTCTCCTAGCTCTTCTCTGAACAGAGTCAATGTTCGAGCATATGAAATGAGCATGCTGTCCTTCTGTAGTTCCTAGCTATATGTAATTCTTCTCAATAATGATTGGAACTTGCTCATGAATGTTGCTCCTCGGTACAGAAAAGCAATCACAGACAAGACCCACCGAGTTATTGAACAGGAGGTGTTCATTACTCCAGAGCTAATGCCTTCTACTGTATATGACTAGTATGTGTAACTATGTTTGCTAATTTATACGCTGTAATGCTTTTTTTTTTTGTTTTGACTGCAGTGTATTGAGAAATAACAGGTTTTAAATAACAAGGAACCTTAGAACTTTGTTTGATGTTGTTTTCTTAATACAAAAAGAGTGGTCCTTCACTAAGATTTGTGGCAAGTAATTACTATAATATGTATTAAAACAGTGTTTTAAACAAGGAAAAATAGTTTAGAACACTTAAGATGAGGTTAAAGGGGTGCCAATATTTACAGTTTTTGGGTTTCTATACAGTTATACACTAGTTTTAACCACAGGTTTCCATACAGAAAAGCATTTAGTTGTAACCAATTAGTTGTAACTACAAACTTGTGTTTACAAACAGTAAACAATTAAAAAAAAAAAAAAAAAAAAAAATTCATTCTTGACCCAAAAAAATATGGACGTATGGCTCCCACCATTCTAAGTGTTCCTAGACCTGTGTGCCACAGGTAAAAAGAAAAACAACAACATGGTATCAACATAAGCCTGGTCTGGAGAAGAAAGAAAGAAAATTAGTAAAAAAAAATTTTTTTTTATAAGGCTACAGGCTCCCTCTCTAGCTTTGACAAGGAACAGCAATGTCAGCTGCAAAGAAGCAGTCAATGAGCACCAGTACATTAAAGGGCTAAAAATATTGGGATACCAACTATAATAAATAACTTTAGAAGCACCTTCAAGTAAATAGTCACATAGAGTCACTACCCACGAATAATTGATGTCACATACCCCATTTAGAGCCCACCAGGACAGGACACCCAGCATGACGTGTCCGCATATCCCCTTTACCACTCTTTTTCAAGTTCCACCAAAATGCTGCAGCACCCTAGAACAGAACGCAAAATACCACCATAATTATTAACACAACCATTAAAACAAGACAGTATTTTACTAACATAAGACATCCCGAAATATCTGTTACATTTTCTTCAAAATCAACTTCACAGTAACTGGTAAAATTCCACACACACCCCTCCACCCCCAACCAAGAAGTTAAACAGTGAAGAATTTATAAGACGTTAGGCCAGGAAGTGGGTGTGGCCTACATGTCTTTGATCTTGAATTGCCACAATTGTGTGTGAAGTCTCCCAAGGAGCCCTGCCTGTAGTTCATTCCTTCATATGCCCACTGCTTTGGTAGAATGTTTGGAATATCAATAAGGTCACACCGAGATTAATGACATACAATATTACATATGACAATTACATGCTCACAGAAATTTCCTTTTACCATAACATGGTAAATGTGAAACAATGACTATTATTCCAAATGTAAACTTCGAATTTTTCATTATAAAAAAGAGTGAAAACTTCACTGAGCAGATACTTTTGAATTGGAGAAATCTTCAGAAGATGTTTTCAATACTGAACAAGTCATAAAAATTGCCAGGTAAATCATGGCTCAAGGTTCAAGCCATGATTTAAAGTTGTGTTCATAAAGTTCATCTCACTCTCATCAATGACCACTTCAGTCCATCTTATAGTCTCCAAATTCACAGCTTTGAGAAATAAAATTATTTAAACGAGCAATTTGAATACAACCAATGCAGCAGCCCCTCTTGTAAAAGCAGTTATTATTATTTTGTATTAATGAAAGAGGTTGATATAGTTCGCTAAAAAACAAAACAGGGGGGGGGGGGGGGGGGGAGGTGGTCCAGGAGGTTGGTGTGGCTCGCTTGAAAGAGTGAGGAGTCCAGAGGTGGGAAAAATGGAATGACAAACATTTCCAGCTTTCCGAAGACCAAGCACCCCACAGTAAAATAGCTGTGATTCCCAGTTGAGCTAGTTCATAGCATGTGCAAGGGCAATAGAAAAGAAAATTGAACATATCAGGAAAACTCCCTGGACTGTTTGTGTCACCTTCGCTACTAGACTTCTCAGTGGATCCTTCCCTACTAGAAATTCTTGCACAAGCACCTCAAGTTAGTTTTTAATTTTACTGTCTTTGTGTGTGTTCGCAATGCATAGCAAGAGGGCTTATAAACTATACCACAGAACTGTTGCAGCTTCACTTGCTAGAGTTTGGCGTGCAGTGATATTCTCAATGAATTTTTCACTATCCACAGAGCCATTATAGGAAATTGCTGGCTGTGGCTTTACTGTTTATCGCTGTATGTGTGGGTTGCACTGAACATTGTGTTTCATACTCAGCTGCACATGCAGGCGGATTACATGTTCTGCAAGTCCTTTTTTTTAAGGTTTGAAAGCAAGGAATGATCATTGACCCTTTACCAATCTTGGAAAAATTCCTGAAATCGTTTTTGGTTTGCTCACTAACCTCCCCCCCCCCCCCCCCCCATTGCAAAGTAGGGTGCCGAACGCAATTTGAATGGTGGTCATTGAACCCTAGGTTCAAAAATTTTTTTCACTAAAGTCCCCCCCCCCCCCCCCTTAATAGAAATGCAGAGGCTGACAGGCAGGCAGGGACATATCACAAATAATACTATGTTCATTTGAAATCACTTGGCCCAAAGAGCCAGCAGTCAATTATAGAAGTGACGCAGTGCATGTTTCCAACCACAAATTAATAAAATATGGTTTAAGGTATGCTTGCTCAAAGCAAAACCTGAACTTGGACAGTGTGGAAGTACTGGGGTCTCAGGTGCAAGATGATAGGAAAGTGAGGAAGAAGTCAGGAAAAGGTATGTTTGACCTGTCAATCAAAACATAGTATTGTATCTGTGAGAAGGAACTATTTTGAAAAGAAGTGGACCAGGAGGAAGTCACTACTAAACGACACACCACTTGACAGAGCATTAACAGCAACTGGAATATCCAAGACACTATACTGAACTCACAAAATTGTGTGTGTGTGTGTGTGTGTGTGTGTGTGTGTGTGTGTGTGTGTGTGTGTGTGTGTGTGTGTGTGTGTGTGTGTGTGTGTGTGTGTGTGTGTGTGTGTGTGTGTTATTATAAGTAAAGTTCAATTTAGTTATTATAAGTAAAGTTCAATTTAGAACTTTAACCTTGTCATTTTATTCTACAAATATAAGTTAATTTCATTTACTACTAGGTTTGTATATAAGTTAATTTCATTTACCACTGCATTTGTTTACCTGTACTATCTACAAGCCCTACCAATTAGTCAAGTATCTCATTTGTTGTAAACATTTGTGGCTAAGTCTTGACAAGCAGCTGTCTATAATCATGTGAAGTAGTCCAGATTTTGATAGCAGTTCACTTTCTTTGGTGTTGCGAACCAAAGTTAAGAAAGTTAAGAAAGTTAAGAAAGTTAAGAAAGTTAAGAAAGTTAAGAAAGTTAAGAAAGTTAAGAAAGTTCAGCACAAGAGAATGGTAATAAAGAACAGCTTTGTGACAAAAGATCAGAACATGAAGCAGAAATCAAAGAGAAATAGAAAGTTTAGTAGTAGCTACTTGGAATGTCTGTACTTTAGTAGAATGTTCAGGTGATGAGCGGATCTGTAGAAAGCAACTAATGGGTGTAGCTAAGCATGGTAACCATAGTGACAAGCCTGGGAAGATTGATAGGAAGATAGATTTGTTAGTGGGAGAATTGAGGAAATATGGTGTGTCTGTTGCAGGGATCCAAGAGACAAAGTGGTTTGGAAAGGATGTGTGGCCAGTGGGTAGATATACCTTTCTGCATTCTGGGCATCCTCTGCCAGGGGTTCAAGAAAGAGCTAGTAGGAATGAGGGTGTTGGAATAGTATTGGACGAAAAGGCTACAGTGGCATGGAAAAATGCAGGGGAGGTGTGGGAAGCAGTTAGTTCCAGAATAATATCAGCTAGATTGAAGTGGGTACACACAGGAAAGAAAAAGGTAGGTTGGTCTGGAAGGGCATCAGGCACTTATGTATCAGTAGTGTGTGCTTACGAACCCACAGCTAAGGCACCTCCAAGCATCAAGCTCAAGTT
Organism: Lycopodina hypogea; assembly: GCA_963969325.1. Taxonomy (NCBI): domain Eukaryota; kingdom Metazoa; phylum Porifera; class Demospongiae; order Poecilosclerida; family Cladorhizidae; genus Lycopodina; species Lycopodina hypogea. The sequence goes on from OZ017779.1 coordinate 11,822,209, forward strand.
TTATGATGATTTGCAGGATACAATAGATAGGATTCCACACAATGATATCCTTGTTATGCTGGGTGATTTCAATGCTAGGGTGGGTGTGTTGGACACAGGGAATAATCTATGGCAAGGTGTTATAGGGAAGCATGGCTTGAGTGAGCGTAATTTTGTGGGCGAGGAATTTTTCGGAATTCTGTGCATTAAATCAGTTCTCAATCATGAATATCTGGTTCCAAAAGAAGAAAATCTATCAAAGAACTTGGACGAACCCAGCAACAAAGAAATGTCACATGATAGACTTTGTCGTGATGAGGGCTGAACAGAGAGTTGTTTGCAGAGATGTGCAGGTGATGAGGGGAGCAAACTGCTAGACTGACCATAAGCTTGTAAGAGCTAATCTAAAGATTACTGTTCCTCGTTCTGCCATAAGAAAAGAGAAGATTTCTTTGCCTTTTGCCATCCATAACCTGAAAATTCCTGCCAAGAGGGATGAATACCGTGAAGTGTTGGAGCAACATTTGCTGGCTAGACCACTCAGAGCTGGAGATTCCACTGAGTGCAACTGGGATGCTCTGAAGTCTTGTATTGTATCAGCTGCAGAGGAAGTAGTTGGTAGAGGGAAGAGGAAGCAACCAGACTGGTTTGAGGATAGTGAGGAGTTGTTGTCACCTCTGATCAAAGCCAAGGATGATGCTCACCTGAGGATGATACAGTGCAATACTTCAGCCAACCGGAAGGAATTTAGGAGACATCAGAGAAAGGTAAAGGTTGCAGTGGACAGTGCTAAAGAAGAGTGGATATGCAGGGTTGCCAAGGAGGGGGAAGCTGCAAAAAAGGATGGTTGCACAAGGTGGAAGAGTATCAGGAAGTTGCAGCTGGCTTATGCTGGAAGACCAACTAGACCCACTGCTGTCATGAAAGAAAATGGAAGTTTGATTCAGGGTCCCCAGGAGGTAAGAGCCAGATGGCATCAGCATTTTGTAAAGATACTTAACATACCCTGTGCATTCAATGATGAAGTGATTGACACTCTGCCACTACTCCCACCACACTTGGATTTGGATATGCCACCAACTGAAGAGGAATTGATGCAGGCTCTAACCAAATTGAAAATGAGAAAGGCAGGAGGAAAGTGTGGTGTCCTTCCTGAACTAATCCTCCATGGTGGTGTAGATCTGTGGGATAGAATGCTGGAGGTGATGCAGAAGGTGTGGGAAGAAGGTAAAGTGGTGATAGACTGGCAGGACGCAGTGGTTGTTCCAATCCCAAAGAAAGGTGACCTGAAGCAGTGTGACCATTGGCGTGGAATAAGTTTGTTGGATGTGGTAGGGAAGGTATTAGGCAGAATTGTACAGGGAAGATTGCAAGTGATTGCTGAAAAAATTCTGCCAGAGTCACAGAGTGGGTTCAGGAAAGGACGTGGTTGTGCAGACATGATTTTTGTTGCTAGACAACTTGTGGAGAAAGCGAGGGAACATGATAAGTCATTGTATGTGTTGTTTGTAGACTTGAGGAAGGCTTATGATTCAGTGCCCAGGCAAGCCCTATGGAAGGTCCTAGAAGTATGTGTGCCAGAAAAAATGTTGAATGTTGTGAAGTCTTTCCATGAGGGGATGCATGCTGAGGTTAGAGTGGGTTCGACTGTAACTGATAGGTTTGAGGTCTGGAATGGCTTACGGCAGGGATGTACCCTGGCACCCACATTATTTAATATCTACTTTAGTGCTATGGTGGCTGATTGGTGCAATAGGAGTAGTGGTGCAGGAGTGAGTGTGTTATATAAGCATGGTAGGAAGTTGGTTGGGGACCGCACAGCTAAGTCTAGATTGAGTGAGATGAGAGTAACTGAGTCCCAGTTTGCTGATGATGTGGCATTGTATGCAACCTCTCGGGATAGTTTTGAGTCAGTAGCAGCAGAGTTTGTGAAAGTGGCAAGTGAATGGGGGCTGACTGTGAGTACTGAGAAGACAAAAGGGATGGTTGTTGGTGAGGGATTGAATTAGAGTGATGTCAGACCAGTGCAGGTGGAGGGTGGCTCTGTGGATGTAGTCCAGGACTTCACATACTTGAGTGCTAACATCTCAAGAGATGGGGAGATCACTAGTGAGGTGACTAGAAGAATTGCTAGAGCAGCTAGAGCATTTGGATGTTTAAGGGTGCCAGTATTTAAGAACAGAGACCTCTCATTGGCCACAAAGAGAGCAGTGTATAGGGCAGTTGTTCTAGCTGTATTACTGTATGGAGCTTAAACTTGGACGATGAAGGCTGTGCATACAAGACGTTTGAATTCTTTTCATAACCGTTGTATTCGGACAATCCTGGGTGTGACAAGGTACCAACAATTGAATGAAAGATTAACGTTAATCTCAAAGCCTATCACATAGGCTTGGCTTGCAACACTCCAGCTCTGATATCATTCTGGTGCAGCATTTAAGATGGTTGGGTCATGTGGGTCGCATGGATGAAGAAAGGCTTCCAAATAGATTGTTGTTTGGGGAGCTTAACATGAAGAGACCATGCCACAGGGCAAAGAAGAGGTGGAGGGATGTTCTGAAAGTGGATTTGCAGGCAATTGGTGTGTATGATAGATGGTATGAGTTGTGCCAGGACAGGAAGTGGTGGTTTCATCTGTGTTTAGATGGTGTAAAGAAGATTTCAACATCCATGCTTCGTACCATGGGCAGCTTCAAGGTGTGTGCGTGCGTGCGCAGTACACAGAGTAGCAAGTCAGTCAACCGAACTTTAGTTATCTGAATAGATCGGTCAACCGAATGCAGCTGGAAACCACACCACAAAATGCAGGCAAGTCAGAACAAAAAAAAAATGCTGCAATTTTTAAACGAGCATGCGCATAAAAAAAAATAAAAAAATAAATAAAATAAATAAATAAAATTAAATTAAAAAAATAAAATAAAATAAAAATAAAAAATCCCCTGGGAATACAGCGAGGATTTTTTTCTCTCCTCAGGCTGAATTTAGTTAGCATGGCTTCACAGAAGAGAAAGAGGGTTGTTCTAACCATCGAGGAGAAGCACAAAATAAATTATTTTGTAGCTAGTGGACAAACTTTAGCTAGTGTAGTTGCAGAGTACGTGGGAAAATCCAGTCCACGATATCATCAAAAACATGTACAAGCTGAAGTCCTTCCAGACTAAAGTCCAGGAAGGTGACTGCACCAAGAATCGAAGGATTGTCAGGAAAGCTGACTAGAATGAACTGGAAAAGGCTCTTCTTAAAAAAAAAAAAATAAAAAAATTTTTTTTGTGGTTTATCCAGCAAAAAAGCAAAAGTTTTATTATTATTTTATATATACATATATATCTATATAATATATATATCTGTATATATCTATCTATCTATATCTGTCCGATGTTGGAGGCTTTAAAGAAAGATAGTTTATAACAATGGAGGAAAAGGTCTTAACATTGCTACAGGTATTTGACTACGATGAAACAGGCATATATTGGAAACTCGTTCCTGAAAAAACGCTTGTGTCAAGGGCTTTAAAAAACTAAAAGATAGAGTGACTCTTATGGCATGTGCCAATGTCAATGGCACAATCAAACTCCCTCTTGTCTTTATCCATACTCCATCAAGTCACGTTGCTTCAAGAATATTAACAAGAGTGATCTTCCTGTTATGCACAGAAGAATTCTTGGATGTATGCAATCACCTTTACCAAATGGTTTCACGACATTTCGTGCCAAAATGCCGAAAAGATTCAGAAGAACTTGGTCTTCCACCAGCAGCTCTGCTTGCCCTAGACAATGCCCCATCTCACCTTGATATAAATAGTGTCGCATCAAATGATGGTCTCATATCATGTCTGTATTGTCACTACGCTCTGAAGTTATGAGAAATTTATTGCACTCTCCAAAGGGAACCCTACACTTATTATTCCTTCAGAAGAGCTGGATCTTCAGATTAGCTACTGCGCAGCTCTTCTGCAGTTGCTATCTCACTAGGTATCAATGTGCTGCTGCCACTCCTGGACTTACAGGCAGAATTGGGCCTCCTGACTCCAGGAATTGTTGAAGCTTGTTGAAGAAGCGCATCACTTCAATATAGCTGTGATTCCAATAAATAGTTACACCCACAGGAAGTAAATTTTTAAGGTAAGTATTCTTCATGAATATTGGACTAAAATTTCCAAATTTTTTTTAATACCAGGTTATACATCAAGGGTAATTGAACTGGGGAAAAAAAAAAAAAAAAAAAAAAAAAAAAAAAAAAAATTTCAGTTATACTTAAGGATGTCATTCTTTTGCCTGCCAAGTGTTGGGGTGAAATTGAGCAAGGGACTCTATGTATAAAATATTTATAATCATATTGTATTGTATTTTAAGATATTGTATTAAATCTCTGCCCAAACTGCTGAATTGATCTTGATAAAAATTAGTATGCACTGTTCTTGTACGCTGTCCGCCAGAAAAGAAAAGAAAAAATCAAAAAAAGAAAAAGAAATTTAAAAAATCAGGATGTTGGAAATGTCCTTTGAGATTGCGAACAAAAGTGAATGAAATTGGTAAAAGTAAGGCTTCCGAAGTCTAACCACAGCTTGGTAAAAGGTTTTGCTTGAGAAGCAAATTATCAACATACCGTTAAAGAGGACATTAAATAGAAAAAAGAACAAGGCAGCTGAAAGAACGAGGACAACTGGAGCGAGCATGATTGGAGCGAGCACGACTGGAGCTAGCACGACTGGAGCTGAGCGAGCATGACTGGAGCTAGCACGACTGGAGTGAGCACAACTGGAGCTAGCACAACTGGAGCTAGCACGACTGGAGCTAGCACGACTGGAGCAAGCACGACTGGAGCTAGCACGACTGGAGCTGAGCGAGCATGACTGGAGCTAGCACGACCAGAGCGAGTATAACTTGAATGAGAAACAGTCTGTTTGAAAGAAACTGAATTTACAAACAAATGTTTCTGGCCGGGGTAACAGTAGTCTCAGTCTCAGACCCCTTTATTCACAGCACTTGATGTATTTCATCACCAGCACACAAATAAAGTGGGTCTGGTGAGTTGCCTGTGCATTCCGTGTTCCTTAGGCGTCCGTGGAACGAAACCATAAAAGCAACATCCACTCATTTGGTTAACCAGAACTACATATTCATGAAATCTTCTGTTTTGCGCATAAATATATAGCACCAGGTACTGGGGATGGCGTCAGAAATATTCAGTCACTTTGAAAATGTTTACAACCTTGGCGGTGGGTATGGTTGTTTTAAAACATCAGCATAAAATTATTTTGGTCGCCGCCAACATTCCTGCGCTGGGACACGGAATGCACCACACCCACTTTATTTGCGTGCTGGTGATGAAATACATCCAGTGCTGCGAATAAAGGAGTCTGGGACTGACACTAGGGTAACGGAGAGTATATTCTTTAGTTATAAATAGTCGTGATTTTTAAAAAAGTTTTTATATAAGCAAGTAGGTAGACTTTTACCCACCATAGCATTAAACATTTAAAATATATATAAAATTAGTAATTTTATTTCCTATATAGTTGTTCACAATCACTGGGCCAAACAGATTTCTACATCTTATGTGGACAGAAGACTCATAAATAATCTTTACCCAGAGACTTGTGTAATTGTAAGTGACTACAGACTTCCTCAGCTATGAATATATTATTAAGAGGCACCAAAAATACTCTCTGGACCTTGAAGAACACAGCAGAGAAAATCAAGACCAGTCAAAGTTGACATACTTAATTTAGTCTTAAAAGTTTAGGGAGGGGTCAAGAATTAAACAAAGAGAAAATGGGGATGCTCTCACCCCCAAATGCTTCCCATCATGCCTATCTCATCCACACTGCACAAAAATGGGAAATGTTTTTCTCCCTAATTGAGTCTCTTAAATTTAATATTACCAACTGTTAAAAATTGTCTGCTCTTCCAATTGCTCATGCAGCTACTAAGGGAACACCCCTAATCTAACACTTGATGAGAACCTTTGTTTGCTCACAAGTCCAACTAATTGCCATTTTCTATTATAATCACGTTCTCTTTCAAAATAAGCCACACCTCATCTCATTAATGTGCTTGTATCTAAACTAAGTTTACTTGTTCATTAGCCAGGCCAACCCCTTCAGTGACTGAGGCAGAATAAACTTAGTGGACAATTCGACTTTAGCAGTTAGTGTGGACACACAGAAAGTTTGCTGCCTTTTTTTGGAAAGACCCTAGTCATTTACAGTGGTGCAGTGTAGACAGGCTTTAACTGTAAGGACAACCACAACCCCTCCCGATTCTAATGACCACACCCACCAATTAAAACACTCTTTCCACACTCCCATGACTACTTGGCAGCTGCATTTAAAATTTGCTTGTGTCTAAATGAGTACATGCATTCTACATGGAAGTAAATAACTTACCTTAATAGGAGCTATCCTCACTCCCAGTGATGTAAAGGCTGTAGCTCCACCCAGCTCCACATCACTCATCTACAGTGTGGACATGTAATACCACACAGAACTGACGCTGCAGTTGTTATATACCCAAACACCTGTAGGAAGTGACAACTCAGGGGCTTTCCTGAACAATTACCACTTCTCTCCACCACACTAGCAGTCATATCTACACACATTCATCCACATACACACGCATATCCACACTAACAAACACACTCACAAAGAACTACAAAATAACGAGAATTATACTTTCAGACATGATCACTGCTCTCTGATACTGCCGCCAGTCGTCACAACAAACAGAGGCTTGGGCACGCCCACCCACACCCACAAGGAACTGATGGCTTACATAGATGAGGAGAGTAGCTACTCTGTTGCCAGTGCCCAAGTTGGAGAATGCGTCTTCATCATCCTAGACCACAACAAATAACATTAACACCAGTTGGCACTCAGCAGCAATAGACATGACCCAAACAAACAATACACAGTTAGTTTCAGAGAGACCACAGTGGAGCTAATGGGATCCTTACTCTAGCAAAGTCATAATGAGGCTCATAGTGTCCTCCTATGCCATAGTTGACCACTTGGAGCTGCTCAGCTGTTGTCATGGTGAGGCCTGTAAAGTCCTCGATCCTCTGGTCCACACGTCGGATGTACCCCTGCTCATCATCGCTTGGACTCAGCCAACCACTGGGCACAGGAAATACATCAAACACACAGCACTAGTCTACTATAGCACACACACTTTGCCCCATGCATCACTCGTACGCACAGAGAGAGAGAGAGAGAGAGAGAGAGAGAGATTGTATGCGTGAGTCATCCCGTGGACTTGGTACTGTGCGCAGACACACACAAAGGTATGTTACAACATGATACAAGCCCAGCCAGCGTTGTGTTGTATAGACACTCGAGCATTCTTTAATAGTACATAAATTTATTCCTTGCCTTAATAAACCCTCCACTACACATGCAAGCAGGATCAAATAAAATAAACTTTTATTGCCCCCTCCCCCAGCTTCAGCACCAGAGGTAAAAAGCAAGATCTACTTTATTGACTTATAACTTACAATCAATATCCCTACCCCAAAAGAGAGAGAAAAGAAGAGATAGAGTTGTTGTTTCTGAACTCGTGTTGGCTGGGATATTAGTTGAAGAGGTCAAGTTGTGGGTAATACTTCCAATTTCATCCACCCACTCATACTCAGTGGGTGAGTGATATCAGAAATAGTGATGACTACTATTCACTTGACCTGTTGAACTACTATCCCAGCCAACACAAGTAAACAAACATCAACTACTTTGTCTAGCATCTTCATAAGCCAACACTTGAGGGGTTGATTGGGTTAGCCAAATACAGGTGGCTCTCTCTCGCCACCTCCATGCATGGAGTAGCCACCATTGTGCTAGTGCTGGTTAAGTCCTCAACACACGCTCCAGTGATCAACCACAAGACATTGGCCACCACAACAGGCACAACTTGTGTTGAATAAAAACTCTCTCCTCCCCATATCAATATCCATATCAATTCAATAAGTAAAATTTGTATACACTACAATATTGTTTATAAAATATGTGGTAAGTATATTGGGTGAGTCACCACGTCAATAACAAAACAAACATAAAACTATTAAAGACCTGACTATAATTGAAATACCAAGTGAAAATGAAGCTGTTGTCCCTTCTTCATAATGTGAGAGTTCATATAATACAAGTTGCTATATGTTTAGCATGATAAAAAAACAAAACAACCAGCACCCACAAACTAGATGAAAGCCAATATGATCTGACATTTATCACGAAAGTAAGGGGAGGAGAACCCTTGGTCACTTTATTTACATGCATATGACCTTTCTTTTTTGGTTCTTTTTTGGTTCTTTTTTGGTTCTTTTTTGGTTCTTTTTTGGTTCTTTTTTGGTTCTTTTTTGGTTCTTTTTTCTTGTTGCTGTACTTTTTTTTTTATTTATTCATTAAGGAGATCCTCTTTGCTACCTCCTCCTCCACCTTTCTCCACTGTGACAATGCATATCCAGTCGTGTAAGTGTCAATACCATTATATATGCACACACACACACATCTGCTCACTCGCAATGCTGGGCCAGTATCATATTATTAACAAACCAGTGAATGACAGGTGTGTTTATTGTGTGATTAGGGTCACCATGGCTACGTTTAGTGCAGCTACAGCAACCACAACTGTGGCCATGACTACCTCTTGCTGACTCTGTAGTTGGCATGGACCAATTTGCCGTTTTCATCATGGACAGTCGCCCGGTTCAACTACACAATAAAATGAGAGATTAGAGCAGCTTCTGGTTGAGATAAGTACTACCGTCGGTTGACTGTGCAGTGAGCACACACACGCCGGCTAGCTGAATCCAATAATGGCAGCTCCACTGGTCTTTAAAGCTGACCCCACAATGAGTGCAACATACAAGCAAATATACATTGGTTAGCAGGCACACACACCACCTTCTGTGTGCCAAGTACAGAGCAAGTCCACAAGGAATGGCTTAGACACATCAACACAACCTCTCTCCCTTCCTCTTTCCCTCCCTATCACTGAAATGAGCACTAGCTACTTGAACTAACACCTTTTACTGATCCGATATTTGACGTGTTCAAATTGACCAGTGGCAAAATTCCTAGCAGTTGCTCTCTCCAGCTAATAATAATACATAATTGCACACACAAAAAAGGGAGAAAAGATCAATTAAATATTGATGGTCACGTACAGCCATTCCTTGTGGTTGCTGAACTGACTACAAGAGCGTGCTAAATAATTGGGGGCATATTCTACCTCAATCAATCCTAATATTAAAAAAATACCAATAAGTAAATATATAAATAAATATATATACACACATACATATATATAATATATTGACGCCATCCCACTGTTCAAGAAAAAAAGAAGCCTGGATTGTTCCCTATAACATTACTGTGGGCGAGTGAGGGACTTGCTAGTGGAAAGATTGGCAGTGAGGTACACTCGTGGTTCACACTACAACTAAAAAGAAAGGTTCAGTTGCCACGGGACATGATGGGCAGTTGTATTTCATGATAAAGTACATAATATTGTTGATGCACATCGTTCTGTTTTGTTTTTCTTTCTTCAGTGCTTTGTTGGAGTAAAACTACATTCCCAGGTTAGAAGATATTAATTGTCAAATGAAAATTTCAGCACAAATTATTGGAAGAACTAGTCTATTTCACTCCAGGAGGTAGAAATAGTGCGAGATAATTGAAGGTGAAGCTATTCATGTTTGTAAGTAAAAATACGGTATACGATTGTTTACATATGAACAGGTATTGATTATCACATAAATATTGTAACTGAACTATTACTATTACACATGAAAATGAAAACGACCATGTACGCATAACCAATTAAGTAATGAATGAAACCACACTAATGTATATAGACAAGTCAGATGATCCTTAACCATTTCCAATAAGAAATATAAATTAACTCCTGATTTCATGCAGTTCAATGATTGACAGTTGATAAGAGGTAAAGGGTCATTTAATTGTGGTTCGCTAGGGTAGAGTAATCTATTTTCAGTCATTTTTAATTTAAAAAAAATTTTAATTTTAATTAATTAATTGATCAGTTGTACAGCTGAATGCAATTTTTCAAAGTTAAAAAAAAATCTTTCTTTTTGGTTGGGAAATGTTAGGTCTTGTTTCATGGTGCTGCTTGTTATATATATACACATATCTACATCCAACATTTTTTATGCTCCATCCAATAAAGTCACATATACTATTATTGGTTTGTTATTATTCTTTTTGTGGTGATCACAATTACATTTAGTATTATTATCACCATCACATGGTTTTTATGGTTGACGTAGATCGATAAGAAATTAAAATAATAAGATATCTTTTCATTCAATGCATAGGCCCTAATACTTTCTATGTCTACTTCTCAGCAGTTCATTGTTTCACTGAATCATGACAATACATTGTGGAGGCTCATCAGAACATTGAGACTCACTGCTGGGAGGACCTGTTGAATGTGAGACACATGGACAAGAACACAGCTGCACTGGTGGTCATGCACTGCCCTATTCAAGGGACATTTGAAAAATTTGGAATTAATATTAGCTAAGAAGCTACAATATGACTCCAGTTTTAAAAATGACATTGGGAAAGCTTTCGCCAGTCCTTTCCCAATGTCATTTTTAAAACTGGAGAATAAAATTCGCAATGATTTCAGTACAATGTTTCTCTAGCTGCCGTCTATTGGTCGAGCTTCCTTCCTTGCAACAACTTTCACATATGCCTCTGATAATTACATCCTTGCTAATGCTATTCTGACCTTTGGACTCGCCAGCTCTTTAAGCCTGTTCATCTCGGTTTCACTGAGTATGTCATGCACTACATAAATGGCAGGGTCAGGGTACACCACCTCCAACTTCAACGGACTCAGCAGCAGGCGAGGATTCCTCTTGTTGGTGAACATGTAGCAGATCAACTTGCGGTGTGCCTTAGAGGGCTGTACGAGGAGAGGGGGGGGGGGGGTGAGGAAGAGGAGGGATGAAGATAGAAGAAAAGGGGAAGGAGGGAAGAAGACAGGGTGGAGGGAAGGAGGCATAGTGATTTAGGAGAAGAGATACACACTATCATAATCACAGCTACCACAACGTACACACACTTATAAGAGTTTACATTTTACAGACATAATAGTGCGGCCAAAAGCTTAGATCATAGTATCACACTAGATTTCATAAAATTAAAGCAACACAATGTTAAGGATCCTTTCAGAAAAAAATTTAAAAGTAAATAATTACGTGAAATGTAGCGTTGCATTGCATCAAGCAATTAATGTGAATGGTGGAATGAGGCAGTGTGTGTGTATGAGCATACCAAAGGGCTGCCTTCTCTGCAGGTGGCTTCGTAGATGTCATTCTCGGAGGAGTCCAGTCTCCCACTAGCAGTTGCTTCTATCTTATTTTGCTCCTGTATGTCCACAAACTGGTTTGGCTTGTTTCTGCGCAAGTCCTCAAAGAAGTCCAAGTTAGAGAGAGCTCTGCTATGGTGTGGCTCTATAAAATATCACAATGTCGTCTTACTGCAATAAACTTAAAATTCATCACAGAATTAGGTGTCCACACTGAGTTGCCCGGTGGGCTTGAAGCATATGGACAATGAATTGACATTGGGAAAGTATGCGAACAAACAACATGAATTTTTGGGGATAATAAAATAACTCTACTCAGGCATGAATTCAGTTCAAATTAACATTATAAAAATGTAGTAACTAATTCAGAAACAGAATAGAATTCTAAGGGATATGGGGAAAACATTTAGTAAATAAAAAAAAAGAAACAGTTAATGCATTGCTTTTGGGTAGGTGTATTTACTAGGTGTAAAGACAAAGATATTTCAAGTGCCATCATCAATGGGCCATAAAGTAGGACATGGTAAAAACATGGAAAATGATGGGTGCACCAAGCTGAGAGAAAGCTTGTGTGATGGTGGAACACCAGGTGGCTACAAAGAGTACAGAAATTATGTTCACAGTGGTCGGAATCAGAAGTGTCCCCCCACCCCCCCCCGACCTACAATGCAATATCTTGGGTAGCCATGTAGTTGGTGAAACAAGTGGTTATTGGTGCAGTTGACAGTGTCATTTTTTATTGCCTGCTCACAAATGCCACTCTATTGAGGCTAAACCTTTGGGCTTGGGGTATTATAGACTGTGATTCATTGTATTAGTGTTCACATCAAAACCATAACTTTATGTTACTCAGGGTCAATACCAACTCTCATGCAACTTTTAACTCTCTTTTGGTGCAGTGGTTAGGATGTGACTACATTGAAGACGCACACACACCGCAGACACACACACACCGCAGACACACACACACCGCAGACACACACACACCGCAGACACACACACACCGCAGACACACACACACCGCAGACACACACACACACACACACCGCAGACACACACACACCGCAGACACACACAGCAATAATACTGGACATTGATCATTCCCATAAGCTTCACACATTAAACAATGTTACTGTTGACACACTAAAAATAAAATAAAATGACCAAAAGAAATTAAAATGTTTCCCTATCTGCAATCTGTACAGTATAAGACCACCTTTTTTTGTGCTTATTTTCATTTAAAATTTTAATCTAGTTTGTGCACACCATCTGTTTCCGTTTGTTCAAAAAAGGAAGAAAGAAATAGTTTTAAACCAATCTTTGTGTGTTTGTGCATGTAAAGTAATTAGAGTCCACATACACCAGTCCTTTCTGCAGCATTACACCCAATAAGGAAAATGTTGGGGCTACATATTTACAAGCTTTAACAAGCTAATTCATTTCGATGTTTAACTTGCTACACAGCTATATTCACTAAGTAAGCTATTTAAAATTTAAACTAGCTAAATGTTCAAACCTTCAACATTAACTTAGTTTTTTCCCCCCTTCAATGTGCAACGTTATCCTTCCTGCCTCTGGGTAGTTAAGGCAGCTAATCAAAGGCCCTCTCCTATCAAACATTCGGTTGGTTAACTATCAGGGAAGATCTAGTCTTAAATTGGCAATTTATATTAACTGCTAACACCATATTTTTCAACACTGTTTTTAGATATAATTCCCTGCCTTTTTGCATACATAATAACGGGAACATTTTTGCGCTGCCAGCAGCAGAGAGAAGATCCTTGAACACATCTACACTGTGCACAACTAGAGCTCTATATATAATGCACACACATTAACACCACTAGAGTAACTACCCAGTTACTGAACTAAAAGTTAATTTCAATGTTTAACCTAAGGTCACCTAATAAAAACTGTAAATGTACAAATATGTAAGGCTTCTAAACACACAGTGTGTACCTCCAGAATTCCCAGATACTGAATCAAAAGTTTATTCACAGTATAAGTCGCCTAATAAAAACTGTAAGTATACAAATAGGTAAGGCTTCTAAACACAGTGTGCCTTCAGAATTCCAAGATACTGAACTAAAAGTTTATTCACACTATAAATCACATAATAAAAACTGTAAGGCTTAGATTCTAAATACAGTGTGTACCTTCAGAATTCTCCAATACATATGATGTACCACTAGGGTTCTATTATATTCTATACCATTCTGCAGCAGATCTCGAGTGTATTGAGCTGCTTTTTTCATGTTTCCAAGTTTATACTCTGCAAATGCCAAATGGTCGTATACCAAAGTCAGATCCAGATCAGAATATCCTGCTCCTGAACCTGTACAAGCAACTTAACAATAAGAACACAGAGCTGAAATCAAATGAAGGATTGCAACCTACCTTCATCAAACTTGTGTAGAGCCTCTCTCATCCACTCACAAGCAAGAGCCCACTGACTGTTCTTGTATGCTTCTTCACCAACAGCATAACAATCCTCAGCTGTTAAAAATAATGACATCTGATATCCCGCATATGTATAAGCATTCAAAAATGTATAGCCACGGAGTAATCTGATTGAGTCTACTGTTATAGTATCAACCGACTACATTGATCAGATCAGTAATATTGGTAGACTGTAAGGTTAGACCTCTTTGCATGCGCGCGCGCACACACTTGTGCTTACACCTCTACCTGTCATTGCTAGGGAATGATCCTTCCCGACTCTACCAGAGGAAAAGTTTGAGGTGGACAACTGATAGGTAGCCTGGAGACGTTGAATAGCAGTAACTGCTCCACTGAAATCTTCAGCAGTGGGCAGCCGATATGTATTCAAGGATATGTTAGCCATGAGCTCTGCATTCATACAGGGAGAGACAGCTAGTTGAGTTAATAATACCCACCCCCTGGTCACACCATACCTTTAGAGTTATCTGTGTAGAGGTTTTGATGTAGTTTCATCCACTTGTTGGAGTACCTGTTGACCAGCTGGAATGCATTGATTGGGTCATAGAGATGAGTGGAGGGTGGTCTTCCTGCATACAGGTCATGAGCACGAGACACACGGAGAGAAAAGTCTTCCAGTTCCTTCAACCTGCAGGTCAAATAATAATAGCAGATTACTTTTGAAGATCTACAACTAAACTCTATTGTACATGCATTTAGCGCTGTTCAGACAGACTACCTGCTGAAGCACATAGATACCTGAGCTTCTCCGTTGCAATGTATGAATTTAGGCTGCCCAGAAGATCAAGTTCCAGTTCCATTAAACCCTCCATATGCACTAGAGCTGTAAAGAGCTCGCTCTTTACGGGAGAGACGGCCATTAATGCTGCCGCCAGCATAAATTGCCACGCTGATATAATCCCCCAGAACGCCATAACTAGAGTCACACTAGTCTTGGGAGAGAGGAAATACGGTGGAGAGACAGCTCGTGCAAGAGTAACTGAGTGGGCGTGGCTGGTTCACAAAAGCCTTTGTCAGTGTTGTTTATTTGTTAATTCCAGCCAGGTGCAGAACAGATTCTAACAGGTAGCATATAAATGAGATATTTAATTATCTCAATGGAAGGGAATAAATGGCTCAGCTTGATCTCCTAATACAAGTTTTGAGACGGAACAGTTTAAACAGGAGCACACGGAACAACATACCTCAATAATTCTGGGATGCCATCAACCAAATAAAACATGGAAAGAATTTTTATACATTTTTCAATGATAGCTAAATAATATTAAAATAAAATTGGGGACAAGTAAATTGCTTAGGTTGATGTATTGGTTGAATGATATGCAACAGTGCCTAATTTATTTCTGAAACTTGTACAGGCAGTGTGTTTTGTGGGTGTGCTTACTTGTGCATTCAAATTAGCTAGGGTCTTGTGAAACTCACACAGCAACAAATGTTATATTATTTGCAAATTACATTGACAGGTTGGTTCATGTGGAAAGCCTTGTATTTCTATACAGTAAGACAATGCCATAGCTTGGGTTAGGGGAGGATTATAACCTGGTCTACAATCTGGTTTGTGATCTGGCTAATGAATCATGCTTCCAGATGGGGATGCAAAATAAGTATTCTCAGAATGTGTGGTAATATCAAGATGGTGTAATGTCAGAAGGCTACTGGTTTGAGCGCATCCTCCTGTTCCCAGCTTGACCGGTTGCTCCTACAAAGCTCATGCTACAGGAAGACTAGCAACTACATAAAACCACAAATTTTGTGCTTTTTTTAATTTTATTATATAAGACACGCAGGCGCAGTGAATAACTGAATAGTCACTCCTATGATCGATCCTTTCCAGGTATCACAAAACGTGGCTGAGTGAGTGGTAAAGGGTACTGTATAAATCTGTTCTCATCTTCTGGGAGCGTAGTGAAATGGCTGAACAACTACGCTTGAGAGGTACATTGACGGGTCATGGTGGCTGGGTAACTCAAATAGCGACCACTCCGGCAGTACCAGACATGATATTATCAGCTTCCAGAGGTGACTTAATTTTTTTTCTCTTCGGTGTAACAATAAATATATAGTGTGAGTCCACGTAATACTACAATTTAGTTGTGCATGGAGTATACTGAGATAATGCTAGATTGTTAAGACTAGTATCATTGCTTGTCCAAACTGGGAAATCTTGCCATAGCCAACCCTTTACCTATTGCTTTGCTGGGATAAAGGTCTGGTGGACCATGGACTGCCAATAGATATTTTTTTGTGCACAGTCAGCACTTTCATTGTTGTTTTTAGGTGGGGGGGGGGGGTGGAGGGTTTGCTTATCAGAATACAAAGTGTTTCTTAATTTTGTTGGGTGCTAAGAAATAATTGCCAACTTTTTGCAGACCAATTTTTCATTTAATCAATTTATGCACACTATTACAGACCCAAATAATCGGTGAGTGACCATCCAGTGGTCTGGTTGACATCCTCCAAGAATCTGAAGGATAGTACAAGTCAGCTATTGGCTGTCAATCAGACCCCTTTCCTAGCAATGCTATGGATAAAGCAGGGTTTTATGTAGGATTTCTTGGGGGGGGGGGGATACCGACATGTACATAATAATGGCATTTTGGTGAATTTCTCTTTTCAGTATACTCTATCCAAATCTTTAAGGAGATTGGATCCATACTTGGTGCACAGGATTTTCGTTTAACAATTCAGCCCACTACACACAGAACAAAACATACCATCGACACCAGGCTGCTCATCATACCCAACCCACCAGTGAGCTTTCTTATATTCTGGTCTATAGGACTTCTGTTCCTTGTTGACATAGAAGTATATTGCTCATGTTGCAGATTCTCATCTTAGTCATGCAGAGGAACTGACATTTTTAGGATATTTTTCTGTTGCTGTCACAATGTCTAGAGTTCACTGGACCACATGGCATTAATTTTTGTGTAATTAGTTTGCATAGTAACAACAAACAAAATTAGCATAAACAAAGGAGAAATATAGTGGGGACTAAGAAATGAAAGAGGGTGGGAAGGAAGGATTGAAGGATAAAAGTTAACAAAGGAAGTGGAAGAAAAAATTGGGGAAATACTTAGACCAGGATTAGAACCTAAAATTTCCCACTTAATAGAGATTGTGTCTTTACCATTAGACTTTTTGTAGGGTTTTTTTTTTTTTTTTTTTTTTTTTTTTTTTTTATTTATTTTTTTTTTTTTTTATATTATCCCTTGTAATACTCAAACTAATGACAAGTTTTTAGACTTCCTTTTTCCCACCAGGGGTGGGGATGATGGCCCCCACATTTTCCCAGGTATAAGCCTATAAGCCCTAAACCCATTCCTTTTGGTCCAAGGGTTTGTCCATCATGCATAGACAAACATACATATGGACCAAAATATGGATTCAATATTAATTTTGTGGACACAACATACTCTAGTACATTACATTAGTTAATTGACCATTTACATTAATTCAGATCTGAAGGGGGAAAGGCAGCACTGGAGGGGTAGAAGATCCCCCCCCCCCCCCCAAGATAAAAATCCTGGGTAAAGGGTCTGGCTATTCAAGACTACAACCAGGGTTATTTTGGCTATTCGAGACCCTTTACCTTTTCAGGTTAATGCATTTTCTTAGTCCTTACTCACTAGTATTAGTACAAGGAACTTTAGTTTCTATGATAAAATTGGATCAGAATTTATATATGCTGATCCCGTGCTTTAAGCTAAGAACGTTTATGTTACTGTTTAAAAAAGGAAAAAAAAATTTTTAAGCTGAGTAGTAGCGAATTGCTTGTTCTGTTTTCACTTTGTGTGTCAGCATTTCAATTTCTGTCCAGACACTATATTTTCAATTACAATAAGCGTGGTTGGGCCTGCTCAGTACTTGCATGGGTGACCGCCCGGGGATAGCAGGTGTTGTAGGTGGTTTCCCTTCTTTATAACCCACATAATTTTTCTTTCTTCCCCCACAGCTTCAGATAGTGAGAGCGTGTTTTGTTTTCACCTTGTGTGTGTGTTTATATTAGTGGCTGTGTATTTACATTAGTGGCTGTGTTTATATTAGTGGCTGGCTGTCCACTCTCTAAATATAACCAATAGGATTTAAAGAACCCGTTGGGCCAATTAGGATAAAATTTGGTGTGAGCCAATTAGGATAAAATTTGGTGTGAGCACTTAGGTGTGGTGGAGATAGCTTTTTTTAAAATTATCAAATAATATGCTGTGCTTTCATGGTTAACATACTAAAAAAATCAGCTAACCTGTGTTGATTAATAGATTGGTGTCTTAACGCAGGTCAACTGATTATTCAGACTGTGAATCATGAAAACACAAGGTGCTCAGTCAGGACCTTGGCCTAGTGATGAACTCTGGGAATAATCAGTACCCCCTTTGGGGATCTGTAGACAAAGGTGTCAGTTAGAGGACAATCCCTGAATTTGGGGGTAGTCTGCACCTGTGTGGATGAGTGGGTGGGTGGATGGTTGCATTGTGATATTGTTGGTTATGATATTGATTGTGTTATTTGTGCTGGTGCAGACAAGACTGTCATCATGTGGAGTTTGACTCGTGAGGAACACAACTACGGCATCGCCAAGAAGGCACTCAAGGGGCACAACCACTTTGTGTCGGATGTGGTGATCAGTAGTGACGGGCAGTTTGCTCTCTCTGGTTCGTGGGACCACACCTTGCGGCTTTGGGACCTCGCCACGTGAGTCAGTAGGGAGAGAGGACTTTCTCGTGGGGGTGTGGTGTTGGGGTAGGAGGAGGGAGTATCTCAATGATTAGGCTTTGTGTGCTGATAGCAGCATGGCTGATCAACATGGTAATCATTGTAGGAAGTATTCTGTGGTTTACATTCTTAAGCAGTCTAAATTCATCTCAGTAAAATTCTGCAGAAGGCTTTTTGATAGGAGCATCTTTGTGGTAATGTGTGTACATATGATATGTTGTGTGGGTGTGTGTGTGGGAGGAAGGGGTGGGTGGGTAGGCAGGTCAGAGTCCTCAGGAAACCAAATGTTGACCTCATGTTGCCGTGTTGTGTCTACTGTGTTGTTTTGTTGTGATAGCGGCGAGACTACACGGAGGTTTGTGGGTCACACTAAAGATGTACTGAGCGTGGCCTTCTCTGCTGATAACCGACAGATAGTGTCTGGGTCACGTGACCACACGATTAAACTCTGGAACACTCTGGGAGTGTGCAAGTACACCATCCAGGTGAGTGTGTGTGTCATTTATGTTGTCCTCGGTGGTAACCTTTGCTCAGGGTGACTCTTGCACTGACTTTATTGGTGGTGTTTTGATGTTCCAGGATGACTGTCACGCAGACTGGGTGAGTTGTGTGAGGTTCTCTCCCAACTCGCAGAACCCTGTCATTGTCTCCTGTGGGATGGACAGGATAGTAAAGGTGAGTCCAGGTCTCATGATTGCTATGACTATGGCCTTAATACAATGACAACCCAACAAACAACACTTGTACATTTTAGAATGTGAAGTCTTTGGGATATGTGCTAGCTGTGCCCTAGCAGTATCTGGGTTCCCACACACTTGGTAGAGTTCCCACATTAGAGAGAGGTCTGTGACCATTTTCATTGAACCAAGGTTTGAAGGTTTATTTTACATTGATAGTGCTGATTAAAGAGTGGGGGGGGGGGGGCGGTGACCCTGGCAAAAATGCTGGCTGACTCAGTGACAATGCAAAATCCAAGCTGGCAGCAATGAAAATGCATAATTTATTCTCTTTTTTTTTTAAATTTCACATGAAAGTATTATTTGTGTTAAGTACACATTTATGTGGTAACTGAATCCATTTCTCAATTCTGTATATGAATTGTTAGCTACAATCACAAACTATGGTACTTATTTTGGTATTTTAGTAGCCCCCAAAAATATACCAGAAAATCACACCTAAAATTATGATATCATTACTCCTTGACTTCTAGTTAACAAAGAAAGTTGATCTCAATGTCAAAATGCATGTTTTCAAGATCAAGGAATCAATTGATGACCATAAAAATGAATTTTAACATGTTTAAAATCCAAAAAGGCTGCTACTAAAATCTGAAAACATGTTTTTACAATCATCTACTTATTAGAGAAAGTTATTTTGGTGTTTAAGTTCTATCTTTGACTAGCCTTCTCCTCTTGCCTGACCATCAATGTTACAACAAACACTGATGATTGTCATACTCCAATATAAGTTTATATCTAGTTTTTATGTGTGACTTGCACATACTTTGAGATAGATGGACGGAGAGATTTGAACATGCTCAGCAGTGGAATATTTCAAATTACTTTGATAGACACACTGTTTTGCTTGTCATTTCTATTCCTGTACCCTTTATTTTCCTTCTTTTTCTTTTTTTTTTCCTTTCTTTTCCGTATCTAATTTCATTTTGGTTGTTCCATTCTCATACCATTGTGCATTAGGTGTGGAACCTGACCAACTGCAAGCTGAAGACTAACCATTACGGCCACAACAGTTTTTTGAACTGTGTAGCTGTGTCTCCTGATGGGTCACTGTGTGCGTCTGGAGGAAAGGTGTGGATGAGGGAGGGGATGGACTGATGAATGTGGTGTGAGAGTGGGTGTCAGTGAATGTGGTAGAGTGTGATGGCTGTCATGTGTGTGTTGTCAACAGGATGGCAGTGCCATGCTGTGGGACCTCAACGAGGACAAGCACCTGTACACTCTTACTGGGGGCGAAGTGATCAATGCTCTGGTCTTCAGCCCCAACAGATATTGGCTCTGTGCAGCCACTGGACAGGCTGTCAAGATTTGGGTGAGTGTTTGGGTGCGCTGGTGTGTGTTCGTGCGGTGTGCTCTGCTGTGTAGGGTGCGTGAGGTGTGTGTGTGCTGTGTAGGGGGTGTGCTGTGCTGTGTAGGGTGCGTGAGGTGTGTGTGTGTGTGTGTGTTTGTTGATGAGTGTGTGCTTTGCTGTGTGTTTATGCTGTGTGTTGTGTTTGCACTTATAGCAGTGAGTGGTACTTACTAATTTACAGGATTGTATTGATGTTTCTTTTACCAGACCATTGCTCCTGTTCTTATCAACATGTGTACTACATGTGCCTGCCCTTGCATGTGGGAGGAACAGGATGTGTGTAGTCGAACACTGTTGTTATTTCTTAAAGCCTCAATTTCTGTCTAATTATCTGTAGTTTACTCATGTGTGATGTGGTTGAGCATATGTTATTATTTTCTTTGAACACACACACACACACACACACACACACACACACACACACACACACACACACACACACACACACACACACACACCAGGACTTGGAGAGCAAGACTCTAGTGGATGAGCTGAAGGTGGACAGCATGACGTCCACGGGGCCTGTAGAGTGCATGAGCTTGGCTTGGTCCAGCGATGGACACACATTGTTTGCTGGATACACAGACAGTCTCATACGCATCTACGATGTCGAGTAACTGTGACTGCTCATCATAGTGCTCTGTTTATGCATCAACTGCGACTCAATGAGACGCTCAGACTAATATTGGATAAATGATGTGCGTATGTGGTAGCTGGTTCTTCATTGAGCTCCTCAAATATGAATGACGTATGAAATGTGATTATTTTGACTCGTGAATACAAATGCCACTTACCTGTTTATCAAAAGGGACAGACTAATATTTGAGTTCCCACTGGTGAGCAGCTCCTGCTGATCTGGTGGAATAGCAAAAAAAAAAGTAGATGAGCAAGAAAAATACATTTGATTTAACATATGTTGTCATGCTCATTCAATCTCATCTAAATACAGCTGATTTGTCTAAGCAGCTACCTTAATCTTCTGACCTTTACCATATGAATAAGTTGTTTTTTGCTTAAACAATTTTATTACTTGGGTAGAACTTCCCCTACAGGTAGGTATGTTGGCTGGTTGGCCTTTGGCTTCCAAAATAAATATGAAAAACTTTTAAAGACCCTAGCCTATTTCAAATTGAGAGGGCTGTGCTATAGTAGAAAACAGCTGGGATGCTCCTAGTTATTGTCCTTTGAACTCACTTAGTTTATAATATTTTTGTGTGATCAGATGACAGTGGTTTGTAAACGACTACCTCTAGAAATGTCCAGAATGTGATCAAATTACAGCTTTGTGATTACTCATGAATAGATGTTTATTTAATGACCATACAACCGAACCAAATTCTCCCCAGACCTGGCCAGTGGGATTCCTGAAATTTCAGTATGATTGTTGCAGGTATCTGGGACGAGATCATTGCAACAGGATAGACACACCCTATGAATTATAGCAAGTTCAGTTTAGGTAGTGGAACAGCAACCCTGGTGGGTTTTCAGGTTGTAGATTGAGGCAAGGTTGCGTGGGAAGGAAGGCAGGCAGATCACAAGCTCTTCCCAGATTCATGCAGTATGTTGCACTATATCCACCTGCAAGTCCTTTAGGTAGCCTTCATTGGAACTTGGTGTGTCCGTCTGTCTGTGCATAATGCATGTTCCCAAATACCTGTACCAGTCGCCCTGAAATTTTCAGGGGTTGCTCACAGGACTACTGGCCCAGTTTGAGGGAAATATGGCTAGGGCATAGGGTCACTAAATAAACTTTCCTATTCATAAGTTACTACAAGTTGTAGTCTGAAGTGGTATTTAAAAAATTTTTTTAAAAGACATCTCTAGAGTAAGTTCTGCAAACAAACCACACAGGAAATTTTAAACATACTAATCATAGAAGTGCATTCATAAAAAATATTTACTTTAAAAGTGGGGCAATGCCCCACAATCCCCCCCTCCCCAACTATGTATGATATATGACTGCAAAGAATTATAACCCAGGTGAGTAGAAAAGGGTCACTACTTACTAGAGGTGTATTCCTAACATTTACTTAGAAATGCCCATGCAAACTTCCCACTCCCTATGTAGAACATTAGGTAAACTTTACAAGTTTGTAATTACAGGAGGCTGAAGGCCAACCTGCCTGTAGGGCAGGTTTTTCACTAGTTCATTTTAATTCTTTGAAGAGAAAACAGTTGGGAGGTCATTGGCATGACAACACCATTGACAGAATTAATTGACCACTGGTATATTTGGGCTGGAGGAACATGAACTGACCTTTCTATTGTTCTCTGGTAAGGATTGTTCTACACCAAATAAACCTAAAGCAGCTGACAGATGATCATAATTATTCCTTATTTGCCATGCACCATAGTGTCAAATATGTATTTATGAAGTAATGGGGGAAAAAATCACTTAAACAATCACTTAATTGGAACAAGCACATGGATGCAAAGTTGCTTGCTTGCTTGCTTGCTTGCTTGCTTGCTTGCTTGCTTGCTTGCTTGCTTGCTTGCTTGCTTGCTTGCTTGCTTGCTTGCTTGCTTGCTTGCTTCAACTAGTGTCTAAATATTGGTCAAAATCGGTCTATCTTATCAGTTGGGTTACTGGCTGTGACAGATTAACTATATATATATATATATATATATATCCACCAACTCAGTAAATGTATAATGTCTGAGCACAATGAGAACTGTTCTATTGTTCAGATGATTGGTTATAGTATGTTAGAACTTGTCGTGAGTGCTCGGTATATTTAGTATGCTTTTTGGGATGTTGCTGAGTGACCTCTGTCTGCACATTCATCTTCCCTCACATGCTGAGTACACCACCACTAGTCACATGACCACCATAGAAATCTCTTTGAAATGATGTGATTGTGTTGAGAATTTTGCACTGGTACCAGATAGTAAAATTAGAATATGCCGAAGTGGGTTAAATAATATGCCAAAAAAGTGCCAGATATCCCTAAATCAACGGTACTATTGTATTTTTATTACCATTTTTACTGTGCAAGAAACAAAAAGGCAAGTTTCCTTATTCTTAAAAACTTTGCTACAATGTATCGTGTTTGTTTCATTAATGTGAACAGTGTTGATAATCCCTACATCTACATATATAAAAGGAGATGTGTGTCTGTATGTTTGTACCATCATTCTGGCTGAACCTGTGGGTGGATTTCTCTGGTTTTGGCATGATGATAGGTTTTTGACCCTACTCAAAACATTAGATAAAAAAAATTTAGGAAATTTGATACCATAGTAAAGAGAAATGGCTAAATATGTTATTTGGCCAGAAAAACCCTTGGAGCTACAGATCTAAAACTTTTTATGCATATACAACTTCACTCTGGGAGTGACATGGGCTGGGTCCCACCAGGCCACACCTCTTACTTTCCCTATGTAAGGCTAAAAATGACAAAAATGGTATTTCAGGGAAACATTTGAACCTAGGGAATTAGACCCATGAATCCATATATATTTGGAATCTATATAACCTGGGGAATGTTCTAAGTACATGTATATGACCACACCTTTCTGTTTTCCTGTCAGGCCCAAATAAAGGCCAAAAATGGTACTTTGACCAGACAAATCCTTGAAGCAACAAACTTTAAAACATGGTATGCATACACAACTTGACTTTGGGAGTAGCATGGGCAGGATCCCTCCTGCTACACCTCTTCCTATTGGTGTGTAAAGTGAAATAATATATATATATATATATATATTCATCCTACATATTATTTTCACTAACTCCCTGCCTGCCTGCCTGTGTAACTGTCAAGAAAAACTTTTGAACTGTGGGTCTTAGGACAGCTAAACTTCATTCTGCTCCCTGCATGGTCCTAGGGGTGCAGAAGTAGATAAAAGGTCGACATTGTTCTCCCCGTTTTTAAAATGGCTGATAAAAATGCAAAAAAAAAAAAAAAAAAAAAAAAAATCAATGAAAGAAAATTAAATCTAGCTTGCCAGTGCCACTGAAAATGGAAGACTCTTTAGTGAGCTGAAACTTAGCTAAAACAGCTAAGTACCTAAAGTTACAAGCCCCAATTCTGTGTTGTGGGCATGTCTAAAATTAATGTAAAAATTATGAAGTTGGCAGAATATACTTGAAAATTTAAAAAAAATAGTCCTATTTAAAAGATGAAAGATAAAAAATAATTTGAAATGTTTTCTTCCACCAATTCATAGAATGTTGACCAGAATAGCATTAGATCATTACCACCAATAAATTAATTTTAAACCAGTGATAATATTTATAAAAATTAAATAAATAAATAGGAAAAAAAAAAAAGAAAAAAGAAAAATGTAGTTATGAGGGGTGTGTATAACTACACTGACTCCAATTAAAATAACAAATTAAAAAAGAATGAATGAAAAATATTGAAAGTAACTGTTAAGGATGTAACTACACCCACTTATGGCTGTCCAGAAATTAGCAAATTAGGTCAAAGTACACTGGAGGACACACAAGACAAATTTCAACTTCATTTTACCACCAGCTATGCAATTACTAAAAAACAAAACTAAAAAAAAAAATCAACTAACAAGCAAACAACTACCTGGCATGGGAAGTGGGGATGGGGAGCTATGTGGACAGTGACCCCTCC
This sequence comes from Lycopodina hypogea, assembly GCA_963969325.1. NCBI lineage: Eukaryota > Metazoa > Porifera > Demospongiae > Poecilosclerida > Cladorhizidae > Lycopodina > Lycopodina hypogea. The sequence goes on from OZ017779.1 coordinate 11,847,362, forward strand.
CATAAATGAATGCATTGGGGTATTATTTAAAAAATATCCATTACTGGACACAAATTAGACCAGAATTTTGAAAATATTTGGAAAAAAAACAACCAAAAAACCCCCTACACCATCATGAGTAGTGTTTAGGGCTGAATACAGTAGAAAATCAATAAATGAAACTAAGCAAACTGGGGGTACTCATAATTGCTGAGGCAGCACTATTGTGGAAGTGATTTATCTAATCACTGCCAAACAGAAGAATAAACTTAAAACTCTTCCAATGCCCTTTTCAATAATATCTAGGATAATGTTTGTTAGATAATGTGTCTTGAACATAACATGCAAAGCTGCAAATGGGTCTACCAGGACATGGGAAATGGGGGTAGGAAGCAGTATGGATAGTGACCTCTCCCATAAATGAATGCATGGGGGTATTATTGAAGAAAATGTCCCTTTCTACACGCCAATTAGATCAAGAATTTGAAAATATTTAGAAAAAAACAACAACCAAATTTAAGAAAGAAACCCTACACCGTAATGAGCAATGTCTAGGGCTGGAGACACTAGAAAATCAATAACTGAAACAGAACAAACTGGAGACATTCATAATTGCTGAGGAAGCACTGTTGTGGAAGTCATTTAGCCAACAATTTCAATCACTGCCAAGCAGAAGAGTTAAATTGAAACTCTTCTAATTACCTTTTCAATAATATCTAGGATAGTGTTTGTTGGACAAAGTGTTTTGATCATTGCAAGCGAAGATGCAAATGGGCCTCTGATAAGTATTTATGTTTGTATGCATGTGTTAGGCATCACAAAGAAATAAGTGGATAAAAAAGGCCAAAATTTGGCATGTGCTCTCCAAGAACCCAGGTGAGCATTATTAAACACATATGGGCAAGGTAATGGGTGTGATTTTATCATAGCCACACCTACAGGAAGTTATTTTGGCTGAAAAAGTTACTCAGAGACCAATTAGGTAAAAATTTGGCATGTGGTCTCCAAGTACCCAAGAAAGAATTATTAACCACATGTGGGTGCAGTTTGGAAAGAGCCACACCCACTGGAAGTTGCTTTGGTTATTAAGGACCAACAAGACTGAAATTTGGAATGAGGTTTCCAAGCAACTGGGTGAGCATTATTAATCACGTGTGTGTATCAATGGGTGTGATCTGGTTATTGCCACACCCATAGGACGTCGTGCCTGCCAAAAACTCATTCACAGACTAATCAGGCTTAAATTTGGCATATGAAGTCCAAGTAACTGGGTGAGCATGTGTGGCAATGTGTGTGGTTTGATATTAGCCACACCTAGAGGAAGTTGTTTTGGCTGTCAAAAGCTAATTAAAGGTCCAACCAGACCAAAATTTGAGAGGCTTCTATAATGTTTCATGTTGACATTCCATTAAGTAAAGCTTGGGAAGGTGAGGCAGCTTTAACCCAAGATGACTTCTCCAAACAACAACCATGTGGCACAGCTTGCAGCAAGCATTTTCGGAACCATCACTTGATTTTTTAAGCCGATTCTGCCTCCCACTACGATTCTTTTTTGGGGGTTTATTTTTGGTATGGGGTGTGTGTGTGTGTGTGTGTGTGTGTGTGTGTGTGTGTGTGTGTGTGTGTGTGTGTGTGTGTGTGTGTGTGTGTGTGTGTTCTTATATATCCTTTCCATTTTGTAGCCATTTTTGACAATGATGTGTTTAATTTACTATTGTTCTCTTTCATAGTGCATTTACTTTGGCAAGAAGAAAAACAATCGTTTAATAATTCCACGAACACTAGAATCAATCAAACAGAGATAACCGTCATGTAAAATGACCTAGACTAACCATGTCCATTGTCCAAAACACAGGATGTGTGGCCCATTGCAAACAGGAAGTAATATACTAATTACAACAGGAATGCAATATACTACATCCTTCCACACCTTTCAGTTGCACATCAGCACATAATCTTATCATACAACAAAGGGTTACAATTGAAGTGGCACTTCTGTTCAATCATGATTCATGAAAAACATGTAGACAAACAATGAAATATGCCAAAATAAAACATTTAATATGCCAAAATAAAAAGTTTTAATATGCCAACCATCTTCAGAAATATGCCAAATTTCTTGAATTTGGAAATATAGCAACAGTGGAGAAGTGGTTATTTGGAGTTTTTGATTTTATTTTATACACAGGTTATTTTAGCATAAAATTAATGAAGATAGCACTGACACAATTCTTTTTCAATATAAAGCTAATATAAATAACAATAAATGCATCATGTATGCTAGGTGGGAGAGAAAGGGTAATTAGAAATAAGAACAGTTCAGGAGGTAAGAAGATAAATAATATTTAAATAAATAATATAAATACAGAGGAGTGAAAAATAAATAATCAGTTCCTTAATTAGAAGATGCAAGAAGGGTTATAAATCATCAGCTCCTTAATTAAGAATATAAACTGCAGTGATAAGAACAGCTCCCAATAGAGACATACATGGAAGAGCCATACGAAGAGCAGAGCACACAGGAGGATGGCATTTGGAGGAGTGAGTAGTGGAGTTATTTGATTAGGATAATTTCTGAATGATGAAGTTCATGAGTACAGAGCAAGAGTTTCGGAGACAGTGCTGCATGCTCTCGTAGTACCTGCACAAGTAGTCACGGCCAGTGTGCTTGAATGACACACCTCCATTGGTGAAGCAGCAGTACAGGAAGGCATCCTCGTATTCCCCTTGTATGAAGTAATACCGGTGCACTATGGTGAACTCTCTAAACCCTAACCTGGAGAACAACAAACAGTAATAGCAGAGCTAGTGAGTGCTGTCCCCCCCCCCCCCCATCTCTCTCTCACAGTGTGCGTACTTGTTATAGAACTTTTGGGCAGAGTGGTTGGAGGCTTGCACATGCAGGTACACAGCTCTGCAGGAGGGCAGGGTGGAGACGTGAGCCAGCAGAGTGTTCATCAACAGAGAGCCCAAGCCTTGCTTGCGATGAGGACTCAATACACCTGCACAATAATCAACCTGCACAATAATCAACCTGCACAATAATCAACCTGCACAATAATCAACCTGCACAATAATCAACCTGCACAATAATCAACCTGCACAATAATCAACCTGCACAATAATCAACCTGCACAATAATCAACCTGCACAATAATCAACCTGCACAATAATCAACCTGCACAATAATCAACCTGCACAATAATCAACCTGCACAATAATCAACCATCTTTGTCTATATACTATACAATGGTAATAATAGTAGCAACCAACAAACACAAATGTACCATGATAGTATGTCACATACACAGGCACATGAAGAATAAAGGAAGCAGACTGCACTATGTACACCACAATTGAGAAAACCCTTTACCAATTTAACTGCCACATAGGATGCAGTTGGTAAAGGTTAATTAACCTGTGTTCTACATTTTGCAGTTTTGTTCCCTTATCATTTTCTTCAGTAATGGATAAATCCAATATAATTAAATACTTCAAAATAAAACTTTTTTTTTTCTTGTTAAATTTTTTTTTTCTTTCTGCAAAGCTGTCTGAATCTCTCAAAATTTTGGTAGGACTGTATTTGAAGTATTTTGTTGTTGTTGTTGGGACACTTCCTCAGATACACAAAATATGGGAAATTTGCAAAATATGGGAAATTCATAAAATCCGCAAAATACAGGAATTACATTTTGTATGTATATTAAAAATATACGCATGCACAAATGCACAGGAGTTTTAACCCTAATAATAAACCCCTAATATATATCTTGTATATTTTGTACATACACTTAGTATACTTGACATGCACATCATATATCTAGCATACACAGCGAGTGGGTTATGCTTGATACATTTCAAGATTGTTTTTAATCCTTTCCTTACAGAAGTTGACTGGACACTGTAGTCTGCACTGAGAAATTTTTGACTGTGGGACGTGTGCACAAGCTACTATTCACCAGCAAAGAATCTTGTTCTTGTTATGAAACTTCCTCTGATTAGCACTGCTAAGGTCTCTCGATTCAACTCCTGGTCATGGTTGGGTTCCTCCCCCCCCCCCCCCCCCTTCCCCTGATTATTAAGTCAAAACATTAAATTATAAGTGAGCAGGATTTTGGCTGGAAATTTCCAGTCTTGTTTTTAAACATTTCTTTCTCATCCATTATGTACAATATCCCTACAAGTGGGTTTATTCAACTACTGCACCACAACTGAATTCGTGGCTGGGGTTTGTCCAACTATATTGTGTGCCATTTATTTTGCACAAACAAACTGATGCAAACAGATGAAGATAATCGCATGGGGCCTACTTCCAGACCACCTCCAAACTCTTTGTACTACCATTCAAAACATACCCTTCTGTACAATGAAGTTCCAACAGCAAGAAAAACTCTTTCCAGCCATACTCCAGGTTCTTGTACTAAGGTTAACAATGTATCATATATTATGAAGGACAGCCTTCATTCCTGATACTATGATAGTTTTTAAGCATGCAATGATATTCAACACTTTCGTGAACTTGTGGAGTCTTCTATATATTTTTAACTTACACTTCATTATAATGTCACTATTCCCCAATTTCCCACTAGTTATTATATTTAGCATGAATGAAAATTGGATAGCATTTGTAATTGTACACTGACTCTGCACGCTACAGTGACTGTACAGGTGCAAGTGCATACTGACCTAGACTGATGACATACATCACTGTAGCAGTCATGCAGGTGGACGCATAAGCCGACGACAGAATGGGACCCACTTCAGTCTCTATCTGTCGCAACAGCTGCTCCTCACTGATCACCATGGCAATCAAGTGTCCCCTCCTGCCCACCAGTTCATTGGGCATGAAGCATCCAAGAGAGTACACCTAATGTATGTGGTGGTGGAGGTGGTTATGGTGGCAAAAGAGGCTTTATTAACTGCAGTGTTCACTGCACTGGTGGAACTGTAATGATCCTTTCCGGTCCAGTTTGACTCTGATGTCTACACAGCCCTCTCACTCTTATGCAATAAATCATCTATCAGATATTTTGTTCTGCCCTGCCACAATAGAAACAGGCATTCCTATTGTACAGCATATATAGCTAAATTAATGGCAACCTTGCAGTTTAGCATTAAGGGTTGGGTTGGGTCATCATCGTCAAAAAAACACAGGTGCTACTCAATACCCACTCCCAATTAAGAGCATGGGTTAGCATACTATTCATACATTCCTAGGGCTAGGGCCATATTTAAAGAAATATTTTTCAAATAGCCCTAGCCTACCCCAGGGTATCCTAGGGGTGTATGAATACTACAGGGCATGAATACTACTGGACACTACTGGATATGGGTGTTCCATAATTCCTGCATTTTGACAGCAATAACCCAAGGGCTTAACTCCAGGATTACCAACTTAATTACTAATTGTATAATAAAGATTAATACAAGTTGGCCACCATGAAATACTTCCTCCATGAAATACTTCCTCCATGAAATACTTCCTCCATGAAATACTTCCTCCATGAAATACTTTCTCCAAGAAATACTTCCTCCATGAAATACTTCCTCCATGAAATACTTCCAGGGGTGTGGCTCAAGCCCAGTACTAAGAAATATCTCTATACTTCCCTTTTCTTTTTTTTTGTTGAAAACTTCTCAGGCCACTCTACCTATAATTTACAGCTCTCTGTGAAGTAGCTATTGCAGCTGTAATAACATTACCTGCCCAGAGGTGACGTACTGGAGCCACGTCTCAGGATAGTCTATTGGGAAGCAGTCGGTGCACAATATTCTCACTTGGTCAATATCCTCTGGGGTGAGGGGCCTCAGAATTAGTCTATTCTCTGCAAGAAGCTTGGTGTTCATGGCATAAGTACCAACTCCACCCACTGGTTCAGACATTCCATTCCCTGGGTGGACGGACAATTTCAAATCTGTACAAAATTGGTAATGGTCATTGATTGTCTGTGGGGACTGAGGAAAGCAAGAGTTGCTATGGCTGCACTTTTTTGAATTTCAAAATAAGATGGAAAATTAGCTAAGTGTGGTTTTTAATATTTTTTTAAGTTAAAAATAAAAAAATTTTAAATTGGATGCTGTAAATTCAAGCTGACTATTTTTTCTGCATTCCACAAATCACCAAGTTTTAGATATCTATCTGGTTTTTAATTGAAAAATAGCTCACAGGATATCTCAACTTTTTGATCTAACATAAATTATGGGCACAGATATAGCTAGCTACTTAAATGGTGAAAAGTACAGAAGGCAACAATGTGTCTCGCACATTATACACATCTTCTTAACACTTAAGTGTATGGCTCTAATAAATTATTTTGATTCAGGTGAAAGGGATTTCTCTGATCTTTTGTTGATGGCTTTATCCAAAACTACTTAATTATGTCATTTTATTTCTATATTGGTTGAGGATGAGAACCAGACACCTAGAACAAGCATTTATAATACATTTTAATGAGATCATCTATCAGCAATTCAGTATCTGAATTTCAAGAGGACTTTGTCAAAAATATTGTACTGGAAAAGTGGATTGAAATTTGCAGTTAAAAGTTACAAAGAGCTGAATCAAGACAAAATGACGGAGAAATAATAATTTTCATGTTAATATACATGTTCATAGCTTCACTTCCATATTATAAATGACTTTCATAAGTTTCACTTTTTTTCTTTTTTTCTTTTTTTTTGAAAAAAAAAAAAAAAAAAAAAAAAATCTATTCTCATTCCTAATACTATATTATTACGTCACCAAGGTTATCTTGTGAAGGGCCAGGTAATATTTAATCATCTCAATATAATTTTTGATTGTATTCTTAAAATTATGTCACCTTGATAATTCTCTACTTTTATCTCATGGGTAGGAATGGTTCAACTTATGACTAACAAGGAGTTGCTGACCAGTATATGCTGAAGTGGTTGAGTGTTTTCCACAAATTCTTTAATATTCTCTGAAGAGAGGGCAGCTATCTACATGTCTGGATTTGTCAAAACTTGTACAATATACAAAGTTGTATGATGGCCACAAACAAGAGTGTCTGTGCTAAGACCTGTGGAAAATAATATTTAATTAAAACATATTGGTTTAGACAAGGAGAATAATTGTTTAGAACATTTAAGATGAGGTTAAAGCTGTGGTAAGATTTATAGCTTCTGGGTTTCATACAGTAAAAATGCTTAGTTGTAACCATAGGCAACACCAAACTTTGTTGTTACAATTAGTTGTAACAACTAACTTTGGTGTTTCAATGCAGCAAACAATTTTCAAAAAATCCATTTTTGACAACAAAAAAAGAATGTATCCCCCCCCCCCTCACTATTTGAAATGTTTAAGTATTCCTGTACCTGTGTGATGTGCAACAGGTAAAAAAAAAAAAAGAAAAAAAAAGAGAGAAAAACATCTTCACTCCAACATATTTCCTGTCAAGGCAGAACATTTCTAATGCTAAAATGGTTTTTAACAAAATATCAAGCCCATTTGCCTCACAAGTTCTACAATAAGCATTAAGCCGTAGACCAGCTGACGTATGTCTACCATGATACATTACAGCAGTGAATCTCAAAGTACTCTATGTGGGAGATCTAACGATGCATGCGCAAACTCAGATCCAAAATGTGAGCGGATGATCTGCGAATTAGGGGGAGTGGGGAGAAGCAAATCGTGTGACCTTGACAGAAATCAAGACCTGTCATCTGTGGTTGTGTGGTCTTGAAGCTCTAGTTTTGGATCATGGCGACAGCTGGCAAGGTAATTTTGAATGTCGGTCACAGTACTGTTGCTACGATTTCAGTTGATTATTGTTGTCTAGGATATAGTGTGCAAGGCCGCTATTGCCTGGGCTGCAAGTCAACCTCTGGTTGTGGAAGACATCACTGTGGCTCCACCTAAGCAAGGAGAGGTCAGGGTGCAGGCAAGTACAGAGTTGTGTTATGGATTATATACTGGTTAGTGATTGAGTGGGTGGTCTCTTTTGATGATGATTTGTATTGTATATTGAATAAGTTTTACAGTGGAGGCTTTATAACCTCAGATATTAATGACACATTTATAATTAAGGGATAAACTGATTAACTGTTTAATAATAGTAACAGGAAGAAAAAACCCTGTATGAATTATACTGGATTAACTTGTGAAACATGAAATATATGAAATTATTTTCTAGATTTAATAGTCTTCACAGATTTTTTAGTAATTTGAAGTGCAACCTTAATCGTAGGTTGCTCCAGTATGTTCTATAGTATAGAAATCTTGCAAGCATAATGAGTATTTCATTTCATTTTTGATCTCCCATTTTTAACATAGTGATATTAGTGCACATATGAGATTAATAAATGGATATAATTTCCTCAATTTTTAAAAAAAACTTATAATTTGATAATTAAGTTAGCTATAGGGCTAAAATAAAATAGCATACATATATATATATATATATATATATATATATATATATATATAATATATATTTAAGTAAACTAATTGATTAAATCTAGCACATAAATAAATTAGTCAGCTTTGGAAATAGTGATGGTGTATCTGTATAGCATTGGATTCCTTTTGGATGAAAGGGGAAGGGGGATTAGGTGCCAATGATTAGGTCCCTTCTCCACCTATTCATGATAATTATGACCCTTTACCATTCTACCTGTTTTCTGTTACACTGAATACAGAAGCGATTTGTTGTGGCTGTTTATTGAAACATTTGAAGTATCCAGGTGCTAAATTGTTGGGGCCCCTCCCCCCTCATTGCTGTACATGTCACATGAGGACCAAATTTCTGCTCTGGTTCTGCGTGGCAAGAATGCTATGAGCATAGCTTCATGGTATCTTGTGGGCCTTCCTCAGCTTGCACATGATGTCATGAGTTCTATTTGTACCCCATGACCTCGCAGGTGGTGGCCACTGGAGTGTGTCACACAGACTCCTCCACCTTGGATGGCCATGATCCTGAGGGCGTCTTCCCTTGTGTGCTGGGCCACGAAGGAGGCGGAATAGTCGAGTCTGTGGGTGAAGGAGTCACCAGTCTGCAGCCAGGTACAGAGTACAGACTATACAGTCCATGCAGTCTGCAGTCAGGTGAGCTCTCCTCCCTGGGACCCATCCATGCCTAGCCAGGGAGGTAGGGCTTTGGTTGTGATGTACACACTGTAAGGAAACTTATAGCCCTCCTCTTACTCCTCTTATTCCTCCCCCCCTCCCTGTGTGTGGTTGCCAGGTGATCATGTGATCCCTTTGTACATCCCTCAATGTGGAGACTGCAAATTTTGCAAGAGTCCCAAAACCAACCTCTGCAGCAAGATACGGTGAGTTGTAGTGCGTCCCAGATGTTCTGGATGTTGCTAGCCTCTGCTGCGCATATAAAGTACTGGGCAAGTTATCATGTGTGTGTATATGTGGGTGGGTGGGTGTGGGTGGGTGGGTGAGTGTGTTAAAAATATTCACAAATATATTCATCTAATACCTCCATTGTCTGTCTTATGCATTGATGACTAGAACTTGAAATTATTCAAGCCTGTTTCGCTGTCCTCAATCATTATAAATTCCACCTACTCATATAACCCGCTCCATTTAGCATTTCACCCTCTCAACTATATCAATTTGTGTTGCTTCTTGGTTGAAGCAAACGGTGAACACAATACTGGTTTTTCAATGCTACGAGTTTTCTAAAAAATTTTTATACATATTGTCATTGTATTATATTTGTGTGTATTTGTGTGTGTGTCCCCGCACAGAGCCACTCAAGGTAAAGGTCTCATGCCTGATGGCACCACAAGGTTCACATGCAAAGATCAAGTTCTCTACCACTTCATGGGTACTAGTACATTCAGCGAGTACACTGTGCTGCCTGAAATATCTCTGGCCAAGGTTTGCATGTGGTTAATTTATGGCCTCCCTCCCTCCCCCTTATCTCATTACTGTGAGATGTTGTTACAGCAGCAGTATAACTTCTGTATTGCTGCAATGTCTTGTTTTGTGTTTGGGTTTCATTCCTGCTTGTTTACTACAATCTTGCAGATAGACAGTTCTGCACCTTTAGACAAAGTGTGCCTGCTAGGATGTGGCATCCCCACAGGTAAAAAACAACAATAAACAATTCATTTGTAACAGCAATTACTCGACATGCATAACTGTGTCCAGGGTATGGAGCGGCCCTGAACACAGCTGGTGTGGAGGCTGGCAGCAGTGTGGCAGTGTGGGGGTGTGGTGCTGTGGGATTGGCTGTTATTATGGGATGTAAGGAAGCCGGGGCGTCCAGGATCATCGCTGTGGATATTAACCCTGACAAGTGGGCCATAGGTTTGTCCATATAGTACCTGTGTAGGCTGTAAGCAGCACAGATGGTTTAGATGTTTGTGTTATGAGAAAATGAAAGTTATTGTGTTGACAATATCACTTGCAGTTTTATGTCTGCATTTTCTAAGGCTAGACCATTTTCTAACTAAAGCACACCTACCCAATCCCGTGTTCTAAGAGTGTGCCTGTGAATTCTGGATGTGTGGGTGATGATGGTGTTGTGTGTATTCTCATATGCAGCTGCTCAGTTTGGAGCGACAGAGTTCTTCAACCCTCTGGACCACATCAGACCCACCGAGCAGGTCCTGGTAGAGATGACTGACGGAGGGCTGGACTACACATTTGAGTGCATCGGCAACGTCAAGACCATGGTAAGGTGTTGCTGTACTCTGTCCACCTGCTTTAGGTGGTGTGTGTGTGAACTGTGTAAGTTGTTAAAACATCCCTAATCACCCTTCGGAGAACTCAGGACAGTAATGTCCCAATCACCAATTAGAGAATATAAGGCAGTAATTTATTTCATTTTTTGTGGATATTTCTTGTCGGTGTCAAATTTATGAAGACTCCAATGACCATCTCCGAAAAAAACCCCTGCCAGTTACTATGAAAGTTTGCCAGTGGTCCTGTGATTATGGATGAACCTGTGACTAGTGAGAGGTCCTTATCTCATGCCTTGAGGAAGTGTAGATGTACTATACTGTGAATGACTCGTCTGAGTGAAGGGAGGGGGAAGGAGGGGAGAGAGTTTTGATTAGAGGGAATTGGTGGGGACGTTAGGCATGTCCACTTCAGCTTCAGCCTAACTGGCTAAGAGAAGGCACTATGGACAACAGACTTCCTTATAAATGTTTATACTCCTCTAGTCTATCCAGCACATTTTTTTGGTATCATTGTTGTGGCAATATAATTGCTTATCAATGTTTGTTGTATGTAGCGTTCAGCTTTGGAGGCGTGTCACAAGGGGTGGGGTGTGTCTACCATATTGGGTGTGGCAGCTGCAGGCCAGGAGATATCGACACGACCATTCCAATTAGTCACTGGAAGGACTTGGAAGGGAGCAGCTTTTGGTGGTAGGTCGTGTACGATATCTGTGACCAGTTGATGGGCGTGGTTTGCATGCTAATAGATGTGTCTACTTGGATGATATGGCATCAGTGTTTATGCCATGATGAGCAGCCTGGCCATAGTCCCGAGTTGAGGACAGTGTACGCTGTCTGTGTTGGTTGATCTGTGCAGGCTGGAAGAGCAAGGAAAGCGTACCCAAACTGGTGGAGAAATACATGAAGGGAACTCTCAAGGTGAATGAGTTTGTGACACACACTTTCACTCTGGCTGATATAAACGATGCCTTCAAGGTGCTTCACGAAGGGAAAAGGTTAGAATGCTAGGTTAGAATTAGCATTCATTTAAAAAAAATTCTACTGATTTATATGAGCTCTGATACCTCACCTCATCTGGTACATGTGTACATGCGTGATGGATATGAACAAGTTACCTGGATTTAATTGGTGAAGTGGTTGCATTCTTATTTCATGACCTGTGGGTTCAATACTCATAATTATGTTCATACCTTTCCCTCATGAAAAATAACAAATTATTTATTTCTCACCTTTCACATGTGATCATTAGCCAGTACCCTGCACTGATCCTGAAGCATTACACTCAAATACCAACAGGAATGGATATATCTATGTACATTGTTGGACATTGTATTGAAAGTGATTGGACATGCACCTAGTGATTCATTGAGTAGGGGAGAAAGATAAAAAAATCAACTACAAGCGGATTCAGCTAGCATGTCACATGACAGGGTTACTTCCTGTCAGCCCTGGGATGTAGTATGGCTTGTCCTTCATTCTCTTAGTATTATTGTCATTATTATTGGAAGTACTTATAGGTACTAGCTATGTTCTTGCTTGTAATTATCTTATCACAGCATCCGGTCAGTGGTCCAATTTTGATGATATCTGAACTCTTTTGCAACTCTCAATAATGGAACTTGAAAGTGCTAAAATACAATTGTGTGATGAATTTTATTTGAATAAAATTGATTATGCTGGTTTCATTTGATGCAATCAATTGTTTGATGAATATTATTTGATTAAAATTGTGATTATGATAATTTCAATTCTATGCAATTAATTGTTCGATGATTATTATTCAAGTAAAATTGTGGTCATTTGCTTGCTTTCTTTGTGTGTGTGTGTGTGTAAAAAAAAAAAAAAAAAAAAAAAAAAAAAAATTGAACTTTTGAATGGTTGCTATATTTGTCTCTCTCCAAGTTCTACTAGTTATAGTAAGTTAAGTTAATTTGGCACTGGTTTAACCTTTTCATTTTATTCTACAGATATTTTCACTTGTACTTAACTAATTGGAAGTCTGTTGGTAGTCCGAAATCTGAATAATTCTAGTCTTAAAATTCTCTTTCAAGTGGCTACTTCCATAACAACAGAAATCATTTTAAACTTGCACAGGTATCATTAGTGAGTACTATATAAATTAATTTCATTTAACACTAGCACTTTGTATATAAGTTAATTTCATTTATCACTACATTTGTTTACTTGTATTATCTATAAACCCTACCACTTTGTCATGTACCTCACCAACTTGTCAAGTAACTCATTGTGGTAACCTGGTAACATTTGTTGTAAACATTTGTTGTAAACATTTGTTGCTTAATCTTGATAAGCTGCTGTGTATAATCTGTGGAGTTGTCCAGATTTTGATAATAATTCACTTTGTTTAGTGTTTCAAACCAAAGATCAGCACAAAAAAAAAAAAAAAAAAAAAAAAAAAAAAAAAAAAAAAAAAAAAAAAAAAAAAATTTGAATTTTTGAATGATTGCTATATTTATCTCTCTTCAAATTGTACTAGGTATTGTAAGTAAAGTTCAATTTAGAACTTTAACCTTGTCATTTTATTCTACAAATATAAGTTAATTTCATTTACCACTGCATTTGTTTTACCTGTACTATCTACAAGACCTACCAACTAGTCAAGTACCTCATTTGTTATAAACATTTGTGGCTAGTCTTGACAAGCAGCTGTCTATAATCATGTGAAGTAGTCCAGATTTTGATAGCAGTTCACTTTCTTTGGTGTTGTGAACCAAAGTTAAGAAAGTTCAGCACAAGAGAATGGTAATAAAGAACAGCTTTGTGACAAAAGATCAGAACATGAAGCAGAAATCAAAGAGAAATAGAAATAGTTTAGTAGTAGCTACTTGGAATGTCTGTACTTTAGTAGAGTGTTCAGGTGATGATCAGATCTATAGTAAGCAATTAATGGGTGTAGCTAAGCATAGTAACCATAGTGACAAGCCTGGGAAGATTGATAGGAAGATAAATTTGTTTGTGGGAGAATTGAGGAAATATGGTGTATCTGTTGCAGGGATCCAAGAGACAAAGTGGTTTAGAAAGGATGTGTGGCCAGTGGGTAGATATACCTTTCTGCACTCTGGTCGTCCTCTGCCAGGGGATCAGGAAAGAGCTAGTAGGAATGAGGGTGTTGGAATAGTATTGGACGAAAAGGCTACAGTGGCATGGAAAAATGCAGGGGAGGTGTGGGAAGCAGTTAGTTCCAGAATAATATCAGCTAGATTGAAGTGGGTACACACAGGAAAGAAAAAGGTAGGTTGGTCTGGAAGGGCATCAGGCACTTATGTATCAGTAGTGTGTGCTTACGAACCCACAGCTAAGGCACCTCCAAGCATCAAGCTCAAGTTTTATGATGATTTGCAGGATACAATAGATAGGATTCCACACAATGATATCCTTGTTATGCTGGGTGATTTCAATGCTAGGGTGGGTGTGTTGGACACAGAATAATCTATGGCAAGGTGTTATAGGGAAGCATGGCTTGAGTGAGCGTAATTTTGTGGGCGAGGAATTTTTCGGAATTCTGTGCATTAAATCAGTTCTCAATCATGAATATCTGGTTCCAAAAGAAGAAAATCTATCAAAGAACTTGGACGAACCCAGCAACAAAGAAATGTCACATGATAGACTTTGTCGTGATGAGGGCTGAACAGAGAGTTGTTTGCAGAAATGTGCAGGTGATGAGGGGAGCAAACTGCTGGACTGACCATAAGCTTGTAAGAGCTAAGCTAAAGGTTACTGTTCCTCGTTCTGCCAAAAGAAAAGAGAAGATTTCTTTGCCTTTTGCCATCCATAAACTGAAAATCCCTGCCAAGAGGGATGAATACCATGAAGTGTTGGAGCAGCATTTGCTGGCTAGACCACTCGGAGCTGGAGATGGAGATTCCACCGAGTGCAACTGGGATGCTCTGAAGTCTTATATTGTGTCAGCTGCAGAGGAAGTAGTTGGTAGAGGGAAGAGGAAGCAACCAGACTGGTTTGAGGATAGTGAGGAGTTGTCACATCTGATCAAAGCCAAGGATGATGCTCACCTGAGGATGATACAGTGCAATACTTCAGCCAACCGGAAGGAATTTAGGAGACATCAGAGAAAGGTAAAGGTTGCAGTGGACAATGCTAAGGAAGAATGGATATGTAGGGTTGCCAAGGAGGGGGAAGCTGCAAAAAAAGATGGTTGCACAAGGTGGAAGAGTATCAGGAAGTTGCAGCTGGCTCATGCTGGAAGAAGACCAACTAGACCCACTGCTGTCATGAAAGAAAATGGAAGTTTGACTCAGGGTCCCCAGGAGGTAAGAGCCAGATGGCATCAGCATTTTGTAAAGATACTTAACATACCCTGTGCATTCAATGATGAAGTGATTGACACTCTGCCACTACTCCCACCACACTTGGATTTGGATATGCCACCAACTGAAGAGGAATTGATGCAGGCTCTAACCAAATTGAAAATGAGAAAGGCAGGAGGAAAGTGTGGTGTCCTTCCTGAACTAATCCTCCATGGTGGTGTAGATCTGTGGGATAGAATGCTGGAGGTGATGCAGAAGGTGTGGGAAGAAGGTAAAGTGGTGATAGACTGGCAGGACGCAGTGGTTGTTCCAATCCCAAAGAAAGGTGACCTGAAGCAGTGTGACCATTGGCGTGGAATAAGTTTGTTGGATGTGGTAGGGAAGGTACTAGGCAGAATTGTACAGGGAAGATTGCAAGTGATTGCTGAAAAAAAATTCTGCCAGAGTCACAGAGTGGGTTCAGGAAAGGACGTGGTTGTGCAGACATGATTTTTGTTGTTAGACAGCTTGTGGAGGAAGCGAGGGAACATGGCGAATCATTGTATGTGTTGTTTGTAGACTTGAGGAAGGCTTATGATTCAGTGCCCAGGCAAGCCCTATGGAAGGTCCTAGAGAAGTATGGTGTGCCAGAAAAAATATTGAATGTTGTGAAGTCTTTCCATGAGGGTATGCATGCTGAGGTTAGAGTGGGTTCGACTGTAACTGATAGGTTTGAGGTCTGGAATGGCTTACGGCAGGGATGTACCCTGGCACCCACATTTTTAATATCTACTTTAGTGCTATGGTGGCTGATTGGAGCAATAGGAGTAGTGGTGCAGGAGTGAGTGTGTTATATAAGCATGGTAGGAAGTTGGTTGGGGACCGCACAGCTAAGTCTAGATTGAGTGAGATGAGAGTAACTGAGTCCCAGTTTGCTGATGATGTGGCATTGTATGCAACCTCTCGGGATAGTTTTGAGTCAGTAGCAGCAGAGTTTGTGAAAGTGGCAAGTGAATGGGGGCTGACTGTGAGTACTGAGAAGACAAAAGGGATGGTTGTTGGTGAGGGATTGAATTAGAGTGATGTCAGACCAGTGCAGGTGGAGGGTGGCTCTGTGGATGTAGTCCAGGACTTCACATACAAGAGATGGGGAGATCACTAGTGAGTGAGGTGACTAGAAGAATTGCTAGGGCAGCTAGAGCATTTGGATGTTTAAGGGTGCCAGTATTTAAGAACAGAGACCTCTCATTGGCCACAAAGAGAGCAGTGTATAGGGCAGTTGTTCTAGCTGTATTACTGTATGGAGCTTAAACTTGGACGATGAAGGCTGTGCATACAAGACGTTTGAATTCTTTTTATAACCGTTGTATTCAGACAATCCTGGGTGTGACGAGGTACCAACAATGGAATGAAAGATTAACATCTCATAGGTTTGGCTTGCAACCATCTCTGATATCATTCTGAAGCAGCGTTTAAGATGGCTAGGTCATGTGGGTCGCATGGATGAAGAAAGGCTTCCAAATAGATTGTTGTTTGGGGAGCTTAACATGGAGACCATGCCACGGGGCAAAGAAGAGGTAGAGGGATGTTCTGAAAGTGGATTTGCAGGCAATTGGTGTGTATGATAGATGGTATGAGTTGTGCCAGGACAGGAAGGGGTGGTTTCATCTGTGTTTAGATGGTGTAGAGAAAATTTCAACATCCATGCGATGGAACACCTGCTCAGCTAACAAGCAATCTGAATTAAGAACGCTAAGTTGTACCTGTGGAAGGAAATTTCGAAGACAAGGAGATCTGACCAGACACCAACATTTCTGTGTGATGCCATCATAAACTAAGTTTATTGCCATTGGTCCTGGATTCATCCAGGACACTGCCATCATGGTACTTCGTACCATGGGCAGCTTGTGTGTGTGTGTGTGTGTGTGTGTGTGTGTGTGTGTGTGTGTGTGTGTGTGTGTGTGTGTGTGTGTGTGTGTGTGTGTGTGTGTGTGTGTAATGCACACAACACTCACTGTATAAGCATGCATGTCCATTGGTATGATAGGGATATTTGGCATTGTGGGGAGTATTTAAAATGTATCAAGGTTGAAAGATATATAATTCTTTATTTGTGTTGCAATAATGGACGTCCCCTTCCCTCCACCCCCCCCCCCCCCACAATTGATTAATTGCTATCAACATGCCTAGCATTTCATTTTTGAGTATGTCCAGCAAAGTAGGCATATATGCCTGGATGAGCTGGGACCAAATTTAAGGAGAGTAAGGTTTCTCTTGGATCTAGCTGATTGTATTGCCTTTCTCAGTGGCTCCCACAAGAGTATCTTGTGTAAATACCTCTGAATGTGCACCACTCAAAAGAGTTTGGAGCATACCCATGAGTATTGGGTAGCATTGATCCATCACCACAAAGCTGTTTTTGTGTGGAACATTCAGCAAAGGAAAGGATGTAGAACATGACCTTAAGTTACTTTAAGAGTAGTGCAGCAGGCCTATGGCAGTTCCACATCATGTCTAAGTCCCCTCTCTGTGTATTGGTTAGTAGGGCATGGAATCAGATTGTAAGGGCCCATATTTTGACTGATTAGTTGGAACAAGATAGGAGGGTTATATCAGACCTCACAAGGTGGGCTTTCCATTTTAATAAAGAAAGCATCTATTTCACAACTCATACCTTGGGATTAATACAGGGGGATAAACACTGGGGTTCCCCCACCCCAAAAATTTGGCTCAATCGGCAGTGGTTTTTGATAGTTTACATAATATTACTGCATGTAGTAGCAATTTTAAAACTGATGTTCAAAGTTAATGCTCAAAACTCGATTATCTGATCCTGCTCTTTAAATACCTAAATTTTCCTCAAAATCAGCATCACTAACTTCATCCCTTCAATAGCAATTCACATTAGTCTGCTCCAGTGTGGACAAACAGAATCACACATGCACAATGATGGCATGTAAAAAAAAAAAAAGGGGGGGGGGGGGGGGGGGGAAATCATGAAAAGGTGGAGGAAAAAAGAGAAACAAAGAAGAAAGGTCTGACCCTGCATTGAACTCGGGGACCTTGAATGCAGAGGCACCAGTTCTGTTGTAGTTGATTTTTTGTTGTTGTTGTTTTGTTGTTGCATGGGATGCCCACACACACACACCCCCCTCCCCCCACAGGCAGAAAAATTCGGCATTAATTCCTGATACTGGTTCTAAATAGTGTGTGCCAGTAGAACTGACCAATGAGTCACAATGAAAAGTTAGTGGTAGACAAATATTTGGTAATGTGAACACGGATAGCTTGCCACCATAAAATTTGCCATGATTTGACTTGAGGAAACCAAAATTTACATGCACTCACATTAACAACAAAGATGATTGCTAACACAATAACTTTTCGAAGATGAGGTCACAATCTGTTCTCTCTTTGAGATTGTCTTCATCCCAACTGCTCATTACAGCCCCATCACTGCAGCCATCTTCTGGTTGCACACCAGCTTCACTCTGACATCTCACAGCACCACCACCACCACTGCACTCTAATAACTGAACACTGTCACCTTCTCTCAATGCATCACCACCACCACCTCCACTGTCATCATCCCTGGCACAGAGCTGTGCAGCCAGGAGCCAGAAGGACTGCTCATCCTCATCTGAGTCTTCTACTTTGTTACAACATAACACATCTTCAACCTCCTCTTCATCTTTGTCCATGGCCTGCTCTCCACCAAGTCTCAGTGGGAGGAGGTGAGGACCGCCACCAGCTGGCTCATCCGGGTTATTCTTCAAAGGTGAGACCAAATGGGGAAAGTCATCACAAGGAGTTGGTTGTACACGAGTAGCTTCTTCATCAAGTCTTTCTCTCAGAGATGAGACCAGATGGGGATAGTCACCATGTGGAGTTGGTTGTATGCAAGTGGTTCCTTTATTAAGTCGTTCTCTCAGAGATGATATCAGGTGAGAGAGATGGCAATGAGGAGATGACTGCAGGTGAGGAACTTCCTTATCTTGTCCTTTCAGAGAGGTCACCAGGTGAGAAAAGTCACTGGGAGGGTGAGGAGAACTACCAGAAGCAACTCTCATCCTTTTTCTGTGTGTTGTTGATGGAGGAGTGAAGGACTTCCACAGACATATGGAGGCACACTTCTCAGGCTGCACAAATGAAATACAATCAAGCATTAAAGTGAACTACATTGGTGCATTTATTATTACTGGTAACACACTATCACACTACCCTACATTCCGCAGTGAAGTTAAATGTAAAATAAGTGACAAGTTTGTCTGTCATACTTTTGAGGACTACACTTAAGATTTGAAAGTAGACCTCGAGAACTGAGGAAGGCAAAGTTACAGGAGCAGTTCATATGCACATGTGGAATGAGTGAAGACTAAGTTGTGATGATAGCTCCCAATACAACAGTCCAGAAGCTTCTCTCAGCTAAGCTGCAACCTTCACACATTAGAGGTGGAGTAGGCAGAGAGATAGAGAGAGGCAGATCAGTAATAGCATGTGTAGCAGTGATTGTTGGTCAACTGGAGAATTCAGAAGAACTGATAGACTACAGAGTTTAGCACTCACCAAAATTTTGAAAAGGCTTATAATACTAGTTTGGTGTTTTCAACAAGCAAGTGTAATAATTATTGAGTAAATAAACTCTGACCTTGACATTTTCTTTTATTACTATGAAACATCACCAAAATATTCTGAGTATGCCTATCACAATTTCCGAGTTGTTCAGTTCTAAACATTATGTTCAGGTACCATAAGGACTAACTGAGGCAAATAACACACAAGATTATTACCAGACCTCGAATGAGAACAACTCTGATATAGGCAACTCCTCCATGGACTTGAGAGGATTAATGACATCGTGTGGGCAGGAGTAGTCGTATGACACAGTCTCGCCGCTGCTGCTGCCACATCTCGGAGAACTCCCGGCACTGGCACACACACTGGCACACACACTGGCACTCCCAGCATCACCTGCTGCACTGTCCCCACCAGGACTATCACAAGCGCTGCCATCTAACGAACAGTTTCATTAATATCTTAACAGTGATCATGCACTTGGCCACATGAAGTTATCAGTTTGTGCATCCAATATGTACTCACTGTGTGTTCATGGCATTGGCCAGGTCCATGCCGGTAAATAAATTAACACTTTATAAAACCAGATGGGAAGGTGAACAAAAATAGTTCTAGCATTGCAATTGTGTGTGTGTGTGTGTGTGTGTGTGTGTGTGTGTGTGTGTGTGTGTGTGTGTGTGTGTGTGTGTGTGTGCACGCGCGTGTGATTGAACGATCAAAGAGTGGCACCAAATAAGGTGCTCAACCTTGTCAGCTGTGGCTGAAAAACTTAATGCAAAACAGCACTCTGCTGTTGCACCAAGTTCCACCCTATGTGCATAGAATTCTGTAATGCATGGGCCAAGCAGGAGTCAAAACCCAATGGGACTAGTAATATGGGACAATGATGGCAGTCATGGAGAATCTATACTATATAGTGTGAATAGGCTGTCAGTCAGTCTGTGTATCCTTGATTCACACTCAAACGGTTGCAGTTAAACCACAAACCCATATATATATATATATATATATAATCAGTGTCACCAGGGGAACGTTATGAGTATGTCTATATGGCCACACCCCTTTCCATATAAAAAAAAAAAATAAATAAATAAATAAATAAAAACATACAAAAAATGGTACTTTTTCTAGAAAAAAATAATGGAGCTACAGACCTAAAACTTGGCATGCAGACACAACTTGATTCTGTGAATAACATGGAGTGTGTCCTATCTGACCACTCTTCTTCCTCTTTGTGTGTAAGGCTAAAAAATGCCAAAAACGGTACTTCTAAAAATAAAAAAAAAACGCTGGACCTAATCATATTATCACTTTTGTTTCAAAAGTCTACATGTCATCAAAGCAGACACTTTGTGACTACAGCTCACCAAAGGTGGGCAGAAAGACCGCCTGCAGAGCAGGTTTTTCGCTAGTCCATATAAACATCTAACCAGAAATAGAACTGAACACACATCCTTATACACCTCAATGCCATGCTAATATGACACACATTATCATTGATATGCATGGCATCACAACTTATGATGGTTAATATAGTATCTAAACTCATTCTTATGTTCACCTAAGTCCTAGACTTATCAAAATATTTATTTTTTGTTGTTGTTGCATGCATTGCTAAGCCAGTCATAGCTGTTTACAGGTTTTGGGTAGTCATTTAAAAAAAATTTTTTTTTCATTTCTACAAAAATGCACGTTTCACATCTTGCACTTATCAGATTCAAATTCAGCATATAAAATTAGTCTAGATAACACTAAAAAAAACAAACTATTTTATATTCTAAAACAAGGTCATCTGATGTCTAGCCTGGCTGTGAATTCAAGTATTAAAAAGAGACTTAATTACATTGTCATTTTCTTCTATTTTAGACTGGTTAAAGGTAATCTTCTCCAAGTACAGAAATATTTAAGTATGAACATAGGCTATTCAAGCTAAAAAAATTTTTTTCTGGGTTGGTTTTTGGATATATCATCCAAAAATTAAAATTCTTCCAAATTAGCCTGAATATATCAAAGAGAGTCCAAATTATCTTAGAGAACAGGATCTTTTCTCTGCTGCCTCTCATGCTATCTGGATGGGTAGCTCTTACAGCTAATCGTGTAGAATATACCGGCTGAGTCAAAGAAAGTTTAAAAAGCTTAACCATTCTGCAACCTTTCAACATTTAGCAATGGAAGTGTGACTGTGTACATCATAATCTTTTTAATGGGCAGGTTCTAAGCATAACCGGAGCTAGTGTATTAAAAGTTAAATACCTGCGGAACGAGTTGAGTAGTTAGTACTCCTTTCTTCGACTGTGGAGCAAGTCGAGCTATCAGTACTCAGCCTACCTCCGTCCACTTTCTTGCTACGGAATTTTTTCCTTGAAGTCTTTTTGACACGTAATTTCTTCGGGCGTTCCATTAGTGGTATAGGCTCTCTACAAATATTACATCGAAGAAGCTCCACTGGCAGCACAGTTGGCACAACTACAGTTTAGTTGTAGGTGCGCTCCAAATGAGAAACAACAACTGAACTTTAATTGGAATACACTTTCATTGTCCATCTCCATATGGATGCTGGTGATGCTGTCGATTTCAGGGTGAGGTTAGAGTTTAGGAAGGTCCTAGGGCAAGTGAGCGATGGACTGTCATCAGAGAATGTGGAAGCTTTGAAACATCTTTGCTATGACTGTGTTAGTGAGAGAAAGAAAGAAGACATTGAAACAGGAATACAACTATTTAATGCTCTAATTGAGAAAAGTAAGGCTCAAATTCTTCATGTCACAATCATAGCCATGCTCTCTTACCATTCTACGCATTGGTATTACGCTGAGACATTGTTTCAATGCTGAATGATGTGACCCATACACAAGCCATTCTGTATGTACGCCTTTTCCTGTCCTGTAGTGGCACAACTATTCCTAAGATGTCCTGGGACATCTTGGATATTTGTGAGTATCCTTGGGTGCTATTTGTGTGAATACATATAGGTTGTAGGATTCTAGTCCTGGCAGTGGGTCTGGGGTAGGTGTAGCCCAGGTGTCACTGGCAGTTTAGCAATGGCAACCCCATTCAAAATACCTAGCCCTAAGCCCTAGTCCATATTCTTTTTAAGTCCTTAATCCTATGAAGGAGATAGAACAAATCCCCCCTTAGTAGAGATTCATTAGCCCAAGTCTAACTAAAAGACCTGCCAGACTCAAACTTCCAGATATCTGGAGATTATTACAAAATTACCCAAAAAAACAACTGGAGATTGGACCAAGAATATGGAGATACTTGTGCAAGCTCCCACCTCCTTCAGAGTATGAACACATAGTTCCTTCTCTCCCCCTCTTTTCTGTGAACCATTATTCCTCATTTGATCATGCATAGCAAGTCCCTATTCCTGATTCATAAGTTATTGGTAATTTGTAAACCATTTCATCTTGGAGAATAAATATTGTGATTGTTCCACCAACACATATATCCACTCTAGAAAACCTGCATTTTTGTTCTCTTATTCATCTTTTAATTTCAGATGGTCCAATACCATATTTCATTTTTACCTATTTAGGCAGCCACCATCCCCCTCCCTTTATCAAAATTTAAAAAACCACACCATGGCGCTCATAGCTTTATTTGTTTTGTTTTAATAGATCTGTAGCTTCAAAATTGAAGGAATGTGCACACAACGCACGCAATCATTTTAATTTTTTGATTGCTATATTCTTGGGAAAAAAAGGGGGGGGGGGGAAATTAGGAAACTATGTGATCTGGTAAATGAATAATAAGAACTGGAAATTCATGCAAAAATCGTGTATCACATGATGAAACTGAGAGTTGGCAGCACTGCAAGTCCTAACCCAGAGGCTGGCCTGATTCCTGTGGATGAGTATGTTACTATCCCAAGCCTATCCCTTATTTGTGGTATGTGTCAGGTTTAGTTTGGGTTATGCACACACTAGGACATCCCCAGCTGATCTGCATGTGCCACTGGTAGAATGCTCATTCATGCATGTGACTTGGTGGACCACGACAATGGCCAAGTTACCTCGTCAACCCTTGCTGGGCTGGGCATGGTGTGCCCATTGCCTAGTTATTATTTGTTTATTCTTGTGACAGGTATGATATCGTGTGACAATATGCAGCTTCTCTGTGAGTTGCTTGAAGAAATAGGACGCAGGGACTTGAGCGAGAGAGTGAAGATCTATGTGTACAGGAAGAACAGTGAGTGCATCTTTGCTGTAGTGTGTGTCCGTGTGTCCATATTGCAGCCAAAGAGAGCCTGTAAACACGAGTGACTGAATTTAAGAGGATAAAACCAATTTTTTTGGACAAAAAAAAAAATTGGGTGATGTGGGGGGGGTGGGTTAAATTATCACAAACTAGCAGAGATGTTTGATGTTGTGCTAGATATGTCCATAGTCACCGGCTTTTCATTTGCACAGTCCATTGTATCTAACCTCTTCAAAAGAGAAAAAATATACCTCAAAATATGGAGGTATTCTTTCTTTTTTTTTGTTTGTTGTACAACCAGTGCCTTGATTAATGTAAGAGAAGCTGCATGAGTCTATGGTCTATATTATTACTTGTGCTAACTCCCTGCCTGCCTGCCTGTGTTACTTGCCGGAAAATACAAACTTGTGTACCCTGGATCCCATGACCACCATTCCAATTACATTCGGCTCTCTACATTGTATGTCCTTGCAGGTCTTAAATTTCCAAAAAAAGTTTAAGGGCCACCGAAAACTTGTACTTCAAGCATTTTTGTATGAAAAATTAGTAAAGGGTCGGCAATGAAAAAACCCCCCCATTTTCAATATGGCGGATAAAGAAGAGCAAACGAGCAGTAAATTGGATCAGAGGGGAATAAAGAGTCCTTTTTGGATAGTAGATAAATAGTTGGCTCTTGATCCAGATTAACACTGTAAAACTTGAGCCAACTTTTAGTTTTCAAGGTAGAGCTTAGTGAAAGGACCTGCTGCTCCAGGTAGATAGGTGCCATTATGCTGGCTATTATCAGCTTTGATACAAGGCTCATAAAATTATGATGTTCAATATGTAGTAGTTCTTCTTTTGGGACACCACCCTTAAATCTGTCACCTAAAGAGTTGATCTTCCAATAGAGGCAGGGGATGGGTGTGGTCAAATTAACATAAAAAATTTATATTATGGCAATATGTACAATAAAATGTGTACATGAATTCCAAATCTCAAGTTGATTTTTTTATGCTTTTTTCCCTGTGTTTTTGACAATAATGTAGCAATCAAAAATGTTGGATCACCTTAAACAACCAGGCTGAGACAGGGTCATATTATAGCAGTCTGCTTGATGCAATTTCTGAAACGGCTTAGTTCCATGCTTTTAAAGAACCAACTAGCTTTAGAAAATGGAAATACTTTGTTAAAAATAAGTATCTCTCCCACCCTGTTCTGTCACCACATTCATTGAAACATGTAGTTGTACATATGAAATATTTGGTCAAACAGAGAACACTTGGAATGGGGGGTGGGGGCAGCATACATTCACAAGTTTTGCTTGAGAAGGCATTTTTAATAAATTGTTTACTATATGGAAACACATGTTTTTTGTAACCTTTCGTTATAACTAAGTACTTTTACTGTATGGAACCCAAAAGTTATAAATCTTACCACAACTTTAGCCTCATCTCAAGTGTTCTAAATAATTATTTCAATTAACCTGAAATACTGTTTTAATAAATATTGTAATTATTTGCCACAGGTCTTAGTGCGGACCACTCTTGTTTTTGTTGAAACACAAGATAGGACATGCTCAATAGCAAAGCTAAGTATGAGTGACATGGAATAAAGTTAGAATTGATTTGAGAAAATTTGTTGAGGTGTATAGTTGTCCATGGATTAGATGAAGTCTCTTGACTGAACGTTTGAAGATCGAAGGAGAGGTAAATTTTGAAGGAAACTTGGTCATATTATGCACAAAAAATTTTTTTTTGGGTGTAAACTTTAGATAACAGTAAGATGTTTGCTTTCACAATCTGTCCACATATCATATTAATGGTAATATATGTGACTGCCTGTACTGTATGGCAACAGTTATTTGAATGCAGCGTGGTAGGTCACTGACAATCAGAAGGTTCCAGATTGCATTTGAGGGTCAGATCTGAGGTACCCTATGGAATAGAAAACACATAATCGTATCCAAAACGATGTGATCATGGGGGAAAGTGCTAGTGGTCATACATGTACAAATATTTCTGCATGCAATTACCTTTTTCTAGAACCCATCCCACCCATTAGGAAATCCTGGATTTGACCTTGTACTAACAGAGATGAAACTGGTAGAGCTTCTAATAATGATTCTGTGTGTAGCTAAAATTTCAGTGAGATATCTTCTCAAGCAAAACTCAAACCCTTGCACCTATAAGATACATGAAATTTAGCATGCATGCACAACCTGACTGTGGGATTAACAATGCTTGGGTCCCAACAGGCCACACCTCAACTTGTGGGTGTGTCCATGTGTGCTTCTGATTTTTGGACTACCTGCAAGTTCATTATTGCAAGCTAAACTGTAAGGGTCTTCTGGTGGTAATTTTCAAGTGTTCTGTAATACCACTTGTATGTGTAGCCACTGTGGTAACTGTTTTAATGGTTGTGAACACCCCACCAGCCTCTACTGCAAGGCCACCTCTTCTGGGGGACAGATTTTTGGTTTCTCAAAAGAGGGACTACTGTACTTGCTTATTCTTCTACTATTGTTGGGGATGGTGTGTGTGGTCATGTCATTTCCTATTTGCCCAGCTGGAACACTAGCTCCAGTTACTGTCGTGGACAAACTTGAATTTAGACATCTGAAGGCTATATCAGAGGAGGTGGGGCGTAACTGGAAGATGTTGGGGAGATATCTGGGTCTGGATGAAGCTACTCTGGACTCCATACATCAGGCACACTTCTCCGACCTCAAGGAAGCTTCTTACCAAGCTCTGCTGAGGTATGCCATCACATGTTGTGCAATGTGGAGCACTCCATTGCTGCCTTCATATCTAATACAAATTCTAACCACTGCATAGTCTGGCATCAACTTATACTTTCTTGCAACCTCATATTTATTTCAATATCATCATGAAATATTGGCAGAGTAGCTGAGCACACTATCAATTAATATCTGTGTATGTGTGTGCATGCATGGTAACCTGTGCAGGTGGCAGATGAACAGCCCAGCAGCCAGTCCCCACGCACTCAAACACGCTTTAACAGAAATGAAACTTTTAGCAATAGTTCATAAATATTTTGAAAATATAGCATAATATCATTTGTATCATTCAATTATTCCCTATGTGTTTTTTTTTTTTTTGTTTGTTTGTTGCTAATGTGTTCAAGTTAAAATATATAAATAAAATAATTCTCATCAGAAACTGTAAACTTTAGATCTCATTCTTAGACATTTGGTAGTGGTCAGCCAACACCTGTAGAACATAAGGGCACAAACGTGCACACACAGACACGCACAATAGAGAATGAAATGTCTGCACTCACACACTAGAGTATTAAACATCTGTACATACAATAATGCCCCTATGTGAGAATACACACAGATCACAGAGCAAACACACTCACACACATAATTGAGTATCCACACATGCAAGCACACATACACACAGATTATGAGCAGACAAACACTCATAGTTGAACACATGTATCTTGCCTTCCAAGCTTTGGCTGCCATGAAGCCATCAGGGGGATCCTCCCCGTTCCTTGCCAACTGCCTCATCTTTGTGCCAGATATGAAAGAGAAGTTGTCGTGTGACTCAGGGTCGTAAAAGTCCATAGTTTTGGTTTTGTTATTGTAGGCAGCTACTTTGAAGGGCACTATCTCCAGCCGAGGCAGCCCTGGGGCCATCTGCAGCACCTGCAGGGAGAAAAAGGCACACAACACTGTCACCTCAGGGCAGGAACACACATACATATGTATCTGTATGTTCTAGTTCTATTTGCGTGTCTAACCTTCTTGCCATGAGTTGCGTCATAGAGGTTTTCCTTGGTATGTGGGTGTGGCATGCCTGCAGGGTCCCGTCCCACTATGTAGAAGGTGGCCCCGGCATTCATCCGGGCCTTGCAGTGCCACTGGACCTCCGTTGGGCCAGCATACATCATGGGGGAAGGGAAGATGGCCAGCACAGTGCTCTCTTTGTCCAGTTCCCCTTCCTCCAACACGGCGTGATGTTGCTTCATGCGCACCTAGAGGATAGGAAGAGAGAGAGAGAGGGGGGGGTGGGGGAGTGGGAGTGTATCCACTTTTTTTTTTTAATATTACATGCATGCAGGTGGATAGGTCATTATGTTAGCTACTGGACAGTGTGGTACAATATCTAATGAGACAGTTGCTTTTGTCTGGGTGCACAGGAAGAATACAATTCACATGTGTACTATCAAGTGCATCTGATCTCTGACGAAACGTGCCATTTAGAGGTGGTCAATAATTGTATTGCTATTATGTCATTTATCATTTCAAAATTGTTAGGTATACTCAACCACATGCAAATGCAATATCATACACATGTACATGCAGCAACCTGCATATAATTCATTATCACCTAGACATGTGATGCACAACATTAAATATAACATTGTCCAATACAGCAAGAGGGAAGGAAGGAATGAATGAATACCTTGAGTGGCACATCATCAGACTTGGTCCATCCCCCCAGGGGGTGCAACAGGAGAACAGGATTACGGTAGCCTCGGGACAAGATCATTGAACGTGTGTCCTACATACACAAACATGCACACACAGTAAGAACAGTTTCTCAACAGGAAAGGACATCATCTGGGAAAGTCAGCCCTGACATACAAACAAGAGCATTCTCACGGAGATACTAATTGAATTATACTGTTATATTGGTTTGCGAGTACTTGGTGCTTAAGAACAGTAAGTACCTGTGTAATTACTGAATTGCTTATAGAAACGTCTCTTAAAATATGCCTACAAATGTGCACAAGTGTAAATTTCATTCCTGATGGTACACTGAGTATGAGATTCTTAATGATAGTCATTAAGCTATTCTCGGATTCACAGCCAAACAGAGAGCCATGCATGCACACACACTCCACAGCTCTCTAGCTACAAACCCCAACACACACAGTACCACTATCAAAGGCTACACCTTCATTAGGAGAGCGTGGCCATTGTGAATTGGATTACGAAGTTGAAATGCAAACACAGCATCAGCCCCTCGCTTCTTGAACTCTGCCCTCAGTTCTCTTGGTGTGAGCCTATACTTGTCCAGACCATCGTCCCAGCGTATTCGCTCGAGTGCTTCAATTTTCCCACCCACTAGCCAATCACCTGACTCAAGCACCATCTAAGAACAAATGATGGTAAGAAAATTAAATTTTAAAAAATCACAATGTAATAATACAGCGAGGCCAAAAAGGAAAGAGAATGCAGGGAAAACATTAAGTGTCAGACAGCAGAGATGGCTAAAATAGCAGTTATTAAAATCTTTAAATTGGCAATGGACTGCCATTTTTTAAAAGAATGATTAAAAGAACGGCTGGGGCACGATCTAAATGAACATTCTAAGTGTAACTATTACCACAATTACACTATAATTATATATTTATATTATAATTCGCAATTTGTCTGTCTGTCTGTCTGTTTGCATGTATGTATATCCGCTATCTCCTCCCAGATGCCTGGACCAATTGTCCTGAAATTTTCATGGGGTTACTCACTAGACAATTGGTCCCGTTTGGGGAGAATGTGGTTAGGGCTAGGGCGTAGGTCCATTAAATAGACTTTTCCTATTCATGAGTAACCACCTATTAGTTGTAACAACAAACTTTAGTTTCCATACAGTAAACAATTTTAAAAAAAATCTATTCTTGACAAAAAATATATGGATGTCCTCCCCCACCATTTCAAGTGTTCCTAAATCTGTGTGCCACAGGTAATTAATGTGTTAGTTCATGTGTAATCAGATCCCATTCAAAAGGATATTTCTAGAGGAATTTGTTCACAAATCACACAGGAAGTTCAAAAGGACACTAATTACGAGAGATGCATCATATTTACTTTAGAAATGGGGCATGCCTTGTATATATCCCCCCCCCCCCCCCCCCAATGTATAACGGCTACTTTCTATGTTTGTCTGTGTGTACGTATGTCACTATCTTCTCCCAGACACTTGGCCAACCAGGCTGAAATTTTTAAAGGGGGGGGGGGTGATTAGTTTACATCGTGTTTGGTGGTGTTTGGTGAAGATCGGAGTAAAACCCCGCCTGTAGGCTATTTCTTCAAAAATATCCTCAGTGGAGGAGGCTCATTTCCTGCATGAGTAACCACCATAGTACTACAAACCACAGTATTTGTAAACACTCTCAAAGTGAGAACCAGCCTCCCAATTCCCTTTTCTTTTCCACAACCCTGTAGGCCCAAACGTCTGGTATGTGACAGGGAACAAAGAAACCAACAAAAAAACCCCCCCTCAAACTAAAGTAAGATATTTTTGTTGTCTCTGTCCGTAGGATGGATACATTTATAGTTTATATAATACTTAATACTGAAAGCAGATTCTTACGAATATCAGTGTAATAAAAGTTTTTACAATCAACAAGAACCTATATTATCATAACTGATTATACGCATACCTAAGTACTACGCTAAATTGATTATATGCGTACTTTTATGTACGGGTGTGAAGCACAAGAAGTCCCCCACTGGCGGCAACACCTCTCCTCCTTGCGATGAGGATAAAACTCTGGACTCCGCAGAATTGCCACATTACTATAAAATTAAATACATACATGCATACATGCATACATGCATACATACATATATAGAGAGAAGAAAGAACAGTGCCCCAGGCTCTGTTATCGTAATCATATTGACAACATCAAACAATCACAGTGTGTGATACTGGCAGAACTAAATTCCTTTTCTCCTTTTGCCTACCCCCTTCCCTCCTCCTGCCTACCCGTTCCCTCCTCCTGCCTACCCGTTCCCTTCTTCTGCCTACCTGTTCCCTCCTTCTGCCTACCCGTTCCCTCCTGCCTACCTGTTCCCTCCTTCTGCCTACCCCTCCTCCCGCCTACCTGTTCCCTCCTTCTGCCTACCCCTTCCTTCCTTTTGCCCACCCCTACCCTCCTTTTGCCCACCCCTATCCTCCTCTTGCCTACCCCGTCCCTCCTTCTGCCTACCCCTCCGGCCTACCCGTTCCCTCCTTCTGCCTACCCGTTCCCTCCTTCTGCCTACTCCTTCCCTCCTGCCTACCCCTTCCCTCCTTCTGCCTATCCCCCCTTCCCTGCCCACCCCCACTTCCTTGCCCACTTACCGGCCCTCGTAGACGAGAGTGATGGCCATCTCCTCATTGAGCCTCTGCTTGTCCTCCTCGCTGACAGGCAGGACTATAGGAACACTCTGATTGGACATCACACCGTCCAATAGACAACCAAAGTGCTGGCACTGCAAATACTGCTTCTCTGACATGAATCCAGTGAGGGGTGTGGCCCAGCCTTCACTCAGGACCTGGAGCCACTGCATGTCCAGCTTAGTCACAGACAGCTTCAGCAGTGTTTTGGCCTCCTGCTTTGCCGCGGGCAAGAGAGGAGCCGCCACAAAGAGATCGTCCACACAGTTCAGAGCTCCTGCTGGTATGACACCCTGCACAGACAACATGACTGAGCACCTTACACAGGTACAAAGAATGGATGCCCTACAACAACATCACTAATCACTCATACCAAACTAATGCAATGAATGCCCTACAAAAACATAACTAATCACTTATGCCACACAAACACTTGAGCAATGGACACCCTACAGCAACATCACTAATCCCTTATGCCACACAAACACTTGAACAATGGACACCCTACAGCAGCATCACTAATCACTCATACCAAACTAATACCTGTGCAATGAATGACCTACAGCAACATCACTAATCATCTATGCAATAGAATTGAGTTCACTCACCACATCATGTATACAGTACATTTATTTTTTCCTCAACTTTTTCTTTCTTTTCAAATTTTATACTGTCATTTCTTAGCATTTTGGCTGACATAAAAATGAAATGCTGATGGTACATATTTTAGGATTTCTTTGGCCCTAGGCATACAAAATAGCACATATACATACGAGTTAACTAGGTACAGATCCACACCCCCCCCCCAACCCCCCTTTCCCACACCAGCCAGTGTTACCTTATCTTTCAATAATTTGACTACTTCCAAAACACATTCGTCCAGTGTTAGTTCTCCAGCTTTCAGTGTGAGGTCAGGGTTCACTGGAGGCTCATATGCACTGTCAATGCCAGTGAAGCCTGCACACACAAATAAAGTAGCAGACGGTAAGTTGCACTCCTCATTAGACAGGAACACATCTCACACACACAAAGTTACACATCACTGAAATACAATATATATATACACACACACACACAAGCATGTATATATGTATGTATATTACACTGACAAAGTACTGTAGATACCGGAATGAAGTACTGTAGATACCAGTATGAGCTGGTAAAACTCATGATGCATGAATGTATGGAGGACACACTCACCCTTAATCAGGCCAGCCCTGGCTTTTCTGTACAGTCCTTTGACATCTCTCTCCTCACAAATGTTGAGGGGTGTGTCCACAAACACTTCAAAGAAGGCGAGGTCAGCCTGGTCATGCAGTTCTCTGGCCCGGGCCCGGTCCTAGCAGCCACACACACACACACACACACACACACACACACACACACACACACACACACACACACACACACACACACACACACACACACACACACACACACACACACACACACACACACACACACACACACACACACACACAGCAATGATGCAATGACATTTGTCCAAAACACTCACCCACCCACACCCACCCACACCCACCCACACCCACCCACTAGCCGACCTCTAGACTCATCCCAGGCTCTCTGTTAATTACCTCATACTTTACCCCACAACTGATCACATGATTGAAGCTCAGCAACTACATAGAGACTACCATGAATCATCTATAGTTGAGTGAGCTTTAGTGTGTGTGTGTGTGTGTGTGTGTGTGTGTGTGTGTGTGTGTGTGTGTGTGTGTGTGTGTGTGTGTGTGTGTGTGTGTGTGTGTGTGTGCGTGCGTGCGTGTGTGTGCAGCTACTGATGTGAAGCAGTAGAATTTCAAAATGGCTTCTATGGTATCATTGCAGGAACTCAAGATTGTAACAGAAGTTAAGTTAAATCAAATTAGCATTCCACTCCTACTTCATTCCACCCCCCCCCCCCCTCATTCCCACACAAACACATCCACTACATGAACAAGAAAAAATCTTCTAATTAGAGTAAATATAGAGAATTTAGAATCAATCTAATTAGAGAATTTTTTTTTGTATGGAACACAAAACAAATGTACCCAGCCAGAAACGGTAATTTTTGGCCCATAACGAATGACTGTAACGAGGAATTTATTACGTTTATGCCAGTCACTATTTAATAACTGTTTTGTGTAATATAAATTGTGACTCCATTAATAATCAGTATTTAAGATTTGTAGGAGTTATGTGATTGGTTAAATCTGTGTTCTCTAATTGTATTGTGTTGTGATCCATTGATATATTGGTTAAATAATAATTTAGCTGATTGCAAACTGACCAGTAGCTGACTGTCCGTGAATGCACATATATACAGTTGATTTTTAAATGTAGAGACTGTCATTCCTAGATCTGTGCAATTTGTTATATTTGTTGATGTTGCACAAACGAATCACTGTATACCTAGTAAGTATGACCTTGGCAGACAACCCCCAGCTGAAGGGTGGGCACGTGCTGGTAAGTATCCACTCATAAAACAAATCAGAAATTTTTTCTGGTACTTGCTAAAGGTTCACAAGATTATTTCATATTGTGGTCGATTATCTGTATCTGAACAACTGGTGGCAGATATTCCAATTGTGTATACCTGCCAGCCTGCCAGGTTATATTCACTTCCTTTTTTATCCATAAGACTGAAGTCGAGAAAATTTAATGTTTAAATTTAAACTATGGTGAGTTTCTAAACCACCACTGAGTCACCTCCAGCATGATCTTGACTCTCAGTATTACTGTCTTTGCTGTTTGAGCAATTCTGTGAAGAAGAGGTCACTGCCTTGAAAGTACCGATGGCTAGCGTATATTTTCTTGCTCAACAGATTATGCTGTTGAAGATAAGCTGCAAACAGACCTAGAAGCAAGCTATTTTCGCACACACCATGTCAACTTGGCAAAGGGTCTGGCTTATGAGATACTGAATCATAGCCAGACGGACTGGAAATTACATAGGTATAAAATC
Source organism: Lycopodina hypogea (assembly GCA_963969325.1). NCBI lineage: Eukaryota > Metazoa > Porifera > Demospongiae > Poecilosclerida > Cladorhizidae > Lycopodina > Lycopodina hypogea. Next base: position 11,881,120 of record OZ017779.1, read on the forward strand.
ATTTTCTGCATGGTATAATCCCTGAAGATCTGGGATGAGGAACAAGGATGCATTCAGAAGCTCTTCAGGACGTGTTGATGCCTGCCTTGTGAATGTTCCACTACTTCCTACTCAATGTATACATGCACTATCTACAGTGGTCTCTAATGGGCAACATGAATTGAATCCTCTAACAATAGAGGACTGTGTGCGGAAACACACACCACAACCAAGCCATACCAGCAGACATACCAGGTCACTTTTGATATGGGATTTCATTACCAAGCCATGCAGAGATCCCTCCCCAAACATAAACAGCACTTGGGAGGGTTCATACTCCACTTACTTATCACAACTGATTATGGATACCTGAAGGAGAAAAAAAACCAAAAAAAAACCAAAAAAAAACACAAAAAAAAAACAAAAAAAAAAACACAAAAAAAAAACCCCACAAAAACACAACAAAAAAAAACAACCATGAACGTTTCCATTAAGAAAATGTAGTTGTTATGCTGAACAACAACATTTCCATTAAGAAAATGTAGTTGTTCTGCTGAACAACACACTCTCCTTGATAGCACTCTACTCCATGTGAAGTACACTTGGCTGACCTGGTTGTAACACACAATGGCTGGACATTCACATACCAGCCATGAAGAACCTGAAGCTTGCTATGCCACGAGATCACTGTGGAGCAAGGTACCAGCTTCTCAATCCACTTTATGGAGTTTAACTCCTTGTTATTATATTTATGCATCAAATAGATTTAGTTCAAGATTGAAAAGTTCTGGAATTTGTGTAGATAAGATTTCTTTAAGTTTTCCTTCAGTGTATCTACTGCCAAAGCAAGACACTCACAGGAACACATAAGAGAGCCACAACTGTCTAAGCCAGGCAGCTGCCAAATTGGATTACACAGGAGTTGTTAGAGTCAAAGGGGTGTAGTATTTCTTGATGTGCCAATGGGGTGAGTTCTATGTGCCTTACAGCTGCTCAAGATTCAGTAGTAAATCAGTTCTTTCCCACATCCACTGACCGAGGCTATAGTACAATACAATAGCTTACAGCAGCTGGCTGTAGTATAATACAATAGCTTACAGCTGCTGGCTATACTATAATACAATCACTCACAGGTGGCTGAACTATAAATATAGTCATCACTAACAGCCACAGATTCTAACCCATATTATCATTCACAGGTGATATGTTCAAGAGTAAGGTGGTCCATATACTACAGTTCAATTTTAGCTGAATGGAAACAGTTTCCTTCTCAGGGCCTGCTGGTCAGTGTTAGATGCATGAGTCCACAGGGGGGGGGGGGGGAATAATATGAAGTAGTGAAGGAGGAAATATCTAAAGTTCAGCTAATCTTTCCACTCAATCAATGCTGAACTCTTCTTCATGCCACAATCATGCCTAATGAATACACTTAAATGCATGAATAGGTGGTAGGATGGTTGACCTAGCCCAAGAATATGTCTCACTGTTTTACCATTTGCTTGCATCAATATCCTTACACAGTGTGTCAGCACTGTGACAGTGCCCCTCCCAGCTGGCTTCGCTTGGCTACATATTATTCACTCACAAGTAGGTGCTGAACTAAAAATATGTGCTCACTGTAGGTTGTGACACAAACACACTTGCAGAGAGACATCCCATATTATGTATGTACTCACACGCTGGTAAGGTGAGATGAAGGATGAAAGAACTACTATGCCAGCATCTGCAAATAACTTTGCGACCTCTCCAATTCGACGGATATTCTCCTCCCTGTCTTCAGGAGAGAATCCCAAGTTCTTATTCAAACCTAGGTGGTGGAGAACAGTCACTTAAAATCTTTCACTAAAGAAAACCCAACCTTGAAGTTACATTGTAAAATTGAGTGATTAGTCCCTCCCACAGATTATTGTGTGTGGAACCAAGTGATTGAACCTCCTCCCCTGGATAGGGGGAGGCACTGTTTGTCATCAGGCGGTAAGATACTACAGCTTGTCAGTGTGAGATACTCAATAGAACAACAAATATGGCACCATTTAAGTGATCCCATTAGCTGATTCATACATGATAACCAAAGGTTACTGACCACCACATCAACATACTGATACTTGGCAAATGTTCGTCATCTTCATTTCTTACCCCTCCTCTTTTTAAATAAATTAGAGATACACATAATTAGTGGGTTAATCCAGGCACCATGTTACAATGGAACTCAATGTACAATAATGACATTTCCCACCCCTCAAATGTAGTAAGTGCCTTGCCCACAGAATATACGCACTAGGATTTTGGGAATGTCATATGCTTGGATGCACCTGCCATATGAAAATATGCAGAGCAACTGATTGAAGCATTTACAGTACCTAGAGTTATCTAATCTAGGACTACATCCCAAGGCTGAGGGAACATGGACACTTATGGTGGCAGGGATTTACTCACTAATATTGAAGCTGTATTTGACCACTTGGAAGTTCTAGCAATCCCTGGAACAATCAAAGCACTGCTTGCAAACCAGATCCTTTGTAGAATAAGATTTAGCTGTTCTAATTTCTGAAACTCATTTTAAATGTGAAAATTGTTTCATTTAGCTTATTAATAAGAGGGTGTGTGAACACATGACCTGATCATAATGCAGCATAGAGGGAAGTGCACTGTACATCATAGTCTACCTAAAAATTTTTTAAATTTTCCTCCAAGTTGAACGACATATATCAAATATTCCCTGGGAAGTATTTAGATCAACTAGTTTCCCATGCCTGAGGCTGGAGCAGGCAAGCATTACTATACTCCACAACACAACCTCAGAAGAAGACTGTGCAATCCACCCTCAGAGGAGATTACTATTATGTTTATCCCTCAGGGGATAGGGCACGGATCAAAGTAACTTATAAGCCTCCCCAGTTAGAAAAAGGTTTCAAAAAAAGGTGTGCATAAAAGTGAAATTAGCGACAGGAAATAAATAAATAAAACAGAATTAAAAAAAAAAAAATTAAAAAGGAAAGAAACAAGCTTGAAATGTATCAAGCATAACCTGCTTGCATATTCTAGAATTTTCCATATTTTAAGAATTTCCCATATTTTGCATATCTGAGGAAGCGTAGCAAGAAGAAAAAAGGGGGGGGGGGGGGGGGGGAGGAACAACAATTGGAAGACCAGGGATTGAACCAGGGACCTCAGTACTGGAAAATCTGAGGAAGTGTCACAAGAACAACAGCAACAACAACATAGAAACTTTATGACTATTGAAAAATATATATACTTGTTCTGTATGAAACTATACCATGACTGCACTGTCGAACACCCACGCCCAATTGAGTGTATGGACTAGCATACTATTCACCACCCCTAGGGCTAGAGCCAGGGTTGGCTAGGGTAATATGGCTTTCTTTAAAGCAATACCCTTCAAATATAGCTCTAGCATACTATAGGGGTTGCATTATATCAAATCTGGAGAAGCACTGGTAGCTACTTCATTTTGTTATTTACCACACCCTTATAAGTTACTTGATCCTAGGGCACTTCATTTTATGGGGTGAAATGGGAGCTACTATCCACCAGCATATCCCAAAACAAAAGAGGTGCTATTTACTGGGATAAAAAAAATCCCTTACCTGTTCTAACGTTGTCCCCATCCAGTCCATAAGTGGGAATTGAGCGAAGTGTCAGGTACTCCTCTAGACCGAATGCAATGGAGGTCTTACCAGCCCCACTGAGGCCAGTGAACCACACACAACAGCCTCTGAAGCCACCCCCTCCTATCACCTGGCCCCTCTTGTTCCTCGTGACAAAGCCTGGCTGGAAAGTCACATTAGTGGATCGCACTACATTTTGGGTGGAAGACATAGTCCACAAAAGGTTTTATTCCAATAGACTAGGACAACAATTTAGAGACAGCGTATACTGGGTAGACCAAGAACAAACTGGTTTCGAAGGGTAACCCAGTGAGAAAGAGCCTTTTCAATAATGACGGAGCTGTTCACCACACCCACAAAAAACCTAATTATGTTCGCTACCTGCTGTTAGTCTCAGTGTCTGTGTAATGATCCATCCCCCCTCCCACCATCATTATTGCTGCCATTACTGATCCCCTGCTGCCATTACTGATCCCCTGCTGCCATTACTGATCCCCTGCTGCCATTACTGATCCCCTGCTGCCGTAACTAGTCTGTAGAATAATTTGATCTGGGATAAGTTGTAGCTGCAGAAACAGACCTCCCACATGTCTACATGAGAACATATTTTACTGGAAGACGTGTCTTAAAAGCAGTTACATAAAGCACCATATTCCCTGTTGCTTATATCTCCTAGATCTATAATAGCTACAGGTGGAAAGTTTTGAATCTGCATTCTCAGTTCTGAAAATTATTGTTTATATCACCAATTTTCTGTGTAGGGCATCAGACCATGCTTCACAGTGATCAATATTGATCAGTTAATGGAGGTGCTGATGAGGTTAATAAATATTAGAGGAGGATTATCAAGGGGACATCGAATCAGAGAGTCTGTGCAGTTTACTCTGGATCAATAGCATACACAACTGCACTGAGGTACATAAGCCATTACGAGTCTGACAGGTTTTCCTCACAAAATCAGTGAGCAGCATATTGAATTTGGAGGCATCTTTGTAAGTGAGATCTTTTTGATGGTCTGACAACAATCACCAATTGGATTACCTGTCACATCCCATTTGATGTCAATAAGCATTGGTTCTCGATAAAGCTCATTAAGTTGCACCTGCCCAGTTCTTATTTTTGTATAGCATGATATTTTTGTACTCCTAGTAAGCATTATGAGGGACCTACTCTGTTTCCATACTATTCAAATATCATTTTTGTGGTGAGGGGGTTTCTTTGCAATACTGCAAAAGGAAATATTGATTCTATTATTCCCCTGTGATAATAGCATTTTTAAAAAGTGACAATAGATGAAAGAATTTGGAATCAGTGATTTTGGGATGTAGAATTAGGCACATAATAATTGAGTGTTCATGCTTTGTTTTAAAACTTTTGGGTGGCAATAATCTTTTCTTGTTTCAGTACTTTTTGGAGAGACCCTATGTAGTAATGTGGTAAATGATCTATTGACATGAATATCATGTGATTGACCTTGCACTCACCCTTTGTATTCATGCTTTTGTTTCTTACTTCTTTTGTGTGTCTACCCTTATTTTTTTGGTGTATTTACTCAGTATATAATGTACCTGCCCACATTTTTATATCAGTTGATCACCAATTCTGGAGCTGTTCAATTGCGTTATTTGAGTAAGATTTAAAGACTATATTGGTTTAGTTGTTCTGGGTTATAAACGTGTGCTATCTCTAAGATACTATATCTGGTGACGAGGATAATGGCTACTGCAATGATTGGAACAATGCAGGAATTTCAGCCAGGCACTGAACCTATTTTGGCTTATTTGGAAAGGCTAGACACCTATCTGCATGCTAATGCTGCAGCGGAAGAGAAACGCTCTTCTGTGCTTGTTAGCACAATTGGACAAAGACTTACAGAGTTCTGCGTAGCCTGGTAGCACCTAACACTCTACAGTCTCAATCTTATTAGGCCTTCATTGAGTCTCTCAAGCAACATTATCAACCAAAGCGGCTGATTATTGTGGAAAGATATTTATTCAATCAGAGATGCCAACATTCTGGTGAGTCTATAGCTGATTATGTTGCAGAGTTATGAAGGCTTGCAGCTACTTGCAATTTCAAAAATTTTATAGACGATGCCCTTCGTGATCGCCTTGTGTGTGGGTTAGCTAATGAAAGTTCTAGCAGAAGATAGCTCGCTGATGCTGATGGCACCACTACTTTTGCAAAGGCTATTGAGATGGCCCAGAGTTTTGAGCAGGTTGACAAGAATGCTAGAGCGCTAAATGGACAGGAAGTGCAACTTAGAGGATTATCTGCAAAACCACATTCACAATTTTCTGATCACTAACTACAAATGAAACCTTGCTTCTGTTGTGATAAAGGTAATCACAATTCTACAAATTGTAGGTTTGCTGATGCTAGTTGTCATTACTGCAAGAAAAAGGGATATTTAGCTACTGTTTGTCTCAAGAAGGAGAGAGATAAGAAAAAGCTGAACACCAAACATATTAAGGCAGCATCTGAGGACAGTAACTCAGAACCAAAATTGTGTCTCAATAGAATAAATGAGCTAACCTCAGAACCAATCATGGTTACATTGGAGATGGAAGGTATCTCACTGCAAATAAAATTGGATACAGGAGCAGCTTACTCCATCATTTCTGAACAGATGTACCATTTTGAATTCTCAGGAATGAAACTTCATTCTTCATACACTCTCCTGAAGACTTATACAGCTGAAAACATAGCTGTTCTTGGTCAACTTAATGTCCATGTACACTACGGCAAACAATTTGCTCACCTAGTCCTCTTGGTAGTTGCAGGAGATGGTCCAAGCCTTCTGGGAAGGAACTGGTTACACTACATTAAACTGGATTGGAAGAAAATACATGCTGTATCTAAGTCAATCAAACTCACTGATTTCCTACATCATAATAGTCACTTGTTTAGGGAAGAGTTGGGAGAGATTCAGCACTATGAAGCAAGCTTTCAGATATGCCCAGATGCTTGCCCTCAATTTTTTAAGGCAGGACCAGTACCTTTTGCAATCAAACCCAGTATTGAGGATGAACTCGATGAACTGGAAGCTAGTGGGGTGATTAAAAAAGTAGAACACAGTCAATGGGCTGCCCCTATTGTCCCAGTTCCTAAGAAGAATGGAAAATTCCGTATTTGTGGTGACTATAAGGTTACAGTTAATCAGGTTTTAGATGTAGACCAATACCCTCTTCCCAAGCCTGATGACTTCTTTGCAATTCTAGCAGGAGGGAAAATGTTTTCAAAGTTGGATTTATCTCAGGCATACCAACAGCTTACCCTTGACGAAGAATCAACCAAGTATGTTACTATCAACACTCACTGTGGGTTGTATCGATATACCCGACTGCCATTTGGGGTTGCCTCTGCACCTGCACTCTTCCAGAAGCTCATAGACGTTGTGTTGCAAGGAATACCTCATGTAATTTGTTATATTGACGATATTTTAGTCACAGGCAGCAATAATGGAGAGCACCTGCACAATCTGGCTCGAGTGTTTGAACATCTGTCTCACCATGGTTTTCGCTTGAAGAAGAACAAGTGTGAATTCTTGAAGGATAGTGTAGAGTTTCTAGGGCATAAGATTGATGCTGAAGGCCTACATGTTTTACCTGACAAGGTTGAAGCAATTGCAAGTGCACCAAAACCTCAGAATATTCAGGAGCTTCGCTCATTCCTTGGTTTATTGAACTATTATGGCAAGTTTATTCCTAATCTGTCCACTACAGTGCATCCTTTAAATTGTCTTTTGCAGCACAAAAAGAAATAAGATTGGACAACCACATGTTCACGTGCATTTTTGGAAGCAAAGCAAGCTCTGATGTCAGCCTCCATCTTGGCTCACTATGATCCTAGTCTACCCCTGATGCTAGCTGGTGATGCCTCTGCCTATGCAATTGGAGCTGTCATTTCCCACCGATTTCCAGATGGCACTGAGAGACCAATTGCTTTTGCTTCGCGTTCTCTTTCTCCAAGTGAATGAAATTATGCTTAGATTGAAAAAGAAGCTCCATCACTCATCTTTGGAGTAAAAAAGTTCTATCAGTACCTTTTTGGTAGGAAGTTTCTCTTGGTAACTGATCACAAGCTATTGCTGGCTATACTGGGTCCAAAGAATGGTATTCCGTCTTTGGCAGCTGCAAGACTGCAGCGATGGGCTATCCTACTCTCTGCTTACCAGTATGAAATCCAGTTCAAGCCAACAGCCATGCATGCCGATGCAGATGGACTGTCACGTCTATCCCTACCTGAGCACACAGATAATACTAGCATGTCTCGTAAAACAACTTCCATGTTCAACATTGCACAGATTGAAGCTGTACCAATCACTTCATCAGAAATTAGGTCAGCTACTAAGAAACACAAAGTTTTGAGCAAAGTGTATTACTATACCAAGCAGGGTTGGCCTGACCACATTAGTGATTTGTTAAAGGCATATCACCAATGTCGGGATAAGTTAATGGTGGAGGGAGATTGCCTTATGTGGGGAATACATGTCATTATACCAAGGCGGCACCAATCACACGTCTTGAAAGAGCTACATCAAGACCATCCAGGATCTTTGCAGATGAAAAGTTTGGCCCGTAGTTATGTGTGGTGGCCAGGCATGGATAAAGACATTGAGAACACTGCAAAAAGTTGTGTTTCCTGTCAACAGAACAAACATTCTCCATCACCAGCACCCATGCATCCCTGGTCCTGGCCTGTGAAGCCTTGGCAATGACTGCACATCAACTTTGCAGGACCTTTCATGGGTACTACTTTTCTGGTAGTTGTTGATTCGCACTATAAGTGGCCTGAGGTCTATGAGATGTCCACAACGACAACGTCAAAGACCATTAAGAAGCTTCAATTTTTATTTGCAAGCTATGGACTTCCTCAGCAGGTAGTCACTGATAATGTACCGCAGTTCACCTCAGAAGAGTTTGAAGTTTTCATGAAGAAGAATGGCGTCAAGCATACACATTGTGCACCTTTTCATCCATCTTCGAATGGAGCTGTGGAACGATTTAATCAAACTTTCAAGCAGTCTCTTAGAGCTAGTGAAAAAGATGGAAGGACTCTCTCTCATCGTCTAGCAGACTTTCTTCTAACTTATCGATCCACTCCTCATACAACGATGAACCAAACTCCCAGTTCACTCTTTCTTTATCGTGAAGTTTGTAGGGTTACAAACCTGTGATAAAAGTTAATCACTCCTAGGAAGGCCTGCAACTCCTTGATTACAGTCAGGCGGGGGAAATCTTGGATGGCTGTCACTCGAGTTGGCATAGGTCGTATGCCTTCAGCGTTAACCACATGGCCAAGGAAAGTTATCTCAGTTACACCAAAAACACACTTGTTTGGGTGAATAATGAGGCCATGTCATTCAAGACGATCAAAAACGGCAGTGAGGTCCCGAAGATGCTGAGCGGGAGAGGAACTGGCCACGAGGATGTCATCCAGGTAAATGAACACACACTCAAGATCCCGCAAGACTGAATCCATCAGCTGCTGAAATGCCTAAGCCGCATTGGCAAGGCCAAACAGTGTGCAGAGAAACTTGAAAAGGCCAAAAGGAGTTATCACTACTGTCTTGGGGATGTCCATAGCACGTACAGGAATCTGGTGATAGCCCTTAATCAAGTCGATCTTTGAGAAAATCGTTTTGCCTGAAAGTTGACTAGCAAAGTCTTGGATGTGGGGCACCGGGTAACAGTCAGCCTTGATGCGGCCATTGTGGCGTCTAAAATCCCCACATGGGCACCAACCACCACCAGGCTTGGGTGCAATATGGAGTGGGGATGCCCATTGACTGGAGGAGCGCTGGATAATCCCAAGGTCCTCCATCTCTTTGAATGCAGCCTTGGCAAAAGCAAGTTTGTTGGGAGACAAACACTGAGCTGGCGAGCAGATAGGAGACTGACCAGTGTCAATACAAAGCTCGACCCCATGAGGGATCCTGTCCTTGCGAAAAGTTAACTCAGTGAGTTTGGGCCTAGAGGTGAGCAAGGTTGGCATAGACACTGTTTACCTGAGGAAGTTTGGTCACAGCCAAAGGTACTGGTCGACACAAAATGCTGGATGCAGTAATGGTGGCATACGTAGCAGAGTGAATGAGGCACTATCCTCCAAGGTTGACTAGGAATCCATTGTCATGCAAAAAATCTGTGCCAAGGATGGCCTGGTTCACGTCAGAGACGATGAAAGACCCTTGGAAGCATTTATTGCCAAATTTAAGTGGAAGGTGACATGTGTTGTAAGTTTTAATTTCTGTCCCATTGGCTGCCACCAGTGGGGCAGAGTGGGTAGAGTAAACAGCTGCACGGTGATCATCAGGAGAAGCCAGGTGAGAGAAACTTTTGCACCTGTGTCGATGAGAAAAGAGCGTCCCGAAGCCCTATCCTGGATATGAAGAAGTCTTGAGTTTGTAGCGCCAGCCACCATGGCTACTGGTGACCAGTGTTGGCGTTTCCTGCTGGCGGTGTTTTTGCTAGGGGAAAATGGGCATAGGGCGGTTGTTCTGGGTGCATCTCCTTGCATCAGTTCCATACCGTGCATAGTAGAAACATAGCCTGGTGTCATTTTTAGTGCTGCACTTTTGGCATGTGTGATCAATGGCTGCAACATTGACATTGCCAACCAGATATGATGGCTGGTTGTCGGGTGCCGAAAAGTGCAAAGTAGGCATCAGCTTGCTCAGCCAGCATGCGGATGGTCAGAGCAGTAGAATGGGCCAGGTGGTCTTAGACATCAGCTGGGAGCTGCCATAGGAAAAGGACCTTGAACAGGATGAGTTCAGAGTCCTCACCAGCGGGTAGGCACGCAAGCATCTTGCTGAGGAGTGCAGACGGTGTTCCATCATCCATCCCAGGCCAATCCAGAAGCATCTTGCTCCTTTCTAAGGGAGACCTGCTAAATGCGGAAAGGAGGCAATCTTTGATGGTTGGTAGCGAGTGCCAGCAGCTGGGGGGTTCCTGATAATGTCAATCACCCTGTCCATAACCTGGCCCAAAGTGCTGACACCACATAGCTATACCTGGTCTGGTCCTGGGTAATGGCAGGAACATGCCGGTTAAATTCTGCCTCAACAGCTATAAACCAGTATTCAATCCTGTCAGGTGAAAACTCTGATAGTTTTAGGGCTACTGTATTGATGGTAGCTGCCATCAAGGCATCTGCAACAGCATGAGCTTCAACCATAATGTGAACGAGGAATAACTGACCATGAAATTAGCAGTGAAAGTAGAACGCAGTCTCAGTGAACATCACGTCATGGTCACCAATGTAGGAAAGTTATAATAAGTCCGCTTCCCTGCTACCGCTTGCGTCACTGTTGTATCCCTCCCAGACTGTGGCAGCAAGATGACCAAAAGCACATGGAAAAACTGGTAAAGATCAACAGCACCACAAGCAGTACAGTGGACATTAATTCAACTATATGGTAAAGTCAAGTAAGTTATGTCCAGATTTCTGTGTTACTTGCGCCACCACAGTACACTATAATTTTACGATAAGGGCCAATATTCTATTATAATGCAAGCTTCAGTTGTTTTACTAGGCTTGTTCATAGGCACATACATTGGGTGGCCAGGCAAATTCAACGATGGAAGGTATTTGCCAACTCCTCTGTCTACCATAAATTGATGAATGAAACTTCATTCCCGAACATGAGCCGAAGCATTGGCGGAGTAGAGGTAAATGACTACATTTTAAAATGAGCACCAATTATGATGAATGACCCACATGCAATGTGCAGATTTCACTTGTGATCCTTGGTGACCCTGCCTATCCAGCTCTGTCTTGGCTGATGAAGCCGTATCCTGAGAACTTGCATATGGCATCAACCAAAGTACTTTAATTATCAGCAGAGTAGGGCATGGATGATGGTGGAAAATGCATTTGACAGATTGAAAGAAAGATGGCAGTGCCTGCTGAAGAGGCTGAACATGAAACTCAATAATATGACTAATAATGTAGCAGCTAGTGTTGTTCTCCACATTATGTGCAAATATTATGGCGACCTTTGACCCCGCAGAATCAGCAGACACATCCCTCACACATATTGTACGTCCCCTTCTAACTTAACAGAAACTTATAGATCACACATTAGAGATGTGATCATGCAATATTTAGTATCAGTAATTAGTACACAAATATTTATCACAATATAATTAGTTGATAAATATGATTTGCACAATTGAATTGTGCAATGATGTCTCGGAATATAATGTGATTGGAAATGGAACATGTTTGATTATTTTGAAGATAATAAATATTAAGATAATAAATGTCAAACTGATGATAACAATTGTTATGATAATAAATGTCAAACATAATTTGAGATATGTTTGATATGATGAGAAAAATGAATCAACAATTTATTGATTAGTGAGATTTCACTTGTAACGTACCATACATAGGCGTAGGAACTGAGGGGCTTCGGGGGGGGGGGGGGGGGCTGAAGCCCCCCCAAAGTTTTTATTTGAAAATAACTTGCTACCACCATTCTTAATCTATGCTACTATGACAACTAACAGGTGATTAACAGAGTGATGAAATTGCCTGAAAAATTTTATTTCTGAAAAATAACTTGCTAGTACCTTCCTTTATTCACATAACTACATCAAACCTCTGCAACTTTAAAGTTGAGAGATTTAAATATTTTACCTAAGTGTAACAAAAATAGTATAAATAATCTGGCAAGGGGAAAATTTTCAGACAATTTCAGCAGGTCTTGCTAGAAAGTTATTTAAGTGTCAGCTAGTGAAGCAAGAATAGTCAACACTGATACCTCTGGATGTGGTTACCTCAGTGATACTTTTATGCTTTCATCCCCATGAAGGGGATGCGCATGAAAAGAACAGTTGTTGTAGTAGTATAAATCCAGAAAATAATATGATCTTGGAATTGAAGGGGGAGAAAAGAAGATGTAATGAACTTAGCTACTCAATCCAGACCTTTTGATAGCAAGTTGATCAGTTGGTGATTGATGGGTAAGGTAGGAGAGAGAGAAGTGAATCTTTAGAAAGTTGCTAAAAAAAGGGAAAATATAATAAGTCTGCTTCCTTGCTATAACTTGTGTCACTATAGTATCCCTCCCAACAATAACAGCAAGATGACCAAAAGCACATGGAAAAACTGGTAAAGATCAACAACACCACAAGCACTACAGTGGGCATTAATTCAACTGTATGGTGAAGTCAAGTAAGTTATGTCCAGATTTCTGTGTGCTACTTGCACCCACCACACTAATGTGGATGAGGGAAAGAGACTGTTGTAGCAGTGATTGCCTCTAAGCAAGATTGCCAGAGTCTCAATCAGCCTATATCATGTACTTTTATTTTCATGAATACTTGAAAGTTTTAAGGGGGAGTAAAATTTCAACAGGCACATTCAGTGAGTGCCAACTGGTTTGCTCAATATTGTTGGCTAACATTTTGTGAGACCCTTATGCTTCTATATAAAACATCCCAATGCTATAGCTAGTTACAGATTTGGAGAAACATCTCATAGATACTGTGAATAAATCTTACAGTTAAATCCCATATACACATGAGTCATATAATGGTGATATGAACAAGGAGAGACTTAATGTACACTTCAGGATATTTTCAGATTTAATCAAACAATATGGCCAGAAGTTGAGATTCCTGTCAAAAGGATCACTAACATTCATACCATCTATGGCGCCATGAATAGCATGCTCAATAGCCAAGAAATTATTGTTTGAAATTCATAAAATGTTTATGCTATTTCTAGCCATTCCTGTCACCACTTCGACATCAGAGAGAACAATTTTAACATTGCAAAGGGTGAAATACACTTCTCTCATTTATAACACAAGAAAAGCTGAACTAACCTCTCCTATGCTATCATAATGCAATGACTTATGCCATGGATTTCTCACAAATTTCAATTGACTTTGTAGATGCAAATGAGCGGAAAAGATGATTTATTATTCATGACTAATTTTAAACACTTATAAAACATATTAAATATGAACGAATTAAATGATTCATGTCATATCAAACCATTATATATTAGCATTTAGCATAAATGATTTGAATCCATTTCTGAATTTTAACCTTCACTAAACAGAGATTTTCATCACAGAGGATGTCCCATACTCTAGAAGATGAATGATCTTAAACTGAAGTATGCATCAGAACATCTCACAATCTCCTCAGTCCCTTTTAAAGACTTGATACTTGTGACAGAGTAACTTCATGTGACTTGCTCCAACCAGCTCTCCAGATTTCCTTCTCTATATACACACCTGAATCATTAGTTTAATTTTTCAGTGGGTATGTGGTAATTTGCAATTAGGAATATATTCACAGAAATTAGGATATATTTGTGGTAAGGATAGATACAAGACCTTGAATATAAGACACTGCTACATTACTGTCAGGCCTCCCAAACTACAATTGCATCATATGCACCTGCTATGAATGAACAGAAGCCAACAAGACTCATGCGAGCCAGTTTTATATGTCATATTATAATTATTATTATTATTATTACTACTAAAATTATCCTACAGTATCATTGCTTGCAATTAAACTCTCAATAAACTATGTTGAAATATCATATGCCTTGTTCAAATTCCCTATTGCATATATTTAGTAGTGAGCCATGGATAAAAAGGTGAAGGAATCTTATTTGGAGATGGAATCAACCAAACGAATTGATCATTTGAAGGTTTGTAGTAATCAAAATATAATCTCATAGATATTGACTAAACACATACACTTTAGTGCACACTAAATACTGCTAACTTGAACTTTTTTCACCCTAATGCACCATATCAGCAAGTAAAATGCTTGCCGATTTGATATTCAAGTTTCCCAATTTTGTAATTTTATAGGGAAATGCTTCTGATACTCCTGGAGGAACAAGCTAGCAAATTCCATTTAGAGCTCCATGTCTTCATATATTCTCACACCTGTAACTCTTTAAGTATATATAATATGTATTTGTGATTAAATTAGGTTTTCATATGGCCATGAACAACCACACCCATGGCCACACACACACACATGCTTAATAATGCTTGTAGTGACCAATAATTATTTGGCTTTACAAAACTAACAACAACACTACAGACAAGTTACAACACTGAAGTAAGCCTATAGTTTAACAGACACGAGTTCAAGACCCAAACACCTGAATTGACGTCACATGACTATGTATGCAATACAGTCAAATATAGAATTCATAGTTCGCATCATTCTTCCCCAATAAAGAAGAAATAGCAGTTTTATCCTTATTAGGATATCCATATCGTAAAGGTGGCTTTACTTCACTGGCAAAATGTCAAAGTGCTTGGTTTTGATTTGGTTTGGGTCCCTCCATCGGTGAAGTGATAGTCTGGTTCATATTAGAAATAGCATCACTTTGAGAAACACCTTCGGGTTGCATTGGTGGTGTCTGAGTGTGGGCAATATCTAGTGGGATGCCAGGACAAAAAACCAAGTCTCGAAGACAAACAGATGATTGGTGACCATCCATGTAATGCACATGAGCATAAGCTGGGTTGACCTCCTCTGGATCAACTTGGTCCACTAGTGGATTATTTTTGTTGGCGCAAATGAAAATCAGCGGATCAGGACTGGACCTGTAGACATCAGCCAAGATGGCATAGAATTCTATGAGATGAACGGCGTTGAAACTCAAAGAATCTTTCATGGGGTGTGGGGTTTGTAGATGCAATTAGTAGTGACCTGATTGAGTGCAATGCATCTGGTAGTACTAGTTCCCATTGAGAGTCTGGCAAGTTTTCAGACTTCAATGCATGATGAACAGCCCTCCAAATGATACCGTTGTACCTCTCAACTTGACCATTACTAGTTGGGTGGTAAGGTGTTGTCTTGCTGGTAGCCACTCCCAGTCGTGTGAGATAATTTTTCAGTTCTTGTGATAGAAAAGATGAACCACATTCCGAATGGATATAACTCGGATAAGCACAGAAAGTGAACACTCTGATCCAGGCATTTCATGAGAGTAGTGGAATTCATGTTTGGACAAGGATATGCAAATGGGAAACTGGAATACTCATCAATAATAGTGAGTATGTACATATTGCAAGAAGATGAGGGCAATGTTCCTTTAAAATCCATGCTGAGTCGTTCCATAGGTTGGGTAGCTTTGATTAGACTTCCAGGTATGCAACGATAAAACTGCCTAGACATACAGACAGAGAGCAGATGTCAATGACTCAAGAAGTGTTGCCTAGTTGGGTTCACACAGACAGTGATTGGTTTTCCCCTAGCTTCACTCAGTTGGTGAAGGCAGTGATAGTACTATAGGTATCAGAGCTGATCCCAGATATGCCAGCCCTGGTAAACAGCTCTTTTTACATGTTTCTTAAGGTCTCCACTTGTTGAGGGAATCTGCTGAACATTATTCTTCTTTGCAGACAATTTTCTGCAAGCCTTATCATTATCTGTTGCTGTGCTGGTCCTCTCTTAGATCAAACTGATGAACCTCTCAAATGTTAGCATGGATTTCTCATCAATGTGACTTGGTGCAGTGGAGTGGTCAATCAGGAATAGGGTTAGCTGAGGAAGCATTCTGAACTACCCAAGCTGACATCTTGCCATATCCGGAAATAGTGTCACAGCCTATCAATGCATGAAAAATCTGTGGTGCTTGTGCTTTTTCTGACCCAAAACCTTTGCCATCTTATGGGCTGCCAAGAACCAGAATGCCTTGCCAGTGCCTAAAGATACCCACATTTAATTATCTTTGCCCAAGGTGCATACTATAGCTACAGCCCTAACAACATCTGTGTCAATAATGTGGATGAGAATCTTGTTATAGCCACTGTGAGCTGCATGGGCTGCCTGTAGCATCAATTGGCTGTCAGCTTCATCATGGCAGCACAGGACAGTGCTGAGGCATCTGACAGTAGTGGCTGGCTTACGACTGCATCTCCATCAGCAATGGCAAGCTGTTTGTCTCCATAGTTGAATGAGCCATAGAGGGTATAAGATAAGAATGAGCCATAGAGAGCATCAGAGAGGAAGCTGAGTAGCAATGTTTTGTTTGTATCCACTCTAAGAAGGCTGGCCCAGTTAGCTGGGGTTGAGACACAATGTACTACCTGCCTTCTCACCAATTTTGAATGCTTAGTCTGCAAAATACTAGTTGAACGCCAAATCTAAATAAATGGCTTACTAAAGTTTTGCCGTCAGTAGGATATGTAAACATGCTGTGCATATCCTTAAAAATTCTTTGCTGTACTGGTTCATCAAATGCATGGTGCTACTCCATCTATGACAACATTTCTTGAAGGTAAACCCACAGCTATGGGCTCAGTGGGGTCTTCTAGACATGAAAAAAGTTGACTTTTGGCACCCAGCTGGATGAAACTACCATTGTTTGATCTAGTAAACATGTTAGGTTTAAAAAAAATTATTCTGAATATATACATAAGTGTAGATGTAACATCTGAATTTTAGTTATGTCAATGGTCAATCATTATGCCTTTTCTAGAAGTACCCCAGCTGGATGTACCAAGTTAAAAAGCAGGATGGTATACAAAGAAAAGGAAGTAGGGAGAAATATATAAGAATTTTTGCGAGGTTTACATTGTATTTACTTTCATCACAGGAACATTTGAATGTAACATTTCCTCCATGTTTTATTATTTTTCATAATAAAGAGTTAGTAGCTCAACTAAGCTTCTCTTTGTTATTCTAGACCTGTTCTTATGTCTAGCTAATTAAAGCGGTTTCTCAAATGTTCTTGTCTTTTTTATGCTACAATTACATAGAACAGTATACACTACTGAGCTTGCTCGCTGCTCAGTTCACCAGAATTACCACACCCCTTCACTTCTAAATGCTGTTTGGTTTGAATTTGTTTTGATCCATGGATTATGTTGAGGGTAGACATGATATTCCATCCATATAGGCACCAAAGAAATAACTTACAAAATCTGTCAAAAAAATTTGTGTCAAGAGTAATCCTCTCTATTTGTACTGATAATGTGATCATTTAATGAGGTGATAGGCAAGTAATACTCTGTCATGATTGGCTGACCTGGTTATTTGACATCTGTCTGGAATGTGGTGATTTGCACTTCTTTTTTCAGCCTCTGCCAAAAATTTCTGGTGAAAGCAGCACAGTTGCAAATTGTGAGGTATGGGTGTCTATAGAATCTCTTATGTTGAGGCAGAAATAAATAAGAAAGTGACATGAAAATGTCGAATGTTTGTAACCTCTGCACAAGTTTATCCACCTCACTAGTTTTCTCAGATGAACTGACAGCAGAAACCAAAGGGAGTTCCACCTCTAGAATCTTGTCTTCAAGCTCCACTAGTTGTTTTTTTTTAGAGCTGGAAGCAGTATTAGTGAGGAATATTATTGTTACACTACCAGGCAGGCATTGAAGAAGAAAAAAAACTCTTGCACAGAAAATGCCCTCAGTTTACCCTGGATGGTCACCAAACAGCTGCTATATATTTAGAAAACTTTTTGAAAAACCACTTAGAGTCACCCAGCTCTTGTCTTTGAAAAATTGTTCTGTAACAGTTGCTTTCTTGATAAGCTGAAAGGTTTAGGATATCATACAGGTTCTTATTGGGAGGATGGAGGATAAGTTATCCGATTAGAGAAGTAAACTTTGGACATGGGGAAGCAACTATGTGATAAAAGTTCATATTTTGTGCCTGATTTGCAGGTGGTAAATTGAGCTTCCACTAGAGCAAACTACACATCCTGGGTTGGTTGACTAATATGTATAGTGGAAATTTTAAGTTGACATCTGTTATTTTTTGCCACTTCTTCCTTAAGGACACACTTAGTTGTCACCGAAATAGTTCCTATGTTATGTTTTATCAGATTAATTAAGATACCAACTTCAATATAAAACACTATAATATATATGATAGAGAGCTATCTAAAGTAAGCATGTTTCTCCAGGTTGTATAGTCCTGATTTATTGTTTAATTTAGAATAGGATTGATGCTGCCACTACACTATGCAGGAATTGTGGACAAAAATCCAAAAAAAAAAGGAAGTGAAATGGTTAAGTTTTTATTACATTTGTCTTCCATGTATGAAGAAAAGCATGCAATGGAGGATATATATTTTATGTCTGCTTAGTTAGAAGGTACACCTTCTAAGATGAGCCGATTTCTGCCATAGTGGTAAGTGTTCATGAATATCATTTCATCAAGGAGAGTCAAACTGCTGCCTAAATTCTATCTTGGCTAACTAAAACCCATGCAGAGTAGGGTCCCCCTCTCTCTCTCTCTCTCTCTCTATCCCCTGTGCAAGGGTGAAGACACTGGAGCACATGACACAGGAGCACATGACACAGGAGCACATGACACAGGAGCACATGACACAGGAGCACATGACACAGGAGCACATGACACAGGAGCACATGACACAGGAGCACATGACACAGGAGCACATGACACAGGAGCACATGACACAGGAGCACATGACACAGGAGCACATGACACAGGAGCACATGACACAGGAGCACATGACACAGGAGCACATGACACAGGAGCACATGACACAGGAGCACATGACACAGGAGCACATGACACAGGAGCACATGACACAGGAGCACATGACACAGGAGCACATGACACAGGAGCACATGACACAGGAGCTTGGTTTAAAGCATCCCCCCCCCTCCACCACCACCACCACCACCACCACCACCACCACCACCACCACCTCCACCACCACCACCACTACCACCATTAATATCCTACTGACAGTTACATTAGAGAATTGAAGAAACTATTGGTGATTCAACAATAAAATCAGAAAATTATGTAATATTGTTGTTAAACATATCCAGACATGTCACACCTGGACAGGTAATCTATCTCTTATTCTATTCAACTGTGTTTGCAATGATATTGCTTAAGCCGTCAAATAATTCAAAAATAATAATAAAAAAATTATAATAAAAATTTTTTTTAAATATTTTAAAAATCTGTACTATAAAGTACAAATAGTCTGTTTATCTGTATGTCTGTGCATCCATGTATTAGTGCTAGAAAAAAGAGGATATGCTCAGGTAATAATTTTGGGTTATTTGACCACACCTCTTCATGTGGGCATGTCATGCCAAAAATGCAAAACAGGTATAATCTATTTGTGATACTTTGATGGCCAATGATATTCAAGACTTAACTGTGATGGCCACCCCTCTTCCAGTGGGAATGTCATATCCTGGGTCTACCCGCATGTTGCTAGTTTATCATAAAGATGGAGCAGTGAGATTGCAAGAGTTAAGTATATCTACCATAGCTACTTTCTCAGCCCCACCAATAAGCCAGCATGCATAACGAGAAAGACAAATATTTGATAAGGTCCACAGCCCTGACTATAGAATTGATGATATATTCTGTTTACTTTGTTTAGGCGCAGAAGGAAATGCACCATGATACTCAAGCAGAGTTGCTCTGAGGAGACTGACTGCGACTGTTTCCTGAACCCAAGCTGTAACTGTTTCCTGAACCAAGCTGTAACTGTTTCCTGAACCCAAGCTGTAACTGCTTCCTGAACCCAAGCTGTAGCTGTTTCCTGAACCCAAGCTGTAACTGTTTCCTGAACCCAAGCTGTAACTGTTTCCTGAACCCAAGCTGAACACGTTATACCCTTTAATATTGTTGTCAGACAACAATTGTACCAGTTGTAGATGGACTATATATGTAGTAGCAATAGCAGTTGTAGTCACAATACCAGTTTGGTCATGAAAGTCCACTTTGACATGAAAAATGCGTATTGATTGCATGTCGGTCCCTTATATTAATGTTAGCTAATGTATGTGTGAATAGTGGTGTTGATATTTGTATAAATAGTGCACCAATGCAGCCAGGCAAAATAAATGTTACATTTCTCATGGCCCGCCCACATCAATTTTTCATGTGATTATGTCACATGATGCCACTGTTAATGCCTTCTATTTTCTTACTGTGTTAGTAAAGGTGCACATCCATTGATGATCAGTTGTCCTAACACTATATTCAAGTAGTATGTATTTTCTTTTTCATTTTTTTTTGTTGGTAATATATATATATTTTTTTAATGTCAAAAATAAAGAGAGAAAAAAAAGATACCAGGAAGGAAACAATAAAGCCACATCCCCAAGCCAATATTTTTAAAAATATGCCTGAGAAATGAATATTTATTTTGCCTGGAATTATAACTGAAGTAAGAGTATGCCCCCCCCCCCCCCCTCAAAGGTTGATATCATGTTACTTCTGGACTTATTGCTATACAAAAAATTATTTTGATGCATTAAATACTTGGCTTGGCTTTGCTTGTACTTTTGAAGCAGCTGGAGCAACCTTGTAGTGGCTGACTATTCTGGAGCTAAACCTATTACACATGCTATGCTCACTGCCTTGGAGACAGAAATTGATTTTCTCATGATTCAGTTCTAGATATGCAGTCTCATTAACCATACCTTTTACCATAGCAGTCTTTGATATGGTATTCATCAGTAAACTTTTATCATGGTCTATTAGTGGCTTCTCCATCAGCAATGCATAATCTGTTGAGCAAAAAGATTACACTTTTCATCAATTATTCCATATCAGTGATCTCTTTGTAACAGAGCTCCTAAGGACAGCTACAATAGTAACAAGTGCCTCCTCCTCAAGATCATGCTGAAGTTTCCAGGGCATTGCTATCACAATTTTTGACCTTGTGTGTGCACACTGTTTGCTCCCTAATTTCAATTACTAATACTTAATTGAAGTACACAAATATTACATGATTAGTAGTGAAAACTAGTTTTAATTTCACCTTTTGCATGTGCACATTTCTGTCTGTCCACTCTTAATTTTGACTACAATTACTTAATAGAAGTATTAATGACAGTAATTGTAATTGAATTATGCATTCCTAAGTAGCTATTATAATTTTTTGAGTGATACACTTACCCTACAAATCACATGATCACATGGTTCAACAGCAAAAGTATGAATGTACAGCATGGCTTGTGGGATTCCATTCTTTGTTAAGTTAATATTAATTTGTTTCATTTTTTCTCTGTGATGTACAAACTCAACCATCACATTATAATTCACATAGTGTCTGTCCTTCCTGTTCAAAAGTATCTCCTCCAAGACGACTGGATTAAGCATCCTGAATTATTCAGGATTGCTCAGAGACCCAATGTCCATTAAATAGACTTATGAGAAACCAAAAAAAAAAAAAGAAGTTATCTTGTCGAATTCAAAAGGACAGACTACTAGAGGAAGTTGTGCTTACAAACCACACTGTAATCTGATCACCAAATGAAATACCTAATCTGGTAGGAGAATCTATGGACATGATATGACACCATCTTTAATGATACCAGCTGTAGTCACAGAAAAATATAAACCCACTGAGAACTCTGAGCTGTGCAGTTACTAGCAAAAGTGAGTGTAAAGACTAATGTGGTACAGTAGTCCCTCTTTCGACCCCTCCATTGGAAGACTACCTCTTTTGAGAGACCATATTTTTCAGGCAAGATGCATTTGCTGTATAAACTTATCGCTAGTGGAAGACCACCTGTCTTGAAAGACCTAACCGCCCTAATGGTGAAATTCTAAGACCACTATAGAACCCCAAAATACTAATATGTACTTGTTTACTTAGTGGTTGCACCTGCTAACTATACAGTAAATATTATGACTCTTATGATTTGCAAATGTAATGGTTTAGGCACATACTAAGGTGCGGTATTCCAAAGATGTCTAGAAATACAAATAACTTGACCCAATAAGGAATTGTGTTTTAGGCAACCAAACATCTCTATGAATTTTGACATTTTATTCTTGCTCATGATGAACCACACCCATTCCCAACCCCCCCTCCCTCTACTGGAAAACCACCTCTTCTGGAACACCGATTTTTTCCTCAGAAATGTTTTGGTTGTTTGCTCTTATTGCCTCATTCCAATGCTGTTACAGAAAGGGCTTGTAGGTAATTATGAACATAAACAAACTGAACAAGAACTGTGTGTGCATTTGTGGCATATATATTGAATACCAATTTAACTTGCTTTGACATTGGCACCTCAAAGAAACCTTTAAGTAAAGCAAAGTCCTGTTCAATGGACAACCATAAAGCCCCTAGTCCCACAAACACTGTCGTAACATTTTGATTCCCTATGCTTTCTTGGCTGTTTTATTTTAATCACAAAAAAGTCCTTTTTGGGTACCAAAATCTTCTATAAATGACCCTCAAAAGCATACTTCAAGGTTGACCTATGCAATAGCAACAGAGCACATCAAATTAAATCATTCGTGTAGTCTCTGCAGCACAATATATTTAAGTCAATTGATTATTCATGAATCTTAAATTAACTAATTAAAAAGGTAGGTCCACCACAAACTGGTGTATCATGTGTGATGTGGTGTGTGACCCGCCCACTTCAATGGTAACTGGTATAATTGCTTTTCATTTACATGTAAATTGTGTGGATAAATAACACTGTCTGCTGACAGTAAGAACAGTACAACATCCTCGCAAATATTAAGTATTTGTACTTCCTTTTATGGAGTCATCTTAATTTATTAATTACCAGTGTCATAAAGCTAACTAATAAGAAAGCAATATCTGACATAAACAAGATAAGACGATGCCAGTCACCGAACTAACTGCCATAGCTCTTGATCCAGCTGCAAAACACAATAAACAGGGGAGAGGGATAGAGATCTATTACATGTACACGCCAATGTACGTAAGTGCGTTATCATTCATGTACCCTATAAAATCAAATCTGGTACAACCACAGACACGATCAGAGCAGCAGTGCTGCAAGCACTCGAAATGGTGCATTTACACTATTACATATAAATTGTGGATGAATAACACTGTCTGCTGACAGTAAGAACAGTACAACAGTCTCACAAATATTTAAGTACTTGTACTTCAAACAAGAGTATAAAAAAAAAAAATAAATAAAAAAAAAAAATAAAAATAAAAAAATTATTTTGAATAGGATCACAAGAGAATCAATAACTCGGGAGATGTTGGAAGGTCTACAATGGTTAATAAATAGAGAACATCCAAAATGACCACAAATATGTTCCAATACTTTCATCAAATATGTATGCACCTGAGTTTTTGAATTTGGCACCTGAGTTTTTGAATTTGGCACCTGAACCATTAAATTTGGCACCTGAGTCATTAAATTTTGCAAAAACAAAGTAGCATGAAAAATATTCTTAAAATTTAAATATTCATGAACCACTTGAGGAATTCCCTCTTACTGTGGTTAACCTATTCTAGTGGTTTATTTACACTGGGTAGTGTCAAATAGGGGACTTGCATGATTACATCACACACTATCTGCCACGCCTACTTATATTATCACTGACCCACTAGCTCCACAGAAAATGTATTAGTTTCAATGACAGGCAGTGCTATTCTTGAGAACTGTAGCTGAAAAACAGCACCAAAATCTACCATACTGCAGGAATAGCCACTCCATTAAATTTCCAGCATGCTGATAGCAAATTCAGGAGTATTCAAAGGATGATTGTGAAGAAAATGGAGGTAAAAGTGAATGCAGGGTTGGTTTTGACCTCGCCAGTGAGCTTGCTGCCAGTTCTCAGAACTCACCTACAGGCGGCAGTAGTAGTTAGCATCAGACACTTGCAGGAGATTTGCACACTCCAGAAGTCACTGCCAGTTCTTTTCAGAACTCTTCATCAGGCAGCAGCATTTGTGACAATCCAGAACATTTTGGAGACGAGCTCTGTGGTCAAGCTGTGAGTTGTTCTCAGAACTACCCTGTGCAAGGTAGAAGCTATCTAGTTACTTTAACTGCAGAACATGATCCAGGAGCATCACTGAATATACATGACCCTAGCCAACTTCACGTTGTGGAGCTCAAAAAATGGCTGAAGTGTAGAGGTGCTACCACTGCTGGAAAGAAGCAGGATCTTGTGAAAAGGTTAAAATTTCCATTGTTATAGTTTAGCTGAAATTTTGGATAACTGAGCTATGTGGTTAGCTAAAGGTATTTCAAACATCTGGTTATTTAGTATAAAAGGATCTGATAGGGAGATTTCTGGAGCCAACTTGGGTCAAATGATATAAAAGCCAATTTTATGTGACAAATTGTTACATGTAGGGATATGAGACAAGAGCTAATGCTATGATAAAGAATGGATCCCACTTTGCCTATTCTGATTTCTTCTTTTTTGCTGCTTTGTCTCCTTATAACCTACCTGATCCAGAAGCTAGTTCAATGCAACTATAATATTGCTATTCACCAGTTATTATGCAAGTGTATAGGGTTGGTGACTACATTGCTGCAGACCTGGACAGACAGCAAGAGTGTGCATCCTGATGGTGGTCTTCATACACAATGTCTACAGGCACAGTGGGAAAGGAGTATTTCACCAATACCAAGTAAGCTTCCGTCAGATGGATGGCTGGCTATCCAGTCTAAGCAAGCCCCCACCTTTTAATTATAGTTGCCTTTACGCTCATTAGGTTACTGATCCACCAACTATTGCAAAAAGTCAGCGTAGTACAGCAGCTGCTTCATATAAAGCTGGAGCTATGAAGCATAAGGAGGAAGGTTACCGCCTGTTTACAGACAATCATGTCATGATGGTGCGATTTCATCCATGTAGCAATGACAACTACTGCCTTTTCCATGCTCTTGCTAAGCCTTCATTCAGGACCACTGGAAAATATTCAACCATTGTTTCTCTGGGAACACTGTCAGGTTATGTGGTGGGTGCCCAGTGCAGCTGCAAGGCAGGAGCTGGTGGGTGCTGCAAACACATAGCAGCATTACCATTAGTATCCTAGATTATGTGGAGCTAGGACTCAAGGATATTCCTCAGGATAAAGCCTGTACTGAACAACCGCAGCAGTGACACAAACCTCAAAAAAATGTGGATGATGGCCTAGCATTATTTTCCAGGATTCTGTTTGTACATCATTCTTATGGTAAACGTAAAGCAGGAGTCCGCCATTTGAATGGAAAAATGAAAACTTCTTGAGCATGTCCTTCCAGCTCTAGTGCACTAACAGAGGAGCGTATTAGGCAATTTTGCACTAGTTTAGAAAGTAACATTAATGCACCACTCTTCACTACAGTCATGAGAAATAATGACTGTAAGCCATTACCTCAAAGTAAGCTCAAGATTGCAACTACTGCTACAACTTCTGCAACAAGTACAGCAGCAACGACTACTGTAATGAATTCTGCATCAGCAACATCACCTACTGCAGAGGAAACAATGTGGGGAAAACTAAAATCACCAGCGAGCAGGCTGCACAGATAGAAAGAAATACATGAGGGCAAGCAAATTCCACTATTTGGTATCAGGAACATAAAATCAGAGTTACTGCTTCCTTCTTTGGTCGTGTGTGTAGGAGGCTACCTAACACTTCATCACATGCATTAGTTAATTCCATAATAAATCAGAAAATGTACAGGTCAATGCCCATAGCATGTGCATGGGGGAAGAATAACGAAAATAAAGCATCAAATGATTATAAATCAAAATTACAAGAATATGGTCAGAAAAAGTCTCAAAATTTGGACTTGTTATTGACCCCAATTAAGTATTCCTTGGCTCTAGTCCAGAAGGTGCCATGTTTGATCCTGTCTCCTCAGATCTCAATGGATTATTAGAGATTAAGTGTCCCTATCAGTTGAGAGACTGCACTCCACAAGAAGCAGCACAGCAGAAATCTTTTTTCGGTATTATTGAAAATGGGACTTTATTTTTATAAAACGAATATCGTCATCACTTTCTGCAAAATGCTGCAGTCCAAATTTGAGTTTATCCAATTCTAGTCGCAAAGTTTCTCTTTCATTATGAATTTTGCTTACTACTCAGCATAAAGATGACATCTCTTCTACCAGAGCATCTGCTAGTGGTTTTGACTTCTCCAAAGTTTCACTTTTCTTTTTTTGGGGGGGGGGGGTGGAGGAGATAACACTTCATGTAATTTAGGCTCCTTTCTTAGCTTTGGGTGAGATAAAAGTGGAAATATCATGGGAATATCAGAATATCCTTTCTTTTTTCCATCATGAAAGTGCTGTGAACAAACTCAGTGGTGATCTGTATGCACAAAATTATTCCTTTTGATAGCATTAATCCATCTCTCTCTAACTAATTTTTTCCTGGGAAATTTATGGAAAGACAACTTCCTGTTCTTCTTAGTGCTGTTATAACATCCAGGGACACAGCAAGTACAGCCTCCTCCTCTCAAAGTCTTCTTCACTCCATCTCCTTCAGGCACTGGAGCACTAAATGGAGCACTAGAAGAATCTGGAATTGGACAAGTTACCTCAGCTCCAGTAAGTCCACTATTATATCAGAATTGCACGGAGTAGTGCTTAGAACAACTAGCAGCTTGACCACAGAGCTCGTCTACAAAAATTTCTGGATTGTCATAAATGCTGCTGCCAGACAAAGAGTTCTGAAAAGAACTAGCAGCGACTTCTGGAGTGTGAAACCTCCTGCAAGCTCACTGGCGAGATCAAAACTAACCTTACATTCATTTTTACGCTCCATTTTCTCCACAACTGCCCTTTGAGTACTCCTGAATTTGCTGTCAGCATGCTGGAAATTTAATGGAGTGGCTATTCCTGCAGTATGGTAGATTTAGGCACTGTTTTTCAGCTGCAGTTCTCAAAAATAGCGTTGCCTGTCATGGAAACTAATACATTTTCTATGGAGCTAGTGGGTCAGTGATACCATAAGTAGGCGTGGCAGATAGTGTGTGACGTAATCATGCAAGTCCCCTATTGACCAGAGTACTTCCTTCTTTTTTAATTAAAAAAAAGGATATATAAATATATCCTATCCTATCCTTCCTATCCATATATAAAAGATGTCTGTCTGTCTGTCTGTCTGTCTGTCTGTCTGTCTGTCTGTCTGTCTGTCTGTCTGTCTGTCTGTCTGTCTGTCTGTACCATCATTCTGGCCAAACCGGTGGGTGGATTTCTCTTAAACTTGGCATGATGATAGGTTTTAACACAACAATACATGGGCTGAAAAATCCCGAAAATGGTTACCATGGTAATGGGGGAAAGCCAAAAATGGTATTTTCGCCACAAAAACCCTTTGTAGCTACAGATCTAAAACTTGGTATGCATATACAACTTTACTCTGGGAGTAAACTGGGCTGGGTCTCACCTGGCCACACCTCTTTCTTTCCTGTGCACAGCTAAAAATGCTAAAAATGGTATACCTGCCAAATCACTTGAACCTTGGGAGTCATACCATGAACCCATACATATTGGAACCCATATATATTTGGAATCAATATAATCTGGGGAATGTTTTAAGTACATTTATATGACCACACCCATTTCTGTGTTCATGTCAGGCCCAAAAAATGCCAAAAATGGTACTTTGGCCCAAAAAAACCCCTTGGAGCGACTGACTTAAAAATGGTATGCATACACAACTTGATTTTTGGAGTAACATGGGAGAGATCCCTCCTGACTACACCTCTTCCCATTGGTGTGTAATGCAAACAAGTGCCCAAGAAAGTACTTCTGAATAAATCTTGGAAATAAGGAGATAGATCCCCGAACACACTTAAATATATGTATATTTTTTAGTTTGTGAGTATGTTTGTATATATGTGTCTCTAAGCATCACAGCAAAACAATTGAACCAAAAAGGCCAAAATTACATATGCTCTCCAAGAACCCAGGTGAGCATTATAAAACACATGTGGGCAAGGTAATGGGTGTGGTTTTTCCATAGCCACACCCATAGGAAGTTATTGGCTAAAAAAGATTTAATCAGAGGCCAATAAGGCAAAAAGTTGGTGTGAGGTCACCAAGTACCCGGGAAAGCATTATTAACCACATATAGGTGTGGTTTGGCCGTAATCACATCCACTGGAAGTTGTTTTGGCTATTAAAAGCTAATCAAACGACCAACCAGACTAAAATTTGGAATGAGGTTCCAAGCAACAGGGTGAGCGTTATTAATCACGTGTGTTTATGTCAATGGGAGTGATCAGGCATCGCCACACCCATAGGACATCATCATGCCTGCCAAAACTCATTTATGGACCAATCAGGCTGAAATTTGGCATATGGAGTCCACGCAATCAGGTGAGCATTATTAACTGCAAGTGGGAGTGACAATGGGTGTGGTTTTTTATTAGCCACACACACACACACAGAAGTTGTTTTGGCTGCCAAAAGGTAATTGAAAGACCAACCAGGCCGAAATTTGAGTAGCTTCTATAATGCTTCGTGCTGACATTAGTCGGGCATGTATATATATATATATATATATGTATATATCCTTGAAGGTGGTCCCAGGTAGTGTGCTTGTGTAGATCCAGCACAAACAACAATCTTTCAAGAATATACAGACAAAACTACATTAAATTAGATTAAATAAAAGTGCATAAAAAATCTTCTGATTGGCCCACGTCTAATTCTTAGCTGGGCTTGAACTGCTACTTTCTAGAATGTTTGTTCATTATTTATCTGCTCAATAAGCATCAGTCACAAACAGACAAAAAACAGAACAATTTTAAAAATTATGGCATGTAGTTTCATTCACTTGATTCAAATATAAAAACCCACAGTATCTAATTTGTCTGCCTATTTGTAGCACAATATCACGAACTAAATTGGCCTTTACTTTTATGAAGTATGAACCCAGCCCACCGAAGGCGGACCTAGTAAGCATTAAAGGTCTCTGGCGGCGATTGCCTGCTAGTAATATTAATTATAACAATATTTCTCACTTTAAATAATTCATTGGTCAAAATGACTTCTCACCTGCTGATTTGTACAGAGCTCCTGTGATGGCTCCAGCTAGGGCTGAGTTGCCTAAATCTTGCTTGCCCCGCAAATGCCCAAAAGCAGATTCCATCGGACTATACACGAGAGCTGTAAGGTTACATAGGTACAACATCATGGTAGAGTCAAATAAAATAAGATAAGACATACTATATTATATTATGATCAGCAGATGATAGCATTCATTATGCACACTTGACACCGGAGTGAACTATAATGTAATCATGGTTACTCAAACACCATCAACAACAACCAAATTCACTATGGACAAGGGCACACTGAGCAACTTAATCAACATAATAGTTGATAGGATTTTGTTCTTGATCACAAGCAACATAAATATTATTTATTTGTGATAGTTCAGGTCTTGAGAAAGTAAATTAGAACAGCAAGCACGTGCCCATTGCAATGTGTGTCTTGTGCAGGAAGCAAGCTGAATGTCAGTCACCAACGGGTCACTAATAATACCCATAATGAAATTATCAAATTTCAGGAGTATGGGGTTTTCCCTACTACATCATATAATGAATACCTTAACCTTATTATGAAATGATCTAGTCAGAATGAAATTTACTTACTCAACATTGCCAATGTGTTAGCCATGAACGGTCCTCTTCTGGTGAGGCCATTTAGTATGGAGTTGGCTCTCATGCGTCTGGTGGTAGCCTCAGTATTGCGAAGCCCTTCATATAAGCCCCACACTCCTCCAGCTCCATGTCCCAGTAAGTAACTCGTTCCCACTCTATCAAACCACTTCTCATTCCAACTTCTTTTCCTGGTCTCCACAGGAAAGATAAATTCTGGAGTCTGAAACAAGAACATCATCATATAAAACAGTGAGAGCTACTGTCATGCCATAAGTGGTCACCATGTGATGTGCACCAGTAAACATGGAAGGAGAAGTACGAGCATTTACAAGTTCCATTCTTTTAAGGGAGTGTTTACCACAGATCGTCATTTTCACTAAATTTGTCATCATTTTTTTTGTTCTTAATTTTTAAATGGCATTTTTATGTTAAATCTAGTGCATTTGATGCTCATTCTGAACGTACATTTAGTTTTTGCATAGCTACTTTCTAAATCAAGAGAGGCTAATCCAATCATCTCCTTTCTCCGTGCTTAAAATGAATAGAATTCAAGATAGTCTAATAGCCTGACCTACCCACTCAGAATGTAATCAGTACAACCACAGAAGTGTAAAATGGATTGACAGTATCAACACCTCATTTGATGAAGGCCAACTAATAAACCAATTATGTCCTTACCAAGGTTGTCCTTACCAAGGTTGTCCTTACCAAGGTTGTCTTTACAAAATTTTCTCAATGGAAATAAAGGCCTGTCCATAGTGCACACTAAAACCAGTTTCACCCGTATCTGGAACGGATTCCACGTGTCCACATTAAACCCGGTTTCATCCCAACGGGTTCCACCCGGTTTCAGCTGAAATTTTCAGAAGGGTAGGCTTCAAGCAGATAAGATTTATTTAACATTCTTGTGGCTTTATTGTTGATATTCGCTATTAGAAGTTTGGAACAGCTCTCTCCCTCCTCTCTATCCTCCGTTTGTGCAATGACATTGCAGAGGGGGGGAAAAAAACAGAATAAAGTAGAACACGAGAAAATAAAATGCCCCGTTTCTATACATGGTAGAGGCAAACCAATTAATCAGCCCAGCCAATTATTCAGCCCAGCCAATTAATCAGCCCAGCCAATTAATCAGCCCA
The DNA here is from genome assembly GCA_963969325.1 of Lycopodina hypogea. Classification (NCBI taxonomy): domain Eukaryota; kingdom Metazoa; phylum Porifera; class Demospongiae; order Poecilosclerida; family Cladorhizidae; genus Lycopodina; species Lycopodina hypogea. The sequence goes on from OZ017779.1 coordinate 11,912,210, forward strand.
GCCAATTATTCAGCCCACGCAAGTGATGTTGAGCAGGTTCAGCACTATGCTAGTGCAGATGCAAGAAAATGTTTGGAACCGGGTGTTGTGGAGAGAGGTACAAACCCCGTTTGCACTGTGGACAAGCCTTAAGTCATAGAGCAAGAATCAAAATGATATCTTTGAAGTTGCTCTAACTTATAAAAAAAAGTGAGTTTTATACCACATTGGTAGGTTGAGAAAACAATCTTTAGCGAAGCATTTATTCTGGATCTTGCTTGAAATTGCATGCCCTAAAATACTGTAACTTTAGATGGAGCTCTCAAATGCTCTGAAATTTGAAACACATAGTATATAATCAAAGTATAGAATGAGACAATTAAAAAAAAAAAAAAAAAAAAAAAAAAAAAAAAAAAATATATATATATATATATATATATATATATATATATATATATATATATATATATATATATATATTTTTTTTTTTTTTTTTTTTTTTTTTATTTATTTATTTATTTTATTATTATTATTTTTTTTTTTTTTAATTTTTAATTTTTTTTTAATTTTTTTTTATTTGGGGTATTTGAAGAAAACTCATGGCTAACACCAACTTAATAAAAATAAAAGGACAACATTGCCGATGGCATAGATAAGAACAATTAATTTCTTTGCAAACATAAGCTCATGTGGCTGTTGTGTGTGCATGTGTGTGTGTGTGGGGGGGGGGGGGGTGGGTGGGTGTGCAGACTTGTGACCATGATTTTACCACATTGGTAGGTTGAGACAACAATCTTTAGCGAGCATTTATTCTAGATCTTGCTTGAAATTGCATGCCTTAAAATACTGTAACTTTAGGGGAGCTTTCAAATGCTCTGAAATTTGGCATTTGTGCAACCAAATATGAAAATTAGCATAGAGAACATTTGGGACATAGTTCTGCAGTGGAGCAAAGAGAAAATGCAATGCGGGAATGCTCATGTGTTATAACAAGTTTGTCTGTGTGTATTCCAGTTTTAAATTGTCTTGTGGATGGATCCAGCAGGAACACCAGCTTGGTGGGATGTGGGTGGTGGTGAGGGATCACAAATACTGTGTTTCAGAAGCATCTAACTGTGTTGACTACTTGAGTTCACAAAGCAATCAAGGGAGAGGCCTATTTTATTGAATATTTCATTGCGGCATCCTTGAAACCGCATCCCCAGCAATACCCTTATTCTGCACAATATATGGGCTTATGAACATGTCCTCCTTCCCCTCCCCCACCTCAGAATTGCTGTCTTGAAATTTGTGCTTTTGCTAGTTAGCCATAGTCAGCTTTATAGGCTTAATTACGGGTAATAAAAATCATCAGCCCTACAATTCAGTTTGATAGTATAAGATCTACTACATGTGTAATTGTAGTCTCCTTTGATGTTGATAAAACTTGCATGCTGGGAAGTCAACATTGCCACATTACTGTCCCTTATGTTGGTGTCTGCGCAAATATTGCCTAGGTGATAGACACCCTGAGGTGCTGCAGCTGCAAGGATCAATGGGAGTGTCAACTGGTAATAGAATAGGCAACCCCCACCCACCCACCCACCCACACACTCATAGCGTCTGCAAACAATCACCTCATCAATGCGTAAGTTTGGGATAAGGTCACCTATCCCATGTCCTTGTTAGACAGTAGAGGAGTAGACTCCCTCACATTGGGCAGTCACACTCAGTCTGGTAGACTGCACTAAATTAGTGATAGCGCATGCACCAAATCTATTCCTAAGCAATTTCTCTCCTAAAATTTCTCCTGGCTCACTACTCCATTCTCCAATAATTAAAACAGATCAACATGGGTCTATCTGTTTACCTGACATCTACTACATGTAGTAATGCAAAAATGTCGCATTGTCTGTCTGACTGATTGACTTTGTTCAGGATTGAACAGATGGAGACAAGATTTCGCACAGGGAGGGACAGTGGGCAAGTGCAAGGTATAACTCGTGTTTTGATTTTCAAAATGTCCACCCACTTTAGGAAGATCACCACTCATGTTTTGGGAGGATTGTAGGAGATCCTGAAGAATTTTGCCATCAAGTTGGTATGGGACTTGGTGGATCATGGGAAGTTGCAGAAATGGCTTTAAAAATAACACTAAACATATAAATGGGGGAAAAATTACTTCAAAAGTATTGTGGACCCTTGTTATCCAAAATGATGAACTCCAGTGTCTGGAACTTTGCCTTAGGCAGAATAACATAGTGAAGGATTAGGCATGATCTGTTCACCTTCAGACCTACTCCCACAGAGGGCACATATGTCCTGTGGTTTGACATCAATCATGGCAGACTACAGTTCAAATGTGGTGCGCATCACTAGAGCAGATAAGCCTGAATTAACACTACATATTCTATGACGGAGGATAGACGATTGGCTCCCACAGATTAGCAAAAAGTGGGGAGGTAAGATATCCCTGTGGCTAAATCTGAGATTGCTCTAATGTTCAAGCTATGGCTTAGATTCAAAGGATTAGGAAATTTGAATTCTGACCACTGCCACTCATGAATAAACTGGGCTTGCCAATGGTACCAGACCAACCTGACACAGAGAGAGTAAGAGAGAGAGAACCAACTTAATCTCCTTAAATTGAACAAGACAAGCATCGCTAATCAATTCCCTATCTAAAAATATCAATTTTCCTAATTGACCTTTTTTTTAACTGTGGCTTCAACAAGTACAGTGTGGGGTACCCCCTGTAATTAGACTGTTTATCGAAACATGCCATGAAACTTGTATGATTGAGTGTAATCAATAATTGTTTATTGCAAGAAGCAGATGTAAGCTCATTGGCACCAGTTTCACTGCCTTCCCTAAGTTTTGTGTTTTTGAACATTCTCACTGGCCCATCAGTCAATGCAACTATAATGTCCACCAACTCTATTCATGACTCCCCCAATACATTTGCTAACCCCACCCACACACTAACTAAATGTCAGTATCAACACCAATACTGATTTTCTTCACTCTAGAGCACAAGGAGTCCACTTACCAGAAGCCATGATAGGTTCATTATCTCTTACCAAGGCAGTTCAGTTACTCTAGAACCAAGGCTGTTGCTTTACTTGAGAATAATGGTAACTATTTTTGCTTAAAATCAAAGTTCTTTCTTTATCTGAAGCTATGGCATTACATATTGGCAGTGTCCTATCTAGAGCTTGGGCAGTTCATATTTAAAGATATGCCACACTCTAGGCCATCAGACCTTTCATTTTAAATCTCAATTCAGATTTTTTTTTTTTTAATTTTAATTCATCACTCTACAATTAATCACTCTACCGGTCCCTGTCTGTGGGTTACCACTGTCAAAAACACATGCACTGCTGGACACCCATGCCCAACTAAGCGCATGGGCTAGCATACTATTCACCCGCCCCTAGGATCAGGGTTGGTTAGGGCAATATGGCTTTCCTTGAAGAAATATTCATCAAATATAGCCCATAGTCTACCCAAGGGGGCAAGACTTGAGTACAACATGAATGCATTCAGTTAGTGGCTTAATTGGGCATGGGTGCAGTGCCCGTGTTTTTGATGGTGACAACCAGCACACCCGGTATGGGGGTAGGAGAGACTGACATAAACTCAAAGTATCTGGACAAAAATTTGACCAATATTCAAAAAGTTTCACAGCTTGTTTTCCTTTATTGGATTTCATAGAGGTACACAATCTCACGGCATTTAGGCTCATTCACAACATGATGCAAAATGTGTAAAAACCAACAGATTGCCTTGCCAGGCCTTTTCTGTACTCACTACTGTACTCTGAGTGGTTCCTAATGGTAGGGATCATTACTGTCAAAGAATGCAAAAGCTGCTGAAACCCATGCCCAATTAAGCTTCTGGGCTAGAGCCAGGGTTGGCTAGAGCTAAATAGCTATATTTAAAGAAATATTCTCAAATATAGCCCTAGCACACTCCAGGGATGAAACTTGAGTACAGCATGAATGTTTATTTTTTAGTTAATTTTTTTTCCATACTTTACCCAGTTGACCTGTTTTCATTTGGGACCACTCTAATACAGTTGTACCCCCAGAACCCAGAACCCGCGTTCACACAGAACTGCAGCACCTAGTAATGTTAGTAGGTTAAACTGGACTCGCCATACCTGGGGTAAGTAAGCAGGATCAAGAGCGTAAGGACTCAGCCCCTGAAGACCGTGAGGGCCAACTGTGTGGGGTAACAAACAAAAAAATTTGCAATTCTTTTATTGTAAGAGCTAAAAAATTTCTCACCTGAGTCATTGCCAGATCCAGCCTTCCAACTATCGGTGGCCATGATAATCCTAGCAATACACGTGCCAACTGTTGTTCTACCGGTAATCTGGACTGTGCTTCGGTAAGAGGTCGTTAGTGCTTAGTGCTCCATTACGTCACTTAAACGGATGTAGGAAGAATATAAGAAATCCTTTTTCAAATGCTTTGAAGTGGTGATGGAGTCAGCGAACAAGGGTGAGGCGAGGAGATGTCTTGAAAAAGCCAAACAAGCATTTAACAGGGGAGAAATTAAAGTGGCTGAGAGATTGGTTAGCAAATCTCTGAGACTGTGTAGTTCTGAGGAAGCAAAGGGTAAGTAGTATACCATGGATGCCTACTGTCTCTGGTTGTGAGAGGTAGCTTCTTGTTTATTATAAGATTTTGAAATATACTTGTTTTTGGTGCAAAAGAGTATAATTCATATTTTTTGTGGGCCACATTTGTGATTCTACCATACTTGGGTTTACTAGTTTACGATCCTTGGTGATGGTGATCCTGGGTGCTGGTTGTCACCAGCAAAAATATGCCCAATTAAACGCTGACTAACACATTCATACTCTAGTCAAGTCTCGCCCCCTGGGGTAAAGGCTATCTTTGAAGAATCTTTCTTTAAATATATCCCTAGCCAACCCTAGCCCTGGGGTATGTGAATAGTATGTTAGCCCATGCGCTTAATTGGGTGTGGGTATTCAGCAGAGCCGGCATTTTTTTATGGTGCCTACCCGAACTACTAGGAGCCGGTAAACTCAAGTATAACCATGTTTTCTTCCTACAATCCGTTAATCCAGCTGTTCACTATAGGCAGGTTTTGGTAAGCCAGTTACTGGATCTATTAACCAAATCTGATCGGACAGAATTGTAAAATGTCGCATATTTCACAGTACTTATATAGTTAATGATGAATAAATTCCAGGGTAGTTAGTTGATTGCAGATTTGAATGATTGCAAGTCTGTTATTCGCAATTTTACGAACTCTGTGTTTAATATCTGCAACTAAAATTACATTTGGGCTTGATCCCCGCATGTGACACACTTCCACTGGAATCACAAAGAACTGGTAACAGTTACCAGATGGTTTATTCCTTTTTTAATCGATTTGGCTTACAAGACTAGGAGGGAACCAGGGGCTAAAGCCCCCCCCCCTTCTAGTCTGGTGTAGCACAACCCTTTACCAAATTAATACGCTTGGGAAGGATCTGGGGACAAGGCTATATAAAAGTTGTTCTGCCGCCTCATATGAGGTGGCGATCAATTGTGTGTAGAAATTAACCACAAATTCCAGTCTGCACTATATTAGGGTAGCCACCTCCGCATTCCAGCAGAACAACTTTGATATGGCCATGTCCCTTAGACCCTTTCCATGCAGAAAGGGTTGGGCTACGCCAGACTACTCCATCCCTCACTTCAAATGAATTCATCCTGAACTGAATTGATAGGGAAAAAAGTGAATCAAATAGTGTTTAAAAGGAATTAAATTCGAAAGTCATGCTTCAGGGATGATTTAATTGTGTTTGAGTTAAGCGTATAGCTGCCATTGCTGCTCAAAATGATCAAGAAAGCCCACCAGATATGGAATATCACATCAATATACGCAATAGGTGATGCTATGGATATCAATCAATGGGATGGTAGGAACTCTCAGCTTCTGTCCATTAACTTTCTTTTACTGTGGTAGTCATGGCCACCAATGACTGCATAGACTTAACCACACCACTGCATACACACTGTGTGGCCATTGATGACTCAACATGCTCATAGGAACCTCTTACTTTACTCTATGTTTATGCAAATAAAAACAATAAAATAGTGACAGAAATATATGAAGATAAGGAACTTGTCTAGAATGAAGCGCCTGCAAGATATTGTAGTAATTATGCTGTAGCCTTTGATTTTTCTGGTAGCCTGTTTCACCACCAAGGGTAACTTACCACTCCATAAACTGGTTCTATATATGTATGTAAGGGAGGATAAAGTACAACGATGACAATTTTAAATGTAAACTTTAAATGAAATTGTTTGCATTAAACCAAACTTCACTTGTTGTTGGTTAAGACCGGCACTGAAGGGTAAAATTATCACTAATCACTCGCAGAAAGGAATGCATGATGTATAATCGTTCTCAACAGGCATAAGCATCACTAGTTACTCAGGGAGAAATGAGGGTGGCATAGTCATCCTTCACCTACACAATCGTACAGGCTGGCACTTGCTGTCTGACTCAATCAATGATTCTATAGTGTAGAGATTAATTTGTAGGTCATTCATTTTCTTTATAAAAATATGTATATTTAAGAAAGTGTTCAACGTTTGGATTGGGTGATTTTGTACACATCCCAACATATGTCTGACAGTGAGCTGGAACTGGCGAGAGGAAAGGGAATGACTAACGTCTGTATCCCCTGAAGTTCGGTGTCTAATATTATATCTACATAGCTTTCTGTGAATATGAACCATCTTCAAATTTTTTTGGCCTATCTCTATTTCCATAATGAATGAAATGAATGGAGTAAAAAGGAAGGAAATGTCAACAGGTAAAAAAAAAGAAGTTGAACCATACAGAATAGTTGGTGTTGACAAGCCCATACTTGTTTTGAGTGCATATTGGACACATCAGTTTGCAGGTGGATCAGATTCACAGGAAGGTTGGAACATATCACATGGATCAGTTTTAGCTTAATTAAGGCAGAGGTGTGAATTTATTCTACCAGTATTTTTTATTGGCTTACAGGCATTCACTTGTCAACCTTACCAACATTTCTGTGAGTTAATGACTGAACAGACAGCATTTCCTTCCAATCAAATGCAGCCTCAAAAAGCACTTACCTTTCCTTGCTCCTCTGCAGCTCAAAGTATCATAATACAGAACTATAGGTAGTCGTGGAGAAACTGCCCCAGTGATCAGTAGTAATAAAATTCATATGGGAGGGGGGGGGGGGGGGGATTGTTTCATGCTGGTCAATTATCTTTCAGTTCAAATGAATGAACTGATGATGTTAATAGCTGTCACACACTTGTACTTCCACATCTCGCAACGATTGTCACTGTTAGGTAGAGTAAACTAAGAACCAAGTATAGTATCCTTCAACATACTTTGTCTCTCCTGATGTTATTTGCATGGTGCATGGTATCTGTGTCAATCTAAATTTAATTAGAATTAGTTCAACATTACACAGAACAAGATTAATGGGCTAACGCATGTGTGGGTGTGGTGAGGGGGTGTGACTGCTGCCTTAGTCCACATAACTGTGTCCTGCTCCTTATTCCTCTGACAGACTTTCAAAACCTCATAAAATCTGAGTTACCGAGTAATGAAAAAAGCTCTAAAGAGGCATCAGATAGAACTCAGTCAGACCTTGGACAAGGAGTAGGAGCGGGAAGTGGAAACACTCACAAGAAGCCGGAGCCAACACAGAGGGAATACAGTGATGAACAGAAGAATGCTGTTCACAGGTTATTTTCTTCTTATCATTTTATTATTGTACAGTTGGATTATGTTTCCCAACATTTCTCCAGGGTATTGCAATGCAAGGACTATTACGACATCTTGGGGGTCGCCCGAGATGCTTCTGACAGTGATCTGAAGAAACAATACAAGCGACTGGCACTTTCTCTGCATCCAGACAAGAACAGTGCTCCTCAGTCGGATGAGGCCTTCAAAGGTACACATGCTAATTTACCAGCAGCTAATCTCATCACAATGAATGTTGTCTTCCCGCAGCTGTTGGCAATGCTTACTCTATTCTCAGTGATCCTGGTCGCAGAAATCAGTACGACAGATTTGGTGAAGATGGGTTGAGAGGTCATGGTGTAACTGCTGAGCATGACGTCTCACCGGATGACTTATTCCGCATGTTTTTTGGAAATAACTTTTCATTCAATGATGACAGTAAGCACCCTCTAGTGCATGCTGTGCCCTATTTTCAACGATTGCCTTAATCTTTCTCTGCAGCAAGCTTCATGTATAGCACAGGTGGTGGGAATGTGTTCATCCGAAGACCAAGGCGAGGTAGACACCATCATCAACACAGACAGGTAAGGTTGACAAGGACAGGAGCAGAGGACATGACATGTGTGGTCTGCTAGACCTCATTCTGAGCTGTTGCTACATAGGCATTGATGTCTTCACACCAGAACATTATTCCTTTTTAAACAATAAGACTGTGGGCAGACCTATTGAACAAAGACCATAATTTATATGTAGTGGGATGATCCATTCACTCAGTCAGGCCCAGTGTATAGGTTCATTTTTAATGGCTAGCCACATCCCCAGTACTTGGGTTTTTTATTTTAGTTGTATTTTTTCTTTGTCTTTTTTTGTTGTTTGTTTTTGTTTTGTTTTTTGTTGGTTTTTTTGGGGTTGTTTTTTGTTTTGTTTTTGTTTTTTTTGGGGTTTTTTTAGCCAAGTGAAGATATTCATTATTTAACACATGAATGTGTGTTCTATCTGCATACATGGTGCATCATCCGTGCTTGCCATCCCACTTGAGATCACAAGCATGCAAGGCATCGTGCGTGTGTGAGAGCTAAGGGGTGTGGACCATCTGTGCAAGTTGTCCGGTGCATAATTAGTGCAACTCTTTGTTTTGGATTGAAAATACCTGTAGGACCTTATCCAGGCCAACATGTCATGTAATTCCCTTGAAGTTTACTCATTGTTGTTACCATAGGACGTCAGTGGCCTACAGCAACTCTGTCAAGTTCTTCCTATTCTTCTGCTCGTAATTGTGTCTCTGTCCAGTTCTCTCATACAGTCGTACTTCTCCGTGCCAGCGCCATTTTCACTGTACAAAGACAGGCATGTACTACATTTTGTTATATTGTTTTTGTTTATTGTTTATTTTTGATACAGAGATTATATTGTGAAGAGAACAGTAGAAAAGCATCAGATCCCCTACTATGTCAAGGTAAGCAGCCATCACTTCCCTGTAGTGTTGGGGTAGGCCGTCACTTCCCTGCAATGTTGGTAAGCCATCACTTCCCTGTAGTGTTGGGGTAGGCCACCACTTCCCTGTAGTGTTGGGTAGGCCGTCACTTCCCTGTAGTGTTGGGGTAGGCCACCACTTCCCTGTGGTGTTGGGGTAAGCCATCACTTCCCTGTGGTGTTGGGGTAGGCCGTCACTTCCCTGTAGTGTTGGGGTAGGCCACCACTTCCCTGTAGTGTTGGGGTAGGCCGTCACTTCCCTGTAGTGTTGGGTAGGCCGTCACTTCCCTGTAGTGTTGGGGTAGGTCACCACTTCCCTGTAGTGTTGGGGTAGGCCACCACTTCCCTGTGGTGTTGGGGTAGGCCATCACTCAGATCTTCTATACTAACATGCAGACAAACTTCAAATCTGAGTACAAAGGTCGAATCAAGAGTGTGGAGAAAGATGTTGTTGATGATTATTTGTGGGAGTTGAAGGTTAAGTGCAGCAACGAGAGATACAGGGGCACAGGTATGTATTGTGTAGTTATCACTTCTGACATGCTCCAGGCCATGTATGCCTTTGTATCACACTGGAGTGTGGTGTGGAATATGTTGCACTATTGCGTGTCTGTCTGTGCATGTGTGTGTGTGTGTGTGTGTCTCTCTGTCCATGAGTGTATACGGGTGTCTGTCCGTGAGTGCATACATGTGTGTGTCCATGAGTGCATACATGTGTGTGTCTGTGAGTGTGTATATGTCTGTGAGTGTGTGTGTGTGTGTCTGTCCGTGTGTGTCTGTTCATGAGTGTATACATGTGTCTGTCTGTCCATGAGTGCATGTGTGTGTGTGTGTCTTCCGTAAGTGCATGTGTGTGGTGTCTTCAATTTCTACCTTCTTATGTTGCAGTTGGACAATCCTGCAAGAAATTCAACAAATTGAAGACCTCAATAAGAAATTCTTCATAGTGTCCATATTGTGCAGAGGATGTATATTTGTATAATATATTCAATTGTGTATAGTTTCTCAAATATATTTGTGTATATATTTATCATTTATCACCCAAAATATATTTATATTCAAGTCTTTCAAATTGATCACAATGATTATAGCAGTATTTATCTTATTATAATGGAGCGTGTTCTATTGTGTGTGCTTGTGTGTATATATATATATGCGTGTGTGTGTGGACCAAAGGAGCTCAAGATTTCAAAGGGGGGCTCCAGTGGACCAAATAATCACATATCTATCTACTTTTTCAATTTGTGAATAACCACTGGGATTTGAAGAGCTGCAGGTCTGATTGGGATGAAATTTGGCACAAGCACTTAGAGTAAGGTGGGGGTGATTTTTACATGAAAAATTGTAGAATAGCAGTTTTTTTGTGTATCTATATATCTTTACAAGCTGCATAGAGAAAGCTTTTGTCACAATTCTGTCTGTTCACTCTAATTTCAATTACAATCACTTAATTCAAATATAATTAACAGTAATTGTATTTGAATTTCATATTCCTAACTGGTCCTAATTGTTGAGTTGTGCTTTACCCTACAAACTACACAAATTTAAAGTTTCACTCACTAGGAATGTACAAGGTTTGTGGGATTGTTGGGGTTTTTTTGTTGGATTTTCGTTATAAAGTATCCCCACCATAACCCCATCCCCCCTCCCCAAATGATGAAATGAACTTGGTAATGGTCTACCTGAATAGCATGCATACTTGCTTAGATGTATACAGTAGGAATAACTAGAGTTTGAAGGTAATCATGACATCACATTTCTAGTTTATTATTGGTTTATTCTTGACCTTAAGAGCACAAGCTTGTCAGTTATATCTTTCATTCTTACTATAATTTTCTATTCAGTTTGTTGGTTTGGTAACTCCTCCCAGACAATTGGCTTAAAGGGCTCAAATTTTCAGGGGTTGATTGGGGTCACAGGAAGCAACCCCTGATAGCTACTCCTGTTCCACTTTAACCCTTGGTTGCTGCCACCAGGTAGTCTAGGACTACCACTCTCTGATGCTGTACTCACAAAACAAAACAGTCTTCTCTTACAATCTCAAAAAACTGCTGCTCAGCAAACCTCAAAACAGCACATGGCTGACCAACTATTACATCACACATTCAATTAATTACATCAGTTCATATAGCAGTTCATTGTTCAGTAACTTTGCCACAGAGACTTGCTCCTGTGACAGGTGGTTATAAGGAAGCTTGGTGAAGGTTGGAGTAAAACCTGTCTGTGTAGCTTTTCTTTTCTTAAAAAATTTACTGGTTATGATCACAACTTTATACCCAAGTAAACTACCCCACTTACTGAAAACCACAATTGTGTAAACGTTTTATTTATTTTTCTTCTTCTCTTTGAGCCCTGCAGGCCCAAGCATCTGGGATGAGATAGCAAACATCCTTTTGGGGAGGAGGGGGGCTGTGTCTCCATCTATAGGATGGGTATTTTTATAGTTCTATAATACTCGATTTTGTTTGTTTGATTGGAAAGTACTCCCTCCAAGAGGAGTTCAAGATTGGTGTGAAACCCTGCCTAAAGGGCTCAAGTTTTCATAATTTGATAGGAGTCATCCTGGGGACATAATAAGGAAGTTTGGTGAAGATCAGTTTGTTCGATAATTCCTCCCAGCTGATTTAGCCTAAAGGGCTTAAATTTTTAGGGTTTGATAGGGGTACCCCTGGTGTGGTTTTAAAGAAGTTTGTTTAAGATTGGTGTGAAACCCTGCCTATGTGGCTATTTTTTTCCCCTAACTTTCCTTGTTGGGGGGCGCAGATCTATGCCTGAGTAAACCACCCCACTTACTACAAACCAGAATTGTGTATACACACAGATAAGCAAAACTGTGCCCAAACCACATATTGCTTTGTTTTTTAACCCTGTAAGCCCAAGTATCTGGCATGTGAGAGGGAATGAACCAACAAAAAAAAAAAAAAAAAAAAAAAGAAAACCCTCAAATTATAGTAAGATTTTTTTTTGTTATTTTCTCCGTCCATAGGAGGGGTACTTTTCTAGTTACTATAATTCTCAATTTGTTTGTTTCCTGTAACTACTCCCAGACGATTGGTCCTAAATGGCTGAAATTTTCAGGGTTTGCAAATCAACCATAAAATGATTTGGAATAGTGCAAACCACAATTATGAAAATACACTCTAAGTGAAGTCAATAAAACCATACCCAAATCTCTTTCTTTTTTTCCATTTTCTTCTTTCTGACCTCTGTAGGCCCAAGGATCGTGACAGAGAACAAACAAGTCAACAAAAAATCTCTTGTAAGATATTTTTGTTGTCATGTGCCCTTCTGTCCCTACAGATTAGTCTTACTATAATTCACGATTTTGTTTGTCTGTCTGTGTGTATGTGCGGACTCTAACTCCTTCCAATCTACTGGAGGTATATTCATGAAACTTTCAGGGATTGATTAGGGTACATCACTGCACATCCTTGTGAAAATTTTGTTCAAATCTTAGTTCAGATCGGGTGGGTAAGAGTGTGATTTTGTGAATGGGTGTGGTTTGATAACATGGAACACTTTAACAACGACCAAGCTCAATGAAATTTAGCATGTTGTCTCTACATGACTGGAAGAATGTTATTATCCTGTTGGTGTGGATTATTTATTAGCCACACCCACTAAAAGTTGTTTTTTACTGCCAACAATGTGTTTTACTTTCACAATTGTGTTTGTCAGTTAGCATAATTAAGAAAAATTAGTATATTGAAAAGAAAATAGCTTGAATAAAAAGAAAAATAGGTGAATATTATTAGCATAAAAGAAAAGAGAAATAAGTAAAAATTTGAGCATAATCCGTCAAAGCCTAGCCAGAGGCCAACTAAAAAAAAAACACCAGTAGAGTGGATTTTTACCTGTGGCACACAGGTCAAGGAACACTTGGAATGATGATGGTGGTGTGTGTGGGTGGGGGGGGGGGGGGGGGAATCTACAAGTTATGGACAGAAATGGATTTTTAACCTGCAGTTACAACTAATTGGTTTTACTGATTGGGGGTTAAACCTAAAAGGTTGTAAATCATGCCACAACTTTAACCTCATCTAACTGTTCTAAACAATTATTTTTTTCATGGCCTAAGACACTATAGTCTAATAAATATTATTGCTAGTATGGCTAAAGATTGACTCACTACACCAAGAATGCAATGAAAGCAATTCTCAAACAATCAATGTAAAATTTACCCTATTGATTAAGCACCTATCAACTGCTCATTGCCCAGCATGATTATCTTCACTTCCTTCTTTGACACCCCCAAAAAAACAACAACAACAACAAACAAACAATAACAATAGATTAGTCATTTGGTTCCCTTTATTTTTACATTAAAAAAATGTGTGTAGTTAAATTACTCACTTCACACATGTTTTTACATTAAAAAAATGTGTGTAGTTAAATTACTCACTTCACACCACACAATCTGATTGTACCAATAGCTAGCTATGTATGGTCTTATTAACGCACCTTTGTCTCTTTGAATGCTGTACTAAAAATTAAATTATGTCACCGTTCAGAATTTCTGGAGGGAAAAAAATTATATAGGATGGTCCATAAATTCTAGCCGGTTTTGGTAGGAATGTTTCAGCATCGCTGAACATGCGCAGAAATCTCCCCCTCCGTACCCTGTTCAGTCGAAATATATCGTCATAAGCACGTTTTAAAGCACACCAACCCCCTGGAGTCGTTTTTGAAGTTAGACTACCGAGGATATGGATGGGGATTTGTATGATGAATTTGGCAATTACATTGGCCCTGAGCTAGAGAGTGATGAAAGTGGTGGGGAAGAATTGGAGAGTGATCTTTCTGAGGAGGTAAATGTAGGCTGAAGTAGCTTGGTCGCTTTAGATAATTTCACTTTAGCAATTGCTTTACCAGCTCAACTATTCTGTGGCAACAGCCGGTATTATTACTCTTAATTTTTTTTTGGTCATTATTGCATTTCAACGTCAGGTAGTGCATTTGCAGTTCATATGCAGTGTAACCTTGCCAGATTACTATGGTGATTTAAGATATAAGAAATTCATGTAAAGTATATACCAGAAATAGGCCAAAATCTAAATTTTCCTTTTGCCAGATATGTGCTGTATTTTTCACTTCTTATTGCATTTTTATTACCAATTTATCCGAAATGAGATAAACCAATAATTCAACCAACAACAAAAAAACATTAAAATGTGGCATGTTCAGTGCACATATATCACTTCAGAGGTTGCATATACATGTCTGAAGTAAATTTAGAGAGCATTCTTTCAGTTATATTGAAGCCCCTGCAGCAATTTCCATTCACTATCAAATGGAATCGAAATTTGATAATCATATCTAACATGTGAATTCTAATTTAGTTTCTGTGCTTGGTCTTAATGATTGAAACATGCGAGAATAATCTTTCAACTGTAGCATTTGACATTGGTGAGGACAGACATGATAAGGCATACAATGACAGTTCCTTGTATGGTCGTTCTCCTGCAGTATTTTGGTGTAGTTCAGAATTCTGATCCAGAACTGTGCAGAATCGGTTGCATACCTCCTTCAAAAATAGTCTCTTCAGCCCACAAATTCAGGGAGATATTGACTGTACAAAGTGTCCATGTTTCCAGCAATCAACTGATGAAATGGGAGCAGCGAGAAAAGAAGGCAAGCTGTTTGAGACTAATTTTGCCAGGATGCAATCCACTCTGGCCTCTAAATACTTCTCTGTTAGCAGGAATTTGTCTTTCCGAACAGATTTTGCCAAGCGACATCTGCTGATCCAGACAAATGGTGAAAGAATGGATCTCCTCCACAAATCACTCGAGGGGCATCTCTTTGATCAGTATGGCAGTCTATCAATGACTAGTGAAATCTTGACCATTTCTTCTCACGTGAATATTGTACTCACTGAAGAATCGTGCACCAAAGTCAACCATTGATAGAGAAATAGAATTGCCATACTGATCAAAGAGATGCACCTTGAGTGATTTGTGGAGGAGAACCAATTTGTTTACCATTTGTGTGGATCAGCAATTGTCACTTGTCTGTTCATCTTTTCAAACCCTTAAAGTATTGGAAGGGGAAAAGTGAATTACAGTCTATTCTAGTCGTCTCTTGACATATTGAGAATGGTCCGAGCTGTAAATCTGGCTGCTTGGTTCTGTTTTTGAGCCTCTTCTTCGAATAAGCCAGCAAAACATCCCATTGTGATAAAATGTTGGCAATCACACATCCTCTAAACAACCATCTAGTGGTTGACATCTTTGAAATGGAAATGCTGTACTTTATCCTGTTCTTGCTTCTCTTCTTCCATGTCATGAAATAGTGCCTTAAAGTCTTCTCGTCTAATTATGCTGTTGCAAAACCATCAAGGTATTTCTGACAGTAGAAAACCCAGGTTACTAGGCATTCCATCCAACGATTTTTTAACACACAATACTAAACTATGGCAGAGACATTTGAGGAGGATGTATGTTGGACATTTCAGCCTAATCCTCTACCACACGAAGTCGTGTTCACCCACCATGTTACTGGCTCCATCGCTGCTGAACTGTATGCAATCAGAGAGTGTCAAGCTAGAATTTGCAAGACAATGCTTTATAGCTGCCAATAGAGCTTCTCCCGTGGTGTGTACCACCGGAACTAGAGAGAAAATGTTGTCTCAATTCTTTCTAACTTTTCAATGTAATATCTCAAGCAGATGCAAGGCTGTTTGAGAATAGATCATCAGCAAATAATGCATACTTTTTCCACATATATCTTCTGTCAACTCTTTTAGGATAGATGGTGAAATCACATTTCAATTAAGCAGGTGCATTTAGTGCGGTGAATGCGAATTTTTTTTTTTCCAGAGCACTCCCCTTTGCATACTTCTTTATGACTTCTCCAAGATGATCCATGGAGGACACACTGCAATGGCAACTTACTGTGGCTGCAAGGACTAATTCAATAGATTTGGTGGTATTTAACGCAGAACTGACTGTAATCTTCAAGGGCATAGTGCAGGTCTGCAGGAGAATGCTGCTATGCATGATAAATGTTCTTTTGTAGTAGAATCCTTTCTAATTGCAGCTCTTCTGGAAGCCACATTTTCCTTGCAGATTGCACTTTCTGTAGAGTCCGAAGATTTTCTGATCCAAGGGAACACCACCTCCTAGCCTGCTTGATAATATCTTCCTGATCCTTATGAAGGTTTTTGTGCCATGAGCTCTCCCTCTTTGTGGATGAATTAAATTATTTATATTACGCTAAGATTTGACCTTTTTTCTGTGAGTTCATTCAAAAGGGTTATCGATGAATATGTAAGCCTAACCGAGAAAAGTTGACCATGGGGTAAAATATCGTCATTGGATTTTTTTTTTTACTTCAAAACATACTAAATATATACCAGATTTGCAAAGAAATGGTTGAAGGATGACCTATTTGGGTGAACAAGCCAGGAAGATGGAAATTATATACAGATATTCCAGCTCCAAAAAATATTTGTCGGGAGCCTCAAATATATACCATAAATGGCCAGTCTAGTATATAAATATACCATCTGGCAACACTGTGATACATGCAGCAAACTATGCAATTATATTAAGTTGAGTACACCTCCAAGGTAACTTTCTTCTCTGTTCCACCTTTACCTTTGGCTCACAGGTCTAGGAACACTTGGAATGGTGGGGAGGGGGGGGGGGGGATAGCACACATTCACAAGTGTTGCTCAAGAATGGATTTTTAATTAATTTTTTAATGTTTGGAAACACCAAAAGTTTGTTGTTACAACTAAGTGGTTACAACTAAGGCTTCACTGTATGGAAACCTTGTGGTTACAACTTAATGCTTTTACTGTATAGAAACCCAAAATTTATAAATCTACCACAACTTTAATCTCATCAAAAGTGTTCTAAACAATTATTTCTCCTAGTCTAAAACACTATGTTTTAGTAAATATAGTAGTAATTATCTGCCACAGGTCTTAGTGCGGGTCGGCTCTTGTTTTTTTTCTGAATGTTTGTTGAGATTATGGTGACAAGTTGTAACCTATGGTATTGTGTAAGACTTAACTGTGGTAGTCCCAATTAAAAGATTCTGATATCAATAATTGCTGCAGCAATGAATTCATTGAGGTTAGTGGAACGTGAAAAAATGTTGAAGTATTGAACACAGTTTAGTCTTTGTGTTTGGCTATTTATTGTTTTGAATTCTCAAGAAAGATGATTTAGGATAGATAGAACCATCTCTGAGCAACCAAAATTAACATCATTTGTTGAGCACTTTCTTTAATCTTAGCTGACTTGGGATTTTAAGAAGTGTTTGTCAAAAATGTCGCGATCAATCCTGCAGTAATATATAGAAGTTATTCCTTCAGCACGTGAACTCCATTATTAGACATCCGTTTTGACAACCAGAAGGTGTTTCCTCCTTGATTATTAATTAATGTTGTCAGATCTTCAAATATATTTCTGACACAATGCGAAGTATATTGTTTGTTATAGCTGAATCATGAGGGGGGGGGGGGGTTAGCTACAATCTCACTGCATAGATATGTTGACTCTTTACAGAAATAACGGTAATATTCCTGAATGCTACTGAAATAATGGAGATATACTCTTTGAATTGATAGGAAAATTGATCCTTGCTTTATTTGCATGTATTCCATGCTTATATTAGGAAGAGGCTGGTGAAAATGGTGGAATGGAAACCTCAGAGGGTGCAGACCCTGCACTGGAGACAGCTGTAGTTCTCCATGAGGTGAGTTGTTTCTTCTCATAAGTTGTATGCCATTACCATTATTGGGCCCTCTCTTGCAGTATTGGGCTCACGCTTGCAGTATTAAGCCCTTGCCTGCAGTATTGGGCCCTTGCTTGCAATATCGGTCCCTTTCTTGCAGTATTGGGCCCTTGCTTGCAGTATTGGGCCTTTGCCTGCGGTGTTGGGCCCTTGCTTGCAGTATTGGGCCCTTGCCTGCGGTGTTGGGCCCTTACTTGCAGTATTGGGCCCTTGCATGCGGTATTGGGCCCTTGCTTGCAATATTGGTCCCTTGCTTGCAGTATTGGGCCCTTGCTTGCAATATTGGGCCCTTGCTTGCAGTATTGGGCCCTTGCCTGCGGTGTTGGGCCCTTGCTTGCAATATTGGGCCCTTGCCTGCGGTGTTGGGCCCTTGCCTGCGGTGTTGGGCCCTTGCTTGCAGTATTGGGCCCTCTCTTGCAGTATTGGGCCCTTGCCTGCGGTGTTGGGCCCTTGCTTGCAGTATTGGGCCCTCTCTTGCAATATTGGGCCCTTGCCTGCGGTGTTGGGCCCTTACTTGCAGTATTGGGCCCTTGCATGCGGTATTGGGCCCTTGCTTGCAATATTAGTCCCTTTTTGCAGTATTGGGCCCTTGTTTGCAGTATTGGGCCCTCTCTTGCAGTATTGGGCCCTTGCCTGCGGTGTTGGGCCCTTGCTTGAAATATTGGGCCTTTGCTTGAAATATTGGGCCCTTGCTTGCAGTATTGGGCCCTCTCTTGCAATATTGGGCCCTTGCCTGCGGTGTTGGGCCCTTGCTTGCAATATTGGTCCCTTGCTTGCGGTATTGGGCCCTTGCTTGCAGTATTGGGCCCTTGCTTGCAATATTGGGCCCTTTCTTGCAGCATTGGCCATTGCTTGCAGTATTGGGCCCTTGCTTGCAGTATTGGGCCCATGCTTGCAATATTGGAACCTTGCTTGCAATTTTTGGCCCATGCTTGCTGTATGGACCCTTGATTGCAGCATTGAGCCCGTGCTTGCTATATTGGGCCTTTGCCTACAGTGTTGGGCCCTTGCCTGCAGCATTGGGCCCTTGCCTGTGGTATTGGGCCCTTGCTTGCAATAATGGTCCCTTTCTTGCAGTATTTGGCCCTTGCTTGCAGTATTGGGCCCATGCTTGCAGTATTGGAACCTTGCTTGCAATTTTTTGCCCATGCTTGCAGTATTGGGCCCTCGCTTGCAATATTGCTCCCTTTCTTGCAGTATTGGGCCCTTGCCTGCGGTATTGGTCCCTTTCTTGCAGTATTGGGCCCTTGCCTGCGGTATTGGTCCCTTTCTTGCAGTATTGGGCCCTTGCCTGCAGTATTGGTCCCTTTCTTGCAGTATTGGGCCCTTGCCTGCGGTATTGGTCCCTTTCTTGCAGTATTGGGCCCTTGCCTGCGGTATTGGGCCCTTGCTTGCAGTATTGGGCACATGTTTTAGTATTGGGCACATGTTTTAGTATTGGGCCCATGCTTTGTAGCTGAACTTGCTAGTTATATTCTGCACAGCGATATTGTGTTGATTATGACTATTTACTCGTGTTGTGGAAAGTGGGTTGGAAGATGATGAAGATATCATTCTTGTTTTTAAAATTAACAACCCCCCCCCCCTCCTCCCCATCAAGTTGTTCAATGCAGTGAATAGACCCAGTTACTGTTGCTATCCTCCCTCTCGTCTCCGATTTGTTTAATTGATCTCCTTTTAAACTATATCCATTCACTTATAACCTGAGAAAATGGTACAGTACTTGTTAAGTATTCTAGACAGTCATATCCTTTCTCCATAGTAGGTGCGTGCAATGTTCCATGCAGCAGGTGTGTGGAGTGTAGAGACAATACCACACCAGGCTCAGCTATTGCAGTCTGTAGCAATAGAGTTGTCATGATTCTCGTGTTACACTGTGTTGTGTGTTTTTTTCTCATTGTAGGACAAAAAGTACTACCCGACAGCTGAAGAAATATACGGCCCTGATGTGGAGGTAATTTGACTATGTTGCGTGTTGTTGCTACTTCTGTGTGGTGGACTCTGGTTTAATATATGCCCCTCTTCAATTAATGCACACCTGTACACTTGATGCATTAGATTCCACAGCCACGGCACACCTACCTCCACTATTTGTTAAGACTTCATAATGCAACTAACTTGTGTATATTTTCTTACTACCATGAAACTATATGTGCCTCATTGTCAATTTATTTTCAGTTTCCAGAATACTCAGAAGAGCAGTCGGCCCACTTTACCCTTCATACTCTGCTTGTTTTCTCCCTGTGTATGTTGTATGGTCTGGCAATAACTATTAGTACATCCAATCTTACCATCGCAAGTGCCGCACCAATCACAGCAAATGAGCCTATCCAGACAGTGTTTGAAATGATGACCCTGTGCCAGACGTGTAACATTGACATATTGAGTGTCTTGTACAGAGCTAGTGTGAGGTTGGGTGGACTTTATTCCTCCCCAAAGGCCAAGAATGTCAAACATCTTTGTGAAGAGAACATTTTAGGGATAGGGAGGGGGGAGAGCAAGATTGTACTAATGTAGACCACAAGAATTATACGATGCTTTACCAATTATATTCGGATTCTTCAATCCTTGTGCTGCATAAAAGCATTAAGTAATTAAACACTGTCTTATTGGAAATGGTGGAAAATTCATCTAACTTGTAGTCCACAGGAGTTCAGGTTAATCAAATATATAGTCAGTTTAATAAAAAATATTAAAAAAAACTTGTTATCTTTTGCCCTATTATACTCCCTTACACCACCTCCTTCAATTATTACATGCTCCTCCTGGCAGTCCTGGGCAATACCTGCCTTGTACTGTATCAACTGTACCTTTGAACACCCTCACTCTTCTATTGTCAATGTAAAGTCTCACAGGCGATGCCATCTTGGTTGGGGTGTGCTTGGTTGTTTATTTCTATCACTTGTTTGTTGTTGTTGTTGTTGTTGTTCATTTCCAGACAGTTGTTCAGGAGGAAGACACACAGCCTCTGACTGAGCCCATCATTGCTCCGGTCAAGAAGCTCAAGTTCTCCTTCATGGAGCAGAACCTTCCATCCACCACTTATGAGATTGCCTATTTGGCCGACTTGATGGACAACACTGCCCTCATCAGGAACATTGCTCTGGCTGGACACTTGCACTGCGGCAAGGTAGAAGTTGTTACTATCACTTCAATATGTATGCATTTTATTTCTTAGTTTATTTGTTGTCACACATACCTTGTCACACATACCTCTTGTTGATGTTGTTTTACAGACAACCTTTGTGGACTGTTTGATGGAACAAACACATCCTGAGTTAGACCTTGGAGAAGAAAAAAAGGTTATTGTTTTTTTATTAGTGTTTTTTTGTTGTTGTTGGTGTTGAGCATAACTAATGGCTTGTAGTTTTCATAACCACATTTGACTTGATTTGATTCTTGCCTGTCCACACTGCACAATGCTTCCAACTGCAATAGTGAGGGGGGGGGGGACGTTTAGTCTCAGCAACCGAAGCAGCTAAGTGGTTAGGACTGGAGACAGTTTAGTGCAGTGTGTGGATGCCCGCCCCCTGAGGTGCTAGGGCTAAGGCTAGAGGTTCACCTGGTAGTTGTTTTGCATTCACATTGGCTTAGGGCAGGAAGCAGGCAGAGATAGCTTGCCAGTAGTCAGCAAGGCTCAGCTAGCTGCTTGAGTTAGTGAAGTCATATCCAGTGGGTTTAGTGACACAAGTAAATGTGACAGAGCTTGTTTCCTTATCAAGCATGTCTTCACTCTTGTACATGCATAATTAAACTATTTACTCATTTCATTCAGTTGCATTGCAACATGTCTTGAAACTGACTGGCTTTCATGTTAATGTCCTTCATTAACATGCAGCTGCGCTACACAGATACGCTGTTCACCGAGCAGGAGGTATGTTCTCTTATTGTATTTCTAACTTTTCTCTGACTATGCATATGGAACTTTTCTATTTGTAGCGTCTAGTTAGCATTAAAGCTACTCCGGTGTCCTTGGTGATGCCAGACTGGAAGTCCAAGTCGTATCTGATGAATGTATTTGACACTCCCGGACATGTCAACTTTTCAGATGAAGTAACAGCTGCTTTTCGTCTGTGTGATGGAGTGGTGATTTTTGTGGATGCTTCTGAAGGAGTAAGTATTTAAATATAACATGAAAACAGAGTGGTCATTTGATTAATATTTTAAATTTTACTATGTTTTAGCAGTGATGATCGGCATGTAATGTATTTAGATAAAGACTATAAAAATTCAGGGTTGCCATTTTGAAATTCCATTTTGGTCAAATCCGGACCTGATAATTGCCATAAATAATCCAAATTAGTCAGACTAAAATGTAAATACCTTTTTTTTTCTTTTTCTTTTTCTTTTTTTATTATTTATTATTATTTTTTAATCTAGTTTTTAAAAAGAATTACCTATTATCAAGAATGAATAATAGAAGGATTATTTCCTATGCTTTATTTCATAGCTCCCAACTTTTCCGAAAAATTGTTTGAAATGACTGTCTTATTTTTGTCAACATTCTGATGTGTTATCCAAAGGTTGTGCTGAACACAGAAAGACTATTGAAACATGCTGTTCAAGAGAAGTTGGCCATCACCGTTTGCATCAACAAAGTATGTGACAATGTTTCATCTCCACTTGATCTTTGTATGGCCGCCGGTCATCCTATAGTAGTAGTGATTAGTGGGTGTGGTTTTATTCTAATGATTCTGGTTGCTTAACTCATAGTCTAGTTAGTGTACACGCATCAAAGCATAACCATTCATTGTATTTCTAAAAAATTTCACCCCATTTTGATGATAACTTTGTAAATTTCGCTGCATTTTTTAAAATATTTACCTGGGATGAGTATTTTCCACTGCAGCCAGAGTAGGTGTCTGAAACAATAGATTTCTCTTATTGCAGTGAGGTGGGTGGGGTGGCATCAGCCAGCACACCCACACCACTCTGTGGCCACCAGCCTGCTCAATGTGCATGGTGCCAGTGATGCTGAAGGTTCTGGTGCCAACTGATTGGTGTGGTGACGTCAGCTCTAGAAATATTGAGAGGGGAAGAGGTTGGGTGGGAGGGGCTTGGGAAGAAGGTGCCATTGAGGAATGTTACAGTGCATGCAGTAATGGGAGGAATGTCTGGACTATTTCAATCAACTGTAGTGTAGAGAAGACAAAAACAGATGCCCTGTGGATTATCTATTTTGATGTTTTTAGGATCTTGCATTGTCTGTGTTGTAACATATCTCAGAAGAAGAAACATCTTCCCAGACCTCACATTACAAATTGGGGCTTATGTGATTGCTATGACACCATGTTTTCTTGTTATAGATTGACCGACTCATACTCGAACTTAAACTTCCTCCCGGTGATGCCTACTTCAAACTGAAACACACCATTGATGAGATCAACAGTCTTCTCCAGATCTATTCAGATAGTGAAGATAGCACAGTGATATCTCCTCTGCTGGGCAACATCTGTTTCTCATCTTCACTCTATGGCTTCTGCTTCACATTGGAGTCCTTTGCTGATATCTACATCCATAATTTCGGCAAGTTCCTCATTATGTTCAGCTTGTAAGACTTTCATAAATTGGGTGCTCGGGGAAATGAGGTTCTGTATTTGGAGAGCTTGAATGAGAGCACTGTACTCACAGCATTCCTGCCCAACTTCTCATGTCAATGTCTGTTTGACTAATGTATTCTTGTGTTGTCTTAGCTTAGCTCCACACCACCACAAGCACCTCGTCAGTCAGCTGCTGTTATCATAAAGCATATGTTGTCTGTTCTTTGTGAAGTAGAAGCAGCTGGACCAGCTTCATAAGGATTCTAGATTTTATTCTATAGTTGTTATGAAGTAGTAGATGGATTCTGCTTTATAGCCCTAGCCCTAAGGCTTAATTGTTGTTGTTGTTTTTTTAACTTCTTTTCTTTTCTTTTTTTTGTATCCACACTGAGTGCTAATAAAAAATGTTTCACAAACACCATATTTCTCTTCTAATGGTGTGTTGAACATCATCATAGCATTTACAATATTCTTTGGACCTTATGCTAATGATATCTTTACTGTTTGTTTTTTATTTTTTAGTTTTTTGTTGTTGTTGTTTTTTTAATTTTATGATAGTTATTCTTAAGAAGTGTAAGTTGTCTTGCCTCACCCGGGGGCTGCTTGTGTGCTAAAGCAATAGAAATAGTCATACCTGATTGTGGTCAGAGGTTAGGCCAATAAATCAAAACTGATGTTTTTTTCCTGTGATACCTAACAGGTGTCTGTTTCATCTGTGTATGTTTACTTTGTTTTATGTTGGCTCAGGTGGAGGGTTCTCTTCCAAGGCTTTTGCCAAGAGACTGTGGGGTGATGTTTACTTCAGCAAGGAGAGGTACTGGACGTGGAGCTGGGACACTGTGTTGGGATGAGTAATAGGACATTTGCCATGTGGACAGCCTCAACTATCTGTGTGGCAACTAGTTGACATTGGCTGATATTGCTCTGTTGTTGGCAATCTAGGATAAGGGAGACTCATGTACTTATCAAGTGCTGAGTGAGAGAGAATGGTTTGATAGTACATAGACATCACAAGGGTGTTCAAAAAGTATGGCATGATTCATTACAAGAATTCAGCCTCCCCCCCTTGCCAAACTAGTGGAATGTGGAATAGTGTTAAGCAAATCTCACCTTGATACTGTTATTGTCTGTCCATTAGTTCTTACTTGTATTAATTTTACTGAAGGAGAACTTTCTCTCGGAACATGCCCTCGTTGGATGCTCCACGGTCATTTGTTGAGTTCATCTTGGAGCCACTATACAAACTGTTTGCTCAGTGTGTTGGTGATGTGGACACCACCTTACCTCAGACACTTAACGAACTTGGGATTGTTCTGACCAAGAATGAGCTGTCCATGAATACTGTGCCATTGCTGCGGCTGGTGTGTCAGCGATTCTTTGGTGTCCACTCCAGTAAGTGACTCTGTCCTTGAGTTTTGCTGGTTCACGAGGAAACCTCTGAGTTGCTGCATTTAGTGCTGGTGTGCACGTGTTTGCAAATCTCATTTGTCAGCTATTGGGAGAGTATAATGTTAAGTACTACTCTTTGTTGCATTATGTTATTATGATAAATTTTATTTTATTGGTTTTAGGCTTTGTGGATATGTGTGTGAGGCATATACCTTCTCCACTGGATGCTTCAGAGAGCAAGGTACACTTATAATGGGTCAAAATCGGCATTCAAATTTCAGTAGTTAACTTGTTTGTTACAACTGAAACTTGATCATGTCCAGCACAACTCTGCCTGTAATATTAATTAATGACGTAGCATAATCATACATGCACGCACTACGCACGCACGCGCGCGCACACACACACACACACACACACACACACACACACACACACACACACACACACACACACTGTTGATCAATTGTCATGTACATGTACACACACATACAGGTCCAACATACATACTCTGGTCCTTTAGATGATGAGTTTGTGGACTTGATGACCAGCTGTGAACCAGAGGTACAGTGTGGGCACCTTCAACTCTTAGCACATACATAGACAGTCTATTCCATGGATCAGTAGTGTTTGTCATAGGCAGTTATAATAGTCCTATTAAAAAATTTTTTTTTTCTATTCGTTGATTGTCATTGTCTTGCGTAGGGCCCACTGATGGTGAATGTGACCAAACTGTACCCCACCCATGATGCTACTGTGTTTCATTCCTTTGGTCGAGTTATCAGTGGAACCTGTGAGCGTTTGTTACCATCAATCATCAATAATGGTGTCTGTATGTTGGTGCTGTCACATTAGCTACACCCATGATAGGGATCTGATTGGGATAAACTCGGTCTGCACTAGACATTTTACACACAAGGTCTGATGTTGATCCAACTAATTCACTAATGCTACTCAAAGTGCAATGCAAATACCTTTCCTCTTGTGTGAGTTACTAAATTTCATCTAACTTGTGTCATTAACACTCACCCTTGCTCTGGTTTCAGCTATTGGGGTTTGTATCTACACCACCAAAAACAATCAAGCATACAATTTAGTTTACCAGAGGTGATCGCCCTTTTTGTTCCTTGTAGCATTTCACAAGCAATTTCTATTAAAGCTAAGTATTTCTATTCAGCAAAATAGGTTAACAATTTATTTTAGGCTTCTTTAGATGAAGTGTGCTTCAAATGAGTAGTAAAATTCTCACTTTTATTATATACTGGCAGCTTAAAAATCCTGTAAATTATGCTTGCCTCCATCACATAAGATGTGTGTATTTGTCACAATATTTAAAAGTTATTTACAGAATGGAAATCAGCTGTTTTGTTTCTTCCTTTGAGCTTATACCATCCATACCTGCCTAGGTGTGTTGGGTTTAGTTTGATACCAAAGGCAGATTTATAGCTTTGCACAATTCCCAGGATTTTCAAGCTAAAGGACATTGTTACCAAAGTGGAAAATCTCAGCATTTCTTCTCCCCAATAGCTAATTAATATTCCAAGTTGTTGTTTTTTACGTTGGTAATACCAATAATAGGCTTTAGAATAAATAAAATTTAAGAAATATCTATCTTATGGATCACCATATTCAAGTTATTAGAAATATGATTCTCCTAATGGTACGTCCAGCACATACAAATAGTAGAAAAGTGGATAGATAGAGGAGATATTGAAAACAGAAAACAAAAATTGTATTAAATTTATTATTTTTCTTATTTTTTCTTTTTTGAATTTAATTAATTTTTAATTTCTGTGGCAGAGTATCCTTAGGATAACATGTTATCCCCAGAAAGTGTAGTGATCACTTGATAAGGAAAAACAAGCAAACTGAGCGCCATTTGCCTTATATGTACTAGCCAATGATCTCACTTTGCTCTCCACACCAGAACTTGTGAGTTCACTGCGCTGTTGAAAACTCCACAAAGAAAGAATTCTCTTGCAGGTGATGATTCTGACCAAAAACTGGTCAAAATTACACTAAATGCTAATTATCTCCACTGAAATTAAATTTGGTAAAATTCTAAAGAAATGGGCATTAATTTTGCCACTACACTTATCCTCGCGCCAAATTTCATCTACCTGCAATCTCTGAAAGTACCTTTTTAATCTGCGAACACACTGAGTGTTTCAGGCAGACAGACATATGTATTCCTTTTATATAGGATAAATGTTGAAGTATCTAAATATTAATAATTGTATAGTGTTTGATGTTGTGTTGTTGTCCTTTTTCAACTTTAACCCACCTTATATTTTATTTCCAATTTCTGCAGTATACACTGGACAGCAGGTACGAATTCTAGGAGAAGGTTATACTTTGGAAGATGATGAAGATTCCAGAATTGGCCAAGTTGGAAGACTGTGGATATCCGAAGCAAGGTAAGTCCTTTGGTCAAGTGTTGTGTACTGATTGCTCAAAACTCAAAGGTTTTATGACTTTTCTCTCATGTTTTAACCACAAAAATTCAGACACAAGGTATAACTAGAATTGTATTGAATTTGGTATGAATTGGTTGTTGGTGGTGTTCTTGTTTGTTTGGGTGTTTTGTTTTTTTGTGCAAATATACATTTGAGTTCAAATGTAGCCTTTTTAATGGGCATGGTTGGTTGTTATTTTTAAACAGGTATTTATTATGGATTAGCAATAGTCTTACTTGCCTCTTTCCCTCCCTCTTCTCTATATAAGTGTAGATATAGTTGGGAATATTGCAGTTTTCCTTTTTGTTATAATAACCGGTTTTAGAATAACATCAAGAAAACCTCACGTTCAACACTCGTTATCTAAGCAGCATGTACGGTACAGTCACAAGTGGGTGTGGCTTCAGCTGATGGTCTTCTCACAAAAATAAATCTCAAAGGAAAACAAAAATAAAATGAAAATCAATTGTGTAGATCTGTTTTCTTCCACACTTTATCTTGAGTGGTTTAGTTCCAGAATACTAAGATCTTCCAATATATGGCCATGACTAATTGTCATGTTATTTTTTTAATGTTAATAATAGCAACAGTGAAGTAGTGGAGGATGTGAATAGGAGATAGTATAATGTTCAGATGGTGTGGTGCAGGGATTTTATAGACAAAGGCGCTCCAATGTGTACATGGAATCCTAGGGTAATATAACCTTGTCACAGTAGACCATCATTGTATAGCATACAATAACTACTATTACGAAACATAATACTAGTCTTGGTTAGCCAGACCCTTTACCTACCACTTTGCTGATACACCGTTTAGTCACTATAAACAGGTTTTCATGAGCCAGTTACTAGTTTCTGTAACCAAATCTGATTGGTCAGAATTTTAAAACGTCACCTATTGCATATCACTTGCGATAATTTTATGAAAGAGAAATGGCCAACATTATCTTTTTGAGGAGGCAATTAATAAAGCTGTAAAGGAAGCTGCACAGAAATTAGGATGCGCTAAACTCCGCCCTAAGCAATTAATAGATGCAAAGAGCTTCGTTGGTGGAAAAGATGTGTTCGTATGTTTACCTACTGAAAGTGGAAAATCTCTCTGTTACTGCTTGCTACCAGCCACTTATGTCATTCTGTGTTGTTTGACTAGTTCTGTGATTGTGGTAGTAAGCCCACTTGTAGCTCTATTGAAGGATCAGGTGAGCAGACGAAGAGTGCATTATGCTGGGTGTGTGCGTGTGCATGCACGTGTGACCGATAAGATGTATGTTAAAATTTGTGTTGATTATGTTTTAATCTGTGGTGTGTTGCTTTGTGAACTATAAGTGTATGTTGTTCAACTATATATATATTTAATTTCACACTGTCGGTGATGGTAGTGGTGTGTAAAAATGTGAAGGCAATTTATGCTGGAGACAGAATGAGGATGCTTGGAGTGACGTATGCATTGGAAAATACAAATTAATATTTATCAGCCCAGTCTAATGAGAAACTGCAAATGGCATATCATCCTCACGAATTCAGTGTACCACAAAAATTTAATGGGTTTGATTGTGGGCAAGGCACACTGTGGATGACAAATGAAAATATTGTAATAAACAATTAATGTTTTATTGCACTCATTGCTCCCATGAAAACCTTTCACACTGCTTTCCAGGACATGAAGCAGTTATGCAGTATAATTCCAAGTGCAGTAAATCTCAGTATGCCGCAGCCTTAGAATGGTCACTCCAGCTATAATAACTGATTTACCGGAAAATATTGAATACATCATTCACTTCATCCGACTTCTCTGTACAAAATATTTGCTGCTTTAGTTGAGAAAATGAAACTGGAGTGCACTAGTATGGGTCCAATCATCCTATACTGCCACAAACACCTCTTCTTGAGGTCCAGACTAGGCAAAGAAATAGCTGGTCCTGTAGGTTCTAGAGATTTGTCAGTGTTCCGATTGATGGATATGTTTACAGCCTCTACCACACCAGATGTGAATGATTCAATCCTTGAGTCATTTTGTAACCCTGATGGCATATTGAGGGTTGTTGTAGCAACTACAGCATTTGGAATGGCATTGGTTTGCCCAGATGTTCGAAGAATCATTCATTGTGGGCCATCCTCTGATATCGAACAATATTTGCAAGGAACTGGTTGAGCAGGATGGGATGGTCATCCTTCATCAGCAATTTGATATGTAACAGACCTTCAAGCCCATCCAGCAGATGTAACAGCCCTTCAAGCCCATCCAGCGGATGTAACAGCCCTTCAAGCCCATCCAGCGGATGTAACAGCCCTTCAAGCCCATCCAGCGGATGTAACAGCCCTTCAAGCCCATCCAGTGGATGTAACAGCCCTTCAAGCCCATCCAGCGGATGTAACAGCCCTTCAAGCCCATCCAGTGGATGTAACAGCCCTTCAAGCCCATCCAGCGGATGTAACAGCCCTTCAAGCCCATCCAGTGGATGTAACAGCCCTTCAAGCCCATCCAGCGGATGTAACAGCCCTTCAAGCCCATCCAGCGGATGTAACAGCCCTTCAAGCCCATCCAGCGGATGTAACAGCCCTTCAAGCCCATCCAGCGGATGTAACAGCCCTTCAAGCCCATCCAGCGGATGTAACAGCCCTTCAAGCCCATCCAGTGGATGTAACAGCCCTTCAAGCCCATCCAGCGGATGTAACAGCCCTTCAAGCCCATCCAGTGGATGTAACAGCCCTTCAAGCCCATCCAGCGGATGTAACAGCCCTTCAAGCCCATCCAGCGGATGTAACAGCCCTTCAAGCCCATCCAGCGGATGTAACAGCCCTTCAAGCCCATCCAGCGGATGAATGCATGAAGGAGCACTACAGGAACGAAGGCTGTATGTCCTCGCCACCTGTTACTAACACAATTTCAACTTACACAAGATGACCATGAGTTGTCCAAAGTTTCTGAAGCTATATGTAGGTGTAAGTGCTGTCGTGTGTGTGAAAATGTGTATTGTTTATATTGTGCTGTTTAAATAAAGTTTGGTTTTTATGAATGAACAATTGCTTAAGTTAACTTCCAACCCCTCCTCCCCACCCCCACCCTTTCCACCAACTCATGGCAATGCAGGGTCATTAGGAAGTTAATTATGATTGATAAGAATTAAATAAAAATTGAATAAAAATAGAAAAAATGAATTAGGTATGTGGAACATATTTAGTTGTTTTTTTTAAAGATTGATTTAGAAAGTAATCAAGATTCAGAAAGTGTTCAAGAAAAGATATGGTGGTGGTCTGATGTGGGGTGAGAGAGACTCGTAGTGCTAGCTCGTGTTGCATTAAGTCTTGGTGGTTAGTTTTATCAGCTGCTTCCTCGTCCATCTTATTATATCCTGCACTTCAATGCTGCTTAATGGGTTTGGAGATATTTGGGAAAGTCCCTGTGGGTGTGCCCAGGCATTTATGAAAAACTTGAGCATTCTCACACAGCTGTTTCAAAAACCTGATTGACCCTGTCAAAATTGTTGAGAACCTTAACGGTATGGCCGATACTCTCATAATAGTTGAGAACCTTAACAGTATTACCGATACTCCTCCCAATTAGAATTTCAGATTTATCTGTGATGTTGAACCCTGACCCGGTGGTACTGTTCATAGCCTCACAGTTAATATGTTCCATATGGAGAGCACACATGGTACATTCCTGCCCTGATAGCCATGAATGTTGAAAATTCGATTCCACATTAACTGCATTGCTCTTCTTGGTGGCAATAGAAAGTGATACTGTACCAAGAGATTAAAAGCTTCCAAACAATAGTTTTTTCTGTTAGAAACTTAAAAAATGTAGAAGGAAATGCCGCCAACAGCATAGACTCCTGTACCCATCACCCTCTCTGATCCCATCATTAAATTCCATATACAAGAGGCCAAAATTCAGTATGCTAGAAGCATAAGCCTGCGCGTGGTCTTCTCCAGCAGCGTTCACTTTCTCATGCTCTCCATAGGACACAGAAACAATTTTATTGATAACTTGATCAATTACCAACTTCAACACTTGCTTCTCCTTCGATTCTTCTCCACACAATCAGGGAAATGTTCTTTGTCAGGTGAGTCCTGCTCATTGCATCCCGAATACTTCCACTGCAGCTATGATATGGGCTTCCGCAATCAATATGAAGAAATCTTCGCATGTTGCAGCTGGTACAATGTGCCAACATCCATCATGGACACACCATTGAAAAAACTCTTCTAAATCACCTAGATTTAAATGTTAATAACACATCATTGTACAGGCCATGTACTGGATGTGTTCTACTTAATAGACATACCTTCACACAGATTTTGGCATGCCAGTCTTCCACTACTAGAACCAGTCCTTCAAATCTCTCCTGGCTTCTTCCTGCACCAAATCAAATATGCAGACTTCCCCTGGTCCTTGACACAGTCATCTGATCGCCACCTAATTATATTTGTACATAGGGGTGAAGCTAAATTTAGGGCACTGCTAACACAAATATCATTACAAACCTAGTAGAACTTGATCAAATCTGTCAATGTAGACATTCATGCATCCATCATGCAGTTCAAGCACCTCCTTCTCTGTGACAGTAGGAACATACTGCACCATCTCATATTGTGTTCCCTTTTCAGAAATATCCCCAAAGGAACCTACAATTTATGGTCACATTAAGATAAGTAAGGTAATAGTCTGTCTAATTTAAAGGAAATCATATTTTTCACTTAGTTTATATTACTAACATAATGTGCCACATACTCAACTGTACTCTCAATAACTAACCACTTCAGACTTTATTGGCATTTCTCTGGAGTACTTGTGCGGGATTTGATATTCCAAGAGATGGCCAAACTGCTTGAAAAATGGTAGATACTTCACTAGTGTCCGACCAATGAGTGCAGCTTAGGTTCTATGTGGTGCCTGTTCATCTGCTGCCGTTGGAAGTAGGCTATCCAGCGGAATGGTGCTCAAATCTGGTAGAGGATCATCATTTCTATACCCTGATGGATCTACCGTGTCATTTACTGCAAATGTGTGGAGGTAGTGCAGACACTGACCTTGGTGGTCATCTCTCATGTGACTGGGATGAACATTCTCATCTATCTTATCACCAACCAGCTTATACGTCTTCATGGCAGGAGAGTGAGGAGGAATCTCTGGACCAAGAAACCTATCTAGGTCAGGAGAGGATGTCTCAGTGAACGAAGAGTCAAATGGGACAAGAGTTGTGAGTGATGAAGTTGAACTGTTGATGTTTGACGTGGACAATTGAGAACAAGTTAGTGGATGGTAGGTTGGGTCGTGGTCTATCTCTGGGGAAGTGGGATGAGGAGTGCAAGGTTTAGGAGAACCATCCTCCAAGATGCAAGCAGAGACAAGGGTTGACTGTGTTTGAATGGGGTGGTTGATGGCAGGTTGAGCTTGAGTGACATCACCCGTCAATACATCATTGGACTGCAAAAATGAATAACATAATTGTTACTTGTACACCTCTACTGAAGACACTAATATAATAGCATGCATGCTATGAGGTAGCCACAATTCTCAATGTGTAAGTTCCTGGTCAACTATAGCTTGTTGAAGGTGATCCCTTCACTCGCATACCGTTTTGTCATGATCTTTGCCACAAATATCCAGACAAAGGAAGGTACGATAATGAGAAACACATAAACATTTGCTGCAATCAGTTGTATGTCTAACGTAGTAATTGAAACGTATCATGTGTATGAAGCATTTTACCTGCTTTGAAGCATACCCATTGTAGAGAATAAGTGAAATGATTCTCTGCACCAAATTCATGTGTACATTTTAAAACTTAATAGAACAGTAACATACATTACCAATTACTGTGTCACCATGATTTTTTTCCCCATTTCGACCCATCCTGTATACTTCCCTTCCTCTAAACTTCAGAGCAAGGCTTCACTTGAACACAGCCATTCAAAATGTGAAAGAGAGTTGGTGCATGTGTCTTACTTCTGCTAGCAAAGCTTGCCATGAGAAAGTTTGTACTGCTTCTGATGTTACATTACACCAAATAGAGAAAGTCTTTCTTGCACACAAATGCCTCTTTTCTTTTCTAATGTGCCTGATGGCACTACTTCTCCTTGATACTTTTATCCCTCATGGATTGGTGAGCAATGGAGCTTCAGTTTCTTCTTCCAACACTTCATGTCAATGTCTTAAGACCAACTGCCCTGGTCATCATATGGTCCGAATCTTCCGCTTTCCTGTTCCCTTTCACCACCACCTGCGAGATACATCAAAAAAACGAATATTTCACACTAAGTTTACTGTTGTTAATTAGCTGTATATTTCCGTACAGCAGGACAATGTTCAGACTGTGTCATAGCAGCAATGTCCCTAGATACTGGGCTAGATCTGTGGCATCAGCTCTCCTCTTCCCTTGGCTACTTTCAGTTAAGCAATCTTCAGATCCTCGTCTCCTCCGATTTGGAGTACACACCAAGGATTTGCCCCCACTATCTTCCAATTGTACCCACATGACTCTCTTGCTCTGCAAAGCTGCCTTTCAATATCTTCTTCTCTCTGGTGATGGTATCCTTAGATTTGATTAATTTCTCAACTTTCCTTCTGCAATTTATGCCTCTCTAGAAAACAACTCTCCAGCAGATCTTCCACCAATTAATTTTTCAGCAAATGATAACCAAACTGAAAGTACATGACTGTTGGCATCATTTCTCAGAATGAATTTCTTATTCAGCTGCACTTCACAGAAGAGACAAGTGGAGACTGAAGTAGAGACTGAAGCAGACATTTTTTCAGAGGCTGTAATCGCAAATGTCAATGCGTGCAAGTTGTTTATTCGCATATTTCATAAATTCCCGTTTAATATCGGTAAATTTTTGGCCTGTGACACACTTCCACTGTGATCATGAAAACCTGGCAACAGTGACCGGACAAATTATTTCCTTTTTAATCCATTTGGCTACGCAAGACTAACATAATACTAGTCCATTGGTATCAAATCTGCATGTAAGATACATATGATAAACTTATCTCCAACTCCTTCCCCTTGCCAACCAAAAAAGAAGAATGTTTGTTGTTGTTTTTTGGAACAAGAAATAAAAGTCTTCAACTTACCTTTCAATTACGACAGTAAAGAAATGCACTTGTGCATGTAGACCACAAATTAGATC
Source organism: Lycopodina hypogea (assembly GCA_963969325.1). Lineage (NCBI taxonomy): Eukaryota > Metazoa > Porifera > Demospongiae > Poecilosclerida > Cladorhizidae > Lycopodina > Lycopodina hypogea. The sequence continues at coordinate 11,946,665 of OZ017779.1, forward strand.
GCTGTACTGCATAGAATCAGTCAATGAGGTGTATCTGTATCAATGGGGGTTGTTTTTCCTTGGACTAGGTTTAATGAATCTAAGTTTTATCTTATGTTTGTGTGTTAAAATTATAATTCACTGCTTTAATACTTGTTGTTGTTTAGGTATTGCATAGAAGTCAACCGAGTTTCTGCTGGGAATTGGGTTCTCATTGAGGGTGTGGACCAAACCATTACCAAGACAGCCACGATTACTCAATTGAGTGGATCTGATGATGTAAGAGAGACAGAATCTGTTTGATTCTGTTTGCTTTTTTAATTTAATGTGGTGTGCACTATTGGAACACCTATTTTAGGTAAACAAAATACTTGATATGTGAACCTATATATATATATAGCAAATTACTCATATTTCACATAGTGCACACCACATTCATAAAACAGGTAGGCAAAGTTGCTTCTGTCATTAAATCTCTAAAAACCTTAATAATTTATTTATGTTCATCTCTTGTTATCTCCTTTCAATGTTGTTTATTGCAGGCCCAAATTTTTGCACCTCTCAAGTTTAACACTCAATCTGTGGTCAAGATAGCAGTGGAGCCAGTGAACCCATCGGAGCTGCCCAAAATGCTTGAAGGTCTCAGAAAAGTGAACAAATCTTACCCTCTCCTTCTGACCAAGGTGATGTGGACCTGGCTATGTATATTGTAGAGTTGCAGTGTTTGATGATTGTTGGGAGAGTTTACTGGGCAGTGTGATGACAGCTTTAATCAAGCTACAATAAGGATACACCTACTTCCATTTTACAAGAAAGAAGAGAAGATGTGTATTTCAGGGAGAACAACTAAACTGGATTTACCTGTGAAGAAATTATAGGAATGAGGCTGTATTCATGTATACCACAAAATAGTTAATCCTTTACCAATTCAAATCAGATAACTAATCTTCTAATGAATTCATGCAGTGCAGTGATAGGTGCATCTGATGAATTGGTGAGGTGTCTTTTTGAAATACAGTGTTAAATTTTTGTATTCATTCACAGCTCAATCAAATATAAACTTAATTGTTTCTAACCCCTTTTTTTTTTTCTGGTTTCCTGATTCTGCTTGCTTGCTTGCTTGCTTGCTTGAGTACTTGCTTGCTTGTGGGAGGATTATAGAATCTTTGTTTCTATCAATAAGTAATATTGCATTATATCTAGCTTTAGTACCATTTTATCAATTGAAACTATGTATTCAGATATAATACTGCATATATATATAATGTTATATGAAATTTGGTGGCGATTGCATTCCAGTTATTTTTTCCTAAGTAATGACAGGTTAAGTTAGAAGACATAAATATAGGCCACACCCACATTGCGTGGGGTTGTCAGTACCAAACTTAATAACAGAATGTAATACTGAGTACGGCTGTTGTGGTCCTAAGAATCACATTAGAGGTATGTAGAGTATCAGGACTATATCTTGCCAACATTTGTTTTATATGCTGTGTGTGTGTGGTGTGTGTGTGTGTGTGTGTGTGTGTGTGTGTGTACATGCAAGGTTGAGGAGTCTGGGGAGCATGTGATATTTGGGACTGGTGAACTCTACTTGGATTGTGTCATGCATGACTTAAGGAAGATGTATTCTGAGATAGGTAAGTGGTCTCCCGCTATGAATTGCCTGTCTACAATAGCAGTCTGTACTCATGTTTGATGTGCAAGCTGTTGGAATTTATGATATTGTTTCATAGTTGATATAAACCATTGTGGTTTCTATTAGCACACTTCCTATAGGAATACTATTTTGTGATTTGTGACCACTTATGATGGCATAGTTACTGCTTGGGTTACTCCCAACACTAACTCACTAGTTTAATGTTGACAGAAGGTGAATATTATAATCGGAGTATAGGATTATTGCCTGTACAAAGTCTTTCTTTACTAGCTTCTAGATTCGAATTGCTTGTAATAATGAGGGAGAGAAATTCCTTGTTGGTAATTAATTTATTTTAAAGCCATGAGTTGCACAAGTCACTTTCACGTTAACCCCCAAAAAAAGCTAATGTACTTTTGTGTGCATCAATATTAATTGTATGAATATATTTTGTAATCATTGGGTGAGAAGTAGGAGGTAGTTTTTTTGTTGGGTTTATCTTTCTTCACCTCTTTTTGCTTTCTGAAATTATAATTGTTTTGATTGTATTCATTCATTTGGTTCTTCATCAAAGCGTTACAAGAGAAAGGTCATTATATTTGTCTATGTTCATGTATTATATTTGTGTATGTTCCTGTAGATATAAAAGTTGCTGATCCTGTGGTCGCATTTCGTGAAACTGTGGTAGAAACTTCTTCGTTGAAGTGCTTTGCCGAGACTCCAAACAAAAAGTTGGTTTTATTTAATGTCTTATATAATATCTTGTTCATTAAGGAAAAAATGAATCTCCCCCCCCCCCCCCCCCCTCATTCTCTGTCATGTAAGCAAGATATATCTTGTTCGTATATGTCACAAGACTTTGACATCTTTGGGAATGAAGTGAACACTTTAGCATGAAAATTTACAAGGCAACTGATACACCCTCCTTAACCACACTAAATTAGGGCATTGAATGTTCCTACTGCACCATAGCATTCTGTCTGCACTGCACTCTGTCCACCCCTTCACAGAAACAAGATCACCATGGTAGCTGAACCACTGGAGAAAGGCTTAGCAGAAGATATAGAGAATGAACAGGTGCAGATTTCATGGAATAAGAAGAAGATTGGTGATTTTTTCCAAACGAAATATGACTGGGATCTGCTGGCTGCAAGGTCCATATGGGCATTTGGACCAGACAATACTGGGCCCAATATCTTGGTGGACGACACTCTCCCATCAGAGGTGATACTCTACTACTTCTCTATGTGTTGTATTATGAAAGGAGCACTGATAGACAAAAGTAAAATATCACTGACTTTTGCTAGTTCAAATTTTGTGGCATGTTGAATTTATTTTATGTAGTCGAATTAAATGGATGCATTGTTCATATCGCCTGCAAACTCAACTAGTATCCATCTAATTACAGCTTTAATTTCTTGGTAATGGGAGGTTCATGGAGTATGCATTGACATCTGTGCAGGTGGACAAGGGACTGTTGGGTTCTGTTCGGGAATCCATTGTTCAAGGCTTTCAGTGGGGCACAAGAGAAGGACCGCTGTGTGATGAGCGTGAGTGGACAATGCTTGCTACTGTGTGGGTGGGGTGCGTGGATGGGTGTGTGTGCATGTGGATGTAATGCAATAGCTGCACCTACTGGATGATTGGGAAGAGCTAGTTTCAGCTACTAATGTTTATATTCCAGTTTTTCTACATTGTGTTCTGTTTCAGTCGAAGAATCTCAGCTACTGCCTAACAATATTAGCAAATTAGGTACACCGATATAAATTACCTACTAATAGTGTTAAATTGGTATCCAAAGATCAGTGAGTGGAGCTTGAAGCAGCTGGGTGTGCCATGCATCCTGCTATCCAAAGATCAGTGAGTGGAGCTTGAAGCAGCTGGGTGTGCCATGCATCCTGCTATACCAACCACTCCACCCTCAAGAAGATGTTGCCGTGGGGCACTGTGTAGGCAAAAAAGAACAACTAAAGTGTGTGGCTTCTTCTCTTAATTAGCTGCAGAGAGAGGAAGGAGGAGAAACTAGTCCTCCCAGACTAACTGTTAAATCTCTGTTTTCCAGCTGAAGTGTATGAAAGTACTGCAAGCATGCATGTATGTATGAGTTGATACCCTCCATGCTACTACCTTCAGCATTGTCTTTGTCAACTGTGGATGAGACTGGCATGGGTTCTTGGTGGGAAAGTGCATGTCGGAGGTGAGGGGCAAAGTATCCATGAGTGCTGACTGTGCAGAATGGTTGGGATAGTGTATGCTGAGAATTTCTACCGCAATGCAGAAGATACTGAAGTGTCACTTACCTCAATCAGTGGACGACAATTTTTATTTATTACATTAATTATGCTTTCTTGTAATGCTAGGCACTTGCTTCAAGAATTTGCTATCTAATTTTCATTGGATGTAGCTCTGTTGTTCAAGGGGCACTGTGTTATAGCTGTTGTGTGATGGGTGTGAAAAAACTTCATAGTTGTCCAATGCAGCTTCCATGTGAGTGAATGGCTCCTCGTCACAACCATGTCATCCCATTCACTTAGTGTAGGTGCAGGAATACTCCTGATTGATTGGCATGGACAACCTCCAAAGGCTGTTCTGGACAGTTTGAGTGCTCAGTGCACTATACAGTATGTCAAGTATTGTGTGTATGCTTGCTGTGTGAACTCCACCTCCTTGATCACCTACTATGTGAAGGTGCTTATTGTGCACTCTGCACTGGTAAATATTGGCCAAACGTCAAACTTGGTATGTTTATATTTTAGCCATTCGCAATGTGAAGTTTAAGATTCTGGATGCCGTCGTGGCTAATGAACCAATTCATCGAGGAGGTGGACAGATTATACCTACAGCAAGAAGAGTTGCATACTCAGCTTTCTTAATGGTAAATTTATTGCATATTTGGGTTCTGTTTCACATTATTGTAGCTAATTGTTATTGAAGAAATTATAAGGAATTCATGATTTCAATTGTTAAAATTGTTAAAATCTGATTTCTGAACATGTATGGCTTTGGCTCTTTTAAGTTATAAAGTTGATAGCATTCTTTCAATTATGTTGCTGGTGAACAATGATAGGTCTCTCATGGTCAATGTCCTTATACTATCTTGTGAATTTATATCAGCCCTTAAGGAAGAAATCAGAGAGATATTCTGCTGCTGATGCTATTATATATAGTATCTCCCACACTCTATATCTATCAAAGTAAGAGTGCTGTGTGTGTTTTGGGGACTTCTATTAAAAGTTTGTTGTTTTTTTTTAATTTCCATTTTGCATTCAGTAAAGATTCATGCAGTTGATGTCAGTCATTGTACTTGCTGTGTTTTCCTGCTCCATTTCCTCCTTCGTTCCTCCTCTGGTTCCTCTCTCCTCCAGGCCACCCCTCGTCTTATGGAGCCATACTACTATGTGGAAGTGCAAGCTCCAGCCGACTGTGTATCTGCAGTGTACACTGTTCTGGCCCGCCGCAGAGGTCACGTGACTCAGGATGCTCCCATTCCTGGTTCCCCTCTCTACACCATAAAAGCTTTCATTCCGTGCATTGATTCATTTGGGTTTGAGACTGACTTGAGAACTCACACACAAGGACAAGCCTTCTGTCTCTCTGTGTTCCACCACTGGCAGGTACCAACTACTAGTGTGAATGTGGGCCAATGATAGTGCCTGTAGACTGGTTCTGTATATCTGGACGGGGACACACACACACACACACACACACACACACACACACACACACACACACACACACACACACAACTCCCTGGCCTCATAAGTTTTGTTTTCATATATTGTGGGTTGGGTGGCATATTTGTACTTGTCCAGACTGACTAGACCCACTGAGCAGTTTCTAAGTGTGTTGCAAATATTTGTGTATAATAAACCAAGTTATGTGAAGCAGATAAGTGTTCAAGATGCGAGTAAAAATGTATTTCATAGCAACTTGTTATCCATACTATCAGCAGAATGTGTTGTGTGCAGTGGTGGAGTAGTGTTGTGTATGATAAACTAGCCTGTTAATTATGGGCCAGAATTAGATGAAAATTTTTGATTTATTTTGTTTTTAATAAATAATTGTTATACTTTAAATTTCATTTTGTTGATATATGTAATTAGATAGTCCCTGGTGACCCACTGGATAAATCGATTGTGATACGTCCATTGGAACTACAACCAGCTCCACATTTGGCTCGTGAATTTATGGTCAAGACACGTCGAAGAAAAGTTATTTATTCTCTTGTTTACTTCCTCTTGTTTTTATTTATTGTGTTGGGCAAAAAATGTTGAGTTGAGAATAGCATTACCCAGACCAATCCACCCTGAAATACTCAGTGACTTGCTATTGCTTGACTGCTCTAATGGGGGGGGGGGGGGGGTTAATTTCAGTCATAATTGAAGTGTGAATAACTGCCAGCACACTCTGTGTGGAATGGCAGAGCAGCACAGCTCCTCAGGCTAACTCTCATTTGTGTTTTTTCTTCTTGAGTTTCAATCTTCCAGCAAATAATTTCATTTGTGTTTACTAATGCATGTAAGTGTTTGTGATTGAACCTGTTACTTATGATATTGTCAGAAAGGTGAATAGTGTGTCTCCTCTACAGTAATATCTGTCATCATTCATTGTTTCATGTCTTCTGTTAGGGTTTGTCTGAGGATGTCAGCATCTCCAAGTTTTTTGATGATCCCATGCTGTTGGAGTTGGCTCAACAGGACGTGATGATGAACTATCCCATGTAGGGCAGAACAATATTGTAACTCAACATTGGCAGAATGCAATACACAAATATGTTTACCAATGACTATTTCTTCTAATTATAAACTGGTACATTATTCTTTATTTGATACATTTCATTTTAAGTATGAAGGGGGGGGGGGGATGTTTCCAGTAGAGATTTTTTAGAGTAGCCATCCCACAGTACAGGGGATTTTTTTTACTGTAAAGTCCAACATAATTATGTCTGGTTTTTGCACACCTGCAGAAAATGCATTTTTGCTATTCATCAGTTTAGAACCTGTTTACTTTCAAATCCATGAGTTTGTGGGACCACCTCCAGCATACACCACAACTCATCACAGACATTCTCAGGCAACAGTTGCAGTGGAGGATTTTTCTCTTGAAGTATTTGTTAGAAATATTTCCTTTCCAACTAGTGGGAAATATGATACCTTCTGACATCCATGCATTTAATGATGTCCTCCCTCATTGTGCTACAATCCCAGATACACAAGACTGGATTAATTCTACACTGAAGTTTGGTTGCAAGTCAACCAAACTTGCAATAGCAAATTATAACCACAATCAACTGACTTGGGCTGTCTTCATATTTGCAATCACAAAAGTAGCACTTCTCTGAAGTGGCTTCCAGAAGCTGTTTTTTGTTTTTTCTAAACGAATGGCATTCTATAAAATTCTATCATTGAGCAATCTGCATGGCAATTCTGGAAATATCTTTATCTACTGTCATAATGTGTGTCCACTTTCTCAAGTAAGCAAGGTGACAGCATACTAACCTGTTTCTTGGGGTGAAAACATGAGACCCTTAGAACCATATGTTGCTACAACTATCTTGCATTCCAGCTGTTTGTATCTTGCTGGCTTCTTAGGATAGAAATTTGAAGAACTTTCTTGTTGGTATGCAATTGCAAGAAACTCCGCCAGTTTTTGGGATAGAACCAGAAGGTAGGACTGGACACTTTGCTCCACTTCTCAGTTGGCCTTTAAACAAGTTGCAAAGTAATTATTTCATACTATATGGATCCTGTTCACTTTTTCCAACCATTTAGTGATATATAGCAAGAAAATGCTTTTGTTGTAATCCAGAAAGGTTTTGCATGCTGTAGGCTTCAACATTTGAATGACAGCGCAGCATCCATGATGAGGGCAGATGCTGTTGGGTGGTTTTCATGGACCTCCACCAGTTTGTCCAAGCATTCTACATTTGATACTTATAGTTAATGGATAAATAGAAAATTGCAAGAGATTCATGACCATTTCCTTACTTATACCACTAGCTCAAGACATACTAATGAAATCATTTAATATCATTTACAGAAACCATCCTCTAGCTCATAAAAATGTGAATTGAGAATGGCACTACATCACAAATTTTATCAGTATGTGTATCCCTAATTATGTGCCAGAGTACCATGCTGGTATAAAGGATTGATTTCTCACCTAAGCAGCTGAACTACAATTATATTTAGAGGTCTTTGTTGTCTCTGTTCATAGGACAGTTGCTGTGCTAAAATATCCTTCTTGGGGGGGGGGGGGGGGGGGGGGGGCACATTTTCATGCATGAGAACCAGCCATCAAGCTACATTGTGAATACTAAAAACCACAATTATGCAAACACTATTTGAGGTCAGCAAAACCATGCCCAAAACCCTTTCCTTTTTTTCCCCGTGCAACACCAAACAAACAACTAACGAAATATCTCAAATTATGTTAAGATATTTTTGTTGTCTCCATCTGTAGGATGGGCATTTTTCTGGTTATTTATTATATACTAGCAGCATATACCCTGCGTTGCCAGGCCAATGACAACATGAAACATTATAGAAGCCACTCAAATTTCGGCCTGATAGGTCCTTTACTTTAGCTTTCGGCAGCTAAAACTACTTGTGGCTGTGGCTATTACCAAACCACACCCATTGACACACCCATGGAGTTAATAATGCTTTCAGTTACTTGGAGATCACATGCCAAATTCCAGCCTTGTTGGTCGACTACCTGCAGGTGTGGTTATAGAAAGAAACCCCCCCCCCCCCCATTATCTTATCACACCTACATGTGTAAATAATGCTCACTTGGAGACACATGCCAAATTTCAGCCTGATTGGTTCATAAGTTAGCTTTTGGCAACCAAAAAAAAAAAAAAAAAGGGGGGGGGGGGGAAAGACTTCCTGTGGGTGTAGCTATGACTAACCACACCCATTACAAACCTCATATGTGGTTTATAACGCTCACCTACTTACTTGGAGTCCATGTCAAATTTCAGCATGATTGGTAGATGAATTAGCTTAGTCTGCCAAAATAACTTCCTATAGGTGTGGTCATGACCAAACCACACCCATACATGCTTGATAATGCTCACCATTTCCTTGGAACCACATGCCAAGTTTCAGCCTGGTTGGTCCTTTGATTAGCTATTGATAGTAAAACAACTTCCTGTGTATGTGGCTATGACCAAACCATACCCAATGTGGTTAATAATGTTTACCCAAGTACTTGGAGACCATACACCAAATTTCTAGGATGGGTCCTTTAATTAGTTTTTAACAACCAAAATAACTTCCATGGGTGAGGCTATGACTAAACCACAGCCATTATCACACTCACCTGTGGTCAATAATGCTCACCAAGTTACTTGGAGTCCATGTCAATTTCTGCCTGATCGGTCCACAAATTAGTTTTGGCAGCCAAAATTACCATGACCCATTTTTATCCAATAGCTCCAGCCTCCAGGAGGTCTTAAAATTACTTTGTTTTGTGCTGAAATTCTGGTGACACTTCTCAGATTTTCCAATACTAAGGTCCACAGTTCAATCCTGGCCGCTGCAAGTGATTAAAGAGCCACTTATTACCCACCCACAACTATAAACTATCTGGGAGATCAGGTATAGCAGCTACAACTTATCCCAGATTAAATTATTCCACCGGACTAGTTATGGCAGAGGGGGATCAGTTATGGCAGAGGGGGATCAGTTATGGCAGAGGGGGATCAGTTATGGCAGAGGGGGATCAGTTATGGCAGAGGGGGATCAGTTATGGCAGAGGGGGATCAGTTATGGCAGAGGGGGATCAGTTATGGCAGAGGGGGATCAGTTATGGCAGAGGGGGATCAGTTATGGCAGAGGGGGATCAGTTATGGCAGAGGGGGATCAGTTATGGCAGAGGGGGATCAGTTATGGCAGAGGGGGATCAGTTATGGCAGAGGGGGATCAGTTATGGCAGAGGGGGATCAGGTATGGCCTATATGATCCGGGCGGATCAATTATTGGGGGGGATGGGTTACGACAGACCAGCATTAAACCAAACCTGGGGAACACTCAGCCACTCACCGTACCCAGTAATGGTAAGGTTGGTTTGTAGTGGCTAGGGAGGATTTTATAGTAGGATGACCGGTGGTTCTGCTCCTGAAAGAAATTTTGATGTCAGTAAAAGTTGCTTTCTGGCCACATTCTTCAAATCCAGAATACTGGGATTTTTTTGGTCTGATCCTCCAGTTTTCGGTTTTATACTGTCACTCCTATTCATAGCTGCTAGCCTTGCTATCTTGGGAGTACATATCAAAGGTGGTGATATGCCTGACTTGGACGCCATGAAAGTGAGTTATGCAAGTATGGTATTCTATAGCTACTATGAAGTAGCATAGATAGCTTACATATTATGTCAGTTGGATGAGAGATGCTAAGTTGGGACTAGTTGGTGAGAAACAGATGCCAGATGAAATGAAGATTGATCAGGTTGTGAGTGAATACGGTGGTCACTCTGTAAGGGAATGGTTTGGGTGTGTGAATAGGGAACTTGCATGATTATGGCAGGTACTACCTGCCACGCCTACTTATGGTATCAGTGAATTTCCAGCACCATAGAAAATGTATTAGCATTCGTGACTGACTAAGCTATATTTGAGAACTGCAACTACATAATAGCTCGTGCTTTCACCATGCTATAGGCATAGAAACTTTATAAAATTTTCAGCCTGCTGATAGCAAATTCCAGAATATTCAAAGCTTTGCTTGAGGATAAAATAGTTCCTAAAAGTGAAAAAAGGGTTAGTGGTGACATTTCCAGTGAGCTCCCTCGCTAGTTCTAGCAACTCATTGGTTGCAGTGAGTGCAGACAGTTGCCAGAAATGATGTGCACCCAAAGTAGCTGCTAATTTTTTCCAGAAAAAGGAATAGAGCCACAGGCCTAAAACTTTGGCATGCAGGCACAACTTGATTCTGTGAATAACATGGGGTGGGTCCCATCTGGCCACAATTTTTCCTCTATGTGTGTTGCGATGATGTCTGCTGGTTTTGTATGGCCCACCAAATTCAAAATAGACTCAGCAAAAGAACAGTCTTTTTTTTTACAAAATCATTCTAAAAGATCAGCACCAACTATATTTAGAACAAAACTAATAATAGCCATAGTTAACCACTTACATAGTCAAACCACTATTACAATAACAATACGAGTTATTACAAGTTTTCTAAGAAGGCTGTTGGGAGAATCCTAACAATGTGTAAGGTTAAAAATTTCAAAAATGGTGTTTTTTTTTGGTAATCTGAAAAACACTTGGACCTAGGTAGCTATACCCATAAGCTAAGACTTATTCAGATACTAATAGACCAGAATGGCCAAAAAAAAGGGCCATTTCAAGCTGGAGCAGCTGTATTGAAAAGCCCTAAGGAAAGTTGCAATCTCTTGGCAGTTCAGTGTAATACATAACAAAAATTAACTACAGAATTCCCTGCAGCCCTCTCGATAGGTATTTGATTTTTGGTGGCATAACCATAATAACCAATGAATCAAGAACTGGAATAGAGCCTCACTTTGCAAGGTTAAATTGGGAATTATTCTAAACAGAAAAGGGGGAGAGAGAAGGAAGATGAACTGTTAAGTTGTTGACTCAAGAACATTCACTGGCCAGAAAACAAAAAAAAAGTTATGCACATTGAATTTTTTTCATGATCAATTGTTGACTGAATTGAAGATAAAAATTTATTTAGATAAAAGAATTCCAACTTTGCAAGCAAGGCTGCAAAGGGACATCTAGTCTATATAATAATGTACCAACACTAATCAATGTTTGAACTATTAGCCCATTATTCTACTTCTTAATTAAACCTCTTGTTACACAAATGTGAGGGAAATTGAGCACCACCTTTGAGGGAAATAAGTTCAGGTTATGTACATTATGTTCTTTCCTTTCTTTTTGTAAACATGAATTAGATGTAATCTCTCATTAAAGTTATGTTTCTCCTTTTCAGAATTGGAATGCATATGTGGGAAAGCTTGGTGAGAAAGATTTCTGCTTTCAAGAGTCAGCATTGTCTGATAATGTGGTAGTTCCTCTGGTGACCAAGAACTGTATTCCATCTGTACATCAGAATACTTCTTGTTCTCAAATAGACAGTGATGTCCAGTTTGGTACAGTCAGCATTCAACTTAATTTTACACTTCACAAACATTTCCTCAATTCTTCTCTTAGAGGAATTTTCTCGTCTTTTTCTGGAAAATATATTAAAGCTCAAATTAAAGGTTAGTAATGGCATGTGTGTATGAGCAGGTGGGTGTGTGTGTGTGTGTGTGACAGAGTGTGTGTGTGTGTGTTGAGGTGGCTATGTATGTCCATTGAACTGACCATGTTGTTTGCTGTTGTGCAGAAACTACTCACCACAAGAGAATTGAAGAGTGCATTACACTGGATATTTGGATAGATTTAGTTCATATCAACATGACTCAAGGTAATTGTATTCCTACAGCTGTATTGTAGTGTCCCTGATTGACTCATCCAAACAGAGCTTGGTGTGTACAGACAGAGACACAGTTCACTCTCCGTAATATCATGTTGGGCTCACCAATTGTAGTGGATGCGTAAATCAAATATACTATAAACTTTTCTCTCTCTTTTTTTTTTTTTTCTTCTTTTTTTTTTTTTTTTGTTGCACGAGTGAAATACTGGTCAGATGAGAGTATGCATGCATTTAACAGCAACAGACACAAGATCAGGTGACTGTGTGTGATGACTGTTGACCATAGAAGGTGTGTGACTATAAATACCTAATATGTGGTTGAAGGTTAAATGTCTCAATGTTGTGGGATGTCTGGGTTACATCTGTGTATTTTTAATCACAAATTCAACCATACAGTCTTTTTAAATTGTCTTCCTTTTTTCCCTTTGTAAGTTTGTAATGATTTATTTAGTTGACCAACCACCAGGTGGGTGGGTGGGTGTGTCTTCATCTGTTGTTATATATGCTCTAATTGCACTACACATGATAATTTCAATTGTTTGCCTAGGGCTAGTGCTCTTGCTCCCTGCTGACAGAAGGGGGAGGGGTTCAGTGTTGTGATGTGTTTCTCTTCATGTGTTGCTGTTGTTCAGTGTGTGATGTGGACGTCTGCACAGTTGCTGGATGTCTCCTCATCACTGCCCCCTACACGGCTATTCCTACACGCTTGCCTCAGATACACACAGACTTCACGTTTGCTTCAAAAGTTCTCCAGTAAGGATATAGTCTGGTTATCATTCTCAGTACTTAGTAACATAGATACAGGAACCACACACGAGATGAATTTATTAGAAAAAAAATTCAGTGATACCAGTAGTGCCCTGTGAACTAAGTGTGCCTGTCATATACTGAGATAGGAGGGAGGAGAGGGTTGAGTGCATAGTTGTTTGTTTTCCTTCCTCTTTTGATGTGTCTACAGGTCAAAGCGAAGACCGAACAAGTGCAACTGTAGCCAAAAGTCTCCAACTGCATCAAAATCCAAACTGCTGAGAGTAGATGTAGTTCAGGGGAAGAACTGCAGTGAAAGAAGTCCATCTGTTGTTAAAATTCTCAACATCTATCCGAGGACTGCCAAAGGCTATGGTGTAATCAGAGTTGAACTCAGTGAGGCGAGTTCTATTTACATGTGAACATGAATACTGTAATCTTGTCTGGATTGCCATGTTCTCTGTTGCTCCATCAGATGTTGTTGGAGTTGGCATTGATTATCTTGCAGTGTAGCTCTGGTCTGCTATAAGTGATTTATAGATGTGACTTGGTTTAGCCTTCTAGGAACATTTGCATCTCTCTTCTTTCACCTATTATCCTATTATTTTCTCATTAAATAGTTGTTTTTTTTTTAATTAAACACTAGTTGAAATATTGTTGGGAGGCAGTGATTTAGGGATGTAGACTTAGACACTTATTAATTGAGAGTTTGTGCCTTCTTTCAGTGATGCATGATGGCTACAGGCATTGTACTGCAAGTGTGGTGGTGATTGTGTGCAATTACATTAATTGTAATTAATAATAACTAATGTAGATTTCAGTTTTAGCCTTTAATTTAAAAAAGGTGGAAGGGGGAGAAAGAAAATAAATTTCCCCTTTTTAAAACTTAATCATCTCAAGAGATCTTTGAAGCACTCTTTCCTCTGTCCAAGAGTTGTGTTGAGGTTATTGTTCTTATCATTGTTATATTCAATTATAACAGTTGATCATCTGTTCATTAACAACCATCTAATTCATATGAAATTATTTTTAGTATGAGTCACTCACTTCTCCCAACCATCTGGTTGTTGTGGAGTACACATAATGATATTGAAAGTGGCTACAATACTCTTGTATATGTTCTATTGATTTATGTGTGTCATTGGTGAGGCAATCTTCTCAACATTTGTTGTTTTTTTTTTTGTTTGTTCACTTGGTGTTTGTTATCTGGTCAGGAAGACAAGCTGACGGTGTCCCGCCACATGTACCTGGGGGCACTGGCTGTGGCAATGACAGCACTGGCTTTTGCCATCACTATAATGCTATCAGAATCCCCTACAGAAGCAAAGAAAAGTCAAGCTTGATCTGTAATGGCAACTTTGGAAGTGAACATTACCACATTATGTTTCACTCATTATTTATATTAATGTCAGTATCTGCTCCCCCCCCCCCCCCCCCCCCCCCCCTCCCCAATCCACTTGCTCTGAACGTGTAAGATCTGTCTATAATCAATAATTTATATTATTTGTGGGTATGGAATTAAGTTACAAGGCCTTTTCTGCCTTTCTATTTCTGTGTTGAGGCCCACCCTCTGTCCAGCAGAAGTAGCTCTTGAACAGTTGCTTCTCTGAGGTAAACAAAAATTGATTCATAGTTTTGTGTTGGATTGTACCATGAATGTTCTCACCTCATTCAATGCTTCATGAAAGCCATGTTTATGCCAAGACACACACACAATCATTTCAAATGTGGGGGAGTGGGTGCTAGGTGGTACATAAAACACATTCTTGATTAATTTTTAATTGTTTTTCCCCACTTTTATAACTGCAGGATATATTGCAGCAGTTTTTATCCATAAACCACCAAAGAAAACGTGTGTGATCATATTTGAATTCAACATCAATCACGTTTGATATCATCTTGATCTTGTTTGTTGTAATTGTGAGTGATGTAAATGAGTTCATCTGACACGCAAGTGTATCTGACCTGCATTTCTGCCACGATTGAAGTCGAGGTTGATGGCTTGTCCGGCATACAGAGGTCTGTTGAGAGCAGACACATCCACCACAATGGACTCAAACAGCTTGTCGTAGCGAGTTCGGCCATGACGGAGGTGGATAAAGAATATGACCAGTGGGATGATGACACTCACTGTCCCTTTGAAGAAGGACCGCAATAATGACCTGTACAATAAGGGGAGGGGAGGGAGGGAGGGGGAGTTGTGCTGATATTGAAGAGTATTACACCTGTACAGGTCCACTTAGTTTGCATGTAGTAGAGTAGTTGAAAGAGAGAGGGACCACCTCTATTGGAAGACCGATTTTTAAAATTGGATTTAAAGGTGGTTTCTCAAAAGAGGAACTAGGTAGTCCCCCTACTAAGACCACCCTATTGGAAGACCACCTCTTTTGAGAGACCACATTTTTCATGCAAGATGTACATGCTGTATAAATTTGCCTCTATTAGAAGACCACCTCGTTTTGTAAGAACAATTTTTGTCGGATGTAAGAGTGGTTTGTCAAAAGAGACTACTGTATTACTTCCTGTGGCACACAGGTCTGGAACACTTGGAATGGGGGAGGGGTCAGCATACATCTGCCAGTTTGGCTCAAGAATGGATTAAAAAAACATTGTTTACTGTATTGAAACACAAGTTTGTAATAACCTGTGGTTGCAATCAAGTACTTCAACTGCATGAAAGCATAAAAGTTGTAAATCTTACCACAATTTTGGCCTTATCTTAAGTTTCTAAACAATTATTTTACCTGGTCTAAACATTGTTTTAATATGTATTATAGTAATCAACACACGCACCACGCTCACTGTATGCTATGAAGGTCACTGGGAGAATATTTTGTCTATTTTTTTTTTTTAGCGCATCTGATTCCAATTGGTAAAGGGTCTCCAAGTTGGGTCTACATAAGACAGTCTTGTTTTACATCTTTCAAGGTCAATCCAATTAGAATAATTTGTCTTCAACATTTCCTTCAACATTTCTTTCCCTTTCTTTTGTACAATACATTGCCTGTCAATGTGGAAACAAAATGTGTGTGCGTGCGTGTGTGTGTTATGAGAGAAGCTTGAGTAAAAACAATTGAATAAAAATTTTCTTTGTCCCACCAAATCATTTCTTTTTCCCATCAGACTGAGAATGGGACCTGAGGCCCTGACTGTGGTCACCACTCTCTCTCTCTCCCCTGGCCCACAGTCTTTCCCCATGACCTAAGTTCAGACCATCACAATCACACTGAGCATCTCCTCCAATGCCTCCTATACTCACAATCACTCTGTACTCAGCACAACCCCCAACCTGTCAGCACAACCCATTAACTGTCCACACAACCTCCGACCTGTCAGCACAACCTCTGACCTGTCAGCACAACCCCCGACCTGTCGGCACAACCTCCGACCTGTCAGCACAACCCCCGACCTGCTCAAGTTTGTCCTCACTCACTGGATCTCACAGAGCAGCCATGCCACATGGACCTCTGACTCATTGAGAGAGAAAGAGTTTCACTGCACAGGCACTCATGCAATCACGCCACATCTGTGCTGACTAGCATGTAGCAGAAGAGGCTGCAAAGGAGTTAATTGGCCTCTAAACTTACTGAATGATGCTCAGCTTTCCTCCAGGCTCCACCCGTACAGAGTAGCCTGGAGCAGTTCGTGTGAGATGTGACTGTTTACATTTCAGCACACGCAGACCCATTAGCCACTTGCCTGGAGTGCAACCACACACGCACAGGAATAAGGTCTGAGTGAGAGGAAAAGGGGGTAGGGGAGGGGAGGAGCAATTAATCCAAATCTCAAACTATTGAAAAGCAACAACCGTTGTCATGGTCACTCCATTAAACTACCATAATTCTATAAAGGTTATTTCAACTTCCATAGCCTTTGTTGGCAATTACCAGGAACTTTGAACTCCACATCTCCTTTGTGACACACACACACACACACACACACACACACACACACACACACACACACACACACACACACACACACACACACACACACACACACACACACACACACACATACACACACACAGGCAGACAAATGAAAACAACAACTGACTGTTCTCCTTTGGATGATTGTAGCAGATGTGAACTAATAACGTACCTCAAGAATTGCATGAGTAACTCTTTGGACGACAGTGGATAACAGAAATACTATGATCAATCTTCTGATTTCCAACAATTCTTCGTCATTAATTTTCATCCAAACATCACCTCTATCAAATAAAACTTCAGGAACCCTGCAGAAGTGCATAATATGGCAGACCAACAATTGTGATAAACAAGGATAGTTAGCGAAACTAAAGCTGTAGTGAATATAAATTTTAAAAATATGACATTGTGTAGCTGCCACAACTCACAAGCAGTTAACATAACATGTTGCACACATCAGTCAGTTTTCGTCACGTAACCATTGCAAGTGTGTGCCCCCTTCACCTCCCACCCCCACCCCCACCCCCACCCCCACCCCCAACAAGAGAAAGAAAACACAATAATCTGAGGCAACTAATTGATCAGAACAGCTGAACCACTTCTAGAGCCATTGAGGAATTCAGCCCCCAGTTGGCAGATTCTGGGAGCTTCTGCTGCTACACAAAACTGCCCACTGTGCTCATGCAGATGTGCATGCATGCATGATCCCAATACTCTATATCCCGAGTGATTGCTACAAGCACCAGCTGCCAGAGCTAAAGACTCCAACCAATAAATAAATAAATAAGTACAGGTCATGTGAATACTCGAGGAAGCCACTTGCTGTATGGAAATGATATTCATAAGCAAGGACACACAGAAATGAGCATTCTCTATCTACTTGCATCATCACAGAGTTGTGACAGTAGGGCCACTATAATTACGTATTCCTAACCTGTACTCCCAATCAGGAACATAGAACTTCAGGACAAGGCAGAATGCAAACATGTCTATAACTTCAGCAAGAAACCTCTTCCACAGTGGAGCAACAGACGTCTCATAGCCTGAACACACACACACACAACACACACACACACACACACACACACACACACACACACACACACACACACACACACACACACACACACACTTACATAAACATATGCTAGTAATTAACAACCTACATGTCACACCTCTCAAATGTACTAATTAACTAAAGGAATTTGTCAGGCAAATGTACTCCACTGCCACTGTAGCTACATCCACTGCAGCTCTGCCAGGAAATGTCTGACTACAGATGGTGCAAGTGATCCTCCTGATCACAATAACAACTTAAGAAAAATTATCAGTTTCATTATGGAAGGGCATATATGCAAGCTTAACTAACTTACCATTCGTGTTCACAGCAAATCAGAATATACTATACTTTCAAAATTAATGCTACATGATGTTAAGGTCACTCCTTAATTAACTTTTTAAATTAAAAAAAAAATTTTAATGTTAAATATGAATTCAATTTCATCAATGGGTGGATATTGTTATATCATGTCCAAATTTTGTGATTATATTGATCATTATGGTGAAAGTAAAATGTGAACTGAAAGTTAAAATGATCATGATTGAAACAAACTATAGCATTCAGGCACATTAACACACACCCACCAGTGATCATCCTAATTTGAATGCCGATGCCCGGCATTGCTGCAGGGTGTCCAGGAACTGTGGGATACCCTCCAGCAGCAAGAGGGACACCCATGGCACTGGGCATATTCGGATAGGCCGGCTGCATCCACATCGCTGGAGGAAGACAGTAGGAGCATTGCTGCCACCACAAGGCCCAGTGGAACCAGTTGACAAAATCAAACTGTTGTGCTATGAATACATAATAATTATCATGCAAGAGAATCAGCCAGAAATGAGAACTGCAGAAATAATGCTAACTCCACATGCACACAGTTATAAGAAAGCACCAGACACGTGAGAAATATAAGAAACTCCTACTCTTGCCAACCAGACAGATTGACAAGGGAACAATCTGTCCTGTCACTGTTGCCAGTTTTTCGTGATCCCAGTGAAAGTGTATCACATGCCAAAAATGTCATTTTAGATGCAGATATTAAATGTGAATTTGCAAAATACGTGAATATTCAACTTGTGAGCATCAGAATTGGTTACAAGATCCAGTAACAGGCTCATGAAAACCTGGCTATAGTGACCAGACGGATTAATGCAAGACAAAGCAGTCCCTCCATCAAAACTAATCAAATATTGAAACAGTGTGTGTGTGTGTGTGTGTGTGTGTGTGTGTGTGTGTGTGTGTGTGTGTATATATTCTAAATCAAACAGTATAGAACATGTTGTTAGTGTGGCTTAGTCGTCATAACAGGCAGTTTACTGGAACCCTAGTGTACCATATAGTCATCATAACAGGCAATTTAATTTATTGGAACCCTAGTGTACCATAGTCATAACAGGCAATTTATTGGAACCCTAGTGTACCACAGTCATCATAACAGGCAATTTAATTTATTGGAACCCTAGTGTACCATAGTCATAACAGGCAATTTATTGGAACCCTAGTGTACCACAGTCATCATAACAGGAAATCTATTGGAACCCTTGTGTACCATAGTCATAACAGGCAATCTATTGGAACCCTAGTGTACCATAGCAACAGGAAATCTATTGAAACCCTAGTGCACCATATAGTCATCATAACAGGCAATTTATTGGAACCCTAGTGTACCATAGTTACCACTGCAGGACAAAAGTTTAAAGAATTAGCTCAAAAACTCTTTGTTTACACTTCTATTTCCAAAGCTAAGTACATTTTAAAACAACATCCTGAAATACAAGCTACAAATGCTAACTTCATTTCTTTCATGATCTCAACTAAATACTTTAGCACAACAAATGCCAAAATCATACCTAATTCACAAAACTCAGAGAATAATTAAACGAGGGTTATCAATGAAACAGCCACCTCGACGTAGCCTTACCTACGGGTGGCTCCTCCGCCTCTTCTTTGCCTGCCATTCTCTAAATCTGGGCAAAATTTGGTCAATCGCAAATCTGGAGAGAGATTTCAATCAGAGCATGGCCAGAGCCGACGCTTAACTCTAGCTAAGGCAATTTGGCGATATCTGTGCAAAAAGAGCATAGGTTGTAAAAGGTAAAGGGTTAAATATTTTAAATCTCTTCTCGGTTTATAGTAAAATATTTTTTCCTTGTGTAATTAGTTGATTAGGTAATACATTTTGAAACTCAACTTGACATTGTGTAACTTCTCTTCTTTTTACTGAATTGCTATACTTGTCAGAATGCATGTATTCTTTAAATTGTGATTAATTTAATAAAATATCACTTGAAGTGTTTATTAACATAAGTTAAGAGATATGATGTTACATGCTAAAGTGTAGGTCAGTGGTATTTATAGGATTGAGTTCAGCTATGCTGGTGGAATAAGTTTTAAAGAATATCGCCTTTCACAGCTTACAATTTTATAAATCCTTTTCCATAGAAGTTGAAATCAATACAGATTAATTTCAAATACAGGGTAATAAATTATTGGTCATAATCTTCAGTTGGCAATATGTTAGCAAATTATTTGATTCCCCATAAATATTACTATGTCAAAGTATATACTCATATAACACTCTTATTTAAAAGGAGACTAGTAATGTTGCTTGTCCTAGCCTAGGTGGAATGGAATTCAATTGCAGAGCTAACTTTTCTCTTCTAGGGCATGATTGGCTGCAGGATCTTGTACAACCCTGTGAGCAGAAGCTTCAGCTGAATGTCTAGTTTTGAGTTGATAGTTTTCAGTTTTTTGTTGAAAGGTTTTCAGTTGACTGCTTTGAGGATTTTTTTACTTCATTTTATAGGTTTCCAGTTGATAGGTTTTCAGTGTATAGACTTTTAAATTCACAGGTTTACTCCTTTGGCATAGACTTCTAATTAGAATTCTTCTTTTCAAGCAGTGTGATGAATTACTGGGCCTCAGAATGGGCTCTCTTAAATAGACTGCCAGTCTTCTGTCCAGTAATGAAAATGAACCAAGACTGATATGACAACAGTGCACAATACTTACAGCTAGATGGTCAAACAATTGCAAACACATTCCAATTAATGACATTAATCTCTAGAATAAAAATATATAGTACAATTATTGAACACTAGTTAGGATAGAGTCCTAGTTACTTGTGGCGTGTAGGTCTGTGAACACTTGGAATGGTTGGGGGGTGGGGAGGGAATGCATCCACATATTTTTATCAAAAATGGATTTTTTACAGATTGTTTACTGAATGGAAACCCAAAAGTTTTGCCCCCCCCCCTCCCCCTTTGCCAATTTCTGGATCTTCAACTGCTTGCTTCCTCTCTTCATTATGGCTATTTCAGTTGGTAACATTTCCTGAGCTCTTCAAGATACACATCAATCCAAGAAATTTACATTATAATTAATTAATAGATTTTCAATGGTCATGATTTGAGAATTTAGGCATGCATCATCAGGCAACTAAATTCCAGATATTAAATTTGGTGAGGCCAGCCGTGCAATTCAACAGTAATACTTTTGGATTCACACTGACTCATAAATTAACTTGACACTAAGTTGAGGCAGGGTGAATTAGGTTAAGGTACATAGCTGGTGATTTCAATGAGATGACTCAGTAAATTATAATCCCATGACTGACTGATATGAGACTACAAAACGTGTTAATTCAACTTTTAGCTTTGAACAACTGATGTGACCACACTAAGTTCAGGCATTAATCGCTGCTACAGAATCTCAAAATAAAAGTAAAGTTGTTATAATTGTGTGTTAATATTTGCCCATACAATTCAAAACAATAATTATAAATAGCAACAATGATTATACTAATTGATCCATGACTATATGGTTAGTGCCACGTTCTGCACCATCAGTTAGTTTTTGAAGCAGCAATACACCTAAAAAAAGATGACAACAACAATATTAAAAATAAATGTCACATTGAATATGTGATAATATAGATGTTAATGACAACTACATAGTCAAGTAATGTTGGAATCATGGCCAATTATTCTATAGATTACAATACCTACCATGGAGTTGTTTTGTTGTTGTTGTTTTGTTGTTTTTTTTTTAATTATTCCCCCCTCCCCACCCCCATGATTCATGATCAAACTTTAAATGATTTAACTCATTTACCATGCAGTGGCTGGAATCACATGTTCAAGCCTGTGGGATTATATGCATGCTCTGTAACTTTGTGCTTTAAAACAACAATCTTATAAGAAAGATTACTTGAATGGTCCTCAAATATCACCAACCAAATGCATTAGGTAACCTCACCACAAAGATAGCTTACAGATGGAGGAGTAGCTATAGCTAAGCTATCAGACATGTAGGCATTACTGGTGCTTTGCATGTAAAAATATACTAATCTTCCCCCCCCCCCCCCCCCCCCCCCTAGTTAGTGAACCATATAGCTAGGGCTCTTGCTGATTGGACAGTTTCCATACAAGCCAGTGACAACTGACATGGTAAAATTCTATGCTAGTACAACATAGATAAAACCGGCTCCCATTATATATTTGGTTATAGTTATATCATGGTATCACCGAGGCAGAACTTTTGTTTGGACTACAAAACTACAGTTCAAATACAATGACTTGATCCTACATGCACATCCTTAAAAAAAAAACAAAAAAAAAAAAACAACACAAAACAATACAAGCTATTTCTTTCCTTCTTATTAGCTAACATCATCATAATAAATACATTGAAAGGAGAGGAAAAAAAACAAAACAAAAAAAAAAACTTGGCCCCATCCTATTATAATTTACTATTTGTTTGTATGTGCAGATTCTATCTCCTTCCGAACCACTGGAACCATCTTTTCTAAACTTTCAGTGATTGGTTAAGGCACCTCACTGCATATCCTAGTGAAGGTTTTGTTTGAATCAGGCTAGGGCTAAGACAAGCATTTTCCAGCATTTTGGACAATTTTGGTAAAAGGTTACTTGGCTAAAGCAATGAAATGTGGCAATCCCCCACACAAAAAAAGCCCCTATATTTTACATTAAGCAATCTGAACAAGTTTATTACTATTGGGGCTGAAGACCGATAGAAAAACACTTATAAGGTGGATTCATTTTTTGTGCTAGCTAGTTATCTTAATCAAGTAATGCAAATCTATGATTTATGATTAGTAGATATACGCTATACAATGACTAAAGGATGTGACCATAGCACTTACCTTTATTAGGGTTTCCTTCATACCTCATTGCCCATTCACCAAGAAGTACGTTGTAATATTTCTAGAAGGAGATAACGATAATATTTTACCAATGGTACAAATATTAGTTAAAAAAATAAAAATAGCACCACAATATTCTGCTTGACCATAAGCCACACTCGATGGGGGAACACTCGGTTCTGATTAATACTGTTATTCCGACAAACATAACTAACTATTAATTCTGATAATGAAAGAGATTCTGAGGAACACAATAAACGGTCTGGTCCATAAAAATGAAAGATATAGAATTAATCTAATGCCTCAGAGAAAAACATGGATTGTTCAGTTGTAGCCCAGCCACCTGCATTGCTTTACCCTGGGATTTGTCGATGGACAGTGCAAAACTTGTGATGGGAAATTGATTTCCTGAATTGTAAAGGTATGTCAGAATGAACAATGGCAATTCTGGGTATGAATTTCTTTATCTTTTTTCCACAACCAGTAATGATGGTGGCCCGAAGACACGTGATATTGGTCCCCTTTTTTTTCAACCAGCCTTGTTCCATTGCACGGTGTAGAGGTGGTTTAATTGTTTGTAAAAGCTTGAGTAAAAGCTTGTGTGGTCCAATACAAGGTGACTACAGAGAGTTTAGAAATTCTATTGGGTAGTGAAGCACTTGGTTGAGATCAATAACAGTGTCAACTGACCTGAATAGCCAGGTAGATGGTGAAGCAAGTGCTTATTGACACCTGCTCAGAAATTAACTGCATTGAGGATTTTTTCACACCGGCTTTGATCGCATGAACGCAAATGCCTCAGCAACAGATTTCTGTAGTTCAGTATCAAACTACACTAAACATATTTGAGTGTGATTACAATGTGGTTTGTAGGATGTGTTTTACTCATGCACACAACTTTGTCGTTACTGTGATGTGTGAAAGGATGTTTGAATACACCATTTTGGAGTCCTGGAGCCACCAGGCTCACCCCAGGGGTTCAAACCTTGCACATGTCCGTCCCAGGATCAATACTAACTCCCATGCAAACTTTCAGTTCTTTCTGTGCAGTGCTTTGGGCATAATTTCCTTACAAACTGACAGACAGACAGACAGACAGACAGACAGACAGACAGACAGACAGACAGACAGACAGACAGACAGACAGACAGACAGACAGACAGACAGACAGACAGACAGACAGACAGACAGACAGACAGACAGACAGACAGACAGACACAGACAGACAGATAGACAGACTTTAATTTTTAACAATTCACATTATTTATTTATCCATGCAAACAATAAATAATTATGATAGCTACACATAATAAGATGATGGAAGTGTGAATATAAAATACATTTTATGAATATAAATTAATATGTTATATATCATATCATTTCCATATCATAAAATGGCACATAGGTACCTCAGCTTCAAACAGCTTTCGATATTGATCATAACTTGAAGTAGGAAAAACACGCTCAAAACTGCCGCATCTTGATAACTATAGTAGTTAATAATAACAACAGCAAAAAAGACAATAACAATAAATTCAGAAACACATTAAAATTCCAAGTTTACAAAACAGTTTCATGGAGGGAAAATGCTAACTTTCTTCCCAGAACTACAACATGGATGATTGCAACAAATTCAAATGATATAAATACAAATCATGGAATTGTGAGGAGTAAACGCTGTCACCTCTCAACAATCAAGGAGTCTCATGTCTTTTCTGTGCTGATATTTCTGTACTCTGTGTGTCCAACACTATCTGCACTGTGATCAATTATTATGATAATCTTCTATGGTCATACCAAATAGAGGTAAGCCTGGCTAAGCTATTGAAAGCCAGTTGCTATGTAGAAATGGAGTTAGCTTTGAAGGGTTATGATATAAAAAAAACAAAACAGCTATAATCCTTATTGAATTATTGAGACTTAAGATTTAAACCACGCTGGATGGGCTTCTTATATGCGGACTGTTCCTACCTAAATGGATCATTTGATTGCAACAACTAATAGTCCAATGTTCCATGTCAGGGTTGGCAAGAAGTTCATATTAAGATGTGTGAGGCATTTCTTTAATAATGGATGATCACATGCCGTTAACATGCCAGCCATATCCTTGGCATTTACCACTAGATTTATTAGTTATTATATTCATGACCACAATAAATAGCCATTTTTAGATCGATATAAGTTACCTTGTTATAAATTGAGTTAATGTGTTTCATGTAGATTAGTGACTGTAGCTGAAATGACATGCATCTGTTATTAGGTAATTAATTATTGGATGTCTTGTATTTGTTGTAGAATAGCTGGAGTAAGCTTAAGGTACATTTGTATTTAAATGTATACTCCTAGTGGAGGCTCTCTATTTCTGTTCAGTAATTTGGTAGCAGATAGTGCAAGGTGGCAGAGGCTGTTAAACATTTGCACAGGCCAGCGACTGTGAATGAGAAATTGCCTAACACTGCATAGATGTTTATCCCCCTCTTGTGTAATACTACAAACACACGGGTGCCAACTTTTTTAAAGATGCTTCCGGGACACAAGTACACACCTCAAAAATGACCATGCCCAGTTGTCATGCCCAATTATGCAATATCAAAATATTATTTTAATAAAACATGCTGAATTAGAAACTCTTCTGTAATCACTTTCCTCACATTATTCACAAGTTAATGGGATCTCAAATAATAATATTAAACTCGGGGCAATAATGTTGTGATGCACTCCAGCGATAATGTTTGATGCATAATTACAAAATGGTAACAATCCTAAAATCTCAGTTTCTGCAAGGATAATGAAAGTAATTATCCATTTAAGTGATACAAGGTTTAAAATAGTGAAATTCATATTGAAAATAGAGAAAATAACAGTTGCAATGTATAATATATCATACACAATGCTATTTAGCTGGCAGTCCCTACAATAAATACCAATTAATCTTAGTTTTATCTTTGTTTTAGATGATCATAATTCCTTGACAAACTTTTGTAATGTTTAGCTCTCCTGATATAGTGATTTATCACTTTATTTATTACATTTTAAATAAAATAATTGGAGGGGAAAAGAGTAAATAAAAAAATAATTGGGATATACTCCTTAAAGCAGAAAAAAAGCAAAGTTTTAAGGGAAAAAAAAAGAAATAGAAAGACTAGCAAAAATTTTTCTAAGGCCAAGCAGAATTTTTAAAGCCAGTATTGAGTTCTTTCGCCAGGAAAAAAAAGCAAATAAAAAAATTAAAAAAACAGCCTGGCAACACTGGTTGAGGCAAACAGACACTAGCCTAACTATAATTCTTTATTTCTTTGTCAACAACAACGAAAAAGAATTTCACTCTGACGTTGACAGGAGGCAGTAGAAGGTAAAGGTAAACTTAATATTTCTATTTATCAGACTGGGGGAAGTGAAACATAGCCTAGTCTTATTTATTTTTTTACCACACTTGTGTTCTCCACACGCCTATTCTCCTTCTGTGTGAAGTCATATTGTGTAAAAAGGGCAGTAAGGAAAGCCAAGGCACACATTATATCTAGTATTCTGTCATGCTTCCAGGACTAACAATAGAACTTTTGTAAGTGATCTGGGATCTGTGACAGAGAAGGTAATTTTGGGACTGTCCCGGAAGAACCTGGACAGTTGGCACCTATGCAAACATATTTGACAAATTGTAAATGTTCCATACCAGTGCACACGTTCTAGAACATTGCTAGTACAGTGACAGCCACCAGTCCTCAGATGTAGTGATAAAAGATCTCTCTTCGATATATTTTATGTAACATGAACAATGCAATATTCAAGTAGATAAGATTCTATAGAAAAATAGCTAAAGCTAAATGATTGAAATACAGCTGGAAGTCAGTTATCTGAACTGCACTTATCCAAACATGAAGGTTAACGGAACATTTCACAAATTCACAAACTTAACATGTCATTTGTAGTCATATTTTTTGTATGCAGCAATCTGAAATGACCAGTTCTACTACAGCTATATGCTGGAAGGTGAAGTAAGAGAATTATTCCAACTATAGAAAAATTTAATAAGGAAATGGTTACTCTAACAGTTTCACCTGCTCAGAGGACCTCTAATACAATTGGAACAAAGCAATAATACAAAATCTTGAGAAATAATCTGATGCTCAAACACCACAGTTGCTTTCGATGCATTTCTAATGCAAACAAATAATAAGGAGCTATGGCTCTGACAAACAAACTAGATCAAGTAGAATTTTTTTTTTGTACAAGCATCAATGAAAACACTGTAATTACTCATCCTGCCTTCTTAATTTTATCATAATCAGCTAATTTTTTTTATTAATGGGTGAAGACAAATTTTTCTTGGCAAATTTCAGTTATCCAAACATTTCAGTTACCTGAACATTCTTGGTCCCAATCTATTCAGATAACCCACTTCTTAGTGTTCCTCAACATTCCTTTTATTATATTTGTACAAAACCTCAAAATGTGAATCAACAAAGAACATTTACGACATACCTCATCTTCAGCTATCATTAGTGTTCTTAGATCATCACTGGTGAGATAATCAAGGATTTTTCTTCTTTTCTATACCATGAATAACAACAGTTTATTATTACATACACATTTTAAATCTAAACAAATAGCTTAGTAAACACAAAAATAAGTGGTGTTTCATTAAGTAAATGCATCATAATCTCTAACCTAGCCACTGAATTATTGATTTTGTTTAATTTTTTTTTTTTTTTTTTTTTTTTTTTTTTTTTTTTTTTTGTTGGTTGTGCAGATTATTGTTCAAAATCCAATGAAGCCAAGAAATTGAAATAATCTAATTAGATAAAACTTCACTCGCTCTGAGGGAAACTTTTCTACATCAAATTTGGTTACTTTGTAATAACCAATTGCGTAATTATAACTTTAAATGTATGTTAATTTTGTGCAGTATATACTAACATAGCCATATTATCGGCATCATTTTTTGGATATAAATATGCTATTTTATTGATTTGCTAAGAATAGACGAATATTAACTGAGACAATATCAGATGATAATAGACATCAGTGTACAAGGCAACTTAGAACTACGTCCGGGCTTCTAGAGCAGCTGTATTCCCCCACAGAAATAATACTAAAACTGTTGGTGTAGCACATTGACTTGATTTCATGTGCAGCAAACATGATACATGTACTTGGAATTTAAATAACATGTTATCATGGTAAGTGGGAATCAAATTAAGTTGGATAAAGCAACTCTTTAGTATGTGCTCTGTTTGAGAGACATAGGTATATTTACAGGCAGTCAATAATGGATTAACAGTTTGATCACCGGCTCAAATTTAAATTTTTTGGTATAATTTTGACTATTTGTATTAATTTGGAAGTAATACATACACTGAACAAACATATATTTGATGAAAAGTATTTTGTGATGGATTTTAGTAGTTTGAAAATATATTTAAATACTGATGATAGTGATTTCATGATAGGAAATAGTAGTGGTTTTGGGGGGGGGGGGTGAAAATTAAAAAAAAAAAAAAAAAAAAAAAACATTGAAAGAGGGGAAAAAAAACAAACAACAAACTATTAATACAATAAGGATTTACTATTAAAAAAACCAAACTGCTTCAGCTTTGGTAAAGGCCTTAGCTACATAAGACTCAAGCAACGAAGTTAAAAGCTAAGCAATCCTTTTAATAATGAAAATAAACAATCAAGTGGTTAAAATGTGTAATGGAGGCTGAATGGCACACAGTTGCAAAATGAGCAACTTTTAACTGCTGCTGTATGGACTACAGCCACTCCCTTAATCCAACAACAATGCAAGTCAAAACTATTCTTAACCTAAAGCAGTGACATGAAAATCAATTTTTGTTGTGCACATCATATTTATTTTAGTTAATGATTGTCCTCAAGTTGACCAGCTACTAAACAAAACTGAATGCAGTTGTTATTATTCTCCAATTACTTTTTCCTCTCTTAAGCTACAAAGAGGAGTAAATAAGTTCACAAATTTGGTTTAAAAAAAGGAATACTTTATTATTTCCTTTTGCTGTTTTGCTAAAGTAAATCCATTAACAAAAACGTTGTGGTTATTACAAGTTATGTGCAATTGCTATGACAACAGTATGAACAAATTAAAATCTTAACTTGGGGACATACTTAACCCTTTTCACTTCATAGCCTCATCAGTATTTGGACAGGCCAAAGGACGAGTCAAATACTATATATGTATTTAATTAACTATATCAATACCTTCGGTAATTCTTTCTGACAAAAGTATGTATGCTGTAAAATAAGCAACAAAACAACATGGGGTAAATGCGATTGCTGTCTAAGTTGAATGTGAACACACAACAACTATCAGAATATGATATTAGTATAACGACTACACATGAAATAGTTATCTTAAATGTGATATTGTCTTCCCAGAGTTAAAATATAGGCTTCACTACATTATCAAATAATGATTTGAGCACCAGCAAAAGCTCTTTCAAGAATTTTGAATATATTACACAACATAATTTTAACACAAACGTTTTATTGAAAAATTTTTTTGTGTTAATGATGAATCATTTCGGTATTAACTGAATGTGCAGAAGGGTTATTATCATTGAACTGGAAGAAGAGAAGTAAATTATACCACATTGTATACTGCTTGCATTCACAACAATTAACAGTGAGTGGAAACTTTCTAAGCAACTATCTAAATTATTATCAAACCAAAAGAGCAAGGAATAAGACCCAGACAGAGCAATATATATATATATATACATATATACATATACACATACATGCACGCATGCACACACACACACACACACACACACACACACACACACACACACACACACACACACACACACACACACACACACACACACACACACACACACACACACACACACACACACACACACACACACACACACACACACACACACACACACACACCCACCTTCTTTTTTGCTTCAGTGAAACACGAAGGAAGATGAGGAATGGATTGGCTATGCATATATATATATATATATATATATATATATATGAATAAAAATCAACTGCCATCCTACTACATTGCGTCAAGTATGCTAAGAAAGATGTATCGATATGATTACTAAAATTAGAAGTGTGAAGGATAAGTAAACTATAATTGGAATATGAACAAGTTTAATAATTTTAAGGAAGAAAAGTAAACTCTCTCTATATGTAATCTCAAATTTACTGATAGATAATAGAGTTATGGGCAAGATTGAATACTACTCTAATTCCAGTTGAGTGTAGTTGTGATACCCACACATAATTGAACTACTAAAAAATATTTCATGAAAGTGGACTACTCACATGCCAGATAGGCTCTGCCTGCTGGGCAATCTGAATCCTGCAATGTTAAATAGGTCTCGGACCAATCTGCCCTTAATGTTCTCATCCAACTGGGAGTTGGAGTGCAGACTTGGGGATATGTTGACCTCCAGTACCCAGGGATTCAGGCACTGATCCAGTAAGATGTCAAATCCAAACAGCTCATGGACAGAAGCACTAAATATTCAGGATAATTTATTCACTGGTGTTATAGATAAATAATGTTATATATTGGACAACTATAATTTATAAGATGCTGAACTAAATATTAAAATTAATTTTCCTTTTATCGCTTACCTATTCTTGACATAGGCCCTTACACAGAATGATACATAGTCTTCAGAGCTATATAAAATTTTAAAATATTAAAATTTTAACTCATAAATTAGAAAAGGTTAATAGTAAATTTCATACAGTGCCAATTTAAATCATACATAAAAGTCAAATGTGGACCATCTGAACGTCAATCACAATACTTCTGTACCTTATGATAGTTTTGATCACCACATCCTTGATGGCCTCCCACACATTGTCTGTATTGACTGCTAGCTCTTGGCTCATGTAGCGCCACAGAGCCAACAAACCCCATTTGTGACCCTGGCACACATTCTCATCAGCATTGGGCATAAACTCTATGTTATGCTTGTTGATGCTGTTGTGTGTGTGTGTGTGTGTGTGTGTGTGTGTGTGTGTGTGTGTGTGTGTGTGTGTGTGTGTGTGTGTGTGTGTGTGTGTGTGTGTGTGTGTGTGTGTGTGTGTGTGATTGTGAGTATGAGCGTTGAATGAGTGTTGAGTGAGTGTGAGTGAGTGGTGTGTGTGTGAGTGAGGAGAGAGAGTGAGAGATGAAGGAGGGGTGTAATGTCACACTTAATTAGACATGAAGTATGACTGACACAATTTTCAAAAATAGTAACTGCTTTCTTTCCATTTTTACCGATGGGGGGGGGGGGGGGGCAGCATATGTCCACAAGTTTTGCTCAAGAAAGGATTTTTTTGCTACTTATTTACTGTTTGGAAACACCAACGTTTGTTGTTACAGCTAATTGATTACAACTAAGTGCTTTCACTGTAAGGAAACTGTGATTACAACTAAGCACTTTTTTACTGCATAGAAACCCAAAATTTGTAAATCATACCACAAATTTAACCTATCTTAAGTGTTCTGAACAATTATTTTTCCTGATCTAAAGCACTTTTTACTTCATAGAAACCCTAAATTTGAAAATTGTACCACAACTGTAACCTTATACTAAGTGTTCTGAACAATTATTTTTCCTGATCAAAAGCACTACGTTTCAACAAATATTATAGTAATCATTTTCCACAGTTCTAAGTGTGGACCGCTCTTGTTAGTACTAGCAAAAGGTTAGTCAAAATTAAAATTCATGGAATGAGGTGTCTACTAAGCTGCCATTATATTTCAGTCCTGAAAGAAGTGGAAACAGTAGCAGTTTAAGTTTTGACTAAAATTGAAAGAAAATTACATAGCTAAAAATGAAACATTAGAAAGTGTAAGTTTCTTATTTTATTGAAGCATCACCATTTTTACCCGCGAACTTGTTTTCAAGGAGTCTAAATGTTACATTCTTGTTGATCTTGTTGTTCATCTTAGTAAACTTCCTCAGGAACATCAGTGCTAAGGTCTCTGATTCAATTCCTGGTCATGGTTGGTTTAGTTGCTTTGTTGTTGTTTTTCCCCTTTTCTTTCCTTTCTTTTCTTTTATCCTCTATTAAGTTATTATTATTTTATTTTTTTACCCATGATTAAGTCATTATTAAGTCAAAACATTAATTCATAAGTGAATGGGTTTTTGGCTGGAAATTTCCAGTCTTGTTTCTGACCACATCTTACAATACTATGACTGAATCCTTCCATTACACACATTCTCCTAATCAACTTAGAAAGATGGATCACTCGTTTGCATACTACGCATACAGTACCAAAATTACAATGCACAGCATATGTTTGAACCTCAGCAAAACTATAATTATCTTCTCTCTTCCTAAAGCTGGACTCTATTTAGCTCTTAGAAACATCTTACCTTTCCTAAAATATTACTAAATATTATTAAAAACCTTAATTACTTTTCTTCTTAAAATTATATTCTGTTTCTTAGAGATATATTAATCATCATTATAAAGTTAAGTTTATCTTTGAGTTGGACATCAAATAGTTAGAGAAAAAGTAATTCATACTTTTACAACTGTGATTCGGTCTAAGTGCTACGCATAGAGGTAATTTTCATGTCTGGGGAGGCAAACATAGAGAAAGATTCTTTGGTTAGTGGAAGGATGAAGTTGTAGCCTAAATAAAAATATAGGTACCCCATCCTCCCATTCCAATGTAAATCTGATGGTGAATTGGTTAATTAGCCTAGTCTGTTACACTGCACTAACGCACATGGTCTAAGTACTTGCAGGGTGGAGAGGGGCCATACCTGTAGTTAGTGAGATGCATAAACCTATTAGAAATATGCTTTATAGCAGAAGAATACCTGCAGAAGAATGAATAAATAAATAATAAATAAATAAATTAATTAATTAATATATATATATAAATAAATTAATTAATTAATGAATTTATTTATACATATATATACATATACATATACATATATATATATATATACACAAAAAAAAACACACAAATTTGCCATAAACTTACTTGCATGTTGCAAATCTAACAAGTCCATCTCTAAATATATAAATTCTCAGAGGATCATATGATGAGATGTACACATACACACGCAGATCAAACTTCACACCATTAATGAGATAAGGATTGTCCAAATACCTGAAGGCCAGATCAAAAGAGAAGTACATCAGCTAAGATAATTAACAACATATTTCGTTTTACTTGCTGAAACTAGAAACAGTTAAAATAGTCATTTAAACAACTGAAATAAAATATTAATTATTTATGTTTAATGAAGTGATAGTCAACAAGTTTATAAATATTTACGAATTTATTGGTGAAAAAAAGTATAAATAATGTGGATATTTTCAGATAGGAAAATATATTGCTTCTCTTCTTCATATATATTAAAGTGTATACATAGTATATGCACAAATGCTCCAGAAAGTTAGCCAAATACATAACAAGCTTTGCCCATGTTACAAAAGCAAGTAAACATAGTGGATCATTGCACCATACTACAGTTACATCCACTTTGAAAAGGTTAAGTTAAGACGGTCTAAGTTGGATCAATAGAAATTATACTAATAATCTTATCATAATAGCAATAACAACAGTAATAATAGAAGAAATAAGAATAAAATAACAAAAAAAAACAACAATAATAGCAAATTATTTTGAAAGATTAAAAAATATAAAATAAAAATTTTTTATCACAATAATCCTCCTTTTTTTTTTAGGCAATTAATATATAAGTTTATCCACTGTTTCGAAATGGTCATCATCAAGAATAGACAAACAATATATACTAGGGGGTTTGTTGCCTTAAAAAAGTGCAGCTGAATATCTTACCTTTGAACTATTAATAATTTTCTCTTTGGGATTTGTGACCAGTGATTAATCACTTTTATTCCAATTCCTCGAGCAGATGCAGGCTGAGTGTAAAACAATAAGTAAGTAAAAAATTTAAATCAAGCAGATCAAACCAAGCAGAGTAACACATTTAGAGACAAAATGCACACCATGCAACACTGAACTTAACTTTTCTTACTGTAGATACAAGGCACAGATTGCTAAAGTATTGTTTGATGACCTTTTAGATCATGGGAAAGCAATTCTAACTAACTGGAGTCTTCTTTTTCATCTGTGTCCATTGTGACCAAAGAAAATGTGCCATAGAATAAACTACATGGTAACACACATGCACACATGCATGCACGCACACACACAAAAGAAGGCATGATATTTATATTTAATTTCCTCTAGTTGTCAGTAAAAAAAGCAACATTCAATACCTGACGATATTGGATCAACCTGTGAAAATAATAAAATAAAGAAGGAAAGGGACAGAGATAGACTATCTATACATGTATTTCAAATTAAAATACCAATCATTGAACTGTATTGAGTATGTAGATGATTCACAATGGCATCACATCTTAAGTGTACTAAACCATTATTTTTTAAGCAGTATAGTTGAGTTTATTTAAATAAGTCTTTAAATTACAGTTTTATACCATGAGAGGTTTTACTATCAGAAGCCAGGTGAAGGTTCTTGCTATGGCGGACTCAAGATGCACACATGCAAACACAATAACTGAACATATGATTAATACAATCACGTAAGCACAATTAAATACTGAACATTTGTCAGCCTGGGTGTTATATCATTTTGGTATTTTTAATCCTTAATTTTATTTTTTATACTTTCTATTTTTCGGGGGGGATTTGGTTTTGCAAGGACTATCCCAGGGAGTAGCCCCACAAACACAAAATGTTTGGTCAGGATTGACCAAATAAGCTCCTTTATCAACTGTTTGGAAAGAAAGAAAAAAAAAGGTGAAAAAAAAAAGACAAGGAAAAGAAATAAAATGTCCAGCCCAGGAATCAAACCACAGACCATTTGGCCATGGATTTTCAGGCTTTCTTTTTACCTGTGGCACACAGGTCTAAAAACACTTGGAATGGTGGGGATGAGGATGGGGTTATCCACAAGTTTTGCTCGAGAATGGATTTTTTGCAAATTGTTTACTATATGGAAACACACACAAAAAAAAGTTTATTGTAACAAGTTATTACAACTAAGTGTTTTCAATGTATGGAAACCCTGTAGTTAAAACTAAATATCCTTTACTATATGGAACCCAAAAGTTGTAAATCTTACCACAACTTTAATATCATCTTAAGGTTCTAAACAATCATTTTGCCTAGTCTGAAACATTATGTTTTAATAAATATTATAATAATTATTTGCCACAGGTCTTAGGGTGGATTCAGGGGGGGTGGGGGCGTTCGCCCCCCCTAAAAAAAGAAGGGATGAAGGAAAAAAAAGAAGAAAAAAAAAGGAAAGAAGAATTACATTTGCTAATAGCTGCAAGAGTTTTGATTGGCACCACACTGACCTTGTCTAAGGCTATCCATTGTTAGTCACTGTTTTCTTCACTGCTAACCAAGGGCAGTGCTGCCAACTATAGGAAGGGTTCACTAATTTCTTAGCAAAAACAACAACAACAACAACAAAACAACAATAAAAGAACATCAGGGAAGTGATTGCTCCTCTCCACATTCTGCTTTTAGCGTTGTGCAGAATTCTCCTTCAGCAAAAGGAACTCTTTACACTTAAATGGTAGCTGCAACTGTCAGGAAGATAGATAAATTATCTTCAGAAGCTGGAGGGTCAGGAAAGTTTGAAAATAGTTGGAAACTTGCATATGCCACCATTGCTACTTCAAAAGGTGACAGATTTGCATAATGAAAATTTTGTAGCTGTCATTTTGGTGTTAATCATGGTTGGATTAATTGATGTAACCCTCCATGTGATGATACCAGTGCCACTGCTATTCTACTTCGTCTCTCTGAAAATCAATGGATTCCCATTGGTCATTTTTCAACGAAAAATGTACAATCTTTTTATATTGCTTTTCATAGGAAATTAACTAAAATTTTTAAAAAATAGATTTTTTCTCTCATCCTGACTAACCCAAAGGATATCAATCCAGCTGAATGTCAAAGTGTGAGTTTAAATACATTAGAAGAGATCCACGCAAGTATTCCCATGAAATTTGACAAAGCAACGACAAAATTAGAATTCAGAGAATTTACTATTGATTCAAACATAGATCGTGATGATGCTCACATTTTGGCTCTTTGTCATATACATGAGATCTCCAATGGGTGACTGAATCTTTAAATTTTGCTTTTCATCTGCTATCCATTCCAGCAAGTAATGCTAACTGTGAAAGAATATTCAGCTTGGTAAAACACAACAATAATTGCATACTTATCTAGCTACCTGAATCAGAACTGGATGAAGTTAAAAAGAAATTAATATCACTAGGCTCTGAAATTATGAGAAATTATCACACTCTCCAAAGGGAACCCTTCACTTATTCCTTCAGAAGAGCTGGGCCTTCAGATTAGCTACTGCGCAGCTCTTCTGCAGCTACTATCTCACTAGGTATCAATGTGCTGCTGCCACTCCTGGACTTACCGACAGAATTGGGCCTCCTGACTCCAGAAATTGATAAAGTTTGTTGAAGTAGCTTATCGCTTTTATTGAGTTTTTGCTGCAGGTGTCTCTCTTGTGCCATCAATGGATAGTTACACCCCCCACAGGAAGTAAATATTTTCAACCAAGGTTTCTGCATGAATATTGGACTAAAAATTTCCAAATTTTTATACCAGGTTATGCATCAAGAACAACAAGATAAGGCAATAAAAAATTTTTTTTTAAATAAATAAATTTAAAAAAAAAAATAAAAAAAAAAAAAAAAAAAAAAAAAAAATATATATATATATATATATATATATATATATATATATATATATATATATATATATATTTGTTGTTTTTTTCCAGTTCAATTACCCTTTAAGTGAAGGGGATATAAATATATAAATAAATAGTCAAATTCAACATTCACCAATAATATGCGAGAGAGATATATGGTTTTGAGTCTGCTATCATAATCTTACCTATATGTCTTACGGTCAGAGCATATTCTTTCAAACTTCATATCATGGAACATGAAAATCATGGAGCTTAAAATTTGGCGTACATAAATTAGTTATCTCTGCTGGCCAGCTAACAATCAAAATTCATCCAAATATTGCTGCTACAGTCAATACTTTCAGGTTGTGGTTACATTTAAATTCTAATGTTTATGGAACTTACAGGCTTTACTATCCACTTTTGCCTTCCCTTAACATCCCAGACCATCTTAAGCCGATACAAATCATGTGGCAGCACAAACGTCTGTGGGAAAAAGTCACATTCCTTCTTTCCACCACGAGTTTGCAGTTTAGAAAGATTTCTCCAGAGCAGATCCTTGCGGCCAATTTGAAAAGTTCCAGGGAAGTGGTTTACCTGCAGTACCAACAAAAAATATGGAGCTTACATGTAGTGTTAGGTTATATTTTTTTATTTATACATTTTACACAAATATGATTTACAAGGACAAGCACATACACAACTTTTGCAGTGATAGACATATAATTAAGTAGTTTTTAATGCTGAAATATGGATACTATTAAACATGTGCTGGATACCTATATCTGAATGGCTTCCTCAGACAGGCAGATACAAGCCTCTGTTCATTATTCCCAAACATCTTCATGCATTTTGACATCACATTTGCCAGTACTATTACAACCACATTTCCTTATGCTTCACCAGAATGATTGGACAATGCAAACCTAGGTCAGCTCTTACTGCTACCAGTTGACCTTTTAATATACTGATAGGTCATCACTTCCTGCAGGAACTGGGGATATGTCAGATCATATCATAGTACAGTGTGAATGGATATAAGCAGTGTGTAAGAGTGTTGCCATCTCTTCTTAGCAATACGCACGCACGCACGCACGCACGCACGCACGCACGCACGCACGCACGCACGCACGCACGCACACACACACACACACACACACACACACACACACACATATAGTCCCTACCCCCTCCCTACCCCCTCCCTCCCTCCCTCTTTCCTTCCAACCCCAAAATCTTCATTCTTGGTTAACTTAACTTCTTATCCTATATAGTTGCTATGTACATAATCTGGATACAATAATTTGCTGTGATAAATATTAGAGTCAACAAAATAATTTAAAGAAAGGGGAAATAAAAACCCAATAATGCTATGATATTTCACTGCGCTTAGTTCAGATCGCTATCAGAGATAGTCAGCTCATAATTTTTACCTCATCAGTCCATATTGCACTGCACATCCGTAAAGATTGGTAACATGAAATTACGACACCTAGTGCATATAAGAATGGCTTGTCTATACAGCTATGAGTATATACCTTTTGATGGTTCTTGAGAGTTCTAAAAGAATTGGATTTCATATGCTTTCCCCAATAAGCCATCCACAGGCTACCTCCTACAATCAATACATATTGTACTTGAGCTCAAAATTACATTAGAGCAGAGAAGTGTGTTTACACAAGGAAAACCAAGTGAACATGAATTTATATAGCAACATTTCAATCACTGTTCACTATTATGTTCATGTCCATCATGCCAGCCATAACATTTGGCTGGTATGCAACTAAATGAGCTTTAAACACCATTAGATTAAATATTTTTAATTATGGACATAGCAGATTGTTATTTGCATACTGCGACTAAGTGGAATATTTTTTACTTGTTCAGTTAATTTGTTTCATGTTTCATGTTGATTAATGACCTAAGTAAAGCATGCTTGCAGACACAAATATAAAAAATACATATATTAGAGAGTGCGCTAGCACTCTCTATTTGGGGTTGACCAGACCATCACCATTGGCATAACACAAGATTAATTCATACTTTACCAAGCTTTTAGATAATAATAATCTAAGCTTTTCATAGGCTATGTTCAGAAGCCTCTAAGAAAGGCCGTCAAATTTCTAATCCAAAGAGCTCCCCTAAAAAGAATTAGAATAAAAATGAAAAATCGAATTTCTCCTAATTTTTCATCAACATCTTCCTTATGAACTAGCATACAGAAATATAGAAACATTAGCACTTGCGCTAATACCGTGATCTGATAGAGTTTCAACTGGTATACGTCCATGACCTATTGGTTTTCTTCATTAGGTTACAAAAATATGAAGGCATATCAGGATGGACTAATGACACCCACTGTCATGGACGCTATTTTAATTTTATCTCAATTCCTGAGTGTGCACATGAAAACTATTTACTAAACCTCTGCTAAACCTAGTCTTAGCTTGCTAGGACTTTTACTGAAACACTGCTGAAGCACTCCACCGGAGCATTCAGGTAAATGGTCTGGCAGGCAGAGATTATGCTAAACTCTCCACTTAGCCATTACGGAAAAGTGAATTCTTTTCTGGTAAGATTTCATACATTCAGTTCAAACTCCTTATACGGTGCAAATAATTGCATGCTTAAATTAGTGTTAACTCCTGCATGAAGGTATAAGCCATGTGCAGTTTTATCTCACAAATGCATGCCTAAGTACCACCAAATTTTAGATGGCTGACATTGATAAATTATTAGTAAACTGAGTGTTTGTTAACTTAGCAATACCAGACAGTTGTGACTTCTGATTCTTGAATCATTATTGAAAACCTGTGATCAATTTTATATACGCCTAATTCTATGTCCCTAAATCACTGACTCCAAACGTCATGTCCACTAGTGTCCAAAAAATGCTAATATCATGGGTAAATAATAGAATGAATATTTTCTTTCACAATATTGAAAGAAATCCCCCCCCCCCCCCCCCCCAAAGGAAAAAAAAAAAAAAAATACTTGCTTTGAAAAAGACAGAAATTAGTAATAAAAAAAATTTCATAAATAAATGGGTGAAAAAATATTTAGGGTTTCCCAAAAAGTGTGGAAACAAGAAAAAACTTACCCAAGAAGTATTAAAACAAAGCATTAAAACTCAATTAGCTCAGCCAGCCTAACTCTACATCCCTAAGTTACTGACTCCAATCTCTATTCCATCTAGTGTAAAAAAAAGAAGCTATATCATGGGTAAATAACTGAAAGAATATCTCCAATATTACAAAATAGTATGGAGAGAAAATAGGTGACTTCATCATGCAAAATAGGTGTACAAAAATATCATGTAAAGTTTGGAGGCAGTGATTTAGAGATGTAGAATTAGGCACATAATAATTGAGTGTTCATGCCTTGTTTCAATATTTCTTGGGTAGGCTTCTTCTTGTTTCCATATTTCTTGGGGAAACCCTGAATCTTTTTTTTCCCCCATTTATTTATAAATGTTTTTACTATTAGTTTATAAATATAACTGTAACTAGTTACTAATCATAGAACATTGTGTTATTTGTTATACTAGCTGGTGGACTCACTTTGCTCACCACACTGGAGATAGTGAATTCACCTTTGGAGAACTCACTGGGCTACACTCACAAGTTGTACATATGTGCCTACCTGTGTGGCCAATGTACTGCCTCTTTAATCTAGAGACTTGAAACTTGTTTGCATACACAACTTGACCTGGACAGTAACTTAAGCAATGTTAGAACCTCAGTGGGGATCTCAGGACCTGAAAAACTGGACATTAAAGTGGGTGCGGTGAGTTTATCCCTAATCCCAAATTGGTCAAAAATACACTAAATGCTAATTATCTCTGTTAAATTAATCTTCAGCAAAATTCTAAAAAAAATAGGTATTAACTGCTTCATTACCCCTATGCTCATGCCTAATTGCATCTACCTGCGACCTCAGGAAGTACCCGTTTAATCGAGTGTTACGGACAGATGGATACACACATTCCTTTTTATCTTCATGGGAAACAAGCTTGACTATTTAAAGAGAGCTGATCTCTGGAGAATAAAATAGTCTGGGTCTTGTATTTTGTGATGTGAACTTCTGTCAGTGCAGAAGCTTGAATTATATTTGACAGGTACTCTCAGTGTGATTATTCTCAGTTGAGAAACTAAGTGGTGGTATTATGTGATGGCAATAGCTGTAGGTATTTGCTTTGCACAGATCAGTTACTGTGCAGTAGCAAGCATTTGACATTCACTTGATGCAATGTCTCTACTTATGTTTTCAAGATAATGCTAACATGCTACCTGAACACTTCTTGAATCCGACTCTTTCTAGGCACACCTTAACGACCTTGGGAGTAAGGCTGCTAGCTTTAAATTTCAGTAGTGCCTGCTGCCCTTTACGAAGAGGACAATCTACAATAAGAGAAAGTAAATAACTCACAATTGTGTAGACATCATACCTGCTAAGCATACTTCTCCCAGAATTATAATGGATAACAGGGATTTTTTCTGGTATCCCAGAAAATGTTTTTAAAACCACTGCGTCCATTGCAGCTTCTGCATAGTATCAGTACAATGAATTCGAAAAGTGGTATAAAAATTTTTTCTGGTAATAAGTTATCTTTTCTTAACAGAGCTGCTCAAGAAGATGACTTAAATTTTTTTTTCATGACATACAACTTTTTATGGTAAAAGGTTATGATATTCTTAGCTATATTCGTTTTCATTTTAATAAAATAATTATCAGTGGTGATTTCATGACTCTGACTCAACTATAGCTCAGACATCAAATTATACTTCATTGCAGTCTTATATATGGATCAAGGAAATGTATCACTGTACAGTGAACTCATGGTATCAAGTCATACACAAAGGATCTAGGATATTCTCAATGCCTGTTGCATGCATTTTGGATGCATGCAAAATTCCTCATATCCACCAATATTCATGCCTGGTATATTTCTAGAATTGCAATGCATGCTGCCATTATAGGGAAATACTTGTTTAGAGAAAACTGTGCAGAGCTCGTTTGCAAATCACTATCAAGTAGCAAAATGCATGCAAATAAACAACCATGGTATTGTGGCTGCCAGAGGATTTACCCATTTTGTGGGTATGGTTATCCTTTTTTAGCACTCCAATTAGTATGTATTTTCAAAGTGAGGTCAAGTAATGGAATGATAACAAGGAGCAAATAATGGTATACTGTGGTCGATTGACTACATCCATTTTATGATACAATATTTATGATTATTATCTCCATCATCTTCCAGTCCAACTCCACTCTTCCTTTGCAGAGGAGATGATCTACTTGCAGATCCTGGAACACTAGACTAGAGCTACTTAGCTTTGGCTGACAAAAGGCAGTGCAATACTGAGCAGAAGGTGCTATGCTATAGATGAACTAGTGCAGTGCTTCAAAACCTATTCAATATAGATATATGGGTGATTTATAGGCTATAGCCCTTTCTAAAATCAGTCCCAATAACTCAGCTGGTAGATAAAGTATCCCCACAGCATACCATCTGGTCAAATTTTCTCTCCATTTTACTCATTGTTTATTATCTTTCGTCAAAATTCCCTCCACATCAACTTGACCACACCCAGTCATTAAAACACTCCGGAGTGCTAGACCAAAATGTAGCATCTATAGCGGTTCTCTGACTCTGGGATTACTTGGAATGTCTCTCTGCATAATACTTGAGTGTTGTAGTTATATTTGTTAAAGCAGAAAATTTGATCTTCAGCAAAAAATATCAATACTGGTTACAGCAATTATAGGACACATTTTGAAAATTGTGTGAAGATAGCACATGGTAAGGAGTGATGCGGCACTTTCATCCTCTCTCCCTGTTTCTCTCTCTCTTTCTCTCTCACTTTCTCTCTTTTTTTTCTCTCTCTCTCCTCTGTTAATGGCAGCATGGAAAACTTGGAATGGTTCAGAACAGAAATCATGGCTATCTGATAATTAGCAATCTGAAGGAATTGTTCATTGATGCCATGAACCAGAGTATTTTGATCACTGATCAGTTTGTGGCTAATTGGCACAAGGCACAATATCATATTTTATCTATTCATGTGCATAATTCTTGTGGTTTTAATTGACATTGGAAATGTAACTGCTGTAATTGGTTAGGTCTGTGCTACAACTATTGTTTCAATATTATAATAAGAGAGTGGTTGATTGTGTGTGTGTGTGTGTGTGTGTGTGTGTGTGTGTGTGTGTGTGTGTGTGTGTGTGTGTGTGTGTGTGTGTGTGTGTGTGTGTGTGTGATGCATGTACTCCTCACATTTCTCATCATGAAGAGGGAAGTGTATGGTAGCAGGGAAATGTCTGGGGAACAGGCTCGGGGTTAGCGGTGGAAAAGGCTGCACCTGACAATCGATGGGGCAGGGACGAAGTCTGTGTAAGCCTGGAACAAAGGAGAATAGCATTGGAGGGAAAAGGAGGAAAAGACCTAATATTGGGCATGTCCATTCAAAACTGTTAAAGAAGTGGTGCTACGTAGGATTGACGGAGTCCTCATGGAAAGTATAAGGTGAGAAACAATTATATATTTCATTTATTCTACGCATACTGTTTTATCATATTTATAATAAAAAAAATTAATATATAAATCATTACACCTTGAGATTGTTATTATAAAATAGGGGAATTACATGATTACGTCACATACAACCTGCCATGCCTACTTATGGTATCGGTGAACCTCCAACAAAAATAGAAAATATATTGGCATTCACGACTGGCAATGTTTTTTTGTTTTTTTTTGACAACCACAACCACAAAATAGTTCATGCTTTTACCATAGTATATGAATAAAAACTTTATAGTGGTCCACTGATAAGGTGTGGCAGGAAGTACCTGGCATAATCATGCAAATCCCCTATTGAACATTCTGTAAGCAAGAAAACTAATATATTCTCCTTGTTAAATTCACAGTTACCAGTATGTCAGTGTAAAGTCCATATAACCAGGTGGGGGGAAAGGCTATAATAGATAGCCGAGTATTTCCACACTCTTTCCCTAAAATAGTACAGATTATATGATTGTGTGTGTGTGTGTGTGTGTGTGTGTGTGTGTGTGTGTGTGTGTGTGTGTGTGTGTGTGTGTGTGTGTGTGTTAACCATTAAAACAAAGAAAACAAGACAGTACTCTGTTTACAAGTTAAATGACCTATTATCAATTAAAGTCAGAATTACAATTGAGTTAGGTCTGGATCATTGCCTCC
Organism: Lycopodina hypogea; assembly: GCA_963969325.1. Lineage (NCBI taxonomy): Eukaryota > Metazoa > Porifera > Demospongiae > Poecilosclerida > Cladorhizidae > Lycopodina > Lycopodina hypogea. The sequence goes on from OZ017779.1 coordinate 11,990,580, forward strand.
TATCTTCTGCTTTAGATGCTTCACAACCATTTCTAACCTTCCCCTCCTATTAATATCCTGCTAAGGTTTTCCTTCCAGAATTGAATATAACTGTGGATTCTAGACAAAACTGCTCAAAATACTATCGAGTCAATTTTGTAAACTTACACATTGAATAGAAAAAGTTAAATAAACTGTTGCCAATTGACAATACTGTTAGTGTATCTGATGAGTGATAACTCTTTAGCTACAACTACATAGCAACCATTATAAGTTTCTAAAAAAAGTAAGTTTAAACAACAATCAATTATATATGGAAATAATAGTATGTATGGGTCAAGGATAACCAACCATACCTCAACAATAGAGCAATCAAAACAGGGTTTGGACTCTGGTTAGGGTTAGGGCCACAGCAAATATATGGTCATAAAATACTAAATATGACCTTTTTTGGTTTGCTTATTTGTTTCTTGTATTTTTTTTGCCATGCCCAAAGCTGAAGCTTCAATCGAGCAATTGATCCATAATGAGGAATGTTTTACTGTTTCAATTTACGGATTTATTTCCACCAGAACCCATTTGCAGCTATGCAAGAAGCTCCAGTCACTAATAGTTTCACATAAACACTTGTTTTCTCTTTGAGAGAGTGCTCTTGGTGCAGGGCCGTAGCTTGATTGTTGAGAGACAGATAAGTCACTTTATCATTGCACTTGATGTACTACTACTAACCTTGATCAGCTCCAATCCTGGGATGGACTTCCATCATAGGACATGTAGGCATTTGTGAAGGAGGTGAGTTCTCAACACTGCAGCACAGGTCCACCATGCTGCATCCATTGTCAGTGATGGCTGCATCATCGCTGGCAGAATTCTAATAAAAATGAAACAAAACTGATCCATAAAGTAATCAACAATAAAACAAGTCAATTATTACTTCATTTTGATGGGTATACTATTTTTATGCCTACAGCAGAATAGGAGGGGAAAGAGAATGAATTACTCTACCATAATTGTCCATTATCTGTAGTTCAAACATCATTCATAAAAAAATTATCATGAAACTATCATTTTCATTGTAGCAAACTAGTACATGTATGTCTTGCTTGCACATGCTAAATATATTGAATTATACAGGTGGATGTCATAACTTATAACCTACAGTAGACAGGGTGGAGACTCGACATGTTTTCAAGATAGCATGAGAAAGTGTCAGTTTTATCTTGGATTTGGGATGAAGGACAGTTATGCTGTAATGACATATTCTAGTGGGAAGGAGGTCACAGGCTTTATTCCATTGCACAGAAGATACTCACTAAGCCGTTTGTGAGTAGAAATACAACGGAAATGAAGAACCACTTGCCGATATACCCAAGAAGATACTGGTAACTGCACTTCAAGAAATCATTGAGTAGTAGGAATACATTTAACAGTGTGAAACACGATGCATTCAGCACAATGGTAAACAACAGTAGTGAATGGACTTCTATTTAGACACCAGCCTTGTGCTCCCATGCATGCATGCAACTCTCAAATTATATTACTGGTCAGTAAATTATTAGAAGGAACATGGAACTCTATTTTCTACTCTACCAAGTGCAGAGGTAGTAAGAACAACTAATCAGTGAATGTAGCCATATGATAGTAAGAGTATATATTCTCCTCCCTTATAATTCCTGGAGCAACTACAGCACATAACGTCAAATTACTTCCTTGAACTGCATACACATATGTGTATGTATGTATGTATGTATGTATGTATGTATGTATGTATGTATGTATGTATGTATGTATGTATGTATGTATGTATGTATGTATGTATGTATGTATGTATGTGTGTGTGTGTGTATGTGTGTGTATGTGTGTGTGTGTGTGTGTGTGTGTGTGTGTGTGTGTGTGTGTGTGTGTGTGCGTGTGTGCGCATGTGTGCGTATGTATGTATGTATGTATGTATGTATGTATGTATGTGTGTATGTGTGTATGTGTGTATGTATGTATGTATGTATGTATGTATGTATGTATGTATGTATGTATGTATGTATGTATGTATGTATGTATGTATGTATGTATGTATGTATGTATGTATGATACACAGACAGACAGACAGACAGACAGACAGACAGACAGACAGACAGACAGACAGACAGACAGACAGACAGACAGACAGACAGACAGACAGACAGACAGACAGACAGACAGACAGACAGACAGACAGACAGACAGACAGACAGACAGACAGACAGACAGACAGACAGACAGACAGACAGACAGACAGACAGACAGACAGACAGACAGATATACATATATGAGTTTAAATACTGATTAACATACACAAATAGCTATAGAAGAATCGCCATCATCAGAATTGTCATCATCAGAATTGTCATCATCAATGTAGTGATACTCTTCCAGGAGGCTGAGGTTATGTTCCTCCTGCACACAGTACAAGCTTTCGTCCATCAGACATGGATCCCTTGACGACACTTCACAGCCCAAGTCTGTTGCTCAACAAAACATTTGTGACATATAAATTAATAATTAATTACACTTACTCTAGTAATTTAAATAATACAGTGATATTAAAAATTTTACTATAATTCTCAATTTGTATGTTCATTTGTTTGGTAACTCCTCCCAGATGATTGCAACCTGGGACCTCAGCACTGATGGTCAGAGGAAGTTTCACAGCAAGAACAAGATTCCCAACAAAGTAACATTTAGACTCCGAGAACTTCAAGTTGTGCTGCTGCTCTTGGCACAGAATTTGTTTGGAAGGAAATTAAAATTTTAAGAAATAAAAATATTTTGGTATTTGATTTTTGAAATACATGCTGGCAGGTTTTCATGGGTGAATAGGTGGTTATGTATTGGTGGCATAAACACAAGTTTATTCTTTGAAAATAATGGCTACAGAATACAAATAAACCAAGGAAAAAAGAATAGGAGGGACCTTGGTTTTGCATGCCAAATGAAGAATTATTTGGGACAGAAAAGGGGGGAGGGGGGGGGGGAATTCAGTCTTAATTGGATGAACCAATTTCCATTTGACAACTCTGTGGTTGCATCAAGAGTTGCTACCCCACCTCATCTCCACACAACCATTAATAGATCCTCCGATTAAAAGACACAAAATGTTGTGTACCTCGAAATTCTTATTACTACTGAATTAAGATTGAGTATCGAAAAAAAAATTAGATGAACATTTCATCCTTGCAAGAGAAGCTGCAAATGGTCCTCTGGTATATATAAAAGGAGATGTCTGCTGTCTGCATGTCTATCTGTCTGTATGTTTGTACCATAATTCTGGCCAAACTTGTTGGTGGATTTCTCTGAAACTTGGCATGATGATGGGTTTTTTTTAAAGCATGGGATCAAAAAATCCAGAAAATGGTTACCATGTTAATGAAAAAAGCCAAAAATGTATTTTGTCCAGAAAAACCCTTGGAGCTACAGATCTAAAACTTGGTATGCATATATACAACTTCACTCTGGGAGTAACATGGGCTGGGTCCCACGTGGCCACACATCTTCCTTTCCCTGTGTAAGGCTAAAAATGCCAAAAATGGTATTTCAGCAAAAACACTTGAACCCATATATATTTGGAATCAATATGATCTGGGGAATGTGTTACATTTATATGACCACACCCACTTCCGTTTTCATGTCAGGCCCAAAACAGGCCAAAAATGGTACATTGGCCAGACAAATCCTTGGAGCAACAGACTTAAAACATGGTATGCATACACAACTTGACTTTGGGAGTAACATGGGCAGGATCCCTCCTTGCTGTGTGTAAAGTGAAAAAGTGCAACAAAAAAAACAACTTCTGAATAACGCTTGGACCTAAGGAGTTAGATCCATGAACCCAATTTTAATTAATGTTGTGGTTCATAAGTATGTACGTGTGTCTAGGCATCACGGCGATACACTTGGATTAAAAAGGTTGAGATTTGGCATGTGATCTCCAAGAACCAGGGTGAGCATCAGTAAACACATACGGGTATGGAAATGGGTGTGGTTTTTCCATAGCCACATCCGCTGGAAGTTATTTTGGCTGAAAAAAGTTAATAAGAGAGCATTCAGGAAAAATTTGGTGTGTGGTCTCCAAATAACCACATATGAGTGTAGTTTGGCCATAGCCACACCCACTGGAAGTTATTTTGGCTATTAAAAGCTGATCAAACGACCAACCAGACTAAAATTTGGAATGTGGTTTCCAAGCAACTGGATGAGCATTATTAATCATATGTGTGTAAATGGGTGTGGTCTGGTCATTGCCACACCCATAGGACATCACTATGCCTGCCAAGAACTCATTTATTGACTAATCAGGCTAAATTTTGTATATGGAATCTAAGTAATCGGGTAAGTATTATTAACTACATATATGTGTGACAAGTGTGTGGTTTGGTATTAGCCACACACACAGGAAGTTGTTTTGGCTGCCAAAAGCTAATTAAAGGACCAACCAGGACAAAATTTGAGTGGCTTCTATGGTTCATTTTGACATTGGCCGGGCAACGCCAGGTATATGCTGCTAGTACCATATACATGCATAGGGAACCACCGGTTTTGGAGTAGTCAGGTTGATTTTAAGTCATTTATAATTCATTTATAGTTGGTTTAAGCCTCATCATAATTGTTAATACTACCCCCTCTCAAGTTTTTTGTGCCAGACCTTTAACCATTCATTTTGTAAATTTTCATATACTTTATGATGTTCCATGATGAAAAAATCTTTTTAGAGAAAACCAAAACTTGAATTTGAGAAATTTGAGGTTAAACATTTCCTTTCTCCTTGCTATTTTAAACTATAGTGAGCAAAAACATCAATAACTTTAAAACGGCGGTCCAAATCCTTTCAAATTTGAAATTGACAATTCTTTCCCCCCCCCCCCCCCCCAATAGCATATATAAAAACTTACAAAATCTCATACAAATATAAATATTGTGATTCCTCTTTACATTAATTGGATAGCTGTAACACAAGTGACAGAACACTGCACCTTGTCCTTCCTTGCAGGTAGAAAGGGGCAACATCTGAACCACTAATTCTGACCTGCACAAAATGGAGGTTTGAGCTTCCCAAAGCTTCGTTTGGGGAAGGAAAATACCACAGGGTGGTGAGGTACCTCATGGAGGCTAAGCAGTGACTCTTATAATGGCGGAAATGCCATTGATTCTTTCAGCACAATCAAATTGGAAGAAGATATAGCTCCTATTTCAATTATGTCTGGTCAACAGGTACTGACTGATCGTGTCAGGTTTGGATCAAACTAAAAGCAGTTGGATTGAAATCCTACCAACTTGATCGCTGGCTATGGTCATGATGTGTATGCATATAAAAATACAGCTATGTATCATAACTACGGCTAGAAATTTAAGTAATAGGAATTGGTAAAAATAATGTTATCATTTTAATATGATCAAAAAGGGGAAAAAAAATTGGTTTTTTTTTTCAGCCAACTTTTCCTTAGTTATATGATTTGTTCACGAGATGTCCCTAACACACTTACGAAAGATTGGTACAAGTATTACATACTATAAACACTCCATCTCTACAGTGCCATGGCTCAAGTATGTAAGTAAAAGGAAGATAAATTAAAAACATACCAGATATAGTAAAACTTGAGTCTTCATAGTCAAGGACACTTGACGAGTGGTTACTCCTGCTCAGTTCACTTGAAGATACAGCCACTCTCTGAAGGTAGAACAATGAGAGCAAGTCATTATGGCAACATTCTCATTTGGTATGACAAAGTCACGATTGCATAGAGACTAATATAAACCCTGTGTGGACATGGGGATGCCAAAACATCACAAACCATGATAATTAATATCAACTTAGAACTACTAAAAGTTACTCTGAAAACTTTACAAACATGTTTATCTACTTGTATTTCTTGTGGCTAGAGCATTCTAAATCTCCATTGATCAACTGATGCACACAACTAATGCATGACTTCCTGGATGTATGCTTGGTTTATATGGATGTGAACAGGAAGATTAGCACCACAGTTGCCTTCATACTAAAGCTATATAGTTGACAGAGAATATTCATTTGTGTAGAGAGGAACCTGACGTAAAGAGCAAGCACTGATGGAAGAGAACTGGTCTTCAATTGTAAAAAATATATAGTTTCCTTATAATGTATCATCTATAAAATGTAAGTACTAAAGTAGAATATTGCATACATATATATATATATATATATGATATGTATATAACGGTTGTTTCAAATGACACTCAAATGGCTCCTACTGTTCTGTCATTACAAACGTTGACAATAATAATTATTCCTCCAATAATTACATAATATGGTAAAATTACTTTATAAAATTACCTTCCCGGTACTTTGTTTGGATTTAGTGTTCAATGAAAAATCAGGCTTCATATTACAAAGATGAGGAGCACGCTCAATACTTGCACCAATCTGAAGCATGCTCATTTCTAAACCCATATGCTGAATAAGACTCCTAGTTGCATAGCTGGTTGTCACAGAATTCATTGTTGCAGGATTCAATGTTGCAGGATTCAATGTTGCAGGACTCATTGTTGAATGATTCATTATTACAGGATTCATTGTTGCAGGATTCATTGTTACATGGCTTATTGTTACAGGATTCATTGTTGCAGAGCTCAATCTTGCAGGATTCATTGTTGCAAGACTCAGTGTTGCAGGATTCAGTGTTGCAGAGCTCAATCTTGCAGGATACATCGTTGCAAGATTCAGTGTTGCAGGACTCAATGTTGCAGGACTCATTGCTGCAGAGCTCAATCTTGCAGGATTCATTGTTGCAAGACTCAGTGTTGCAGGATTCAGTGTTGTAGGACTCAATGTTGCAGAACTCATTGTTGCAGAACTCATTGTTGCAGGACTCATTGTTGCAGGACTCATTGTTGCAGGACTCAATGTTGCAGAGCTCCCTGTTGCAGGACTCAACTTTTTACCTGAGTAGCCAACTACCTTCCTCGGACGGTTATCGACTGAGTTAGGCATGATTCTGGACAGGAAGGAATACCCTTGTGGAGATTTCTTCGCTGATAAAATAATTTTATTTTTAGAACTTAACCCCTCCATGAAATTCGGTGGGAGGAAAAGTACCACCTTTTAACCTCACCCACCATTCAACCATTAATTACGACTGCGCCACACCAAATCTTCGGACGTAGTAACTGACTGGCGATTGTCCAGCCAACACTGAAGAAGCGAGTGACCCTAGCAGTTGCGTGCCCGGACACTAACCTGCTCCGGCACCGGAATTCTGCCCCAGTTCCCACATTGGGTTGCTTTTAATCTTTTTAAAGTGTGATTGTACGCAGATCTGAGCATCTGATTTGTTTCTCGTCATGGTAACATGATGGGCGGGATTTACAATGGGGAAATTATTAAATTTCAGACTTGAGAAATGATTGAATGCCGGCCTGGTTCGGTGACGTCTGGCTCCCATATTTTTCGCTGTTTTGGCGAAATCATTTTTTTCCCCCTCTCCCCTTCAAAGAATCAAAACCTTAGTGCAAGTAATCTTTCAATTTGAAACCAATTCATCTGAAGCTCCATTCTGGAGTCATCCTTTCAGCACACCTACATTACAGTGAATCTTCTTGTTCAGATCCTGAGGGTGAAACTCAGGGAGATTTAGCAACCAAAATGATCAGATCTCCTCAATGATTTGCCTGCAGAATTTTGGGTGAATTTATGGCAACACTCAGGGTTAAAATTTGAAAACAGTAACACCAACCCCCCCCCCCCCCAACAAAAGAGATAAAGAAACACCCAGAGGGGGACAAAAAAAAAGGTCTGAGGGAGAGGGGGGAGGTAGGTTTGACCATCACTCAGACCACAATTAATCTAGGGTGTAGGCAACACTCAAGAGTTAATTCTTTTTCTTTCTTTCTTTTAATCAACAACCCCCCCTCCCCCCCCCCCCCCCCCCCCCCCCCCAAAAAAAAAAAAAATAATAATAATAAAACAACTACAACAAAAGAACTAAAATTCCACAAAAATAAACAGCAAAAATAATCACATCTGTAGGAAAAAAGATACCCAAAGTGATTCAATTTTTAAGCCACAAAATTTATTATTATCATTATTATGGAAATTTATATTTAAAAAAAAAAAAAGAAAAAAGAAAAAAAGAAGCAAGTAATGTTATGAAAATGATAATTAATATATCTAATTTTTCTTTTAATTTTCCAGAATGAATTCTGAAGCAATGTTGTTTTTTTTGTTGTTGTTGTTTTTTTTTTTTTTTTTTTTTTTTTTTTTTTTTTTTTTTTTTTTTTTTTTTGATTCATGGTATCAGTTTATCCCTATGAATGTGGAATAACATGCAAGTTTAAATGTAGCTGCATCATCAAATTTCTCAAAAGCTTTTTACACTTTTTCAAAGCAGGATAGTTTCATTCTGCAGAGGCAGTAGTGTCAGGAATTAGTTGAGCAGTTTATGAGCAAATAATTTTTTAAAACTAATATTATTGCTTTCTGATATCCATCACCAGAGTACTAACAACCTCTTCAAATAAATGTGAATTATTCATGAGGATAGAATCATTTTTAACTCTCTCTTGCATATAATTTGCACTATTTAACCTCAATACTGCTTATTCCTTGAGCTTTCCAATGATATATTCTTTAACCATATTCCATGAAGTGCTTTGCATGATTAATTTTTTTTTTCCTTTTAAACAGTAAAATTACTCCAGAATTTAGTTAGATTTTCCCAAGCAATGCATGAGTGAACATAAACCATTCAAGTTACCAGACTTTGCTTTTCTCTAAAATTGACTATTTACAAGCAACTGATGCACTTCCTTGACCAAAAAATCCCTTTATTTAGTGACAGCTATAAACAATGCAATCTTTTTGGATTGGAATGAGTGGTTGAAGATGACCACCAAAGGTTGGATATTTCTTCTTCCATCACTATTATATTTCATGCTCTCCACTTCCCTAGAAAGCCCATGTTGAGCAATAGCACTTCTCAATCTATCTATTCTGACTCCTGTTAAAAAAATTTTTTTTCTTAAAAACCCCAAAAAAATAGTATATTTTCTCTTACCATTTTTGATAGTCTTGACTGAATAATGCTTATCTTATTATTAGCTAAATCATGTACCCACACACAGGTGGATTCTATTCCATAACTAAACAGAAAATTGAGCAATCAGTATAATTTTTTCCCCTTTCTTGTGGAACATTAGTCTTTTGGTTCTAAAACTACTGAGGACTAACAATATTCTACACTGCTTGGAAAACGAAGTAAGAAGATTTTAATTTCAGCTTTATGATATTAATCAATCCTATATTTTACAGAACTGTTTTATCTTTCTTTAAGTATTTGTGAATGTCTGTGTGTCCATTCGACTGTTACCTATAGGCGCCTACACCACTGGACAAATTTGCATAAAATTTGGCATGTGAGCACATTTTTGCCCAGGGATGAATATGGGCTAAAAATTTCAGAAAATGGTTACCATGGTAATGAAAATAGCCAAATATGGTATTTGGCTAGAAAACCCTTGGAGATACAGATACTTGGTATGCATATACAACTTCACTCTGGGAGTAACATGGGCTGGGTCCCACCTGTTCTATTCCCTGTGTAAGGCAAAAAAAAAGCCAAATATAGTATTTCAGCTAGAGAGTTAACAGCCGAAATTCTGCATGTATTCTCCAAGAACCCGGGTAAGCATTATTAAACACATGTGAGCATGGAAATGGATGTGGTTTTATCATAGCCGCACCCAGAGGAAGTTATTTTACTGGAAAAAGTTAATCAGACTGGAAAAAGTTAGACTGATCAGGCAAAAATTTAATGTATAGTCTTCAAGTATCAGAGAAAGCATCAGTAACCAGATATGGGTGTGGTCTGGCCTTAGCCACACCCACTAGAAGTTGTTTTGCCTATTAAAAGCTAACCAAATAACCAACCAGACTGAAATTTGGAATGAGACTTCCAAGCAACTACTCACATGTGTCAATAGGTTTGGTTTGGTCATTGCCACACCCATAGGACATCATTATACCTGCCAAAAACTCATTTATGGACTAATCAGGCTGAAATTGGGCATATGGAGTACAAGTAACCAAGTGAGCATTATTAAGTACATGTGGGTGTGGCAATGTGTGTAGTTTGTTCTTAGCCATACCCACAGGAAGTAATTTTGGCTGCCAAAAGCTAATTAAAGGACCAACCAGGCTGAAATTTGAGTGGCTTATATAAGTTTTCATGTTGACATTGGCCGGGCATTGCCTGGGTATATGCTGCTAGTATTAACTAAGGTTAGAGGAACTCTGAAGTTTTGTTTTGGAAAGGCTATCAGCTGGATGTCACTAAATAAGCAGTAAACTTTGCAATCAAGTAAGTAACCTGAATGGTCTACTTACAACAGTGAATAAATTAAGATGTATTCTCACACTTCCTAACAGTAAAGTTGATCAGTGAACAATAATGTTTGAAAAGTTGTGTTCATTTATTTTATATCCTGTAGAGGGAGCAAACAAACAACAACAAAAACAAACAACAAATAGGAGCATTAGCTAATACTTCAGCTCTATGTTATTTTCTGGTAGGCATTATTAAACTAGAGTTATTCCAATATGGAAGGTACTTTATATTTCTGAACAAAAGAAGGATAAAAATAATTTTAAAAAACAAAGTAAAAGAAAAACAACCCACACACAATACATAAATATTTAAAGAGCTGTAGTGTGGGAGGTCAAGTCACCCTGTTCATTTAGGAGGCTTTGTCCCAACATATTTCCTGTGTGACTTTGACTCATGTGCTCTCCGTGGCGTGGAGTGATAGTCCTTGTTCATCCAGTGGTACTGATCCTGTTGCTGTGGCAACTGACCATAGTCACCCTTCTCCTGATGGTGAACTCCGGTTGTGTTGCACACCCGCACTGGGTGGGGGTGGGGATGGTAGCTATCACCATGTGGTGGTCCTGGAGGGTGATGAGTAGTGCCCAGACCCTGTGTTTGTCTTGGATCTTGGAGGGTACGAAACTGTGGAGGATGATTAAAATATCTGGGGGGAGGAAAAAAAAGAAAAAAAGGAAGAAAACAAAGCCAAGATGATTAATTCAAACTCAAAGTTCACAAGTCCAACAAAGAATAAGATAACACACAATAAATAAATATGTACATACATGTATCAATGATATACTGAAAACAGGTGGCATGGGAGGGGGGGGAGGTCGATGTTAGAATTTGAATGAGGTTTAATTATTCACTGTATGCACAGTAATTTTAAATTTCCATGCACCTTACCAGGATTATAGATCACAGCATAAGTTATCCACTGTGTAATAAGTGTGACTCAATAACTGAACTAAATATTCACTGAATTGATTGTGTTGTGTGCATGCACAGCATATTTAGCCAGTTCATTGTTGCTATTCCTTATAGCCTCCCTGCGTGGGCCTTTACTTCGGTCACCCACTATAGAAGGTTGAATAAAAAACAAACAACAACATACAGAGTTTAGTGGATTGTAATTAAATGTACTAGAAAAGTACCCATCCTACAGACGGAGATAACAAAAATATTTTACTATAATTGTAGTTTTAGCCCCCCCCACCCCCCACCCAACCCTCTTGAAATATATTTTAGCATAACATCCAGAGTCAACAAAGACCTCTCATATCTGTTTGCTATCTTATGCCTACAGGGCTCAAAAAAGAAGAGAAGAAAAAGTGCAGGAAGCACTTTAGACACAGTTTACTGACCTAAATGGGCTTACACAATTGCGGTTTTTAGTTAGCTGGGTGGTTTACTCAGGCATAAAGTTGTGGACACAACCAGGATATTTTGGAGGAAAAAAAAAAAGCCCCACAGACAGGGTTTTTATTCCAATCTTAACTTAACCTTGTAACCACCCCAGGGTGACCATTATAACGCCTTGAAAAATTGAGCCCTTTAGGCTCAAATGTATGGAAGGAGTTATCGAACAAACAAACAATCGAATTGAGAACTATAATAAAGATACAATAATAGAGTGCAAAATAATGCATAAAATAGCGAAAGAAATTTAAAAAAAACAACAACTATGGAATGATTAAAAGAAAGAAAATTAGAAGAAAAAAATTAGAAAGAAAAAATGGGAAAATTTCTTGTTGCTTGAGGGATTAATATTTTGTTAAGGAGACCATGGATAGTGTGTTGTCTCTTTTAGTGCGGTTTTTAAAATTTATTTATTATTGTTTTTTTAAAAAGTAAATAATCTAGTGACCCTGGGAATTAACTGTGTGCAAGGGAAGTGTGATTGAATACATACCAATCTGTTTGCTGTCCCTGTGGTCAGCATTCAGACAGTTCTCCTTCCCATTCTGCCATTAAGAGTGCTAACAGTCAATTTTCCCTCCATCAGAATATTTGTACATACTTAAAGGTTGTAGTAATCATTTCTATTTAAAAACATGCTCACATTAAGTGATCTCAGTCATAGTCTCTTGATGAGTTGACACACTCTCTGATAGATAGATAGATAGATATGCACACATGCTATGATCTACTTTAACTGGAGGTGTTGTACAACAGCACAACACACACATTGAGCCCACAGCATGTGGTCACTTTATATAGCACTGTAGTTGCAGTTAATGCAGTGGTGCCAGGAATACCAGGACCTGAGGACCTTACCAAGTAATGGTCCAGTGATGAAGTATTGCTTTCCCACATCACCACATCAATAACAAGTTTTCTAGCTCATGAACTTTATCTACTTGCCTTGCATCATTAGATGAAGATGTGGCACTGTCCCTCCTCTGAGGACCAGTGGGGTGAGGACCAGTGGGATGGTGTTGGGTGGCCCTGTCCCACCTCTGAGGACCAGTGGGGTGGTGTTGGGTGGCTCTTAAAGTCCGGGGTCCTTGTGGACAACTGCAACACGAAACAAAACAATATTATATTGCTCAGTAGTTTGCCTGTAATATATGAAGTTTAGCATATGGTGCCACACCTCAAACTAAACAAAGGCTCTTAATACTGCTAGTCATTGCCAACAGCACTTGCAACTAGTTGGTGTCCTCTTTGTATTACAAATAGAAATCAATTTAGAGAATCATTTTTCTCCATTGTCTTTCCTGCTTCTTTTGAAAGGAATGAATTCAAATAAATTATAAAAGATCATTACAACACTTTGTTAGATTGGATTAATGTGTAAACGAAGGTTTGACACTATTAATCCTTGTTGGGGTCAGCCTCCAACATGTTTAGTCTAATAAGGCGGAACTACATGTGTGGGTAACAGAGAAAAAAGTGGAAAATTTGTGTGTACGTAACAGAAAATGATGTTGAACATTATGTTTAATTATGTTTACTGTAATTGTGTTGTTTTTGTGAGGCCTGGCTGAGCCTTTAAAAGCTCAGCCAGAGCAATTTTAAAGATATTCTGTTATGTGATGAATGCCCTATCTATGTTATTCTGAAGATAAATTAAAACTAGTACCAAAAACCTAAATTGCTCAGGTTTGTCTAGTTTTCCTGATGTGGTCCCCAACGTATGGTGGCAGCAATTATAGCTAAAGCTAAAGACACCTTAGCCAGCTAATGCTACTCTTTCCATTAATTTTCATTTTGAACATATTGAGAACTTTCAAGTGAATTGGGAGAGATGAGCAGAAGTCAACACCCTTATGACACAAGGGCTGCACGACATGAGGAAAACTCTGCAATGCCTATTTACAACCCCTTGGCTACAGAATTTTCACCACCAAACAGTGAGTACTCCAACTCTACATTCCAGCAGAGCTGAGTAGAGTATTGAGACCAGAGATGTCACAACCAGAGGCACTATCCATGTCTCAAGTAGAGGGCATAACTGCCCTGCTACATATCTCATAGAGAAGGATGAGAGAGAAAGGAAGGAAAGAGAGAGACCGCCTGGAATTCGGGGAAAGGAAAAAGAGACACCGCCTAAAAATGGAGGTTAAATGGCTAGAACTTGACAGAGTTGTATAACAAAAGTCCAGACAGACAGCATGTCAACAGCTAAAGAATTGGGATGACAACACAAACCGAATTGTTTAGCTGGATAACTTTGAACTGGTGATGAGGGAAGCTAAGATTTCCCAGGAGGAATGGGTCAACTTAGTAAGGAAGCAACTAACGGGTAAAGTACTCTCTGCATTTCAAGAAGAGGCTGTAAAGGGAGACCCCATACCAAGTCTTTTAATCAACGATGCTGGAACAGATGGGTGCTACAGTGGACAAAGCACGATGGACAGTCTGGTTAGCAAAGCCCTATGGAGGAAGATCCAGAAATCCTGCTCAGAATTGTTCTGCGATCACTCTCAATGCTGAAGAAGAAGCTAACTACACCAGAAGCAGCAGTATAAAAATCTCCCGGGGATTCCTCCACCAGTATTTTGCAGAAGAGATCTTAATGCTACTGGATAGCAACAGAGCAGAGATGCCACATCAACAAATTACGACCATCAAGCGACTCTGGGATGTCAAGAACTTCTACACATGGAGAAGGATGTGGAGGCACGATCAACACCCAACACAGCAAGTCAGCTGGAAGAAACATGAGGGAGGATACCGGAAGTACAACTGCATGTCTGGAGGAAACAAGGACCACACAGCCCAACCACCCAGGGAAGGTGAGTCACTAAGTAATAGAGGCAAGGGCAGTGGCAGGTCTTTTGGCCGGGGATGGGATGGCCAAAGGTGCAGCCAGTTGGGTAGCCATACAGAGAGAGTGATTAAACTTGATAGAAGTAGTGTGACATGCTTTAACTATCAAAAGTTGGGCCATTACAGGAGTGAGTGTCCTGAGCCCAGGGTCAGGTTAAGTAGAATTCACTCTCCTGATTGTACTTTACCAGAGGGTAAGACTGTGTGTGGGTAGAGTAAATGAGGTTGATTGCCCTACTATACTTGATACCGGAGCCACCAGGTCAGCTATAAGTGGAGGGCTGGTAAAGAACTAACTTATGGGGAGTCAAGTGAAGGTAATCCTTGGTGATTTTCAGTTTCCAACTTAGAGGAAGCTGAAGTAGAGATTGATTGTGAAGGGAAAGTGGCCAAAGTGAAAGCCATAGTTTTAAGGGATAATATTGATATTCTACTTGGCACAGACCACCCTTTAACTAGGTCCCTTCTTGTAGGAAGAAAGCATGACCCCACACTATGTAAGGTCAGGGCCATTACTAGGGCTCAGAGCAAGACCCAGGAGAGGGAACAGGTTGATAACATAGCAGCAGATGCTAGGGATGGGGCAGTGTCAAAACAAGTTAAATTGGCAGCACCCACTAGCAGCCCTCCAGCAGGGCAGGGTAAGGGTAAAACACCCAAGCAGAATTTACCACTTATGATGGCAGGCCAACTAGAAGGTGCCATCCCAGATTTAACCCAAAGTACCTCCCCCCAGATAGAGGAAGGGGCTCCCATGGTACCCATCAAGAAGACTAATGGCTCTCTTCAGTTGTGCATTGACTACCGCAAGCTGAACCGGTCACAGTAGGATATCCTTACCAAATGCCTAGGGTTGATACCTGCTAGACAAAGTTGCTGGGGCCACATGGTCATCGAAGATAGATTTATAGAAAGGTTTTTATCAGGTGCCTGTACAGAAGGAGAGCCACATAAAACTTCTTTCTATACGCCCTGGGGTAAATATGCTTTCACACGTATGCCCTTTGGGCTGAAGAATGCACCTGCCATTTCCAGCGATGCATGGACAAGATGCTGG
Source organism: Lycopodina hypogea (assembly GCA_963969325.1). Lineage (NCBI taxonomy): Eukaryota > Metazoa > Porifera > Demospongiae > Poecilosclerida > Cladorhizidae > Lycopodina > Lycopodina hypogea. Next base: position 12,006,258 of record OZ017779.1, read on the forward strand.
AGGGGCAGGCTGGTTTCTCGAGCACTTACATAGACGATGTGCTCATTTTTTCTAAAACGTGGGAAGAGCATGCGGAACACATAAGGGGAGTGTTAGGTGCCTTAGGACAAGCAGGCATGACAGCAAACTCAGCAGGCATGACAGCAAACTCAGCAGGCATGACAGCAAACTCAGCTAAGTGTGAGTGGGATGCTAATGCACTTACATACCTAGGGTATAAAGTAGGTCTAGGCAAGATTAAGGTACCTGAGGCAAGGGTCAAGGCTATTAGATACTACAAAAGGCCTCACACCAAGAAGGGTTTATGTGCATTTCTTGGTACCGCTAGCTTTTACTGGAGGTTTGTCCCAGACTATGCTGGGAGGGCTGGGCCACTGTATGACGCCCTAAGAAAAGCATTTCAATACCTAATTGACACACTCTCTTCTTGTTTGTTCTGTGGCTACCCCGAGAGGGAGATCGCCTAGTTGTCCACACAGATGCATCCTACAAGGGCCTTGGAGCAGTACTATCAGCTGAGAGGGATGAAATCCTAAGACCTCTAAAATTCTACTCAAAGAAACTTTTGTCAGTGGAGAGATACTATGCAGACACAGAGCTGGAGTGCCTAGTTGTATACAAGTCAATTGACCACTTTGCCATACATCTGGAGGGCATTCATTTTTAGGTTGTCACAGACCACCGAGCTCTAGCCCTAGCCCGTCCCTGCTAACTTCAACAAAGCTGAATGGAAGGCTGATGAGATGGGCCTTGGCTCTACAAGTTTATGATTTTTCAATCTCTCACTGCTCAGGAGCGAGCCACCAGAATGCTGACGGCCTATCAAGGCAAGAGTGGGACTCAACTGATACAGACAACCCATCTGGTGAACCCGCCGTTGGCAAAGGAGGGGGAGATGTTGGGTCAGCCTCCAACATTTTTAGTCTAACATGGTGGAATTGTGTGTGGGTAACAGAAAACAATGTTGAACATAGTGTTTAATTATCTGTTTATTGTAATCAGATGTAATGTACACCTTATGGAGTGCGCCAATACTTAAGTAGCTTAGAGGAATAACACAGAAATAACATTTCTGCACATGAGACTTACTGATCTCGCAAGTCCATGAGGTAGTTCGCTCGCTCAATGTTATGGCCTCGAGCATCTCCAAACTCTGACAGGAATATTTAAAAAAAGTAGGAAATGATTATTATTCATAGGAAAACCAACTTAAAATAACACAAATGATTACATTATATAAAATTAATGCTACTGCAAAAGTGAATAAAATTTTTTTTAGTAAGAATGAAACTACCACTGGGAAGATTACGCCACCAAACATACCCACCACTCCACTCAGCCAGTGAAACAGCCAAATCAGCAAGGGGTTCAAATTCTGATCATAATCATGTGGCAAGGTAGAGCCACCAGATTGAACCCTCTACTATGAACCTTGGTGCCATGAGCAACTACGACACAACTAAACCAGTGGCTGTGTTCGACTTTAGGAATGAAATATTGGAAGAGTATTTTGGTTTGTATTAGACATTATTTGTCATCAATAATGGTTGGTGAATAACAGTCACTGATCTTAAATTTGAACGTATTTTACTCTTAGAACTTCATATAATAATTACTGGTGGCAGTGTGTAAGACTATTCCCATTACGCCAACCATGGGAACGCCAATAGATTCTTAGTGACGCACACAGGAATAAATTTGACCAATTTCCCTCATGTGGTCCCAGTGTAGCCCCAGTATTCACATCCAACTCATGTGATCCACTAAAACAATAGGATTCTTATCTCTTTTTTTTTCTTCTTCCCAATAGCAAAAAAAAAGAAAAAGGTATGCATATCAACAAAAAAAATAAAGAGAATTGAATTAAATTAATAAAATTTTTTTAAAATCAGGTTGTGCCTAAATTGTGCCGTTGTCTGCATATCATCTCTAGAATGCTTCCCAATAGCGTATAGTGATGTCACAACTTTATATTAGTCCAATATCACTTTCAAAAAGTAAGCACAGTAACTACATAATCACAACCAACCTTTTATTGCAGTCTCCACCTCAAACTTCAAATGTTCAATGAGATACCTACAACACAAATTAGAACTGTTAACATGTGGTGCCATTGGTCACGAAGCATCAACAAAAAATATTCAACACCAAAAAATATTACCAAAGTATATTCATAACCATTTTTGATTGCACATTGCAAAATAGTGCAAGTTTTGCAAACTTTGTTTTGTATGCCTGATGACAACTATAACTCTATACGACACAATCAACCATTGTTGGAACCTTCCCCCCCCCCCCCCCCTGCCCCACGGACCTGATAGTCAGTTAGCTCCATGATTAGTATGTTAGCTACCCCCTGCCCTATAGGCTAGTTGCCGTCCCTACCCTGCACGTTAGATACCAGCACCAAGCCCCACCTAAGTTCCCAGCCCCCAACCTATGAACTGGTTGTCATGCTTTGACTGAATGTAGACCATTTTTGCCAGAAAAAAAAAAAAAAAATATATATATATATATATATATATGATGAGAACAAGCTCAAGTGTTCCATCAGTTGCTACAACACTTTGCCATGCTCACCAAGTCCTACTAGTGGTCTATGCACTGTGTGGTATAGTTGTAAAATGTTCAGGGAACTATTTTAGTCATTCCATATCAGTGGGTGTGAAATGAGTGATCTCTTTATGTGTGAATAGTGTGTGTGAGTGTACCCTATATAGTGTGTGCGTGCTTGAGTGCGTATGTACGTGTGCGTGTGTGTGTAGCAACATAGTATATGAGGTAGCAATCAGAGAGAGATCACTGACAGTGCAAGCAAGCACACAACCAAGTCCACCTACACCTGCAGTAGCTCCCATACCTGCACACGAGATAACCAGTTCTGTTGATGCCATGAGTGCAGTGCACAGCTACCAAGTCACCAGGTGAGCCCTCCCCCAACAACCTGGTCAATGCTGCATCAAATCTGCAGAAGGAAACAGTTGTTCCACAATATGGATGTAGGTGAATTTGTAATCACACCCATCATTAACTCAACAAGGACAGAGCAGAAGTGGGCACAAACTGAAACAAAGAGATGCCCAACACTTACTTAGAGTAAACAGTTTCGTTAGGCACTTCTTGACCAGGACATTTGATCTTTACATACTCGACCTGTAGATCAGCGAACTCCTACAAAACATATCACAAATCACTATTAATAATCTCTCAAATACAAGACATGGCCTGAGTATGAGACTCTCATGTTACAGTACTGCTTACCCAACCCCCTTCCCCCCCCCCCCCCCCCCCCAAAATGGTTTGTATCATAAATAAACAACAACTACACCGATAGAGGAATATCACATAACTCTGCCACCATCTCTGATGACTTCATGCAGTCTGCTCCTCGTCTGACACTGGAGATCTGATGGACTAGCAAAGAAACAGTTTGCATATTGGCATTAGGTGATTCTCACAATGCAAGTAACACTAAATTCATAAAGTTCAAGTGAAGTGGAACCCTCTGCCCAACATAGCAACAAAGAATGGAAGAACATTTAGGACAAGACAGGGTGGTCTACTGTTGTCCTCTCCTAACAACAGTCCAACCCCCTGGAGCTATACTAAATGAAGTCACTACCTCCCAAACTGTCGCTGTGCTTGCTCCCACCCCCCGGAGGCACCAATCAGCTCACCCTCATCAGAGTAAAGAAAGTTCCGTCACCTACTCATAGCCCTAGCCCTAAACCTCTTGATTTAGAGCCTCATAGCCCTAGCCTTAAACCTCCTGCTTTAGAGCCTCATAGCCATAGCCCTAAACCTCCTGATTTAGAGCCTCATAGCCATAGCCTTAAACCTCCTGCTTTAGAGCCTCATAGCCCTAGCCCTAAACCTCCTGATTTAGAGCCTCATAGCCATAGCCTTAAACCTCCTGCTTTAGAGCCTCATAGCCCTAGCCCTAAACCTCCTGATTTAGAGCCTCATAGCCATAGCCCTAAACCTCCTGATTTAGAGCCTCATAGCCCTAGCCCTAAACCTCCTGCTTTAGAGCCTCATAGCCCTAGCCCTAAACCTCCTGCTTTAGAGCCTCATAGCCCTAGCCCTAAACCTCCTGATTTAGAGCCTCATAGCCCTAGCCCTAAACCTCCTGATTTAGAGCCTCATAGCCCTAAACCTCCTGATTTAGAGTCTCATAGCCGTAGCCTTAAACCTCCTGATTTAGAGCCTCATAGCCGTAGCCCTAAACCTCTTTCTTTAAAGCCTTCTAGACTTTGCCCTGATCTCTGGTGAGCCTAAGTCCTGATCCATAGCCCTAGAAATAAGAGATGCAAGCTAGAAATAAAGGGCATAGTATATTTTTTACTATAAACTCTCTACCATCTGTGGATGAACAAGGGATTGGTGATGATACAACTGGACATGCGCTGCTATGGGTACCTAACATGTGGTATTTGGCCAAAGTGTCATTGTCCAGATCTGGGAGATTTATCATCTAGACACAGTAAAACCAACTTTCATGGATGCAACACTTAGAAAGTGACCATAATTTTTCCTACATCTTTCCCTTGACATGCACAAGGACAACTACGAACAGTGAAATAGTTGCCAATGTTTATTCTCAAATTATGTGGCCCACACAATATTGGATTCTTATATTTTGTTGCAAAGAGCTTGTGTGCAGGTTAGGATAAAACACACCCACAATGTCAGGACCACAGTGTTCTCCTGGACTCACTCTGGCACTGTAGTATTTGGAGGTATTCGTCAAATCCACTACAGCAAACAGCTTCCCCCCAAAGTCTTTCTTCAGACGCTCCACACATTGTGTTGGAGTGAACTCCTCTTCTAAGATAACGCCACGGCACACAAAACCAGACATGTAGTTTGGACTGTACTTCGACAGACCATTGTTAAACTTCTGCAGAAATGAAAACAAAATAATGGACTGGAGCCATTTTGAGACTACAATAGCTACACTGCTGTCAAAACTAGCAAAGAGCATGCGAAAATAAATGTATGCTACTCCCACAGAAAAAGCATTGCAGATTACTTTTATTACTGCATCCACACACCACCTGTCAGCACTTTAATTGCCAAATATGATGCCACTACAATTATACATGATTATGTATAAACTGTTATTTTATATATTAATTTTGTATATTGATCTTTTTGTAATGAGCACTTGCTATTGGTGTATTCACAATAATGTACATAAAAATCAGCTATTTTATTGATATTTCATCCATTCTCTCCTTTACTATGGAGAAATAAGCTTCAAGAGATGCATAAAATTGAATATTTTTCAATACAAAAAATAATATAATATATTTATAGTTCAGACAAAGAGAGGTAATTATTCTTACAGTAATGCTTCATGGGACCCACTTTTTAAGGGCATGTGAATTATTTGTGTGAATGGAACCCAACCAGTGTAGTGCCTGATCCTAAAGTAACTGACCTGCTTCAGAGGTGTCTTCATAGCTATGATCCGAGTGCCTTTTATTAGCTTACCGTAACAGGAGTATTCAAGCCACCTGGAAGGGGAAGGAAGAGTGAAATAATTCTTTGTCCACACCATGACATATTCACCACAATCAGGAAAATTTAGAGTACTTGTATTGGAAGAAGAAAGAAAAAATATATTCTTTCAGTTTGAATGGTTGGGTTCTGTATTTGCATAACACATGCTAACAAGGAACAACACAACTATTGGATATGATTGACTTCTACTGGCTAGCCTACAACATGTGCCATGGTGGTGCCTGACTCTACATATGTGATACCTTCTCCAACCAGCCACAAGACAGACGAAGGGAGGGAGGGAAAGCAGCAACAATGGTGAGTTGAATCAGTTCAGAGAAGAGATACCAAACCAAATTCAATCCTGTAAATATTATATGCACAGTACCAAGAGTTGGCCTCAGCATCACCGAAGTAAGTGTGGAGAGACTTGATTGGGTATAGAAAGGTATGGTTATATAGATCTGTAAGGTATGGTCATATAGATCTATCACTCTTCCCAAATGCCAAGGTACAGATGCCATGTTAGCAAACCATAGTCTCAGCTTAAAGCCAAACCTATAGCAACTGATACGCTATGATTGGCTATTATAACATCCTATCCAAGAATTAGATCAGTCTGGTGACATTTTTATGGGCACAGAGAAAGCTGGAAGCTTACCACATGTAGTGAAGAAATTGACCATTTTAATTTATTGTCTGTGGGTGAAAGGCATGAATGGCCTGCGAACATTGTTAATGTACTACTGCTACATAACATACTCCGAGTATTTGGAATAGAATTGTTAGCAGATAATTTTCTATTAAATAGTCATGCTTACGAAAACTAAGTATTCATTCACATTCATCTACTAGAGTGGTTTAAATACATTCCCAAATGTGTATTATATCTAGCAGTTCATAAAAGTACAAAAGTATGTTTATCTTACTAAAATTCACAATTAGTTTGTCTGTAAAACAAAACTTTCAGAGATTAGGGCACCTCACTGCACATCCTCCAGGAAGATTGGCTATGGATGTGGTTTCATGACATGAACATAACTATCACAGAAACTTGGCATGTTTATTGGATTAATGAGATTAGTGTCAATAATCCCTACAAGTTACATAAAGCAAACTAAAATGTTTGTTTTACAGGTGACCAGACTTTAAAAAAAAGGGGTTGGGTAGTCAACTAAAGTTGTTGACGGTGACTCAGACTGTTGAATTTGGGTTATTATTACTTACTTCTCTGGGATGCGAGGGTACGACGTATGGGGCGTAGACTTCTGACCAGGTGAAGGATCCAGAGATGCCGCCATCTTCACCACTTTTTAAAATTAAAAAATAAAAATAAAAAAAAGGAGTTAGAAATTACCCGAATGTACACTGACTTACCACTTTTCCCCCTCCTAACATTCCTTTTAGGTGTGGTGTGTATGTCTCCCCGAGTTGAAAATTGACTGCCTTGTCTAGGATCTGCAACGTGACACTAACTTCAACTCTATAAAATATTTGCAACAAAATTTTGTTGGTCCATGAATAATATTGGTGGTAAAAACAAAATGTCCTCCATGCATTAAATTTTTTTCTACCTGTAGCTATATTGTTGTAATAACTACCTCATATAGGATTCTTTTCTAAAAATTAAATGCATATCTTTATTTTTAAAAAAAGAATTCTACGTGAGCCTCTCTCTCTCCATCCCTCTCTCTTTTAATTTTAAAAAAGGATCTTATGTGAGCCCTCTAAGTCTCTTTCCAAAAAATCTGGAAAATACCTTAGAAACCTCTGCTTGAGATAAGAAAAGGAAGAGGAAGGGAAGAAAATGAAAGAAAGGGGAAAAAATCTAAACAGAACAACAACAAAAATAAAATGCTACATTTCCTGTGAATTCAATTGATAAATTATTTAAATGTAATATTCTTTGTGGGTCCAATGGCCATGTTATTGTTGTTGTTTTTTTGTTGTTGGATAAATTCTCAGAATTAAAAAAAGAATCAAAACACAACCGCACAGGCCAATAGAAGGTCAAATGTGGTCACTTAATAAGATGTAAGTTAACAGCATAAGAAATTAAACAAAATAAATTATCTAATTTAAAAAGAATTTGGAATAAAAAAAAAAGGTAGCCACATAATTATTTATAAATGGTGGAATAGACAGCGACAGAATTGTTCTTTTAATATAACAGTCAAAGTCACACTTGTAGCAGTAGGCCAGCAGTTTGGAGGTAATTTGTTTATTACAAATAGTTTTTTCCCCCTTGTGAACTGTTGACTGTGGTCTGCTAACTCATAGAATTTTAGTGCTAAATTCAATGATTAATAAACTAAAAGAGAAAGGAACAAAAATTGTCCACACAAATAACATATTACAAGAACAGTTTGTTCTCTGCATAGATCCTCTTGAGATATAATTTAGCAGCAGCAGTCTTGGCAGCATTCTTGGTACTACCAAAAGCAGGTTCACTCTGAATAGTAGTACCATTTTCTCTCTTCACTGTTATGGTGCACTCCACCTTTCCAGAACTGACTTTCTTGCTGTAGAAAGTGTGATTGTGGTTTATGTAATAGATTACAGCAAATAGAATGATAAAAACCACAATATAATATTATCACATATTTATGAGATATCATTGACTGTGGTGTGTGTGCAAGCATATCAGAGTATACCATTTGAGTGTAGCAGAACTTTCAAGATGATGAAGTGCTTCAACTGATCCAATAGGGATATTACCACCAAAGTTTTCTATATTGCACAAAATTAAAATCAACACATACCAAATTTTGCACACCTGATATAGATATTGCAGATTATCATGTGTACTTTATATAGATATCAGGGTTTCATTTGGGGGGGGGGGGGGGGGGATTTATATAGATGTGACAATACACATCATGAAAAGATAGTAACATCATAGGAAAGAGATATTCTTATCTATCATTACCAATTTTCCTTTCAAAGTGTGGTCCAAACACCTCCCACACACACTCCAAGCAGAGGCCACTATCTACAAAGATAGCTCCTGCCAGAGACTCCACAATGTCTCCCAGAACTTTGGGAGGGTCTACGACTTTCATCTCCTCTGTTACTTGTACAAACTCATCAGCTTCATGCAGCAAATAGCTACCATCTGCTTCATCCAGCATAGGGTCATCATCTGCTTCATCCAGCACAGGGTCGTCATCTGCTTCATCCAGCACAGAGTCGTCATCCGTTTCATCCAGCACAGGGTCGTCATCTGCTTCATCCAGCACAGGGTCATTGTCTGTTTCATCCAGCACACTTGAACTTTCAGTAGTCTATCAATAAAAAAATATATGTAAAAAAAGAAATTTTAAAAATTTTTGAAAAAGAAAGAAAAAAAGAAAAGAAAAGAAGCAAGGACAGATTGAAGTGATCAGTGGTGTGACATAAACTATGCCTGCTAAACAATGCACCAGTTATTGTATAGAGAAAGAGTGCAACTATAACCAGAACTGATATGAGGAACTGAATAATTCTAGGCTAGGGCTAGGTGTTGTTGGTTTTTAAAGACAAAAATATACATACACACATACATACATACATACACACCTGTTTCTTCTTGTTCACACTTTTTGATACGTTCCCTTGTTGAGAGATCTTTTTAACTGCTTTCAAGTAGAGCTCAATCTGCTTGAAAAGGGACGGAGAATTATGAAGTAAGAAAGAGTTCAGATTCATATCTATAGCCAGTTCTGCAAAGGTGATATTGTTGACAAGAGCAGACCGCAAACATGATATCTCGCCCGGTCCATACAACGGGAAAGTTGAGTAAATGTGGCAGGTTACCAGATAATCCAGAACTGCATCTCCAAGAAACTCCAGTCTCTGGTAACTATTGGTGAGCCGGTTCTTTGTGTAGGAAGCGTGGGTGAGGGCCTGTAAAAGGAGCTTACGATCATTGAACTTCCAGCCGATGACATCATCAATGTTATGGTCCCCCAGAGCAATGTTTAGGAGGCGATTCAATTCAGTTTGTTGCTGGTGCTCAAGGCCACTGCTCAAGCAACGTAGCGGCAATCTAAAAAAGTTATTCAAGAGGGTTGATGAGTCCCTGACAAACAGAGAGGAGCTATGGGCCAACTTCGGCCTCTTAGCACATGAAGGGTGATGAAAGGTGTCACGACTACGCATACACCATGACTTCCTTGGTGTCAAACACACATCAACTACTTCTCCTTCGCTGGTTGACAATGCTCCTTCTTGTTGCTCTTGCTTCCTGACTATCTTAATCCCCATCCACTCCATAACTGTAAGAGCAGCAAGTATCCCCCCAGACACCAAGTAGACACCGATGAGTGACTCCATACAGTCTGCGACTGCCTTATCATTGAGCTTATGGTGGAGATAAGACTTTTCATGTTCAGATAGGACAGGAACCTTACATGTAAGGTCCTTCTCTGATGCTGACATCAATTGGTCAACTTGATAAGATGACGCTTCTTGAAGGCTTTGATCTTCTTCATAAAGGAAAAAACATGGAGGGATCCACATCCGAGAAGGATCAAAGATAACTGACAATATCGACCTTGGGATCTCCAGACGTTTGGCCAAATAGTATAAGTTGAAGTTTCCAACCCTATTAGCCCTGGCTTTGGTGAGCTTTCCTTCATGAGCAGCTAATCTATCGAAATAGAGAAAGGTAGAAGTGGAGAATTTCAAGAAGGAATCCCCGAGAGTTTCTAGCCTCTCAAGATTCACAGAATCCCCAGCTCCCTTTGTTGTGAGAGCTTGCAGCAAGAGGGCATTATCTGGGCTGCGAACTGGAGGATCCCATGGGTTGCAGTCAATGAGACATATCATCTCTGGCTCCCTTTGCTGTTGCTGATCGTGGTCGAATCTACCAGGGATGTATTTCTGCGTAGCCAGGTCACCGTATCCCATGTCCTTGTAGCCCCTAAAGTTGATATATGTGGTGAGTTCAGAACCATCCCCATATAAACCAATTCCCGTCTCAGTGTTAATCCTGGAGTGGAAAGTGTCCACAATAAGGAGACACTCTATCCGCCAGAGGATTGATGGAAGACAGCGCAGCAGCTTCCACAGGTCCGAAGGCAATGGATAGAAAAAACACAACTCAGGGAAGAGCTCTATCTGCTTCCCTCTCTTTTTGCTCTTCTTGATGCTTTCTCCACTAGTACTCTTGAAACGAGATACAAGCAGCTGCAAGTAAGATGGTGAAATGCCCAGAGCACTGCATATTAGTGCAGGCTGTGAAGCATCAGTAAATTTGTATTTATACTTGTCAGTGAAATGTTTGAAATAAGTTTTCCTGTCAGATGTAGGGAAAAGTGACGAGAGATTGATACTTTCAGAGACTTCATTGACTTCATGTAGCACTCTCTTTCCACTGTGAATGGGTATGACAATGGTGTTCCTGAATGTACTCACTGGTATAGGCCATGCAATAGGCTTCAGACAGTGCAAAGAAGGACCCAAATCAATTAGAAGGTCAACAGACACAAAATCAATGTAGACAACTGGTGATAAGGAAGAGTGGTCACCACATGTCTCCACCACCCTAAGTGGAACAACAAGGTAGTTTTTCTCTGCCTGTTCAAAGACACATTTCAGCCAAGATGGGTTAATTTTGAGGACATCACTAAAAATGGCTTGGTGGGCATATTTCAGTTTTTCTATTTCCTTCATGTCTAAGGAAACCATATCGTGGTACTTGAAGACCTTCACATGATACTCTCTCTCCTCCTCATAGATGGAGTACTCTGGAATCTGAAAAAAAAATCAAGAAATTGTAAAATCATAAAATGCATCATGTTGAGATTACCTTCAAATGTGGAAGGAGCTTGTTTGACAGAATTCCAAGTGTGAGATGGTCGGCTTCTCCTGGACAAGACGAGTACATAAACCCTGTTGTGGCATCAGTCACCATAATGACATAGAGAAAGTTACCAGATTCATATACTGGGAAACATCCAGTCAGGGCAGGTGCAACCTTGATGGAGTGAGGAGGACAAGTCAAGTGTGAGACAACAGTGATGATAACAACAATCACAAAATCAACAAGGAAGGAAAAAAAACAACCAAGAGGTGATATGGAGTACCATTACATACACTCACTAGCCAAGGGATCCCACCTGTCACAGGGACAAATAATCTCCATGCAATTCTCCTTATGAATCTTCAATCACAAAAACAAACAAACAAAAAAAAAACAACCTAGTAACTTATCTCCATAAAATATGCCAAACTAACAGAGGCACCCAGCTTTGTTTGGATAAAAATACATTGAATTTTTGTAAATAACCAACACTTTTAGCCAACAGCTATTAAGCATTTCTAAATTTCCATAGAAATGGAACAATCAGCTACAGTTTAAAGAATAATGGCAATGAAAATTTACACTACCATTTTTAATTTCTTTTCTTAAAAAATGTTTATAATCTAATATTTACCTCACCCTTCTCTAAGTCACCTCAGTAGCAGCACACCCACAGCTAATGACCTTGAACTATGCACTAATTCCAGCTTGAAAATTAAAACAATTATAGTTTGAAGAATAATGCAATGAAAGTCTGAATTGGACCTAGGAAGAGCACTCACCACCAAGTCACCACAAAAGTAGCTTTTCTAAAGCCAATATCTGTAGATCGAGTTTACTATCCTTGGGTGGCATCTTTTTAGCCTTATTTTGGGGAGTGGGGGGTGAAATTAAAGTTAACTGAGGTCCACCACTTGGAGTAAAAAGCCCCACCAACCCTGAAATTTGTTCAAGGTAAACATAGTTCCTTACATAAAATATTTGAAAATGAAAAAATAAAAAGAAAAAAGAAAGTTAAAAAAAAAGTTAAAAAAAAAGTTAAAAAAAAAAAAGAGAAATACCTGTCCAGGTTTGAACAGCCAATCTTCACTTTGGGAACCTATCACCTTAACCACTACACCACCACATTCTAAAAGACTTTTTTTAAAGGGAAATTTGAATTTTTTGTCCCCTCCAGGGTATTCACTTTTGGTGTTTCAAATTATTTTATTATTTCTTCAGCACTCAAAGATAATGTACAAAAAATTTCATCAAAATCCACCCAGTCATTAAAACGCCTTATGCAAACATAAAAACAGGTCTGATGCTTTATATATATCTATATATAGATATATATTAGCCAAAAAAAAACTGCTTTATGGGCTGTTTGTCACAAAAAAGTGTTTGCTCTGAAGACATATACTGTAGAATTTTAAAACAAAAATGAACATGTGATTAGGTCAAATAGTTATTTTGGAAATGTGAAAAAGCTCAACTTCCAGAGTTTAGGTAAAAAATTCATCTCTTTCAGAATAATCAAACAAACAAATAACATTACAATGTTCAAATGTTCTATTCAGACAGCTAACAACAATAAATATATATATATATATATATCATACCTCAAATAATTTAAATACAACATTTACATTAACACATTAACATTTATATATTAATGTTCTATTCAGGAAAACCAACAACAATATCAATCATACATTAAAACATTCCAATTAACATTTTACATTTATTAATTTAGTCCAATGCACTGTCACAGAAGTACAATTTTAGGTATTTTGAGCCTATACACAAAGAGGAAGAGGTGTGACCAGATGGGACCCAACCCATATTATGCAGAGTCAAGTTGTGTCTGCATGTCAAGTTTTAGGTCTGTAGCTCCATTATTTTTTCTGGTAAAAGTACTTCTTTTGGCTTTTTCTGAATACAGAAAGGGTGTGGCCATATAGACATGCTCATGATGTCTCCCTGGTGACACTGATTCTAACAATAAATGGGTTCGTTGGTGTAACAATCGTTCAAGAGTGAATTATGGACACACGGACAAAAAGACAGATTATTTGCACTTTATAGTATAGGTATATATTATTATTATTAACAATAATTATTACATACAATTATGTAAAAAAGTATTTAAAAAATATGAAGATTTAAAAAAAAAAAAAATTTTTTTTTCATATTATGCATTTTTCTAAATGTATATGGGAAGTTTTATGCTATGCTACATCTTTCATATTAAATCAAGACTGGAAATTTCCAGCCGAAAACCCGCTCACTTTTGATAATTATAACATAAGCGGGTGGCAAATTTTAGGCCTGTAGCTCTATTCTTTTTTCTGGTAAAAGTAACATTTTTTGGCCTTTTTTTTAATACAGAAAGAGGTATAGCCATATAGAAGTACTTAAGATATTATACTGGTGACACCGATTCTAAATGTATATATGGGTTTGTGGGTCAAATGTGACTCTAGGATACACAGATAGACAAACTGACAGACAATTTGCAATTTATAGTAGATTATTGAAAAATCCATCATATGGGTGGTTTTTTGGCCCACCTTTTGGCATTTTTAGTCATTCACACAGAGTAAGAAGTGTGGCCAGATGGGACCCACCCCATATTATTCGCAGTGTCAAGTTGTGTCTACATGCCCAAGTTTTAGCTTGTAGCTCCATTCTTTTTTCTGACAAAAGTATCACTTTTGACTTCTTTTTTTTTTTAAAATACAGAAAGGGGTGTGGCCACATAGACATGCCTAGACATTCCCCTGTTGATACCGATTCTAAATATATTGGGTTTGTGGGTCTAATTCAACCTCTCAAGAGTGAATCAAGGATATGTGAACAGACAAACAAACAGATTATTTTTAATTTATAGTATAGATAGATAGAAGATAGCTATCTTCTTCATGGAGGTTAAATATTGACAATATTTTCCTTTGAAATAATCCAAAAAAATATGCACTGGAATCCCACAAGTAACTACATGTGATGTACTGACTGAAGTTGATATGCGCACATGCATGCACACACACGCATGCACACACATGCATGCACACAACCTCCAATTAAGATTAAAAAAAAAGAAAAGAATAAATAATAAAAAATATCTATCCCTTCTACCATTGTATAGCATCTGGGGTTTATGAGGTAAGGAATACTTGTACAGATCCCATTCAAGGGGTTCAATACATACCACATTCTGATAGTAGCCTGTACATTTCCCGGTGCCAGACTTTGCCTTGCTTTTCTCCACTTGTCTATCTTCATCAGCATCATCATCCTCAGAATCTTCATCTCTGCTGTATGGCTTGAGGCGACAATCAAGCTCTCCAGCCTCATCCAACTTCCTTACAGTGCAAAGGGCTGCTGACTTATCAGCTAGCTTCTTGCTTGGAAACCACTCCCCCTTAAGAAATGAATGAAAAAAGAAATAATCACAATTATACCAATATTTAAGATATTTATTCAACATACTCGAAAATATCACATAAGTACACATCATTTTTGTATTCTTTATTTCTTTATTATCATTACTTGTAGGACACCCCCCCCCCCCCCCCCCCCCCCAAAGTGAAAGCAGAGTTGGTCTTCAGGTATAGTCAGTTTTTTTCCTTTTTTTCCCCTGTGGTTCTGGTAAGATGGTGCTTTATTCTATTCTTCTTGAATTCCCACACTCGTGAAGGTGAAGCAAACAAAACAATTGAAGTCAAGAGGCGAATTCTTCTCATCAACTTTATATTAATTTGTAATGTTAGCATTTAAAGTGATCTTTTGAGATAATGGTAGATTGTGTTTAGTCAGACAATCTTGCAAAAGTTGATTTTTAAAGGCAGATTTACTCTACAATACATTTTGAACATCATCCATTACTGGAATAGATGAGAGAGGAAAGTAAGTCTGAAATAGACATAAATGTTGAATACTTCACCTTTAGCCAGTGAATCTATATATTAAATACTGTATATATGTATACATACATGTAATTAATGTATGTACACATGCACTTTGTTAAAAAAGAAAGAAAGAAAAAGAAGACCTATTTGAGCAGTACATACACACACAAACACACTTTAAATTTAAAAATAATACTAATAATTGTGAAAATAAATTTCCAGTAGTTGGTGGATTACTTTCCTTACCTGGATAGGCTCATGCACTGGCGAACTCATTGGCAGTGTCAGAGTGGTACTGAACTCCTCCTTCTGCAAGGGGATGTGGTAAGGACTTGGATTGAGTCTTCCATTTACATCTCTCCTCTGTGTCACGAAATCAGGAGAGGGAATAGTGTAGCTGTCTCTGGGTAGCTTTTGGCAATACCTGAAGGAATGCATGCAGAGTAATATAGTAAAGAGAGCTTCTCTTGGTCTAAAGAGCATGGTATTGTGTACATAGTGACTTTGAACAGTTCCCTATAACACACATGCTTGGTTAAGAGTAACACAATTGAATAGGCTGTACAAATCCACCAGTTCAGTGAGTACGATATCAAGTACCTCAGGGGCAGAGTCAGCTTGCAATGAAGTCAAAATATGGAGATAGATATTTTCTCATCCAGCAACCTTGGAGTGGGACGATGCACAGAGACAGCAGTAGCGAGGTAGACACAGACAAGTGTTCTCTAGCTAGTCAGCATCATCCATTCCACATGCCACACGTCACGTGCATGCACCACAACAACAGAGCCATCACCACCACCACTCTCAGTTCTCTATGTGCATCCAGTTGCTCAGTAGAGAGGATTCATAGTCTGTTCACATGTCAACTAAAAGGTTCATATACAAATCATTCCTTTCCATTCAAACAAATATTTCTACAGACATGTGATATTGTAAACTAAATTAACATATTGAATTTACTTGTGGGGGGGGGGGGGGGGGGGGGGGGGGGGATGAAAGAACAAGATTGTGCCTTTGTAGACTAAAGTTAGATGATCCTTACCAAATTTAAACGAGATACACCAATTATTTTACTGGTTTTAAGCAATGCAATGATTGTGCATCTGAGTATAATTGGTAAGAGGTCATCTAACTTGTGGTCAACCTAATAAGTCACCAGTTCTATTATAAACTTATTTTTCTTGTTTAAGATGTGGTTTCTGAGAGATTTCTTAAAAAAAAATTTTTTTTTAAATCTCTTATTTTATACCAGCAAATCCCCGCCCATCAGGCGGTCCTTCAGTTTGCCTTCGGCCTCCTGCACTAACAAACTTTTCAATTTGCTTAATGTATTAGCTATATAGAGGGGCTTTTTTGTGAACAAAGGAGAAAAAAAAGAGGGGGAAATGGTAAAATAAAGGGGGAAAATCCCAGTCCAGACTACAAACCTCCAACTTCAAGCTTGGGAGACATGTACCTTAATCTATTGGCCATAGTTTCTTAGACTTTTCTTCTTTTAATTTTTATTAACAATTAGAATTTTATTTTTCTTTTCTCACAGAGCATTCCCCAAGATGAAACTTACTCTATATACTGGGATGGAAGATGACAACCTTCACGCGGTCCACCCTGTTTCAACTAATGTCATCAAACCGAAAGCAAGAAAAACTATCAACAACAAAAAGTAAACATGAGATGGATAATCAACACTCAATGCATCAAGAAGCAACCCCAGCCCTTTTCAGGGCTACACTTCCCACAACCTTTATGCCTGTACCAGTTAAACATAGAAGGAGCAAGCAGAGCAAAGAGTGATTACAGTGCAGCTGATCTTAACATCGACATAATTCTGCTGCAAGAAACACACGTCAATGATCCATAAAGTGCATCAAGACTGCATATTAACGGATTTAAGTTAATTACAGCTGTTTACCATTCAAAGCACGGTGTTGCAACATATGTGAGAAATGAGCTTACGAATTATACTGTCCTTTAAGAGAACTGCTCAGAAAAGATCTCTGTCACGACAATAAGAGTATGCGATATGACTATTAGCAATGTGTACAATCCACCACGGGTGCAGTGGGCTTTACCTGTTCTCCCAACATACACACACCCAGAAGCACATATAGGTGACTTCAACATCCACCACCCAAATTGGGGGTATAGTAACTCTGATGAGGTTGGAGAACAACTTATGAACTGGTCTTCGTCTAGTGATCGCTACCTTTATTTTGATGCCAAACAGCCAGGAACTTTCCTCTCTGCTCGATGGGGGATAGTGTCAAATCCTGACCTGTATTTTGTGTCAAGAGACCGCCAAGGACGGCCACTCCAAGCTTCATGCAAAACCTTGTCCCAGTTTCCACACAGTCAGCATAGGCCAATATTAGTTAACATCGGGCATAGAAATTCCACTACTCACTTCAAAGTGTAAATCACACTGGAACTTCAGGAAAGCTGACTGGGGAAAATATACAGCCGAAGTAGAAACAAAGATCTCAGAGGTGGATCCTGTATCAAAGAACTATATTGGCTTCTGCAAAATCCTCAAGGATGCAGCAAGACACCACATCCCTAGAGGATTTAGTGAATCCTACACTCCATGCTGGAATCCTGACACAGAATCTCTCCTCAAGGAATATGAACCTACTGGCTTGGCTGATGTAGCAACAAGTTTCCTGGACTCCCTAGATACAGCAAGAAGACAGCGGTGGATGGAAACTACGGAACAACTGGACTTCACCCACTCAAGCAGGAAAGCTTGGCACCTACCGTGTCACCTTGGTGCAGCGGCTCCTGTCCAACACACAACCTCTAAGGTAACTCCAAATGCCATTGCCACCAGACTACTCAGTACCTAAAGCTAAACCAACCAAGAAGGCCTGCCATGAAGTGAGAAGTGAATTATCAAAAACCATATCAGCTTCTCCACCAGAAAGTCCTATCTCTGTTCTTTATCTTGTATCTGACATTGACCTGGCTTTGAAAACAACTAAGGCTGGTAAGGCAGCAGGTGTTGATGGGATTTTCCCTGAATTCCTGAAGAACCTTGACCCTCTTACTAGAACCTGGCTGGCATCTATGTTTACATATTGCCACTCCACTGGAGTCGTTCCATCAATTTGGAGAGAAGCAAAAACCATTGCGATCCTGAAACCAAGGAAGCCTGCTGACAGACCAGAAAGTTATCGTCCCATCTCGCTTCTGTGTACAACATACAAACTGTTGGAAAGACTACCAGAATTAGCCCATTGGTAGAACCAACACTACTGGCTGAACAAGATGGCTTTTGACCAGGAAGGAGTTGCGCAGATCAGGTCCTTGCTCTGACAACTAATATCGAAGCTGGTTTCCAGCGACGCCTAAAGACTGGCGTAGCATTAGTGGACCTATCTTCAGCATACGACACCGCTTGGAGACATGGTCTGTTGTTGAAAGTAGCCAGAATAGTCAAGTGCAGCTCTACAATGCGCTTACTCTCTTCTATTCTCAGCAGTAGAAGATTTAGAGCCTGTCTGGGTGATCAGAGTAGTAGTGTCAGAACCTTAAACAACGGCCTCCCGCAAGGATCCGTCTTGGCCCCAACACTTTTCAACATCTATGTCAGTGATATGCCAACTCCCATCTCAAATAAGTTTGCCTACGCAGATGACCTTGCCTTGGCAACACAAGGCACTGATCTGACTGGCATATCCAACACACTCTCGAAAGATCTCAATGTCATGGCTACCTATTTCTCATATTGGTGTCTTCGCCTAAACCCAGCAAAAACAACAGTCACTGCATTCCACCTTAACAACCACATGGCTGACACACGCCTTAATGTAACTGCACTGGGGATACCAGTCAGGAATGAGGATCACCCGGTATACCTAGGAGTTACTCTGGACACCAGTCTCACATATCGACAGCACATAACCAAATTGGCTAATAAGGCCAAGTCCAGAGTTAACATCATCAACAAACTAGCAGGTACAAGCTGGGGATCCAAGGCGACAATACTCTGTACCGCCTCATTGGCCCTCATGTACTCTGCAGCAGAGTATTGCTCTCCCACATGGTCCCAAAGCTCCCATGTGAAGAAAATTGACACAATCCTAAATGTAACCATGCGAACCATCACTGGAACTCTTCAACCAACTCCACTTCCATGGTTGCCAGTGCTCTCTAATATAACTCCACCCTCCATACGTAGGCAAAATTGTGCCCTCAGACAATGGCTCCAGTGTATGAACAACCAAGGACCTCTCTGACATACCTAAGACACGCGTAAAGTCACGTAAGCCTATGGATAGTTGGCAAGACCCTACAAGAGGAAAATTTTGATGTGAACTCCACATGGCACAAGACCTGGGAAAATGCCACCATTCCCAACAAGTACCTTGTAGAGGATCCATGTGAAGAACTACCAGGCTTCCAACTACATAGGAGAAAATGGACTGCCCTCAACAGGATCCAGACTTCCTTTGCCAGAACATCGCACCACCTGTTCAAGTGGAAACAGAAAGCTAGTCCATCATGCGACTGTGGTCATCTAGACCAGACCATCGATCACATCGTCAATGACTGCCCAATTCAAAAATTCAATGGCAATGGGCTCAAAAGTATCCATGCACTGACACAAGAGGCAGAGAATTGGTTAGATAACCTGGATCTCCAGCTATAATTTTCGCGTTCATACGAAAGAAGAAGAAAGAAGACTCTATATACTCCCAGTGGTCCCCCAAATAAAGTGTAAAATTTTCGTGGTGATTGGAATTTCTGTCCAGGAGGAGTAGTATTATTTACGGACAAACAGACACTTGCAAACTACATATAGTGGGAGTGTAATTTCAAAATGATCTTAGCTGCAGTGAAACGTGTTGCTTGGCATTTTCATGTGTACAATGGCAGCAGTCTTCCAGATGCATCGATGTCATGCCAGCAAGTAAGGTCCAACACACAAACTATCAGGTCAATACTTGATCGAAGTGCTGTGAAGATAGATGAAGTAGAAATGCTATAGTCAAGATTGAGGAACTGCATCTCTAAGATATGCAGCCATCTTGACAGTGTGGTATCTCTGTAACCATTGCCTAATCAAAGGAACCAAGAACTGATACTACGTAACCTCTAGTGCCTGAAGCACTCACTCCTTCCCTACTTTCCCAAATAAAGTGGCACAGTGTTTGATTAATTCATTGATTTTGTGCCTCCCATAATGAAATATGACTGGTTTTCCAATTAGGGTCTTTCTAAATTGGATAAATATTAATCATGGTTAAAATAACCTTTATGGACCCTTCAGCATGTGATTTAGAAGATGCACAATTTCATACATCTGGTAAAAACTCTAGCATTAATTAAACTAGAAATATTGCCTGCTACTCTCTGCAGGACATTATATAATATAGACTATGACGTCCGTATAGAAATAAGCTTTTGCCATGCTGACTTTAGTAGATGTAGCTCATGCAGTTTTGGAGGAGATAAATAGATAGACAGACACTTCACACATCAGTATTGGATTCAATTTACCTTGTGTTAGAAATAATTGGAGTCCAATACACAGTACAGTGACTACAGTAAATAATTGTCTTCTTTATCAAACTATCAACCACAACCACATGTCTTAATTGGTTAATTATGGGGGATAGGTCCCATTTTTGAAAAATAATGGGGTTTTTTTTTTCTGTTTTGTTGCATGTATAGTGAACAACATCTGTAGAAGCTGTCTTTCAAATAGGAAGCTGTCTTTCAAATAGGAAGCAATTTGGATGATCTATTGTTGAGTTATGGTGGATTAGGACATGAGCTTTGGTGGCCATGCTGCTTTCCCAGAGTAAAAAAGTGATTTTCTGTTAATGTGGATTTTTTTTGTCTAGAAACACTTGTATCTTTGTGAAAATATTATAGGAGATATACTTATCATTCTGTAGCCCTTTATTTATTCTATCTTTTTCTGTGAAAAACAACAACAAACTCTTAAGTGGTTATTCCCATGTACTTATCGAAAGTTGCAGAGCCACTCAGACAGGCTGGCTGTAAACGCTGCACTTGAATGGTTTTTTTTTTTTTTTAATGGGTTTTTTTCAAAGGTTTTGCGGCTAACCATCCATTTAAAATCACTTTCGGTGATAATACTACATTCTCCATAGTTGGAACTTGGGAATGGCTTTATAGGGTTTCCATTAGCTTTATGAGGGGATTTCTTGAATCTCCTGTTGGACTATTTTTAGTGGGATACTTATACATGTCATAAAGCATATCATTGGAAACCACTTGAACTAATCTTTCATTTGGAAATAAAATTATGGGTTGGGGGTGGAATGGTAACAAAGTTATGATATATAGTAGATATCTCATGCATAATTAATGAGCTGTGGCCCCCCCCCCCCCCCCCCCCTCATCCCAGTACTTCACATTATTATACATGAATGGCTTGTAACAATATCTAACTACAAAAAAAAAAAAAAAAGAAGATTTTTTTGGTGTTGGAATGAAGTAAATGCAGTGAATGGGCATATCACTCTGGAGGGAAGATATGCTCCAAACTTGCCAGTCAACTAAGCCACAATATATATTTTATCAAGAGCAGGCGTAAATTTGTGAGGAGTTGAGAAATTTCAAATTTAGCGCGTCAAATTGCACCCTTTGCGGTAAAGTAAGAAGAGTGAGCAGAGGGTGGGGGAAAAAATAAGGGAAAAAAAGGGAAACAACCTACAAGATCTGCTGTCCCCAGGTAGTCACCTATCCAAGTACTGAGCAGGCCTAATAGTGCTTATTTAAATTAAAAAAAGAGTTTTGCCCCAAAATTGTCTGCAGATTTAAGCAACTGTAAGGTGGTCACCCATCCAAGTACTGAGCAGGCCTAACAGTGCTTAACTTCAGTAAGAAGTTACAATTGAAGTCACCCCAAAATTGTCTGTGGATTTGAGCAACTGTGGATTCTAAATGCATTTTTGATGGGATTTTTGCAAAAAGATAGTCAAATTGCATGCAATTTGAATAATCAAAACTCCAAATATAGAGCTAAGAGGGTGGAGTTGTAATTAACTTTCTGCTGTGGGTAAGTATCTTCAATGCAGGCAAATATTCAAAAAGATATGATTCATAAGTTAGCTCAAACTTACCCATATACAATGGAGAGAGAAGAATCAATGGTGGCTTTTGCACCACAACTGTTTTCATATGGTTGGACCACATCACGAAGTTGATTCAAGATTGCTTCTTCATCAGCCACATGTCGGCCATGACACACCACCTTGAGCTGCTCCACCAAGCAGTTGAAGTGTTCAAGTTGTTGCTCCAACTCAAAGGCATTGTCCCTGGGGATAAGCAGTATGTATTTGGAATCCTTTGCCCGAGCCCTACCTTTGGATTGGACGTAAGACCGGAGATTTTGAGGGAAGTCGAACCTGACAACCATGTTGCATTTTGGTATGTCCAATCCTTCTTCCAACACACTAGTCGAGACTAAAATGTTTAAGGTTCCTTGTCTAAATTTGTTGAGGACATAATTCTGGTTCTTTACGTTCATCTTGACTTTCTTCCTCAGATCGGTCCCCATCAGGTCACTGTGACCTACCACACACTCGCATTTGATATGTCTCAACCCAGGCTCCACTTCACTCTGCTTTTGGAGCAAGTCCCGAAGGGAAATGGCAGTCATTCTCCTTTCAGTGAAGATAATTCCACAAAGCCTTCCACCTTCATTTCCACAGCCACTCCCATCTTTGGAAGCATTACCAAGAGCAATAAGAACTTTGTTTGCTTTGTCTGTCACATGAATTTTATTGGAATCCAGAAAGGCCTTTTCCCTGCTGCTTCTTTCGAACAGAGTTAGTTGAGTGTGGCCAAAGTAAAGGATAGACATCTCGTAAGTGTTGATATGGCAGCCATAACATTCATTGATGGAAGTAGTGATACTCTGCAGTACCTGAACTGCAAGACCATGTGCACACCATATGCCCAAGTCAAGCAAGATGTGTAGACAATCCTCAATGTTGATCCTAACCATTTCATAGTTGTCACCTCTTCTCTTTTCCATGGAAAACTGGTCTAAAAATTCCAAAGAATTCTCCAACATCTTTTGGAGTTGTTCCACATGGTAGTCCTCATTGGACGAACTGAAACATATACATTTTTCATCAGGATTGGTAGCAAACTTAGCCATTTCTGACATGTTAGCCGTCGTTTGTGCACGGCTGCAGAGAGTATTCTCAAGTAACTCAATTTGATGTACTAAATCGACTTGCTTGCCTTTGCTGGGAATCAGCGATGCTGTGAGTCCCATGATGCGAGTGGGGTGTAGCGTGTCCATCGTATCTTTGTATCGCTTCATAATCTGGACGTAATCGTGGTTTTTCACGGCATGGTGACACTCATCAAAGACGAGAAGGTTAACCTGATTAAACTTCAGAATGTTTTGCAGAATTAGGTTCTTGAAGATAGTCATTGTCATGACAAGGACATGATATTTCTCCAGTTCCACATGCCACATGGCTTTGGACCAGTTGTCCACATTCATTTCTCCAATGTACTGGCCAACATTGAGTGGTGTGTGGAGAGAAATGTAGTCCGCCTGCTGCTTGACAAGTGGAACTAATAAAGAAAAAGAGAAGCATTATAATTGTGGGCAACTTCAGCATAGAGGCTACAATTAAAACAGGCTATAGAAATGCATTGATTAAAAGCAGATGATGACTCAGCATATGTCATTTAGCCTGTATAGGAGTTCATAAATTTTCTAAAATACAGGATAGAGCTTGAAATAGCAATACTATACTCTGAACCAGGTTAAATATATTGGCCTTTTATGGGAGTGGTTTGAGGTACAACATTTCACCTCTATAATAAATAAATTCAGGATGGACACTGATACTAAACATATTAAATGATCAAATTTGATCTTTCCTGTTGGGTTAATGTTGCTTAACCATCCACCCAGCATATTTTCCATTGCCAGAAGTGGCTGGTTGCTGGGGATCCCTTAGTGCCAGTTTGAGGAGGATTTAGACTACTATTCCATGATTTAGATAATGAACTAATCATTGTCAATAAATTATGACATAATTTAATCATAATATTGGTTCCAGATATTGTATTGCGTTTGTCAGATCATCTTAGTTATCTGTATCTATTTGTGTACAATTGTCATTTTATTGAGTCATTTTTAATCACTGCCAGCAGTGGGCAGCCTATTCAGAGAAACCAGTTTAGAAGCAAGGAATTCAGTTCAGCATGCAGTTTGAGATAGAAGTCTTCTCACATCAATATATAATACCACATATTGGTAACTCAATACTTTAGTAGAATACCTGAGGAGGGAGGGGGCAGATCATAACACTAATACACTGCCAACAAATTCACAACTAAAATGGACATGTGGAGAATAAAGACTCCTGACTACGTCAAACTGGGTAATTGTATATCTGTAATCCCACAAAACAATTGAAACATGTTTAGTAGGATGTCCATTTTCAAAGAGCTGCAATTAACCTGTACAGACTGACAGAAAGAAGCTGGATACTGAGAGGGAAAGCCCCAGGAAATCCCCTGCGTGTAAGGTTGTTTAACTCCAGACATTGTGTCTATGTTAAGATCAAGACATTGTGTCTATCTCTGGATTAGGTTTGCCTAATCACATGATTTAATTATATATATTTACAAAATTGTCCAATTTGTTTTATCTTATAAATGGAAGGGTGGGGTGGGGTGTAGTTTTGTGTGGTTATGATAGAGCAGTGCCTGAGGTGGACCTTGCTTCCTTACAGAAAAAGCAATTTCTCACAGCAAAAGCTATTTCATTCTTCCTTAGGACAAACATTGCTCACATCATCAAACAGATTGAAGTGTGTGTTTCTTTCAAAAGTGACTTCTTGAAATCCACGTGGATCAATAATGCCCACGTTTCCCTGATAGCTAAGATTTTTTTCCCTTACTCACACCTATCAGCTGTCTGAGTCCAATCTCTTATCTGTCCATGGGTAGTTAGTTTCCTCTTGTGTTTCTTGTGGATATGCCCCATGATGTCCTGATCCTATTAATTTCATTTCTATATGTACTCTCCTCTTCACTCTCAATTGACCTGCAAAGTAGTGGTCAAGTCAGGCTGAATTTCAGCTTATGGTCTCTATCGCTTTATTTCATACCATTTTAGTGCTGCTCACATACCCACAGGAGGTGGCGTGGCCAAGTGACATAAAAAATGTTTGGCTAAAATAGTAGCCTAAAGAGCGGCCTTATTTAATACAGTGGCTTGACAGTAAAGTAGATACACACACACATTTACAAATAGCCTGACATGCACACAGGTGGAGCATTCCTAAATCATGCAGGAAGCACGCAGTATTACAAGAAGTAGTGATTTTCCCCAAAAAGTAATGACTTTAGGAAACATTGGGAGGAAGAAAAAAAGAAGTCATGATTGGGAAACTCCTAAAATCCTCAAAAAAAATTACTATCTAAGACACACAGGTCTAGGAACACTTGGAAATATGGGGGGGGGGGGGGGGGGGGGTATGCAGCATAGTATCCATAAGTTTTGTTCAAGAATGGATTTTTAACTAGTTGTTTACTGTTTGGAAACACCAATGTTTCTAACTAAATGCTTTTACTATAAGGGAACCCTGCGGTTTCAATTAAATACTTTTTACTGTATAGAAACCCAAAGTTATAAATCCTACCACAGCTTTAACCTCACCTTAACTGTTCTAAACAATTATTTTGACTGGTTTAAAATAGTTTTATAAATATTATAGTAATTATTTGCCACAGGTCTTAGTGAGGAACCACTCTTGTTTTTCAGTAGTGAGGGAATTTTTACAAATTGAGGTTAATGGGAGATATTCAACACCTGTTTTACATAAATGCTTGTTCGCAATCATATTTTCAGTTTCTAAAATAAGAAACAAGCACTCAACTGGTTATCTGCGATGCACATAGCAACAATGAAAACTTGACAGATAAACCAGTATCAGCTGCAAACGGGAAAGAGAACAGTACAAGAATAATCGTGGAAAGATCCAACAAAAGACAAGGTAATGACTCTTTGCAAGCAAAAGATCAAAGTGAAGTGGAAAATCACTCTTAAATTCAAGGGCAAGTTGGACAGCAAGGAACGGGAAAGACACTGTATGGTGCAAGATCTGCAAGGTGGAGCTGAGTCCACACCATAGGGATGTCTTGAAGCACTCCGGTCCAGTAAGCACAAGTAGGCCATCAATAGTCACAGGAAACAGCCAACCTTTTCTCAGATGATCAATCCCTTGAGTAAGGAGATGAAAGACAAGGAATTTGAACTCCAAATTGCTCACCACATTGCCTAAAAGTTTAGCAAGATTCTCCAAAAAAAAGTTTGGCAAGACAGCACTCAAGATGGGCAGGACCAAGGCAATTGCCCTGGTGGTGCAGAAGGTTTCTTGGCCCACATTTCAAACAGCAGGTGAAGGAGGACAACAGGGACACGCCATTGTCACTCCTTGTGGATGAATCCACAGACCAGTCCTGCCTGCACCAAGCTTGTGGCCATGCACAGGATTGGGTCTACATACCTCAGAATGGAAGAAATGGTCCAAGCTGATGCCACCAACCTGGAAGCAGCTATCAGAACGATCATGGAAGTTTGGGAGCTGAATGGAGGGAACGTGGTTGGCCTTGGAACAGATGTCACCTGTATCACGACTGGCAAACACAACCCTTTGTAAGCTCTTCTTTGCAGAACATAGCCAAACATTAAGCACAGCTCTTGCACCAATCACACATTTCACCTGGCTGGGAATGCCATACCAAGAAACATGAAGTATATGATCAGGTCCTCTTACAACTGGTTGACATACTCTTCCATCTGTCTTCAGACCCACAAGGAGATTGCTGAGCTGATTGGCATGACTGCAGAAGGTATTGAAGAGGAAGAGGATCAGGGCAAACAGAAACTTCTCATGCTCATCTTTTAATGCACGACAAGGTGGCCAGCCACTGCAGATAGTCTGGGACGTCTCTTGGCACAGTGTGATGCATAGAGTGCACACTTGCAGAGTGATTATGCCAAAGACAAAGAAGGTCTATCTCTATGGTGTAGTAGCAACACTACACTTCCTTAACACAGCATATCGGCCGCTGCAAGGAATCTCAGCAATTGGGGATGCAAGATATCAACAACAGCTGATTGATCACATATGCAGAGGCAATTTCACAATCAGGGCTTCTGTATTAAAAAAAAAAAATTAATGTTGAACTTGGTCTTGACTGTGATTCATAGCAGGCAATACAAAAGAGTAGTTTCTGTGATAACATTTACTGTCTGTGTATTGAGATCACCAAGCAAACTCAACTTGTAAGCTCCTTTGAGGACTCTGAAAACCATACCTTTGCCTATCCCAAGCCACTGGGTCACAACCTGAGAAAACATATGCTGCTAGTAAATCGGAATTAACTCTTGAATGGTTTCTTGATGTGTTGTGATGTCAAATAATGACTGTACATGGCTGATTCCAACCATAACTACATCACTCTTCAGAGAAATGAATTAACTCTTGAATGGTTTCTTGATGTGTTGTGATGTCAAATAATGACTGTACATGGCTGATTCCAACCATAACTACATACACTCTTCAGAGAAATGAAGTGCAAAAGAAACACAAAGACATCTGTGTCATTAGATATAACTTGGATGCTTTGAATTCCTTCCGAGGCCAAATGAACCATTTGCTGCACAATTATTACATCATCCTCTTCATGTGTGGTTCATGTCTCATTGTGGGTGTTGGATAGAGCCCTGTAATCACAAGCCTTGATGCATTCTAAGTGCAGATGATACTATTGAGTTGAACTTTGTTCTCTGTAATTGTCAGAATACCTTCTAGGGTAGAAGTGGTGATTTAGGTTCAGCTGGTGTAGCCAGCTAGCATTCTTACTTGCATTTCTGTACTAGTGACATTCTTCATGCTGTCATCATGATATCCACCCGCATAGAAAAGTTTTGGTACCCTCATAGAAAATATTTATCACGTAATTGTGTCACTAGACACTATCTATTAATATCCTCAATTTTCTTACTGTGTTAGTGAAGGTACACATCCAATGCTGAAGAGGAAGTTGAAGTTCATTCCCAGCCACTTCATCAGCAGACCAAACACTATAGACAACTTATGGATAACAAGTTTTTTTTCTTTCCTTTTCTTTTTTGGTACCGTATTTTCTGTATTTAAAGCCCCACCAAAAATAATTCTTAACTTTATATGGCACTTTAATTAGAAAGAAAATATATCCAATTTGTGACATAGCACTTATAATTAATACTATAAAGTATGAATTGTCTGTCTGTCTGTCTGTCTGTCTGTCTGTCTGTCTGTCTGTCTGTCTGTCTGTCTGTCTGTCTGTCTGTCTGTCTGTCTGTCTGTCTGTCTGTCTGTCTGTCTGTCTGTCTGTCTATCTGTCTGTCTGTCTGTCCATGTATTCTCAATTCACGCTTGAACAGTTGAAGTTAGACCCACAAACCCATATATATTTAGAATCAGTGTCACCAGGGGAACATCATAAGCATGTCTACATGATCACACCCCTTTCTGTATTAAAAAAAAAGAAAAAAAGAAGCCCAAATTTTTTTTTTACCAGAAAACAATGGCACTACTGGTCTAAAATTTTGGCATGCATACACAACTTAACTCTGCAAATAACAAGGAGTGGTTACCATCTGGCCACACTTCTTTCCATTTGTATGCACATGCTCATTTTTGTTTAAAAAGTCTACATGTCTTCAAAGCAGACATTTTCGTGAACTGCCCATAAGGCAGGTTTTTTTGCTAGTTACAGTAAAGGGTCTATGAGCCAGACTCAATTAAAAAATTAATTCAGATTACTCCTGGTGCAATAATTATAGATAAATATAATTTAAGCAGTGGATTGGTGCTTACAAATTTTATAAATGAGTGGGGCTTAAAAAAACCCATAAATACTGTACTATTCTGTATTTGAAATGGAGGGGTTGGAGGGGTTGGAGGGGTTGGGGGGGGGGGGGGGGGGGGGGGGGGGGTGAAGTGAAACCACATTCAAACAACAACCCACCCCAATATTTTTAATATGCATGAGAAAGTAATGTTATTAAATTACTGCACAATCAACAGAGGTATATAGCTAAATACCTGTAGTGACCAGAAACACGGTCCTTTTAGCTCCTTCCTTGAAAGGTTTGAGTATTTGTGGGGATAATTCTCTGATGAGCATCACAGCAATGAATGTCTTCCCCGCTCCAGTTCCCAAATTTACAATAGTATTTTCCTCCAGAGAAGCTTCTAGCAACTCCAATTGATAGGGTCTAGCTTTCGTCACCTCCATTAATGTCCCAGCAGTACCTCAAGGCCAAATCGGCACTGCAACCGGGGTAGAACAAGACAAAATAGACTACCGTAAAGTAAAAAAAGCCCCACCAAAAAAAAAGCCCCACCAAAAAAGCCCCGCCAAAAAAAAAAAAAAAGCCCCACCAAAACAGAAAAAAAGAGGAAAGTTTTAAACATCAGCAGTTGCCATAATTCGTGTGCAAACACAATTTTAGGTCAACTATAACACAAAACTTGGAATTTTTTAAGACCCTAAACTGTGTACCGAACATTTTTCAGAATTATTTTTAGGCAGCACGCTTAACTGGCTTAACTAAGGATGGTCGTACACATTACAGCTGCTTTCATTTCAGTCTGATATCAGGACAATATCTCAACAACAAAAAAAAAAGAACAAAAAAAAACAACATAACACACAGTTCAAGAATTAAAATCTGCTTTAATTATTAAGAAACAGTTTAATATATGAGTCACTACAGTCCAAGAGTAAGTGAATTGTTTGGTTCCAAATTAGGTGCCATGCCCAGTCCTAATTATTTCCTTTTGTGGTGATGAATTACAGGAGTATACATTAATCTGTATGAAACCATGTCAAGAAAACATTTTGCAACTTCTGTAATTATTCTATCACAGTAGACATTTTCTGACTAAATCAATCCCTAGTCCTGGAGCAACTGATAGCTATGTGCATCTGCTTTATCATTTTTAAAACAATTTTGGTATAGAAATTTCAACATACACTTGTTACTTCAAAATTTCATTACTATTTTTTTTCTTTCTCCATCCAGTGCTTCAATAGAGAGGTCTGACCTAATTGACAACTGCTTGTCCTAAGTTAGTGGTTAGTGATACCCTTGCTTATGTGGACAATGTGTTTATCTTATGAACACCTGCCCAAGTTGTTTCAGTACAATAGTCTGTTTTCTTTAGCGTATTTTTAAAAAAATATTTTATTTTATGTCAAGCTGTTGGTGTTCTTAATGAACCCCACCCACTCTCTACATTTTAACCGTCACATGCACACACACAGGTCATGGAAATAAACATGAGTTTCATCTCCACACCTTTAACAACAAACACAAACAACCTTATACCTCTCTTATATTTATACCCTCGAAGTAATTTAGCTCTTCCAACAACTTCCCCAATAACACTTTGCTCTATTTCAGCCAACACAATGTTTTAATATACACATGTTGACATTTCTTCAAAATAATGCATATAAAGTCATACATTAATGCAGACAGAAACAATTATAAGGAGATGATCACATAAAAAAAATTGTTATAAAATTGCTGCAATAAACACTGAATATTGTAGAACACCTTCATTTGTGAAACCGTCTGTACAGTTTATAGAAAAGAACACAGAAAAGGATGAGTGCCTCCAAGATGATGATGACTATGAGGAGTATCCGGTTCTGTATTGCTCTGTACGTAGACAAGGTGACGATTACAATCAACAAAGTAGTACTATATATAGTCACAAGTATGAACAACAACAGAGCAAGGCACGCACAAGGTATTGGGTGAACTAAGAGTGCATGATAACAAGAATTAAAAACCATACCAGGATGGAATCCTACAAGCCATGCCGTACATTGATATTCTGGCTCTTGTACAGGGATCGTGTGGGTCACAGCTTTGCTGACCTCTTTTAGGGCTTTGTCATAGAGTGATTGAGTGTGTTTATATAGTGTAGTTTGTAGGATAAGTCTACTATTTTAGGAATCCCAATTTTTTTCTCAAGACATTTTCAAATATTCTAAATTATTCACAATTAGACTAATATCAATTGAATGAAATAACAGAGTATTAGCCTATGAAGTACTGAATGAGATAAATATAATAGATAAAAGTTCCTATGGACTCACACAAAATGAGATAAGATGAACTATGCTATCAACTGTTACAGGCAATTACACAGCAGTTAGAGAAAATTCTTGATCTATTTATAAATAGGAGCGCTGCATGTGTGTATGCGCGAGTGTATGCGCGAGTGTATGCGTGAGTGTATGCGCGAGTTTAATAATTCATTGAAGAACATATTCAATACTTGCTAGGTTGTAGTGTAGATATGTTTCCTTTAGGGATATAATAATTTTTAGAAGCAACTGGGGATGTCTTTTGCTATGGCTCTATTGCTGGTCCTTACTACTAGGGCTCATAATAGACATACTTTAATCTGGTGGCTTAATCTTGCAGCATGAATAAATGCAAAATCTCTTTTATAATGAAAAAATAACTGTTATTAATTTAGCAATGGGTCAAGGATATGACTACAGCTCCAAGGATTTGAAATCATTCATAAAAACGAAATTGGAAAGATGCTTGGGAGATGAATGAAACAATATGTATTGTGGAGAATATCAGTTTGTTGTTTTTTTTTGGGAAAAAAAGAAGAAAAAAAAGAAGAAAAAAAGAAGAAAAAAAAAGAAAGGATACATAATCAAAAGGATGATGAAATAACTGATGGATTGTCTGAGGCAACTGGCATATATCAAAATTGTCTCAGTAACATTCTTACGGAGTTCTTGGCTAATGATGGAAAGTTTTTATCACTGATAAAAGTGTTACACCACTTCAAGGGTTAAAATAAATACAGGCTCCTTCAGTAATGAAGCAATAGGAAGAGATCAATTGAGTGGTACATCAAATACATCCTACCACACCTACTTATGGTATCAGTGAACTGAAGAGGAATTGATGCAGGCTCTAACCAAATTGAAGATGAGAAAGGCAGGAGGAAAGTCAGGAGGAAAGTCTGGTGTCCTTCCTGAACTAATCCTCCATGGTGGTGTAGATCTGTGGGATAGAATGCTGGAGGTGATGCAGAAGGTGTGGGAAGAAGGTAAAGTGGTGAGAGACTGGCAGGACGCAGTAGTTGTTCCAATCCCAAAGAAAGGTGACCTGAAGCAGTGTGACCATTGGCGTGGAATAAGTTTGTTGGATGTGGTAGGGAAGGTACTAGGCAGAATTGTACAGGGAAGATTGCAAGTGATTGCTGAAAAAAATTCTGCCAGAGTCACAGAGTGGGTTCAGGAAAGGACGTGGTTGTGCAGACATGATTTTTGTTGCTAGACAGCTTGTGGAGAAAGCGAGGGAACATGGTGAATCATTGTATGTGTTGTTTGTAGACTTGAGGAAGGCTTATGATTCAGTGCCCAGGCAAGCCCTATGGAAGGTCCTAGAGAAGTATGGTGTGCCAGAAAAAATGTTGAATGTTGTGAAGTCTTTCCATGAGGGGATGCATGCTGAGGTTAGAGTGGGTTCGACTGTAACTGATAGGTTTGAGGTCCGGAATGGTTTACGGCAGGGATGTACCCTGGCACCCACATTATTTAATATCTACTTTAGTGCTATGGTGGCTGATTGGCGCAATAGGAGTAGTGGTGCAGGAGTGAGTGTGTTATATAAGCATGGTAGGAAGTTGGTTGGGGACCGCACAGCTAAGTCAAGATTGAGTGAGATGAGAGTAACTGAGTCCCAGTTTGCTGATGATGTGGCATTGTAAGCAACCTCTCGGGATAGTTTTGAGTCAGTAGCAGCAGAGTTTGTAAAAGTGGCAAGTGAATGGGGGCTGACTGTGAGTACTGAGAAGACAAAAGGGATGGTTGTTGGTGAGGGATTGAATGAGAGTGATGTCAGACCAGTGCAGGTGGAGGGTGGCTCTGTGGATGTAGTCCAGGACTTCACATATTTGGGTGCTAACATCTCAAGAGATGGGGAGATCACTAGTGAGGTGACTAGAAGAATTGCTAGAGCAGCTAGAGCATTTGGATGTTTGAGGGTGCCAGTATTTAAGAACAAAGACCTCTCATTGGCCACAAAGAGAGCAGTGTATAGGGCAATTGTTCTAGCTGTATTACTGTATGGAGCTGAAACTTGGACAATGAAGGCTGTGCATACAAGACGTTTGAATTCTTTTCATAACTGTTGTATTCGGACAATCCTGGGTGTGACGAGGTACCAACAATGGAATGAAAGATTAACATCTCATAGCCTATCACATAGGTTTGGCTTGCAGCACTCCATCTCTGATATCATTCTGGAGCAGCGTTTAAGATGGCTGGGTCATGTGGGTCGCATGGATGAAGAAAGGCTTCCAAATAGATTGTTGTTTGGGGAGCTTAACATGAAGAGACCATGCCACGGGGCAAAGAAGAGGTGGAGGGATGTTGTGAAAGTGGATTTGCAGGCAATTGGTGTGTATGATAGATGGTATGAGTTGTGCCAGGACAGGAAGGGGTGGTTTCATCTGTGTTTAGATGGTGTAGAGAAAATTTCAACATCCAGGCGATGGAACACCTGTTCAGCTAACAAGCAATCTGAATTAAGAACACTTAGTTGTGCCTGTGGAAGGAAATTTCGAAGACAAGGAGATCTGACCAGACACCAACATTTCTGTGTGATGCCATCATAAGCTAAGTTTATTGCCATTGGTCCTGGATTCATCCAGGACACTGCCATCATGGTACTTCGTACCATGGGCAGCTTCTAAGTTCTAAGTGTGTGTGTGTGTGTGAGCGCACGTCCGTGTGTGCATGTTTGTGTGTGTGTGGTGTATGTGTGTCCATGTGTGTGTGAAAAGGATACCCATCTCTTGGTAGTTACAATACATACTTGCAAGCAATTGTAGAGATAAGAGTTCGACTTCTCTCCGTTTCTACTCCAATATCAGTCAACTGAATAAGTTACATATACACATATGTATTGACATAAACTGCAGCAAAATGATGAATACACTTCCACTCACTCTGTATCTAGTGTGGACTAACTGTGCCCTCTGTCCGTGCAAGTCCTCCATGACGTCCACAGCCAGCCTATCAGTGTGAGCAGACACCTGCTGAGCTCTGTGCAATTGAGCCGTAGTCTTATGGAGGACATCAGTGTCCTTCAACAACTGCGTCTGTTCCTCATCCTGACAAAATGGAGTCAAGGTAGAGAAGGTAGGTGATGATACAAGCATAAAATTTTACATGGAGGTGAAAAATAGTCTTAAAAAGATTTTTGGATATAGGGGCATTTCTGATTCCACCTCTAATGACCCCTAGGTGCTAATTTACATGGGAAATATACCTAATTATACATGGTAAAATATAATATTAACCAAATGTCTTCAAGTTTGGTATCAAATGAAAGCTTATATAGCAAGGAGCAAGGTGAAATTAATAGCAGTTATATCTGCTTCTGTTCTAAACTGACAAGTCTTTTTACAGGCACCCATACATACAGGAACTAATATGTCGTTCTTAATTAGAGCACAATCCATAGTTCTTTTTTTTATAGCTAAAATTTAATAGTAGAATTAATAAGTTTAAATAGAAACTTATCTGTATCTCCAGTGGCAGATTTAAGGGACCAAGGGGTTACTCTAGCCCCTTCTCCCTATCTAAGCTTGAAGAGTGAAAACTGATTAAACTTCCAAACCAATAAGGGCCAAGTGCTTTGGCAATCCTATGAGCAAATAAAAAATCTGAAGTTCCTCCCAATTCCAAATGCAACTCACCGTTCATTGCTATTGAGGCACTGGGCTGCTGCTACTGCTAGAACCACCACATTAGTGTCAACAGGGAGTGGTGTTGACACTTTACTGTGCCCTTGGTGCATGGCATCCTCAAGGTAAAGAGACCGATGCAAGTGTCATGCAAGTGTCAGCCACTTCGTGTGTGCATGGAGCCAGATTCAACATTGGACATGTTTGATGGTGTCAATGCCAGCTGTCCTCGGTGCCAGGAATGAGAATAATTCAGTCCTGTTTTCATCAATGAGAAGAAATGCCTGCAAATTTCCTTGCACCATGATCATTGGAAATTCAATTATTTTACATTCTCTGGCCTCTTAGATCTGCCATTAGAAAAAAAAAAGCTTTTACAAAACTTAGAAAGTGCTCTACTTTTAAACTCCAGTTATAAAAAGTAAGAACTAAGAAGTTAGCACTAACCAGGAATGAATATTGTTCCTGCATATTACGGGTACCTACAAAGAGCTCCAACTTTAGAATGGTATAAGATATAAATATAATTTAGTTTATCTTGCTCCTTAAAATGTAGGCTTTCATTTTATACCTAACTTGATAATATTTGTCAATATTTTATTTTACAATAAAAAAAATTAAATATATTTCGCAACTAACACCTAGAGGTTCTTCTTCATCGTGTCAATCCTTCCTAGATGGAGTTCTTCCAGTGTATTGCGCACTGGAGCACTGTGTAATTGGCCTGTGCCAAGTCATCTGCTGTGACTGGTGATGGAAGGTGTGGGCAGACAAGGAGATGTTGCATTGTTTGCTGCTTGCCGCAGTCACAGGTATCAGGCCCAGTGGTATAATTCCACTTCACCGTGTTAGTCTTGCAGCATCTGACTTGGTTCCTCAGGTGGTTAAGATTTTTCCAAATGGTCCACTCGAGGTGAGCGCCATCTGGAAGTCTCTCCACTACAGTGATCTTTATGTCCGGTGTGGTGTTGTTCAAAGCATTGAGGGAGTTGTGCCATAGACAGGTGCATGCGTGGGAAGCAGAGTCATTGAGGGGAGCAGTGGAGGAGATGAAACTACTTTTGGAACACAGGCGTGACGTTTCAGGAGTGTGTTGGAACATGGGATGGCATGGGTCATTTAGTTGCCTAACCCGTTCAGACTGACTAGCAACAGCTCTTCTTATGCCTGGTGGGGCAATACCAATGAGGATGTGCAGGTGATCTGTCCTTGTTGGTTTCAGACAGCCTGTAATGATCCAGCAGCATTCGTTGAGGGTGCTGTCTAGTTTCCTCGCATGTTTTGAGTATTCCCAGACAGGATATGCGTACTCAGCAGCCGAGTAGGAAAGTGCGAGTGCAGCAGTGCGGATGGTGGATGGATCTGCACCCCATTTGGAGTGAGTGAACTTCCGGATGATGGCGTTTCTGGAACTTACTTTGCCCTTTGTCTTTGTGATGTGTACCTTGTACGTCAACATGTGATCAAGGGTGACACCAAGGTATGTCGGATTGTCACAGTGTGCGAGGGGGTGACTGTCTCACATGACGTCGAGGTGTTTCACAGCGTCTCTGTTCCATAGATGGAAGGCCGTAACTTGAGTTTTCGCTGGGTTTGGACGCAGTTGGTTTTGTGTGTAATACACGGTGAGATCAGTCAACGCATCTGTGAGGGTGTTTCCAACAGTGGTGAAGTCCTTGGATTGTGATGTGATGGCAGGATCATCGGCGAAGATGAAACTTCTCTTGTCCGGGTGGATAGGTTGGTCATTGGTTTAAATGTTACTAAAGGTTAATTCAGAATGTCCCTATATACAAAAATCGTTCTAAATACGTCATGCCCCCACCGTGCACCAAATTTCATGCTTGTATTGTCAAAATCTTGCACATATCTGTTCGACTATCAGTCAAGTGTTACAAAAGTGACAACTACTGACTTACTTCAAAGCTGTCATCTGGGTCATCTTCATGATATCTGTTCGCTCCAGTCCAGTCAGAATTGTGCATAACTGATTTGCCTGCCTTCTCCAATAAAAAGAACAAAACAAGGACTGTAGTTGCTAAATTCTTACAGGTATAATATTTTAGAAAAAACAAACAAACAAAAGTTATCTTCAGCTCAAACCGTGCCACTATAACAATTTAAACAAAAACAATGATATAACCAATAATGAGTAAGTTTGAATGAGATAATGTAGAGGTCCCTAATTAGGCCATTGCAATCTAATTTCCTGTTTCTTATTCACTTCCCCCCCCCCCCCCCCACCTCGTGTGTTTATGCAGCTGTTCCAAAATAGAAACACAATACATACACAATAGCAAACCACCTCACTGAATGCAAGGGAAGGAACATAAACACAAGGACGTAAGGTTGTGTTTTGTATGCTTTGGATTGCCAAAAAAAAGAGAAGTTAATCCTAATAATAAATCATCAACGTCTGTCTGTGTGTGCCCGGAAACTCCTAGATGCATGGACTGATCATGTTGACATTTGCATAAATGTTCCCTATGACCACAGGATGTGACAGAAAGAATTGGTTCGTAGATGAACCTTGGCATGAATGCTCCATATGGACCCAGTATGTGGCAGAAAACTTTGATTTTGAACAAATATTTGACTGGAAAGATAAAATAAGATTCTTCTTGAGTGGGAGGTGGGGTGGGGGTTGGGGAGCAAAGTCTATGGCTAGGGTTAGAGCAAGGGTTTATGCCAGGGAAACAACTTGTTTCTTGCTAGCTAGCTATATTTAATGAAAAAAACGAAAACAAAACAACAAATAAGCTTGATCCCATCTATATTCAATGCAGTGCTGGTAGATTAAGTCAGTTGATCTTAACTTTAGTAGCCAGTAACCAGAAAATGATTCTCCTGCTTTTTTCTTTCAAAAACAACTGAGTCTGGTAAAGATTGTCTGTTTCAAGAGATTTATATATATAAAAGGTGTGAATCCAAAATGAAGATTACCAGCATATTTTATTGCTTATATTTAATCTGTTTTTTTCTAACTAAAATAATATATACTGACAAGAAATCCTGCAGGCTTGAACATTGCATAGAATACATATATTTTTATGGTCACACCTTCTCTAATGATGTTTAAAACATGTTAGTTTGTAGTACAATATCCATTAAACTCCTGCCAGAGGAAACTCTTCTAGGAGGAAAATCTTAGAAGAAAGGAGGGCATATAACAATACATTGAGGCAGGGTAAACTTGCAAGGAGGAAAAGAAAGAAAAAGATGAAGGAACAATAATGGTGTATGTGAAAGTTATGTAGAAGTAAAGGAAGGGTTCCCAAGGTGGCAATAAATGCATTTCTAGCACCCCCACAGCCCAGAGGCCCCACATAAAAGTAATAAAAGCATATTAAATCTTAAAACACTTACAGTATTAATGTTGGCGAATGACCAGTCACAGCAGAGTCACGAGCACATAAAATTATACGTTCACACAGTGAAGGGTTGAAGTTCAAGTTGGCTTCAAATAGAATTCAGTGTGAAGTTCAAGTTGGCTTCAAATAGAATTAGAAATTTCGTGGAGTTCGGTAAAGATCGATGTGTAGGACGGCCATCATCAGTGCTGCGAGTCCCTGGCTATGAGTTTATTTTCTGTCTCTAGTAAATCTAAACGTAATTTTCGACGGCGAGTAGTCCACTCTCCCAGCGACAGCGACGCAGAGGAGCAGGCGGACCAGCCAGACCAGAAAAATGGGTCGGCAGATTGCTCTAAGTTACCTGTAGGTGGAAACAAAACACAGCAAATTCAAGTGGAAAGAAAGGTTTGCACGACTGAATACAGGTGTGATTATTATAGGCAGTTACCTTGTTAAACGGAGTATGTAAATCTTCTAGCTATATAGCTGATTGTAATATTTCCAGGTTTCCAATTGCAAAGGGTTTTTGTGGGATTCCCCATTTCTTTGTTTTTGTTTTTTTTTTCTTTTCTGGGGGAGGGGTAGTCTCTGCATAGCCAGATCCTTTACCTACCCCCTGCTGATAAACATCTGGTCACTGGAGCCAGGTTTTTGTGTGTCAGTTATTATATTCTGTAACCAAATCTGATTGGTCAGAATTGCAAACCAGCACCTATTGCATATCAAGTTTTACAGAAGAGAAATGAGTTTATTCCATGTTTCACAAACTCATTTTAATATCTGTAACCCCAATTTAATTTTTGGCCTATGGCATACTTCCGCTGGGATCATGAAACCTTGCTACAGTGACCAGATGGATTATTCCCTTTTTAATCCAGTCTGAGCACAAGAGACTTGGGGAGGGGGGGGGGTGACTCTAAATTCCGTATGGAATAAACCTCCCCAGTAGGCAATGCAAAACTGAAATTAGGACAGGAAATAAAATAGAAAAAAAATTCAAAAAAGGAAAAAAGCTTGTCTACCAGGGCATACTATAGTCTGGTGTAGCCCCACCCTTTATGCAGGGAAAGGGTCTCATGACAAGGCAATATCAAAGTTGTTCTGCTGGAATGTGGAAGTGAATATGATAATATATCCCAGATTGGAATTTGTGGTTAATTTCTACACGTAATTGACCACCACCTCATGAGGCGGTAGAACAACTTCGGTATAGCCATATCCCTAGACCCTTTCCCAGTGTAGAGATTTGGTAAAGGGTCATGCTACGTCAGACTAGGCATGCTAGGGCTATATTTGAACCAACCACTAATGCTTTAATATAGCCCTAGCTTGGAGGTCATAGCCAAATTTCTGCCCAACAGCACTATTGAAATACCTGGTCTCTCTATGCTGCCCTGAGAATGCCTGTGTAAGAGAAAAATCTGGGAATCCTGAACATTAGCTAGAGCAGGTTTAGTTGCTTTATCAAGTAGCTAGCATGCAACAGGAATATAACTAGAGGGAATGTAGCTGGAGGGAATGTAACTGGAGGGAATGTAACTAGAGAGAATATAACTAGAGGGAATATAACTGGAGAAAATATAATTAGAGGGAATATAACTAGAGCGAATATAACTAGAGCGAATATAACTAGAGCGAATATAACTAGAGGGAATATAACTAGAGGGAATATAACTGGAGAGAATATAACTACAGGAAATATAACTACAGAGTATATAACTAGAGGGAATATAACTAGAGGGAATATAACTGGAGAGAATATAACTACAGGAAATATAACTACAGAGTATATAACTAGAGGAAATATAACTAGAGGGAATATAACTGGTTGGAATATAACTACAGGGAATATAACTAGAATTCTGTGTGTTGATATCAGCACATATTGATACTGGAGAAATTAAATATCCCTTGAGCTAGAATCACAGAGAACCAGTATACCAACTGGCCACAACTTTATCAGGAGCTCAAAATGAGGTACACTGTCAACGGCTTTGCAAAAATCGGTTTAAATCAACTCCACCTGAGACCCCTCATCAACAGACTTGTAGATTGTACTAAATAGAGTGAGCATTGCTGCAGTGTCCAATAAAATTTCAGGAAACCAAATTGACTCTTTAGAATAGATTGCATATCAAATTCTCTGCTTCAGTCATACAATATGTTACGCCACTCACTTGGTAATTCATATTTGAAGAGAATTACGTTAAATAAGTAATGTAATGGCCCATGAAGGGCAGCTGCACACAATTTCAGTATCTGTGGGCTAATACCATCAATACTCAGAGGGCTAAGGTGAATGGAGGGAGCAGAGGACATTGTAGACATTGGAGACTCCCCAGCCATTGGAGCACCTGAATACCCATTTATGGAGAACAGTGAACTGATGCTCTCAGCAGTCACTTTGGAGTGGACAAGCCCCCAGCTCACACACTGGAAGGTGAAGAGTATTCTAAACCAGCTTCCTGGCTAATGACATTCATGACTAATGGAGTCTCAACCTCATGAACTGGTCATGAAGGAGATGCCCAGATAATGTTTGCATCTGTCTTTTGACTTCTGCTGGTAATGCTTCCATCAAAAGGAGTTTTTCACAATGAAAATGACTGTGACTCATTTGTGAACAACCTTGGAGCAGCAAGTCTATCTCACATGATGAAAATTGCAATGAATCACAAGAAAAGCGTGGTCACCACACCACGGTGTGCAAGATATGCTAGAGCATATGGAGTCACAAGAGCAGCAGACGGGGTGTATGGGCAGGACAGGCTGACTGCTGTAGAATACACCCCATCTGCTGTAGACACTCTCTAACTGTGGAACACCTTGTGCTATTTATGTTCCTAATATTCTAGAGCGGCTATGCCACTGCATAGATGTACAATGTAAATGAAGTAAGAAAGATGTTCGTGGGGAAAGTAGAATGAAATCTGTGCGAGATTTAGAACATGGTTTAGATATTTGATTTCTTTGGGAGAGATAAGATGTGCATGTAATAAGAGTGTATGTTCTATTTCAATTAGTGATGTGCACATGGTGGGCAGTGAAAGTATTTTAATAGCATGAGATGGTACAGAAGAAAGATTAAATTTATCTTGTTCTTTTACAGTTATAATTCTGAATATCTCAACATTATTATTCCTCGCATTGGTGTGTGTGCTGTTCCTTTCCATGTAGACTGCTGACACGGAGAGAATGCTCAGTTTCCTGGATCACGATGTGGATGATGAGGTTGATGAGTTCAAGTTGAAGAAGCCTGATCATTCAAGACAGCAATTTAAGAAAAAACGAAGGCAGCAAACCAAAGAGAAGGCTGAAAATGTTGTCTTACCTAAAGGCAAGGTATATGAAGAGGACTTCAGTCTGCTATCTCAAGTCAGCGAGGGAGTGATTCCAAATGCAGCTATGATTCATGCAGCTAGGAAGAGGCGGGAGTTAGCCAGGAGCAGTGGTGGTGGTGTGGGTGGTGCTGCATATATCAGCCTCAACCAGCAGCCCTCGGACGCATCTCAAGGAGACGAGCAGATTGGGAATGACGATGATGACAACAGCGATGAAGAACCGACCAAAGTCCGACAGTTTGGTGTAAAGCAAGATGCAACAAAGCAGATGCAAGTCTTGTCAGCCATGGACAACGCTGAGAGTGGTTCCGATGAAGACAGGTTTGAGAAACAACAGATCAACAAGGGGACTTATTCCTTTCCTGTTGCTATTCCCTCCGAGAGTCAGTTTAGTTCTATGCCATATGAGGACCCTGTACAAATGCCACCACTACCAGATAATGTGGTTGGGCGTGGTCAGGCAGAGTCAAAGATTGTCCTCACACCAATTTCATTTGAGTCTCTTCAATCACAACTGCGGTCGCAGTTGACACAACTGCAGGAGCAGCGCTCCTCCAACAGCGACACTGTCACTAAGCTGCGGGATGACTTGGTGGAGGCACAGAGTGAGATAGAGGAGGCAGAGGCACTCTCTCTGACTCTATCAATGAGGTATCAATTCTATCAGGAGACGAGAGGGTACGTCAAGGATTTGCTTCTCTGTCTGACTGAAA
The DNA here is from genome assembly GCA_963969325.1 of Lycopodina hypogea. Taxonomy (NCBI): domain Eukaryota; kingdom Metazoa; phylum Porifera; class Demospongiae; order Poecilosclerida; family Cladorhizidae; genus Lycopodina; species Lycopodina hypogea. The sequence goes on from OZ017779.1 coordinate 12,048,644, forward strand.
AGGTAAGTGTAATGTGTTTATCAAAGACACCATGCAGTTGTGATAATGTAAGTAGTCCACTTTGCAATCCATTACGGAATTATGGAGTAAAGAGAGCACACCTGTGTTCATAGAGCTAGAAATGTCTTCTACGTCAAGTGAAAACCAGTGAATGCATAAATATATTTTATTATTTTAGATTCTCTTGACACATTGTAATGATTGATGACTGGGAGAGTTTTACTCCACTTTTTTTATGATTGGGATTTAAAAAAAAAGAAAATAATAATGAATATGTAAATATTATAATCTTTCACACACTCACACGCACGCACGCACACACATACACACACACACACACACACACACACACACACACACACACACACACACACACACACACACACGTTATTTTGTGTAGGAGTCAATTAATAAATAAACAAGTTGCATGAAGAAGAGGCTTTGAGGAACAGCATTTGAGTCAGCCCATTTACAGAATGTCCATTCAGAGTGAAGAGGTATTCTGCAATCTACAAAGCTTGAACTACTTTTTCACACATCAGAAGAGAAGCTGAATATTTTCCAATGCAGTATTTTGTCAGCTGTTGGTAAAATAGCCAAACCTGTTGGACTGCTGATGATAATGCTGTGGATGGTGCCATGTGTTTGTGTTCCCTCTAAGATTGCCTAATGCTATTTCAGTAGTGATTTTTTTCCACAGTTCCACCCACTTATCTGAAGATGACCTCATTGCCTTGTATGTGTAGTTGTATTTATCTATGACAGAGCATTGCATCAGACCATTATGTCTGGGAGGTGGCTCTCTGTCCTGAAAGGGTGTGTGTTGCCGCTCTGTCCTGGAGGGACGTGTGTTGCCTCTATGTCCTGGAGGGGTGTGTGTTGCCTCTGTCCTGGAAGGGTGTGTGTTGCCGCTCTGTCCTGGAGGGACATGTGTTGCCTCTATGTCCTGGAGTGGTGTGTGTTGCTGCTCTGTCCTGGAGGGGTGTGTGTTGCCTCTATCCTGGAAGGGCATGTGTTGCTGCTCTGTCCTGGAGGGGTGTGTGCTGCCTCTCTATCCTGGAGAGGTGTGTGTTGCCACTCTGTCCTGGAGGGACGTGTGTTACCTCGTCACCAAATGTGTTCAACTGTGACAGGATGTGTCTGTGCTGGCATCTTCTCCAGAACAAATCCTCAGCTAATGCAATCAGCCATCCTACGAGGATGCAATCAAAACCAAACTTTTCTTAGTTTTATTCATATGTATGGACCCCAAACAATTTTACCAACTCTTTTTATATATGTAATTGAAATCTTGTGTCCAGGAAGATTTTAGGGTGGGTGGGTGGGTGGCGTAGACCTCCAAGGTCCACCAGTGGTCATTGGAGGAGGTTGATAAGCTCTCAATGTGGCCATTTCTGACAGCGTGCTATAATATGTACTACACAAAATTGCTTGTGTATTTCTTCCATGTTTTTATTATTTTATTCTTTCCTTTTCTAAAGCATTCTCTGTAATTTAGCTTATGCACTTTTAAAGGATGATAGTCGTGCTTGTTTGAGGCTACTCTTGGTCTGATCAACAAGTAAAAACTCTGATTTTGTCAACCAGTATAGCTACATCAACCAGTATTGCTATATCAACTGGGGCAGATTGAAGTTAAACACATGAGACATCTTAATTTCACTAGCCAGCCTGGATACAATGATGCAGTCAACTTCAAGCAAATTTATGTTTGTATGATGTAAGATGTGCTGTGTTCATTTGTCTGTCAAATGCAGTGTAATCCGATCTGCACAGCAAGATTCTGTTATTTCACTCTCATAGTGAATATTGGTGTCGTTATAAGCATGTGTCTGTGTCGCATTATCTGTGGAGCAGGAATATTTAATTATGTCTTTCCTTGTTTCTGAAAAAAGGATCCAATGATAAAAGAGTTGGAAGATCGTTTCTTGAGTGTTATGAAGAAGAAGGCGGAGCTACTAATTGAGCGTAGGAGACAAGACGTAGTGGATGCCGTGGAGGAATGTGCCGGCAAGGTGGACCCAGCCAGGCACACACGGATTGTGGAGAGAGAGGGCAGGAGGAGGAGAAGAAGAGAGATTAGGAGCAGAGCTAATGTGAACTTGGCAGAATATAACGAAGGTGAATCGTCTGACGATGAACTTCTAGAAAGCACAAGACTGAAGTTTCAGTCTGAAATTGGTAAGTGTGTGGAAGAGTGTGAGAACAGTTGTGCGCTGACCATCCTTCACCCAGATACTAAAAACATACACACATTCCGAAAATACGTAATTTTTATATATATTTTGTCTGCGTTTGCTGTTATTGATGAATGTGATTTATTTTTTCATAATGTATATTGTAAATTGAGTTTTTGTAGTAAAAGTAATCTTACTATAATTCAGGTCTGTTTGTCTGTCTATTTGGACTCTACCTCCTTCCAAACTGCCGGAGAGATCTTCATGGAACTTTTAGAGATTTATTAGGGCACCTCACTGCCTGTCCTTGTGGAAGTTTCATTCAGATTGGGTTACTATGGGTGTGGTTTAGTGACATGGAATACTCTAACAAATGACTGAGTTCAATGAAAATTTGTCATGTGGTCTCCACATGACCTGAAGAATTTTATCTCGTGGGCACACCCACTGGGAGTTACTTCACTCACATAAAAGGATGATTCTTTCACAGAAGTATTAATTAATTGTGTCATGTTTGTTTGATTAATGAGATTAGTGTCAATCCCTCCATGTCATATTAAGCAAACTAAACAAGTTTATGAAGTGTAGGATACCAGAGGCCAAGGTTGATTTTTTTGTTATTAGTAATGATTATTAATAATAAAATTGTAACTATCATAAATGTATTACTACCAGTGTTGCTACAGCAACTGCTATATACTACCTGTAAAATATCAATTTGGATCAAATTTCGAGTGAAAAAAATGCTTAGTCAAACTGAAAGTTGTTATCTATCATGTATCAGTTCAGTATCAGTAATGTGACATATTTGAGCCACATCTTCAATACAGCTACTGTATATAGTAGTAAATTCTTTTTTTTTTAATTATTCTCTGTTGTAAGGTGGATCTTCAAACACTGCTATTGTAATATTAATCTAGCGCTGGTTTGTGTTTTTGTGATATTATTTGCAAATCTAATCATTCACACATATATATATATATATATTATTATTATTATTATTATTATTATTATTATTATTATTATTATTATTTCAGATGATGTTGTTTCTCAAAGAGCCCACATATTTGCTGATGTATTGGATGATTTCTCTAAAATTTCACAAGTCATCAAGCGGTTTCAAGAGTGGAAGTATAACTTCTCAGCCTCCTATGACCAGGCGTACATCTCTCTGTGTCTGCCCAAGCTTCTGGTGCCATATGTTCGTCTGCACTTGCTTTTGTGGAAGCCATTTGTTAGTACATATGCTGACGTGCTGGAATCTAGTGCCTGGATGGAGGACTTCCTCTTCTTTGCAGAGCAATGTCGCTATGACAACAATGAATATGATTCTGATGTCAACATCATACCCAAGATTATCGAGTTAGCTGTTCTTCCTAAACTTAATGGTAATATTTGGTTGTGGTGATGGATACGTAACTTCTGCTGCTTTTCATCTTGCTGTTGTGATTTATCTATTTCATTTATGGCATCATAATTTCCACTTTGTGGCAGATATGTTGGAGAAATGTTGGGATCCTTTGTCCAGCACTCAATCTCACAAAATCAAAGACTTGATTTTCTACTTGATAGAAAACTTCCCGTCGATATCTCTCAGTTGCCATTCCTATCAGAAGATGTCAAAAGTGATGATTAAGCGTTTAAACGAGACACTGAAAAACGATGTGTTTGTTCCAATGTTTCCTCAAGAGTGAGTTGTTGAACATTCAATTTGACAGTGTACATTTCATATAGACATTTTTGCAACAAGTTTTTTCTAATATTAAGAGAATATTTATTTTTAATGGGGTATCGTTAAACATTTTATGCTTTAAATCCTCTGGCATTTCTCCTCATTTCATTCAGCCTCAGGCAATTCTCTCCCTTCAGCCCCAGGCATTTCGCTACCTTTAGCCTCTGGCATTTCACTTACTACCTTCAGCCTCAGGTATTTCGGTCCCTTCAGCCTCAGGCATTTCCCTCCCTTCAACATCAGACATTTCCCTTCCTATAAAGCTAACATGTAATTGTAATGATCCTTCTTGTTTCTCGAGGTATTTCCAAATTGACCCGCCCCATGAGATCCTGTCACTATGTCTATGCCCAGGCTGACAAAAAAGAAATTTAGAATTATTGGCTTCATAATTGTGGGGGGGGGGGTTTGAAACTCTGGTAGAAATGTCTGTTGCTTTTTACATTCCTGTAAAAAAAAATTTTTTTTTTCCCCCTTCCCTTTTCGTTGTAGGATCATGCATGACATCTCTTCTTTGCAGTACAAATTCAGCCAAAGACAGTTCTGGGCAAGTTTTAAGTTACTGAAGAATGTGCTAACGCTTCATGGGATCCTTCAAGACAAACTACTGGTAGAATTAGTCATTGATGGATTACTTAATAGGTAAGAGTTAAGAGAATTGTAGCATGTACAAATAACTAGAAGAAATGATGATAATGGTGAATGTTTGCATTTTTACTAAGTTTACTATTGTTCTTTCAAATTTCCTGTTCTTGTCAACACCTTTCTTTAGTGTGCAGTTTGTTGTTGTTTTACAGAGGAAAGTAATTATGACTTAAATATTCTGATTGTACACATACTATATATATATATGTCTCTGCAGCATGAAGGCTGTTGTCGAATTTAACAGCATTTTTTTTTCTTGTCTGGACAATCAGCCATTTTAATTGAAATGATCCCAAAATAACTGAGTTATCAGTCATGGTTTCTACTGATATATTTTTTTATCCTCTTGTGATAGCTAGTCATAATCAGAATGTGACAGGGCTATAAAGCAGTATTGTAGCATTAGTCCCAACTTGTACAAAATATAGATGGCATTACAATGCTGGTGGGATCTTTTGCTTCCTTATATGGATTAACTTAGCCCTTGCTTGATCAGAAGTGCTCATGCTGCCTTATATGGATTGGCAAAACACCCGCCCTATGGGCTGTTTTTCGGTTGGCTTCTGGCAGTAACAAACATGTTCAGTTTGCCTCATTAATCAAACAAACACAGCATTATTAACCACACCCACCAGAGGTTGTTTCCACTACCAATAATGAATGCTAATTTTAAAAAAGTGTTCATTCATTGTATTGTTTGTTTGATTAATGATTTATATTCAAAGGATTAATGAACACTTGTAGATGGTTTAGGATAAATGCAACTGTTGATGCATATGTCCAAATTGTATTGGTGTGACTTGCTCTTACTTGCTCTTGACACAGGTACATGCTACTGTCTCTGCAAAATACTCCTGCATCTGCAGCTTCAGTTTCCAAACTTGAAAAGGTGTGTTTGTTGCTGAAGAGTGTGTAGCTGTTTAGTGTGTGTGCAGTCTTGCCCTCCACACTGGTGAGGAGGTGGTCCACCCCTACATACATGCATGCATAGCACCTGCACATAGCACCTGCACATAGCACCTGCACATAGCACCTGCACATAGCACTGACTGGAGTGCACACACTCACTCTTTACTCATCCCTACCAACCCAGGAATGTCACCCTTGCACTTACGATTTATATATATATATATATATATATGGTTAAAACTTGTCAATCATTAGTATTATTAAATATCTCTGATGGTAAGGTGGAATAGGCTGATACAAAACCTCCTTTAGTTGATCAGTCTCTTTCTATTTATAGATCACAAAGAACTGACAGCAGCATTATATTGAACAGACAACACTATTGCGTTGTTCAGAGCCTTAATTGCCCTAGTTAATTTTCTTATCCCCCCACCCCCCATTTTCATTAGTTTTATTTATTTATTTATTTTATTATATTTTTTTTTTGAAAATATAGTAAAATTACTTTAAGAAAAGTTCTTTTAATTTATCTGTTGGTATGTATGGCTTCTTTTTTTCTTCCTTTCCCCCTCATTTTAAATGATTTGTCCTAATAATAAATATTTTGTAAATGGCTGTCTTACTGACAGTCTTGTGTCTTGGTGAATTCTTCCTAGACACCTGTGCAGATTTTGATGAAACTTTGTATGATTGTTCTCTATGGCCCCAGATTCCTGATAAAAATTTTGGTTCCTACTGTCTAGGTATCGTGGCTGCAACAGGCAATTTCCTACATTTTGAAAGAATTCTGATAAAGGATCATTGATTTCATACACCACCACTCTACCCACACACCTCCAAAAATAGAAGGAAAAAAAAAGCACAAAACAACGAAAAGAAACAAAGGAATAAATTACTGAAATTGGGAAAATTTTAAAGTACTGCCAACTCTATATTTTTTTAAAAATTTTCTCATGCCCACAACCCAATTGTAGTTCTGCAGTTGCTCCCTCTTTTCTCCTAAGTGGACTGGGCATTTTTAAAAGTGAAGAAAATTATTGTGTAGTTGTCCACTAAGCAAGGGAGGCAGCAGAAGGCAGCCATTCCTGGAGTATTTTATGAACACAGTTCCACTTTTCATCGAATATGATTATATGCTCTGGCCAATAAGAACTTAGATACTCTGCAAAAATAGAGGAGCAGTTTAAGTCAGTATTCTAAACTGTCAGCATCAAATGCAGATATTCTTCTTATCATAGTTTGGTTCTATAGTTTGATTCTTTCTCCCTCCATGAATTCCTGAATTTATTTTCAGCCCAAGAAAAGCACTAAAAATCAATTTAAAAAAAGATCATATTGTAATTATGTAATGCAGGGAAGTCTGGTGGTCATACTCGGTATGTCTGATGGTAAAGGAACCTTCAATTTTTTTTTTTTTTTTTTTTTTTTTTTTTTTTTTTTTTTTTTTTTTTTTGAGGTGAACAACTTCCACTCAGAAGTCCTAGTCTATTGAAGAAACTTAAACTTGATTTACAATTGTGATGTCTTTAGAAACAGTATTATTTTTGTTTGATTGTTTTTATATTAATAAAAAAATATAATAGAAATCTAGGCAGTATATAATTTTTTTTTTTTTTTTTTTTTTTTTTTCATTTTCTTTCATTTTCTGGCAAGTTTTTGTTTATGGTAAAACAGCAAATAATATCCAATGATGTATTTTCTAACTTAAGCACTTTTTGCCTCAAAGATAAAAAAAAAAAAAGAAAAAGAAAAATTAAAACAGAATATCTTCCAAATGACTCAACAAAACTGCTCTTAGTGTGACACTAGTCTCTCTCTCTCTCTATATCTCTATATATATATATAGTGATGTCAAGTATCAATTAAGGGTTGCTTGTAATTGCTCACTAAAAGTAGTAGTTATAGTTTTTATAATTTTATTTGCTTGTGTGTGTATATATATATATATATACTCATTTATTGTTCTTTTGACTTTTAAATAATTTCTTAGTACAAAGAAATGAAAAAATGTTACAAATCTATGTGTGGTTAGCTTAGCATCAATTTTGCTACATGTTTAATTCCAAGGTGTTTTTTTTTCTCTCCTTCTTTTCTTTATTGTACATATAATAGATGTTCTCTCTTCTGCCATCATCTTGGTGGAGTGCAGGTAAACTAAGTGGCCATCATTTCTCAGGCATGCTCAGATATATGGGCAACCTCATTGAAATGTTACAGAAATCATTGCTGACTGAGCCGGAGTGTAATCGACAGCAAATAAGGTAAGCTTCTTTTCTCTCTAATTGTTATATTAATTAAAGGGTAACTGAACTGGGGAAGAAAAAAAATTTTTATTGTCTTATCTTGTCCTTGATATATAAACTAGTATAAAAAAAAAATTGGAAAATTTTAGTCCAATATTCATTTAGCTTAAAATTTTTACTTCCTGTTGGGGGTTTAACTATTCATTGACATCACAAGGAGGACAGCTGCAGCCAGAACTCAATGGAGGTGATACGCTATTTCAACAAAATTCAATAATTCCTGGAGTCTGGAGGCCCAATTCCACCAGTAAGTCCAGATTGGTAGCAGCACATTGACATCTGGTGAATAGCAACTGAAAAAGAGTTGTGGAGTTGGAAATCTGAAGGAATAAGAAAAGAGATCTGTCCCTTGGGAGAGTGCAATAATTGTTCATACCTTCAGATCCTATTGATATTGCTTTTCAGTTTCATCTATCTCTGATTCAGGTACAGAAAATGAGGATCAAAGACTTTCTGATTTGTCATGGTAAAATATAGCTATTAGTAAATACTTTTTAGTTTTGGCTACTTTGGTGTAGAGCTAGATATTTAATAGCTAGCTATATAGCTACTGAAAATGAGTATCAAAGACTTTTTTTTATTAGTTATGATAATACTTGCTAGCTAGCTTGCCATTTTTGGTATAGAGCTAAATATTTCATAGCTAGCTATATAGTAAACTGTGTAATTGTTCTTTTTACACTTGCTTATAACATTTATAGCTAATAGCCAAGGGCAGTTACTAGCTATAAATGTTATAACCAAGTGTAAAAAGGAACAATTGCATACTTAGCTAGCTACCTGAATCAGAGCTGGATGAAGCTAAAAAAGAATCAGTGTCACTAGGCTCTGAAGTTATTAGAAATTATTGCATTCTCCAAAGGGAACTCTTCACTTATTCCTTCAGAAGAGCTGGGTCTTCAGATTAATTACTCCAGCAGCTCTACTGCAGTTGCTATCTCACTAGGTATCAATGTACTGCTGCCACTCCTGAACTTACTGGTAGAATTGGGCCTCCTGACTCCAGGAGTTGTTGAAGTTTGTTGAAATAGCTTATCGCCTCCATTGAGTTTTGGCTGCAGCTGTCCCCCTTGTTACATCAATGAATAGTTACACCCCCACAGGAAGTAAAATTTTAAAGCTAAATGTTCTCCATGAATATTGGACCAAAAAATTTTTTAAATTTTTTATACCTGGTTAATACGCCAAGGGCAACAAGAAAAGACAATAATTTTTTTTTTTTTTTTTTTTTTTTTTTTTTTTTTTTTTTTTTTTTCAGTTCAGTTACCCTTTATGTAATGATAGAGAAGAGTAGTGGTTGTAATGTGAACTGGTTGTTGTTTTTTTTTGTTGTTGTTTTTTTCCTTTAGTTTGTGCAAGTTCCAATGGAAAGTTTGTTCTCTGCACTCCTCAAATAGAACTATGCATAGACCACATAAAAGGGTTTTGCATGAAGAAGTGTAGCGGAGCACTGGCAGAGTTACACAAGTCTTACGAGTGTGACTGGGAATATGCAAACATCAGAAGTTTTAAACACGTTTTGAAAGACAAACATTGGTTTGCTTTTTAAGTCTGTCTGTCAAATTTTTGTGGACTAAATATTTGAGTCATTTTCATATTTGGAGTATTAGATTGTAAAACATTTGACTTTCTTGATTATTGAGATACATTTTCTTTGGGATTACAAATGAACTAACACATCTGATCTGACACACATGAACTAACACATCTGATCTGACACATCTGATCTGACACACATGAACTAGCGTAACTGAACTAATACACATAAATTAACTCACGGTCTGAACTAATATCCTGAACTATCTGAACTAACATGTGCCTAAACTACCTCACCTAATCTAACGCTCCTGAACTCCTGAACTAACGCACCTGAACTAATGCACATGAATTAACACACCTGAACCAATGCACCTAAACTAACACAAATGAACTAACAAGTTAGATTTAACACACCTGAGCTAATGCACATGGATTAACACATCTGAACTAATGCACCAAATAAACATGTTTGATTTAGCACATCTGATCTAACACATCTGAAATAACTTGCCTGAACTAATGCACCTGAACTAATGCACCTGAACTAATGCACCTGAACTAATGCACCTGAACTAATGCACCTGAACTCATGCACCTGAACTCATGCACCTGAACTCAACTAGCACACCTGAACTAACTCACCTGGATTAATGCACCTTAACTGACACAACTGAACTAACTCTACTGAACTAATTTGCTTGACTAACACACCTAAACTAATACACCGACTAACACACCTGAACTATGTCTAATGCACTTGATAGGATCATAGGGCATTTCTATTTCAACTATTGCATGATTTATTAAATTATGCAAGTTGATGTTAACTTTATTTTGTGATTGTATAGGGATTCAATCAAGCAGGCAAAGGTGCTACTGAGGAAAGCAAGCGCAAGTGTTGAGGAAGTTGCAAAAACTGACTAACATGCTCATGTACAAATATTTGATGATATTTTAGTGTTATTATTTATAAATACTTTAATGTGCCAATTCATGTAAAACATCTTGCCATTCAGCATGAGAATTTACATTATACCACTGATGTATGTATGTATATACATATACATATATTTGCCACATAAATATAGATAGATAGATAGATAGATAGTTGTTTTTTGCCACAACTTACAGCTACCACAGGGCGGTAAACTCCTGTGAGTCCCCTTAGTCAGCATTTACTTCCACTACACCCACCAGTGGGGGGGGGGGGGGGGGGCAACAATTAATGGGAGTTCATTTTCTAAGATGGAATGCTGTGTGCTGTGAACCCAGTGCCATTTCCCTAGAGATGCCAATGGAAGGCCATCTATGTGGCATAGATGCAGATGGAACTAGCGGGTTGGGTTGCAAAGCGGTTATGCCTGAAGGCCGCCCTCCACCTACACCAAATGTTGCCCAGTGCAATGTGTTGGAGGGAGGGTCATGCTGGAGAACCAGCACTACCACTGAGGACTGCCAGTGGTCCACAGAGTCATGCATTAAGGGGCAGGGATGACCACTTTCCTGAGCTGAGCCACTTGCTGCGCATACCCCTAGATAGATAGATAGATAGATAGAGATAAGATAGAGATAGATTAGATGTATAGATATAGATCAGATATATAGATATAGATTGGATATGTAGATATAGGTAGGTATAGATTATATATATATATATATGCATAGATAGATAGAAGACATATATCATGGTTGTATCTACCTATGTGGCTAATGGCCTGCCAAACCTATAGACTAAGAGCCCTGAAACTTGGATGCATACACAACTTGACCTGGGGAGTTACCTGGGCTAAATTAGAATCCCCTAAGGGGGAGGGGGGGAGGATTCTGGGAGCCTCAGCACCCAAAATATTGGGTTTTTGTTATATAAACTACACATGTAAACTGATCATACAAATTTGGTATAACCCAAGAATTCAGGAGGACTCTAATTACTAACTGAACCAGTTTCATTTGCAGCTCTGTTAAGTACACGTGAATGTGTCACTTTGTCTATACTGACTCTTCTTTTTTGTTGTTCATTATTGCCAAGGGCGTAGCCAGGAGGTAGCTCAGGGTGCTCCAGCACCCCCCTGCAAACTAAAACTATAACTCAATTTCTTGTCAAGCAGGAGCCAGAGATCATCAGCATGAAAGACAGGTATTGCATAAATAGAAATTATAAATTTGGCAATGGTCTTTTGGAGAGTAAACAATGTAGTTCTCATTAAAATTATAAACATTTTATCATAAATAGCAGTACAAAAAAAAAAGAAGATCTTTGTGCAGCTGCCCAGCATGCTAATAAAATTCTTTAAAAGAAGGTCCTGACACCAAATCCATTTATTCATTATCAATCCAACATCCCAGCCACCTTTGCAGTTATCAGCTACTATAGGGACACCATACCATCCACCATTGTAGCTGAATTTAAATTCCTAAAAGCTGCACAAGGACATTCATTTTAAAATCAGCAAGTTACAGCAATACCTTTGGCTTACTGCATGCAACGACTGTAAGCAACAAAACGGTGGGATATGTCTTCCATGCAGGTTTTTTAAAGTATGGCATCATTGGTCAGACCCAGGTATGCTTGTGAAACATCCACTGACACAGTAAAGCATTGGAGATCTGGAAAAAAAAAAAAAAAAAAAAAAAAAAAAAAAAAAAAAAAAAAAAAAAAAAAAAAAAAAAAAAAACCAACTAAAGAATATCATAAATAGAAGTGGTAAAGTCAGAGGAGTTTCTTCAGGTCATGAAAGGTCAGCAGTACAACATCTTTCAACATTTAGACCAAGCTGTTTCAGATCAATCAGAAGAGATTTAATCCATAGTTATCACAATAGTTTTATGTGATAGGCCAAATATTCTCATTTGAGGGCTGAGGCCATCTTGACAGTGAAACTGATTTAGAGAATACCACAAGGAGTACCATTCGGATTCTTACATTTTAATTAATGTTGTCTCTTGAAATTGTCATGGACTAACTTACAATATTGTTCAACCATATAAAATCACAACAGACTTCTACCTTGATTAGGATCCTTTAACCTTAATTTTGCTGTTAAAGTTCATACTGTCTCATTTCGATCCAATGGCAATCACATACCTTCAACACCCCCATGCTGGAATTCCTGGCTACACCCCTGATTACTATCAAATCCAGTCACAAAAAAAAAAAAAAAAAAAAAAAAAAAAAAAAAAAAATTAATAATCCAGAGTGAGTTCTAATATCATCATTCCACCATCAGTTGGAAAGTGAAAGCAGTTATTTTCTGTTGCAGAAGCTGATAACCTCAATATGCAATCAGCACAGTTGGCAGATACCACAATAGTATCCATCCCTCACTTCACAAAAACTTAAGAATTCAATGCTTTTCCTCCCCTAACAAGTTGTATTTCACATCTGCCTAATGTTCATTTATGCAAATGTGAAGGCTTTGGCATGCTCTTAATTTGAACAGATTAAGTTTATTCCATTTCTAATCTTTTCCTCCTGTGGAGCAGTAAGAAAGCAATGCATTCTGTCTCTACAATAAGCAGGAAGTACCTATTGTTAATATTTCATATAAATCAGCAACAGCATCATATACTGCAACAGTAACAAGGATAATAACCAAAAATAAGGAGAATCAGTAATTAAAAATTACACAATGTTAGGTAGTTAATGAGCCGAGGGTCCTCAACATTTGAAGCAGACAAGGAAGTTCAATGGTGTGGCATTTTGGAACATGGTCTCCAGTTTGAATTTCACCACATGGACAAGCACTTGATCTTCCAAGTCTCCATTTCACCATGTTTGCCACGTTCCAACACCTGCATATCTTCCAACTGTGGATCTTAGTTGGTTGAGTTGCACCCATGCATTCCTTGGAAGGGTGCACCCTGATGGTTTAGTTGTCTGTTGGGTGATGTACCGTGCAAGTTGTTCAGAACGAGCAATGGGCAGTTCTCTCTCAATTTGATGTTTTCAACAAACGGGAGCTGGGAAGATGCATCCTTGACATGAAGGATTTCATGAAGGAGATGGTCAATTCTCCGAGCCCTCACATGGGTTATTATGCAGCTTTGGTCCCTGCATTCTTGTGGAGGTGGAATTCCAGAGAGGAATGGAAGTTGTGACACCAGAGTACTGTGAAGGCATCCCAAGACAAGCCTACTTGACTCATTCAAAGGGACATCAATCTTATGGGCATGGGCACTCTGTGTCCAGGCTGGGGAACAATACTCTGCAGGAGAATAGGCCAGTGCCAGGACAGATGTCCTTAACACTCCAAACGAGGCTCCCCATTTTGTCCCGGCCAAGCGTCTGATGGAAGTGACGCTAGAGGATACCTTGTTCTTCAGTTTTGTCAGATGGACCTTGAACATTAGGTTCTGATCTAAGGTGACTCCTAGGTAAGTTGGTTTGGCTTCAAATCTCAGGGGATTTTCGTTGAGGCAAGCTTGAAGATGATAGTCTGCCATGGAGTTCCTCAGCTGGAAGATGGAACACACTGTTTTTGAAACAGATAGTTTGGGTCTCCATTTTTTGTGGATATTGGGATACTGTTTGCATATCAACAGAAAGGCTCTTCTCAATTTCAAAGGTCATATGGGCTGAGGCCTTGAGGGCTACATCATCTGCATACATATATCTGGTAGCTAATGTGGCAGGAAAGTTGGAAGTGTAGATGTTGTTTAAGATGGGGCCAAGACTAAACCCTGCGCCACTCTATTCTTAAGTCTATGGGGCTTACTTGTTTATCCATCACTCATGTGGAGAAAAAAGGATCTTGTGTACAGTAGTTCCATAATAAAATCTGTCACATGGGTCGAGCTGATCATTCTTTGGAGCTTTAGTCTCAGTCCCTGGTGCTATATTCTATCATAAGCGGCTATCAGATTTAAGACCACACCTGTTACTTCTTTGTCATGGAAGCTTTGTTCAATGGATTGTGTGAGTCTTACTGTCGATAGCTCCGTGGGGATGTCTCATGTTTCCCAGATTTAAGATGACATTGGCACCGCACCACATCCTTGGTATTCAAGTATTCTGGTAACATGCATTGAAGAAGGATGTCAGCCATGAAATCATTGCATTTCCTAGATTGCATGAGGAACTCATTGTGGATTCCGTCAGGGCCTGGGGCCTTGCCCAGTTTAAGTCGACTGCTGGCTGAGTGTACTTTCTGGACAGACAAGTCCATATTGAGATGTTCATGATCTGGCAGGGTGTTACGAGATCTGAGGGTAGAACTTTCCCTCAGGACTTGCCTTTTGAGTTTATCTGATCCAGGATACATTCCATTTTTCACTAGTTGTTTAGCTACGATTGGGGAGATCTGGCAGTTTCTCTTTGTAGATGATTTGCCAGTGAGTCTGTTGATGGAGTTCCAGGCTCTCCTGGATGAGTGTGTAAAGTTGATGTTACTCACTGTTTCTATCCAGAGTTCATGGTGCTTCTCATTCAGGTGATCGAACAGTGTGGGTATCCCCAATTTTCATGCCAACCAAGTGCCAGAAGGGGGTGGATGGTAGATATTAATAATCTTTTCGTAATTAACAAAGACAGCAATCCACTCTGTTTGGTCATTCTCTGATGATTTAGCTTTCACTACAAAGGGGATGTTATTTCGCCAAAGGTGGTGACTTATGGTGTTTACTAGGAATGAAGTCTGCAAGCACATATCCATCAGTGTCAGCTGGCTCAGATGATTGGTATTTCGAGTCTCTTGGATTAGGACAATCAAGCATGATCTTTCTTCTGTTAAATGTAATATTTCATGTTTTGCAAATGTCCATCTTTCAACATCCAATTGCATCACTATTAGGAGATCACGATGGGGGAAGGTCACTAGTGTTTGACCTGAATAGGGCAATTTTTATATCACTCCAGGTTGGTTGTTGCTAATTTTCATTGTTGTTAGAGGTTGCTAATTTTTATTGCTGCAAATTTCGCCAGTGTAAACACTGCCCAGGGTGAACAAAAAGGACAGAGCAGCCCTCCCCAGAGTAATGGTTTGTAAATATTGCTAGTAACCTCTTCAAAAATAGTTTATAGATAGTACAAGTAAACAAATGCAGTGGTAAATGAATTAATTTATATACAAACCATAGTGGTAGATGAAATTAACTTATATGGTACTCACTCTAATAATATTTGTGAAAGTTTAAAATGGTTCTTGTTGGCATGGAAGTAGCCACTTGAGAGAGAATTTTAATGCTAGAATTATTCGAATTTTGGACTAACAACAGACTTCCAATTTGATGAGTAGAAATAAAAATATTTGTAGAAAAAACCGGACAGGATTAAAGGAGAGCTAAATTGAACTTTACTTATAACTAGTGGAACTTGGGGAGAGATAAATATAGCAACCATCCAAAAATTCAAACTTTGATATCACTTATCCTATGCATCCTTATAGCTGACTGTGGTGGGATTGCCTCTCCTCTCCAAGGGGGCATTTTCTTTAATGGACCGGCATAGCCATTTGCATATATATATGGTTTTGGTCTTTGGGTGGGGGGATTCCCTAGATCTCTGAAGCCTAGTGAAGTACTTCACCCTTTACCGCATAGCGTGTGGTTTTCACATCCGCAGAGGTAGGAGATACAAGAAAGAGTTAGGGCTGGTGGGAAAGCAGTGTTTTACTTGGACATAAAAGGAAGGTAAGCATGTATACCGCTGTTAAGACCACGTTAAGTTTTTGGGGAGTTTTTTTGGGGCCTTTTGGGGTAGCTAGCTGAATAAAAATGGAGGTTGCTATTATATCCCCTTTTGAACACTCCACTTTCGTTACTATGCACTTGGGACTATTTGTGCAGTGTTGAATGTTATCCAGGGGGTAGGCTTCAGTGTAATACCTGTACATATGCATTATCTATAACTGAGCTACCTTCACTAATTAGAGTAGCAAACATTATTGAGATCAAGTAACTCAGCAGTTGGAAAAAGGTGTAAAAGTAAAATTAGCAGTATTATTAGTGGTAGGAAATAAATTTAAAAAAAAACAAATTAAAAAGAGAAGGAATAAATATATTTGTTGTCATGCTAACCTGGGTATGCTTGCCCTATATCATGCTAACCTGGGCATGCTAGCACTATATAATGTTAACCTGGGCATGCTATTGATATATCTGGTAACTATTTGATTTTTTTCTTTTTAATTTGTTTTTTTAATTTATTTTCTGCCACTAATTTTACTTTTATGAACACCTTTTTCCAACTGGGGAGGTTTATAAGTTACTAGATCAATTATTGCCACATTTAGTGGCTGAACATAAAGTGGTATATATACTTTTTGCCATTAATATCTGGATGCTTATTTCTTGTATGCCAATCTACTGCCTTGCATATTATATAAGATGAACTACTGGACTCTGACCCAGTATATAATCATATCATAAATTGATGAGTACTGCATCCCCTCCTCCCCCCATCTATCTACTTGTAATAGGGGCTCCGGTATGTGTATGTATTCGTGAATGGTTTTAACTGCCAAATAGCTTGATTAATCATTCAGAAATTTGGTAGTGGTCTCCAAGTACCTGGGTGATCATTATTAACCACATGTGGGTGTGGAAATGGGTGTGATTTTATCATAGCCAAACCCAAAAATTTATTCGGACTACCAAAAGTTAATTGATGGACCAATGAGGCTGAAATTTGACATCTGATCTCCAAGTATCCGGGTGAGCATTAACCACCTGTGGGTGTGACAGGGGTGTGGTTTTGTAATGGCCACACCCACAGGAGAGCAACACACTTTCTGGTCACATACTGTACCAATCAGGCTGAAATTGGACATGTGGACTTCATGTGACCATGGATGTTATTACCCTCCTGTGTTTGTGGTCATGGGTGTGGTTCGGCCAACAAAAGTATGAATGCCAACACACATTTTATTCAAGCTGCTACCAACAAATTTTGCTTTAGTTACTAATACCACTTTCATACTTTGCTGCACCAATACCATGCAGCAAAGCTGCAACAGGCTTACTAGTACTATAAATTGTGAATAGTCTGTCTGTCTGTTTGTTTATCTGTCTGTCTTGTCTGTGTATCCTCGATTCACGCTTGAAGTTAGACCCACAAGCCCATGTATATTTAGAATTAGTGTCACCAGGGGAATGTCATAAGCATATTTATATGGCCACACCCCCTTCTATATCAAAAAAAGCCAAAAATGGTACTTTTGCCATAAAAGATGGAGCTACAGACCTAAAATTTTGGCATGCAGTCACAACTTGACTCTGCGAATAACATGGGGTCAGTCCCATCTGGCTGCACCTCTTCCTCTCTGTGTGTAAGGCTAAAAATGTCAAAAATAGTACTTTTAAAACAACACTTGACCTAATCATATGTTCACTTTTGTTTAAAGTCTATAACATATGTCTTCTAATCAGACATTTTTGTGACTATAGCTCACCAATGGTGAGTTGATAAACCGCCCGTATGGTGGATTTTTCGCTAGTATATATATAAGCATATATATACTATATAGCTTTCCGACAGTACTATGTAGACTCCTTGCACCTCAAAGGGGAGCTACTCCAGCCCTATGGGCATACTTAGATAAGCCCATGTAAGTTGTTGATTTGTTGAATCATTGCCTGCTGTCAAGAGTTGATCCAGCAGCAACACTGGCATACAATAGGAGTGGACTCCTCCTGGGCATACAAGCTGTGGTGCTGCCTAGTCAAGCGTGTGTGGAGGTGGGGGGTAGGTGGGTGTTGTTCTTTTTTGTGTTTTGGGGGTTGTCATTCATGCACGAGTAACCACTGACCACCCATTTGCATTATGAGTTGGACTACAAACCACAATATGTAAACACATTCTATGTGAGTTCAGCAAAACTATACACGTACCCTTCACTTTTCACTTTTCCCTCTTTTGTTACTTTTTTCTGAATCAAGTTAAATTGAATCCTTTGCAGATAAACCGAACAATACCTACCAATAGAGTTCCATGTTCTTCCTATCTTCATACCATTCTGGAACGCCAAACTCTTTCATGAAGTAGGAAGATCTCATGATGTTTGAGTTACTGTGATCATGCTGCAACATCATACCAATGCAATGGTGAAATGGTGGATTTGCATGCTCAACATTCTCATGGACTGATGAACAAATGTGGGCTGACCAGTAAGGAGGAAGTGAGGAGGTGGGAGCCAACCATATGCAAAGCTGCTCACATAAATACACGATGACAATGTCTACATTTCCCCACACACATGATTATATTCAGGAGAACTTCTAGTCCACAAATCCTGAATTCTTAGCTTCACTGTGCAGCATCAGGCAATCTGAACAAACATTGTAGGTGTTTTTTCTTCAACCAAGTTAATATTTATTGATGTGCTTCATTTAGAGAATAAGGTAACTGCCAGCATTGCATGGTTGTGGTAACATACCAGAATGATTCCTAGTGTAGCGTGCTCTGAATCCTTCACTGAAGTGATACACCTCTGGTCATGTGAAAGCTGTCAGGGTGATATACAAAATAAAAAATATCACTTGCTGAGTTACAATTTTCAGTTTCTGGTGTTTAACCCAACCCTTCATTGCATCTATTGCTGAATTTTTTTTTCGCTCAAACACTATTGATATGGCAATTAACCTTTACACTTTGGTCTATAGAAGATTTTTAATTTTTGGAGTAGCATGAAATTCTTAACTTTGACTCGATTGTGTTGTTTTTCTTGTATTTTTTTTGATGGTTTTTTTTTTTGATGGTTTTTTTTTTTTGGTTTTTTTTTTGCGTTAGATAGTTTTCCTGTTATGCTGTGGTAATACTTTTTGTATTGTCTCTAAATAAAAAAAACTAGTTTTTAATTGGTTGAGCATAGCAGTGAAGTTATACTGCTCTGTATATGATCATGGGCATGGCAGAGTCGTATGCTGACAAGAGTTTATGGCAGAATTATTTACAAGTCTGGTTCTTTCCAGGCATGGCTGAGTGGTGTGTGTAATTGAGTACTTCACCTGTTGGTTTAGTAGAGGGTCGTTACCCCCAGTGCTTCCCCTGTAGGTCTGATAGAGGACAGGTGTACGCTGCCTAGCCCTTCATAGGTGTGGCCTCTCTGCAAGTGGGCAACTGTCTCATCCTGAATTATTGCTAGAATTGTCACTGTCCATAAAGAAGATTCTTGTTAACTGTATGGTGTATATTCAGCCATCTAGATAGTTGTCCAGATTAAATTTGAAAACTAAATTTGCCATCTTTAAAAGCAATTCTTCATTAGCTTCAACTGCAGTGCTGGAAGCCTCGATAGTCACTGACTTGGAGGTCATAACTTGTTCTGGCACTCCACCAGGGTGTCCCGAGTTTATAAGTAGTATGTACAAGTTTTTATCAACCATAAGTGCTTCATACAGTGTTATAGGAAGGACTCAAGAACTCAAGAATGAGGTCTAACACATACTCTTCTCTTCTTCTTCCCCCCCCCCCCCCCCCTCCATTTCTGTTGACCTTTTGTGTAGCCGGACCTCCAATATATAAATGCTATTTAATGGGTTTCTCCGCCTATTGAGTTTGCTAGTAAGCATGGTACTATTCATATGCTTGCCAAGCTACTACAACAAAGACACAATTCACCAGTGGTTTTCACAGGCAGAGAACAAAACAAGTCCTGGAGGTAGCTGCCAGGTTTGTGGTTTTTGCACAACTATTCAATTAAGTGAGTGATAGTGTGTGTATTCTTAGTCTAGGAATACTGTATGTTTGGATATGAGTGTATGTTTCAATATTGGGGAGGGGGGGGGGGGTTGAAAATTGTTAGAAGAAATTATTCACTAGTGCTGAAAGTGATAAATTGGGAAATTCAAATATTATTCCCTTCAGAAGGAACCATTTGGGATCTCACAAATATAACTCCAATAATCTTGTGATGCAATTTAATAGAACTAGCTAATAATATTGTCATGGTTTCCACCATAGATATTGTAGTATATGGATTGGAAACAGCATTAAAAAGCCTACAAGTGATGTCACATCCTGTTTCCATCCGTGTTACGGCTATTGAATGAAAAGGAACCTTAGCTCTCTCTCAGCTGATTCACTCTGTTATTAAACCCTTTCTAGTACCTAGAAAGGTAAGGGGTAGCAGGATCCCCTTCAATTAGTCACATTTTTTATACATCCTAGTGAAGAATTCATGGAAGTTCTTGAAGCGGCATTTCTGGTGTTTGTATCCTGGGTGGTTTGTGCTCCTAAACGTTGTATAGTTTTTTGTTGTTGGTGAAGTAAGATTTGGATACTGTGTTTATTCATTGTGGATATAATTATCTTAGTTCAATGTGTTGTTTTGTGAGGGAAAAAAAAAATGCTTGTCTCTTTTTTTTGTTGGTAGCTACACTCCAAAAGGATCAAAATAATCTCTTTTTTTGTGGGGTTTTTCTTTTCAGAGTCAACTTGCTGCTCAGTAATATTAAGCTTTCATCACTAGATATATGTCCAGATAATTGTTTAGGAGTATTTATTACTCTGATACCTGCCAGAAACTCACTCACCAGCCAGTGCCACACTAAGATATTTACCGACTGGACTACCAATTTAGCCGCTTTGGTCACTGCGCCTATTAAGTATACAGATAATATTCTGAGGATGTTTCACGTAATTTTTACCATTTTCAATCCATATATAGAAAATTTTCATGGGTGGGGAGGGAAGATATTTTGTCATCACCACGCTGATGATTAAACACACCCTTTATTATGGTTAACCCGCAGCGTATGCCCGGCCGAACACCTATGCCAATGCTATTCCACTTCTGCTCTGCAACAGACTATCAAGTTTTCAGTGTAGAGGGACTGTAGTCCATACATACAAGTCCATGTGGGTGTGGCTTATGCAAATCATGTGACAGTTATGATTAGTTCACAAGCCAACCCATACCAACTAGATCTGCATGAGCAACAATTGTATGGTGAAGTTTGAAATTACCAGCTAACAAATTTTACACTTAGTTGGTCTTTTTGAGTGTGCACACAAAATGAACACAAAATGTCATGACCTAGAATGGTAAGTTTTGGGAACACAATGCATGGCTATGTGGTTGAAGTAACATGTTAGTATGTCCAATGTGTTATAGCCATGTTCAGGGTTTTTCTATTTTATTTGCAGTCTGACGTTTGCACAGATGTCAAGCAGCTTTGTGGAAGCTAGGATGTCTGACCAAAGTAAGTGCTACTGCATGACCATAGAGCTCCATCTGACACAGACCTAGAACAGTTTGTACACCTCTGAAATACTTTGCATAATTAATAGGTATTGTATTTTCTCTCCTCAGCATTGTTCATTATGCTTAGTCTGTGATGTCTCGTGTTGTAGTCGGAATTTTTTTTGGGTGGTGAAAGGGAAGAAAAAAATTTGTGGTGCTAAAAACATGGATTAATGTCACCCTGTTTGGGAGGTCAGGAGGGTGTGTGTGTGTGTGTGTGTGTGAATGGGAGCTACTGCAGGTCAGGTCAGAGGTATGTGACTGTTCCATATGGTTTGGTCAAGAAGAGTCACTTCACCATTTTTACTTCATCTTAGATAACACTGGGGGTATTGATAAGAATGTCTGTGTGATGTACTTGGTTAATGGGGTTTTAAAGAAGTTATATCTATCATTGAACATGTGAAGATAAGCAGTTTGTATGTGATGGGGCACAGGTGGCAGGTGTCATGGCTAGTGCACACACACACACACACACACACACACACACACACACACACACACACACACACACACACACACACACACACACACACACACACACACACACACACACACACACACACACACACACACACACACACACAAGGATTGTTGCATCACTTCATTACCTTTGGCTAATAATCATGATGGTGTTGACTTGCCATTCATGCACTGAACAAGGGCTGCCCCTTTAATGAAACTCTAGAAAGCTTAATTTATTTCTAATTGTGACTGTGTGTAGGTACACGTAAGAAGGTAAGCATCAAATGTGTGTGGAGAGATAAGGAGTATGAATTTAATAATTTATTTCTAGAAAATAAGTTTCTGTGTCTTACAATATTTTTAGTATCCATATGAGAGAACCAATTAAACGGGGGGGGGGGGGGGGGGGGGAAGAAAAAACAGCAACAAACAAACAGCTATGAAGCAGTTCTACTTTTTATAACAAGGATCCCATGATTTCATTACTTCTCTATGTTATGCTGTGAATGATTTTCAAAAATTATTTCTGTGCACTTTGGTTAAATTTAAATTAACCTTGTTGCTGAATCAGTTCTTCTTCCCTTGTGAGCAGCTGCTGATGGGCACACTGTTGGGTCCATGAGGCAGCAAGCATGTATAGGGTATAGCTCAGTGTGTGCATGAACTAGTGCTCCCGTGTAGTGTCCTGGATGTGTGCAGGTTTGTCTGTACCTGCTGCACTGAACCTGCTCACATGTACTAATTTGTGTTGTGTAGTCATGGTGGGCATTATCTAGTGCAGCATTGGCTGGCCCAGTGTTGTGGGTGGGTGGTCTGTCACAGTGGTGTCCACCATGTTCATAGCTCATCCTCTGTGCATGGCTGAGGCCCACATGCCAGCCCAACATCCCCATGCCCACGGAGGAGGTCTGCTGGTGAAGGGGGAGATCGAGACCGATGTCACAGGGCAACCTCTCCAGCAGTCACATAATGCAAGCTCCAGGGATGACCTCAGGCACAGTATAGGGGACTCAGGACAACAACTGTAAGGAGTCACACCCTCCCCCATCCTCCCCCCCCCCCCCATCCCTCCACTTAGTAATGTCTGCCTGTCACTCCTGAAAATGAATTAATTCCTATTTGTGGCATCACTATTCATAAAATGCAGATTTGGCAAACTTCCACATTCAGGTTGAAAGTGCACAGTGCCCCATGTTTTTGTGGGAGATTTGTGATTGAACTGCAATTTTCTGCACACCCAGTATTGTGTTTGGAAAAGTTATTGTCCTGAGAGTGAAGTTGAGCTTTAGGGTGAAATGAAATATGATATGCCAGGGGGGTTTTAGGTGGGGCAGGGGGGATTGGAGATTTAAGGAGGATCTTAAGCTCTAAGTTGTGCTTCAGCTTCAAATGCTGATAAATGAACCATACTTCCATAATAGTGGAGTGTACTCTAAAGGTGGTTCTCTGTGTGTGCATTAAATAACAAAATATTAGGGAAGTGAGGCAGAGAGAGTGAAGTGTAGAGGCAGTGGTACAAAAAGTGTTGCAATTGGGAAGCTGGGTCTTCCAGCTTTTCCAACTCGACTATTAATGCTTCAATCAACCATAAAGTGCTTTTAGCAATTAAACTTGAAGCATTGTCACAGCAAAGAATTAATTTTTTTTCTCTTTTTTTTCTTTCCTTTTTTTTAATAAAGGGATTAACCATTAAGGCAAGTTGAGAATTGAAATGTTGAGGGGGGGGGGGGGCGATTCCTTGCCTACCCTCACCAGATAAAACTGACACAATAATGAAGATTCCTTCTATATTTTCTATCTGACTGCTTTTCAAACTTACTATCTTATCAAGATTGAGATATAGGCTGTCTGATTATATGTGTGTCAGTCTGGGCTAACTCTCTAACCAGTGCACTGAATGAGCTCAAGTTTTCAGGGGAGACCCTTGTGGACCACACGAACATTTTGGCAGAGTCCCACATGTCCATACTACTTACTTGAGGGTGTCAGGCAAAAACAACAACAACCAAAAATGGAGATTTAAAACAAGGGGTTGACAATTTGAACACCAGCAGGGTTTTTCTCTTTCTTCCTTTTTCTTTTTCCCCTTCCCTTTCTCCCCCCCCCCCCTCTCCCTCCCTCTCCCTACTCCTTTCTTTTTTCTCCATTGATTCTTAGTT
Organism: Lycopodina hypogea; assembly: GCA_963969325.1. Classification (NCBI taxonomy): domain Eukaryota; kingdom Metazoa; phylum Porifera; class Demospongiae; order Poecilosclerida; family Cladorhizidae; genus Lycopodina; species Lycopodina hypogea. The sequence goes on from OZ017779.1 coordinate 12,072,752, forward strand.
GCCTTGAGTAGCAAATATTTCTTGGCTGGACTTGCAGCTACTTTTTAGATTGTTTGTTCATAAACCATCTGCTAGAAATGCCTCACCAATGGGCATCAAAAGGATAATGTCCTCATGGAACCTTCTGCTAATTATAGGGTGTCCGAGGGATATTTCTCCACTTAAAATGGCTGACCCAAAAAAATTATATAGGGTTGTCTGGAGGCCAAACAGGCTGATTTTACTTATGAGTCTCTAGAGGCCGTTTTCTACTGTAACGCCAACTGGTGGCCATTTTCAGATAAATAGAGGTCACCAATTGAGTCAGCAGCCTCCATAGCCATATATTCCATGGTCTTATGGCTGTACACTGGCCAATTAGGACTCCAGGACCATATGGGCGATGATAAGAATCAGAACTTGTAGACTGGATGGCTTTGCCACAGGTACAAAACTTAAAAATCATGGCAATTGACTGATTACAAAGACAACTCAGGTGCTTTCATGGACCACTGTATTTTTTTTTATTGAAATTAAATACCCACTATATTTTTTCTGCTCAAATTTGTAGCACAGTCTCTCTGAACTAAAACTGAAGAAACAAGTTATATGCAAATACCCTTTACTTGTACATAGTGGGCCTACCAAGCATTTCCCTGGCAGGATATCACCACAGAGTAGGAGGCTGCGATTGTTTGCTAGTAGTTTTAATTTCCATCAGTGTGGTGCCTCCCCCCCCCCCTATACACTTTTTTCTTTTTTTTTTATTCCCCCCCTCCCCCTTGGGAAATTTCCTAGAAAAATCCTTGTATGCACAGTATTATACCCTCTAACATGCATCATCAACGTTTAGATCCATGAATTCTGTTAATTGCAGTTGGATTATCTATTTATCTTTTGACTTCAGCCAGAAATACTATTGTAAAGTTCCCTTTTGAGTTACATAAAATTCTAATTTTTTTCTATCGTGGCAGCTTATTAATTGTACATCAATATTGATGTTATATTTGTTTAGGCAACATTTTGTTTACCACGCCTTGTCCAGTGCAAGTGAATATGAACAAGAGAAGTCGTCAGGTGAAAGTAAGTCCTGTTTGTGCTGGAGTTGAGTCAACCCAGAGTGTGAGTGTTGAGTCAACCCAGAGCGTGAGTGTTGAGTCGACCCAGAGTGTGAGTGTTGAGTCAACCCAGAGCGTGAGTGTTGAGTCAACCCAGAGTGTGAGTGTTGAGTCAACCCAGAGCGTGAGTGTTGAGTCAACCCAGAGCGTGAGTGTTGAGTCAACCCAGAGTGTGAGTGTTGAGTCAACCCAGAGTGTGAGTGTTGAGTCAACCCAGAGCGTGAGTGTTGAGTCAACCCAGAGTGTGAGTGTTGAGTCAACCCAGAGTGTGAGTGTTGAGTCAACCCAGAGTGTGAGTGTTGAGTCAACCCAGAGTGTGAGTGTTGAGTCAACCCAGAGTGTGAGTGTTGAGTCAACCCAGAGTGTGAGTGTTGAGTCAACCCAGAGTGTGAGTGTTGAGTCAACCCAGAGTGTGAGTGTTGAGTCAACCCAGAGTGTGAGTGTTGAGTCAACCCAGAGCGTGAGTGTTGAGTCAACCCAGAGCGTGAGTGTTGAGTCAACCCAGAGTGTGAGTGTTGAGTCAACCCAGAGTGTGAGTGTTGAGTCAACCCAGAGTGTGAGTGTTGAGTCAACCCAGAGTGTGAGTGTTGAGTCAACCCAGAGTGTGAGTGTTGAGTCAACCCAGAGCGTGAGTGTTGAGTCAACCCAGAGCGTGAGTGTTGAGTCAACCCAGAGCGTGAGTGTTGAGTCGACCCAGAGTGTGAGTGTTGAGTCAACCCAGAGTGTGAGTGTTGAGTCGACCCAGAGTGTGAGTGTTGAGTCGACCCAGAGCGTGAGTGTTGAGTCAACCCAGAGTGTGAGTGTTGAGTCAACCCAGAGTGTGAGTGTTGAGTCAACCCAGAGTGTGAGTGTTGAGTCAACCCAGAGCGTGAGTGTTGAGTCAACCCAGAGCGTGAGTGTTGAGTCAACCCAGAGCGTGAGTGTTGAGTCAACCCAGAGTGTGAGTGTTGAGTCAACCCAGAGTGTGAGTGTTGAGTCAACCCAGAGTGTGAGTGTTGAGTCAACCCAGAGTGTGAGTGTTGAGTCAACCCAGAGTGTGAGTGTTGAGTCAACCCAGAGTGTGAGTGTTGAGTCAACCCAGAGTGTGAGTGTTGAGTCAACCCAGAGTGTGAGTGTTGAGTCGACCCAGAGTGTGAGTGTTGAGTCGACCCAGAGTGTGAGTGTTGAGTCAACCCAGAGTGTGAGTGTTGAGTCGACCCAGAGCGTGAGTGTTGAGTCAACCCAGAGCGTGAGTGTTGAGTCAACCCAGAGTGTGAGTGTTGAGTCAACCCAGAGTGTGAGTGTTGAGTCAACCCAGAGTGTGAGTGTTGAGTCAACCCAGAGTGTGAGTGTTGAGTCAACCCAGAGTGTGAGTGTTGAGTCAACCCAGAGTGTGAGTGTTGAGTCAACCCAGAGCGTGAGTGTTGAGTCAACCCAGAGTGTGAGTGTTGAGTCAACCCAGAGTGTGAGTGTGTGAGTGTTGAGTCGACCCAGAGTGTGAGTGTTGAGTCGACCCAGAGCGTGAGTGTTGAGTCAACCCAGAGTGTGAGTGTTGAGTCAACCCAGAGTGTGAGTGTTGAGTCAACCCAGAGTGTGAGTGTTGAGTCAACCCAGAGTGTGAGTGTTGAGTCAACCCAGAGTGTGAGTGTTGAGTCAACCCAGAGTGTGAGTGTTGAGTCAACCCAGAGTGTGAGTGTTGAGTCAACCCAGAGTGTGAGTGTTGAGTCAACCCAGAGTGTGAGTGTTGAGTCAACCCAGAGTGTGAGTGTTGAGTCAACCCAGAGTGTGAGTGTTGAGTCAACCCAGAGTGTGAGTGTTGAGTCAACCCAGAGTGTGAGTGTTGAGTCAACCCAGAGTATGAGTGTTGAGTCAACCCAGAGCGTGAGTGTTGAGTCAACCCAGAGTGTGAGTGTTGAGTCAACCCAGAGTGTGAGTGTTGAGTCAACCCAGAGTGTGAGTGTTGAGTCAACCCAGAGTGTGAGTGTTGAGTCAACCCAGAGTGTGAGTGTTGAGTCAACCCAGAGTGTGAGTGTTGAGTCAACCCAGAGTGTGAGTGTTGAGTCAACCCAGAGTGTGAGTGTTGAGTCAACCTGGAGTGTGAGTGTTGAGTCAACCCAGAGTGTGAGTGTTGAGTCAACCCAGAGTGTGAGTGTTGAGTCAACCCAGAGTGTGAGTGTTGAGTCAACCCAGAGCGTGAGTGTTGAGTCAACCCAGAGTGTGAGTGTTGAGTCAACCCAGAGTGTGAGTGTTGAGTCAACCCAGAGTGTGAGTGTTGAGTCAACCCAGAGTGTGAGTGTTGAGTCAACCCAGAGTGTGAGTGTTGAGTCAACCCAGAGTGTGAGTGTTGAGTCAACCTGGAGTGTGAGTGTTGCCTCATGCATGTCCAGTTCATCCACACTGAAGTCAACAAGTGAGCAGGCATAGCATCAACTGCCACACTGAACTCAATATATATGGAGTGACTGCATGCATGCATGAAATGCATGACCTGAGAGAGAGGGAGAGAGAAAGAGAGGGAGAGGTGTCATTTCTGTCTACATACTGAGGGAGATTGCAGGGAGTAGTGAGGTGGAGGGAGGGAAGGAGGGAGGAAGGAAGGGAGGGTTTGCACTGAAGCATAACTTCCATAATGGAGCAAGTTCAAGTAGATACTTGAGAAGTGCAAAAACCATAAGAATTGACTTGCTGTATGTGCGTGTGCATGCGTGCATGTCAATGCTCAATGTTAAGACATGATTCATGAGGCTCATGATGTAAATGAATATAAATCTTTACATTGTTTGGATCTGAATTAACAGGAAAAAGATGAGGCTCCATTTCTTTTACTCTCCTTTTCAAATCTTATCAGTCACTTTATGATTTTCAAGATCATATTCAGTCTGCATGTACGCATGCATGCACACACAAACTAATTTCCTATTGCAGACTAGAGCAGAATGCCCAGCGTTGCCTGGACCAACATCAAAATGCAACATGGAAGAAGCCACTGGGAACAACGTCTCTAGATATTGTAGCTGCATTTGTAATAATTTAAATAGCAGCAGCTCATAAGTAGACATGCATCCGACATTGCCTGCTGATTTCTTAAAGAAGGCTGGAATGTGTTGGGAGCATTGTGTAATGCTGGAAGGTAGATAACCAGCAATCAGACTTGTAAGTTGAGTGTGTGCATTGGAATGAAATGAACAAAGTCAGCTGTTCACTTAACTATCCAGAGATATGTATCTATTTCTTGGATCTAATTGTTATAGCATAAATTTTCACTCATCACATTCTCTTTCTGTCTGTTGGTGACTTATGATTTTGGAACTCACTTGGGTTATTAGTTTTCTGTGTGATTAGTTAGCATAGTAACAATGAGCAAAGTTAGCATGAACAAAGACTGTTTACTGGCTAGGCAGAGTTGTGGATGTTAGCGGTTCAGTCAGTAATTAGTGTCATTTTGAATTCACTAGGGTTATTTTTTTGTTATTGCCATGATTAAATTACATGATGGTTTGTGATATAGCTTTGTGGTTACTCATGCAGTGGTTACTCATGCACTAAAGCCATTCACTCATGCACTAAAGCCATTCACTCATGCACTAAAGCCATTCACTCATGCACTAAAGCCATTCACTCATGCACTAAAGCCATTCACTCATGCACTAAAGCCATTCACTCATGCACTAAAGCCATTCACTCATGCACTAAAGCCATTCACTCATGCATTCCTGAGGCTCCCAGCACCCAGATTCTGGCTTAGCCCAGGTTATGTCATATCATCATTACACGTATGTGGCATCAATAGATAACCAACCATCCACAGGCATTAGAAAAAAAAAAGAAAATCTATTTTTCATAACTTCATATTGCATTTCCATAAAAGTTGGCTGCTCTTATCTATCTTTCATTGTCTCGTATCTTACAACTGCCTTCTCCCCTCCTCCTGTTGTTTGTAGATGTGGTGTGTGGCAACTGTGACATTGTCTATCATGAACACATGCGAGGGACATGTTCCATTCATGGGTCCTTCTCTGAGCTGGGCCTTGCGGTAGGCTTTGACCAGGCTTCCCTGGCGTACACTCCATTGCCTGTTCCAGCACAGCTCTCTCTCAGACCCTCACAGATTCCTGGGGCAGCTCTGGGTGTGTTTGCAACTGTATTCATTGGTGAGGGAGTCAGGATGGGTCCGTATGAGGGCAGGAGGATCGCCACAGAGGAGGTGGAGGAGCAGCACAACATGGCCTATGCGTGGGAGGTAAGGTTAGCCATGTCTCTTGTTGGACGTCTGTGTACTGAAAACACTTTCTTCGCTTGATTAATTTGGTCAAATAGTTCATTTAAACAAAGAAGAGTTTGTTGTTGTTTTTTAATGTCAAGTTAGTGATACTTGTGGAGTAATGGTTGTTTGTTCATCTAGTAAACCTTTGCTTACTCCACCAGCACTGCTGTTCGTTTTATATGACTTGAGGGTGAGATTTGTGTGTGGGGGGTGGGGCAGGGGCGTGTCCACCCCTCATTGTCTTTATGGTGATACAGTCAGCATTATTCTACCAACTTAACTGCAAAATGCTGACTCAGCAATCATAGATGGTTGGGGTCCATGATCTATAAACATCATCATCTTTACGGCTGTTTACTCTTACTTGAGAACTGTAATAAATTGTATTCAACAATGAGAAATAATACCCATCCACCCACCCCCACAGGGAGAGATAATTGTTCCTTCAGACTTGTAGATTATTATGAGTTGGTTAGCCCCTTTAATTAAATGCAATATTGACTGCATGAAGACGTCAGGAGTGAGTGCACATACTCCTCCTATTACAGGTATTTCACAAGGAGACCATGCATTACTTGATTGATGGAGAAGACCCCACCCACTCTAATTGGATGAGGTATGTGAAGTGTGCCAGACACGTGGAGGAGCAGAACATGGCGGCGTACCAGTGCAGCGGCAACATCTACTATCAAGCACTCAGAAATATCCCCCCAGAGTCTGAACTGCTCATCTGGTATGGAGAAGAGTATGCAGCAAAAGTGGGTGTGACTACACTCAGTGAAGGTAATTTAGAGAGCACTTTCCATTGCATGGTTGGGACAGACCATTGGTTTGTACTTGATAGCTTCATCACAATGAACCAACCCATCTTCCTATCTCTGCCGCAACCACCTCACCTGGTGCCATTGCCAGAGGTGTACAGGACCGACTAATTATCCCAACATAATATAGCTAAGGAGAAAACCCAGCCATTGCTAAAATTTTGTTTAATATCCATCTCTGTCTCAACTTAATGAATTGTTAAAATTGGTGAAATCATAACAGTGGCTAAGCAATATAAAATTGGTGGGATTTCAGTGTTAAATTTTGTTGTTAAAGAATTGTTATCACTTTCATTACTGTACATATCCATCACTCACTCTTCAATATAGTTTTCAGGACATGTTTTCAACACAATAGTTTACCTCAAAAACCAAACAATTCTTAAAGAAAGTTCATGATTTCATTGTAGTCGAGCTCACCTTGGACCACAGCTTACTTGTCCATCCACACACACAAGGCATAGTGGGTTCATGTGATTGTGCATTTAAAATAAGTATAATGCATGTTTAGATCCACTGCTCTGTGTCTGCTTCAGTCTGATGATGCATTATTATTATTATTATTATTATTATTATTATTATTATTATTATTATTATTTATCCCAATAGCCAATGCAGCGGTCCACTCCAACAAGTTCTACTGCCATGGTTGTGGTAGATCGTTTGGGGAGAAGAAATCCTTCCACATCCATATGAGGCACATGTCAGGGTGCAGCTATGCCAACAAGCCAGTGAGGACGCTGAGTTATGTTGATGGCAGCTTGCAACAGCAGATCACTAAGCAGGAACATGTTGACCAATCTGAAGCTGATTCCTTGCTTTGTCCATATTGTGGAAAGGGTCAGCCTGTGCATGAAAATCATGTGACCCACGCTAGGGATGAGGCCCACACCTGTGAACACTGTAGCAGAACCTTTCACTCTGGAGAACACTTGCATCAGCAACTTCAGCTACCAGCAGGAGAGGAACTATACTCTTGTAAGCATTGCAAATTAGGTTTCAGCCATAGCAGTGCCTTAAACCAACACCTCAAGACTCACTCTGTTGATAAGACACACAAGTGTGAGCACTGTGGGCGGAGCTTCAGTCGGACCAGCAACCTACAGAGACATCTCCTGATTCACTCTGGAAACAGGCCGTTCAATTGTGACCACTGTGAGAAGAACTTCAGGAGCCGCAGCAACCTGCACCAGCACCTTGCCACTCATTCCGATGTCAAGCCATACAAGTGTGAACAATGTGGGAAGAGTTTTGGGAGGACCAACAACCTGCAGCGTCACCTCAGAATCCACTCTGGGAACAGACCTTACAAGTGCAAGCAGTGTGGCAAGTGTTTCATTCAGAGTAGCCATCTGCACAAACACTACAAGACACACTCATCAGGGGGGAAACAAGAGAAATAGAAGAATACATATTCACCGGTTGATAAAACCTTTTCATACTTGAGTACCTAATATTGTATGTTGAATCTTTCTCTGCTTTCTATAAATATGATCTGCCTACATTGTCATGCTATATGGTACGTCACGGTCTGTGTAATCAGCAGGGCTAATAGCATTACACAAAGAAGGGGGAAACCGGATTTCTTTATTTTGTAGCATCTTAGTTCATTTTAGTTTTTGGGGGTGTGTTGTAAAGGAAGAGTGTTGGTGATAGGGCGGGCACTGCAGATGTCCATAAGGTGTAACCTTAGCAACACTTGAGCAATGACAATAGAGATATTCTCCCGTTTCTAACCCAATGATCAGCACATTAAGTTGCCACGTGTGTGTGTGTGAGTGAGTGAGTGAGTGAGTGAGTGAGTGAGTGAGTGAGTGAGTGAGTGAGTGAGTGAGTGAGTGAGTGAGTGTTGTATTGACATGCCAGCTGCATCCCCATAGTCATTGTGATTTATTAAATATATTTATAATGTAAAAATAGAATAATTAAATAGCACACAACAGAGACAGTAATAGCTGATGTTCATGAAGGAATAAAAAGAGCGAGTGCAGGAGAGTGAGTGAGTGAGTGTCAGGTCCATATGCCAGTGATGTCTGCCAGTTGCTGCTGCACCACTGTAGTGTGTTCCAGTCTACAGGCAGACAGTGTGTGTGTGTGTGTGTAGCATGTGGCAATGGAGCATACAAGAGTGTGCGTGCTCTACTGCTATCAACTCACATTTGACCGATGTCATTGGCTCTGCAAATAATTGCCATAGGTAGTAAATATGAACGTTACATTGACTTTATTACTTTAAAAAAAATCGCTTTCATAATATTTTTTGAGCAGCTTTCATATTATTGACACTCCTGCTGGATACAGTAATGCAGTTAATAAAATGAGGCCGTAATAAAGAGACAGAGTAACCCTGTACCCTGTCACTGACGCACTATCATGCCTCATTCTAAAACAGAGTGTACACTAGAGGACAAGGGACATCATGACTGACTCACTCACCTTTCCATGGACTTCTCTAGTAACTTTTCAATCTCTCGTAAGTTCTAGAGAAAGTACAGTAACATCCACAATGAATCATAAACACTATAAGATCAAAAGACCATGGGAAATAACACATTAGCCTCAACTATTCTAGCACACATTGTACAGATGGTGGTATACACTGGAAAAGGCTCTCCCCCATCTTGGGTATTCTTTGGCATAAACAATGAGGACATCCCTCCCCCTCCCACTTGGAATGCTGAGCAACACCCACTCCCATTATAGGATTATGGGAGGTATTGTTTCAGATCTACAGATTATTACTATATGAACAACAAACAAAATTGATTTTATAGGGAAGATAGCTGTAATTGTAAATATATATAAATGGTTATCACAAGATCGACTCACAGTCAATGTGTTCTCCATTGCAATTTCTTGCTTGGCCATCTTTTTAGCTGATTGTAGGAGTATCTGTATGTCATAGCATGTAAATATGATAATAAAGTAGTAACAGAAAACAAGAATGGATGGAATCCCACAAGCCACACCCTATATTCTTACTTTTTGCCATTGTACAGGGTTCATGTGGTTCACAGTTTGCTGACCTCATTTAGGTATTTTAGAGTGACTGAGCGTTTTTACAGCAAGCTGAATAGTTGTTTAAGATTAATTTAATTTAATAAAACCAGACATGCCAAGTGGCCCATCTAATGCAGATGTGGTCAGCATTTGTGACTTCAAACCTGCCAACTGACCTGACAAACTCACATTTCAAAAATAGCTGATGAAGCACAGTGGTCTTCCTCTGGTTGGTGTTCAAGATCCTACGAGTCAAGTACTGAAATTGAAGAAAGAAGTCCTCTTGACGGTAAAGAAATGTCTGACAGCTCTTCCAACCCTCCTGGGAGGAAGAGGCCAAGAACTGAGCATTCCAGAAGTTATTTCAAACCTGATTGGCCAAGAAAACATCTATTCATCGTCCAGCACTCTGGTAGTACAGATAAAGCTTACTGTAAATATGCAACAAAGCATTGACAGTTAGTCATGAGGATGCAGAGATGTGCTGGGGCACATTAATGGGTAGATGCACTTGCTGAAGGCCAAGGATGTTGACTCTAGTTGTAAGATAACTCGGTGCTCGCTTACTGAAAATGATAGCTTGACTATGCAAATTGTAAAGGCTGAGGTTAAGTTTACATGCTTTTTGTTGGAACACAACCTTCCAGTGGCTTCTGCTGACTGTGCTGGAGCACTCTTTTGGTCCATGTTCTCTGGCAGTAAAGTTGCACAGTACTATAATCAACTAGAACAAATACCACTTATACCTCATTTTTCAAAAGCAGTGTTTGAACTGTTAAACTGCTCCCGCTCCCTTTTACTCTCTCTTGATGGCAGTAATGACAAGGAAGAAAAGAAGCTAGTGCCACTAACTATTCAAATGTTTGACAATGATTTTGAGAAGCTTGAAGAAGTAATTGTAAATAATATTATTACTTGGCCAAATTGCATAGACTTTCCAGTGGATAGTGCATCAGTTAATATTGGGAGGCACAATCCTATCAAATCTCATATAGAAGGTGAAAACCCTGCTCTCTCTACACTGCTCTCTCTACACTGCTCTCTCTACACTGCTCTCTCTACCCTGCTCTCTCTACACTGCTCTCTCTACACTGCCTGGGATGCCTTTGTCACTCCATCCACAATGCTGCTAATAAACTTGCAGATATCTTTGGATTTAATGTAGAAGAATTAGTTGTTGATTTGTACCACTATTTTGATCACTCTACGAAAAGAAAGGGTGAACTTTGTGATTATGCACTTTCTGTGATGTTGCATATCACAAAGTCCTAAAGTATGTATCCACACATTGGCTTAGTCTTCAGACCTGTGTTAGTCTTCAGACCTGTGTTGAATGAATTTTGCAACAATATCCAGCACTGTGTTCATATTTCCTCTCTTGTAAAGAATTGTTTTCTAACCACTGTTTACTTGTCTGCAAACTTCCTCGAGTAACCCCATGCCATAATTGAAGCATACTTGATGTTTTATCAGTCAGTCTTGCCTACGTTCACAACAACCAACTTTCTCCTTCAACGAGATAGCCCTTGTATCCACATTTCACATGATGTTATGATTGGATTACTTGAGAAATTGTTTGGTAGGTTTGTCAGAATTGAATAATTGGGTGCAGCAAGCTGTGTGGATAGTGTTTGTTTTGAGAGCAGAGAGAAAAAAATGAGCAAAAAAAATAAACTTACGATTGTTTTCACTACAAAATAACTACTAATTAGATTAAATGATGAAGTAGATCCAAGCAGAATAAACAAGTTCTACAGTGAGTGGTGTTAGAGAAGTTTTCTCTGGCTCTTCGACATATCTTGCACATAAGTTTGACTGGAATGATCCGGTCCTCAAACATGCTCAGTTTATTGACTTTCAGAAATGCAAGGGTATCGCATTTGAGTCAGTGGGAGTCTTCATGACGAGGTTCTCACACAATTATCTACCACTAAATTGAAGTATATTTGAGTATTGTACATATCAGTGTCTGCCTACGCTACCATAAGAGGTCATTAGTGCAACAGGAGTTGATGGAGGTACTGAATTAAGACCTGATAGACTCTGGCATTATCTAGAGGAAGTTAAAGATATTAATGGAGTGTCCAAATTCGGCTTGCTTGCTCCAATAGCAAAACTTACTTTAGTACTTCCATAACACTTCCATACAGTAATGCAGATGAAGAATGGACATTTAGTTTAGTTTGAAGGAACAATACTATTTTCTGTCCAATTTGTCGCTGGAGTCAACACTTACTAGTATATTACAATATGAAGTGAATAGTTCTATTGATCAAAATTGCTATGAATTTGAACCATCAAATGACTTGCTAAAAGCAAGCTAAGAAAGCAACATGGCAATATAATAAAGAACATGTTCATCGTACAACTGATCCAATATTATTTTTATGTAGTAGGTCCTCTATTATTTTGCTATATAGTTGGTATAAAAATTTTCTGACCCCAACCAAGTTCTTTTCCCAGTGCCAATTCTTATGTAATGGAGATTCTGTAATCATATATAAAAAGGAATGCGTATATCTGTCTGTCCGTAACGCTAAATGGTGTGAGGATAGGTAAAGTTAATGCCCATTCTCTTCAAATTTTGCTAAAGATAGTTTCAGCAGAGATAATTAGCATCTTAGTATAATTCACAATTCATTTGTACGTATGCCTGTCTTGTGTGTGTGTGTGTGTGTGTGTGTGTGTGTGTGTGTGTGTGTGTGTGTGTGTGTGTGTGTGTGTGTGTGTGTGTGTAAAGCTAAAAAATGCCTAAAATGGTACTTCAAAAAAAAAATTGGACCTAATCACATATTCACTTTTGTTTTAAAACTATACAACATACATTTTCAAAGCAGACACTTGTGACTACAGCCCACAAAAGGTGGGCTGAAAATCTGCCCGTAAGGTGGGTTTTTTTTTTGCTAGCATATATATATATATATATATATATATATATATATATACACATATATATATAAAATTAAGAGGAAATATCCAGTTTGAGTTGTCTCAACCTCAGCGTTTGGAGAGCAGCTGGGGTTGACTGCTCTTAAACAGATTGGTCTCATTCTCTTCCCATCCCCCCCCCCCCCTCCCCCCCCCCACACACAGTGGCTTACCAGCTATGACTTTCTTGGCTCTGAAAATTGTTTCCAAAAAATTGAGAGCTATGAAAATTAAAAGGATATTTCCTGAGGTAACAGGTAGATAAAATTTGTTGTGAGGATAGGTGTGTGGCAATGTTAATTCCCATTCTCTTAGAATTTTTCTGAAGATAATTTTAACTGAGATAATGAGCATTTATTGTTATTCTAACCAGTTTTTTCCTCAGGAATAAATGAACATTACCCACTTAACAAAATCTAGTTATTGGATGTCAACATTGGCAAGTTACTCCCCTGGTCAAGTTGTGTGTGTAAGCCAAGTTTCAGGTCTATGTCCAAGGGGTTGGCAGTACATTACCCAAATAGGTAAGGACATACATATAATTATGTGAGTTTAGAGCAGTGAGTTCACTAAAGGTGAAATCACAAGCTCCTGTGTGACGAGCGGAGCGAGTCTACCCGCTAGTGGAAAAATGGGAAGGGTAGGGAAAGAAGAGTATTGTGAATAGTAAGCAATATATATATAAGTATATATGTCTATATATAAGTATATATGTCTATATATAAGTATATATGCCTATATATAAGTATATATGTATGTATATATATATATATATATATTAGAAGACCCATGTAAGTATGTTCGCCTGTTTCTCAAAATCCCTCTGTTAGATTTTGACCAAACTTTTAGGGATAGAGGAGACCCACCCTGAGATGGTTTTAAGGCCGGTGGCATGTCTGGGAAAAAAAAAAGAATTTGTCTGTCTGTCTGTCTGTCTGTCTATCTGTCTGTCTGTCTGTCTGTCTGCCTGTTAGTGTCATCATTCTGGCCAAACCGGTAGGAGGATTTCTCTGAAACTCGGCATGATGATAGGTTTTGACCCAACTTAAAACATGGGCTAAAAATTTCGCAAAATGGTTACCATGGTAATGAGAAAGCCAAAAATGGTATTTTCTCCACCATCATCTTTCTTACTGGCAAGACATGTTCAACTACTGGATTTTAGCCTATATCAGCCGGGCAACACCAGGTATATGCTGCTAGTATGTATATATAACAGTTTCATCCAAGGGGGTGGGGGGTCCGGACCCCCCCCCCCTCACTCAAAATCTATGGGGGGATATCCCCTACTAATTTTAACTAACAAAGTCAGTATCATTGGGTGAAATCAGCTTGATAGTGGGAATGATCAAATACTATGTTATTGTAACGATAGTATATCTTCGTCAGGAAAGGATCTGGTCAAACTCTTTCCCAGCGTAGTGATTAGGTAAAGAATCTGGCTGGTGAGACTAGCTGGACCCCCCCCCCCCCCCCCCCCCCCCACTTGAAAAATCCTGGATGAAACCCTGTATATATATATTCCTCACATTTGGTCAATATAACCATCATGGTTATGACATATATAATCAATTCTGCATGTGACCCTCATTTTTTCAAACCCCCCTCCCCTCATTTTGTTCAGTAGGACTATGATTTCCAATTTGACAACCTGGCATCTCCATAAAACAAGGAAACTTAATAAAACAAAGAAATTTAATAAATATACCCAGTTCATCATAATATTCTCTTTTAAAATTCTGAATAAAAACTTTCCTTGACTTATCCCTCCCCCAAGAGGAATTAGCAAGTGCTTTAGGGGCAACTAGACCCTTTACCTATCACTTCTCAAATGAAGTGTGGTCACTATAGGCAGGTTTAGGTGAGCCAGTTACTAGATTTTATAACCAAATCTGATTGGTCAGATTTGTACATCAGCATGTATTGCACAGTCATATAATTAGCAAAGATTAAATTTCACAGTCATTTCAATGTTTGCAAGTTGCATAGTTAAATTCGGTTTAATATCTGCAACTGTAATTACTCTTGGCAAGTGACACACTTCCACTGTCAATAGTGACCAATAATCTTAAGAGAAGGTGTACACAAGTTCATGAGTGCCCAATTTTGAAATTTTCTCCTGGAAAATTTAGCAAATTGAAGATCTGAACATACTCTACCAAAGCCTAATAGGTTTGTGGTAGCTAAGCCCAACACAAACTACTACCACAGTTACCTCCCTAGATCCTGATTGCTGACAGATTTGTCGTGCTACTTTGCCACAGTCAAGCACCTCCTGCTGCATTAATTGAGACAGACGCTCTTTGGTAACCGCACTAGGCTTCTCACGAGTAGGCACCCCATGGCTCCCAGCTGACATACCCAGTTTCTTTTCGTGTGGTAAGGGTCGAAATATGGGGTGCGGCTTCACCGTCGTAATAAATCAAATCTGGTAAAGCAAAGAAAGAGCAATTAAGGTATGTCGACACCTTCAGCTGGACAGAAACTTTCTAGGGATGACTGGAGGAAGAAAAAGGAGCTAGAAGAGGCTAGAAAGGCAGGTACTGCCCCAGCTGAGGTCGATGAAACGGGAAAGTAAGTTCCAAAAGAGTTCATTTCCTGTTTAAATTGTGAAATTTATACCTTATTTTTGTCATTTATCTCCAGGGATATCAACCCTCACATCCCCCAGTACATATCCCAAGCTCCCTGGTATGTCAGTCTGAATAGGTAAGTGATTATAAATAACTGGTAGCTAATAAATGGAGTAGTTAGTCTGTTTTGACCAAGCATGAATCCCAGTTCCCCCAATTTTAATGGACATATATATTTGTGGCTATTATTAAGTTTGACCTAGAGATTGGTATAGGGTTAAGGCCTAATAGACAGTGGAAAACACAAAATGTTTTGTGCTATTTTTGGTCAGCTAGGACAGATGTGACATATTTTAATGTGTTAAGCATGTTGGAGACACTGACCTCTCCCCTGAACACACACATGTGCACACACACACACACACACACACACACACACACACACACACACACACACACACACACACACACACACACACACATTATGGGACTAGTTAAGTTTACACAAACCAACTGTCACAGAGAAAAACCACGCCCTTCATCCCCCTCTTTCCCCCCCCCCCCCCAAAAAAAAACCCTAAAAGAACCCAGTTGTGGTGTGCAGTCATGCCAGTTTTCTGACCTGTCCGACCATGAGACATGAGTAGACCACATGGTACTTTGTAATTGTACTAGTCAGGCAGGACAGTGTCACTCTAGTTTAGACCTGTACGACATGTAGTTGTGTCCATCATAGTCCTAGGCAACGTCTGATTACTCTGATAGTAGGTATGCATACATTTACATTACATTCAAGTACACGCTCATAAGAATTTCTTCATGTTGTGTGCAAAAGATTTGTATAAAATTGAACCGAGTTGGAAATCATGACTTTTCTGAAGATTACCAACACACACTCATTATTACTAAATAGATTTCTGTTTTGTTTGCATAATGTGATTCTCTTTGTGCAGACCCTCACTCTCTCATCAGAGGCCTCAGGAAGAGAAGCAGGTTCACTTCGACACCATTAACAGTTGGTATAAGAAGGGAGTGAATCAGAGCAAGAGAGCCACTAAGTTCAGAGAGGGAGCATGCACCAACTGTGGAGCTATGACCCACAAGAAGAAGGACTGTTTTGAGGTTTGTTAAGCCTTCATGTTGTTTTATTATATTATCTCTTGTCTACAGTCTACCGAGTAGAAAGGAAGGATGGTTCCTTTTCCTTTCAGTTCTAATGGTTGAGTTATTATAGGCTGTTGGTTGTGGGGCTGTGCTCCTTACTTTCTGCTGTTTCTGCACACGTCTGTACTTGGTGCAGGCATGTCAGTGTTTCATATAGTCTGGCGGGCGGCATACCAATTTGGTTCCCTTCCCCAGCATTCATGGGAAACCATACTTTGTGTGTATTGCAAATGGCACCTGCTGTTTCTAATTTTATTGATATAATAGTGCACACATATAGGCAGAATGTGTTCACAATTCACTCAAAAAAATTTCGCATTGATTTTTGCAAGTGGACCACCAACTGCAACACTATTAATTGTATTCCAGCAGGACAAAATTGGTGTACTGTGGACACCAGACCCTTCTAATCATATTTTGGAAGGTGTGGCCGCCACACTATGCTTCATACATGGTTTAGATTTGGGGGAGGAAAGGACGATCTGTACTAACTAGGCCTCACCAAGACTGTCACTGTCAGCAATTGTTTGAAGTGGTTCAGTCATCTCATGCTAGGTGGAATTTCTCCTGAATTGTTCAAGATGACCAGTGTCATGTTGCCATGGCCAGTGGGGACAGCTGCCGTAGAGAGTCCATTCAGCCAGATGAAAAGGGCATAAACAAAGCTCTATAGTCATTTGAATGGACTAAACTTATCTAAACTGTTACAGATTGCAATTGAGAATCCGGAATTAGAAGTAGTCTATTTTTGTGAGATCTAAGACATCTTTCTAACTAACCAATATGAAAATTTCTCCGTAAATCTAATCATTCAATTTTCACATTACATTGTATTGACAATGTGTTTCACTATTGCGCCTCTATGTAGTTTTAAAATTCTTTGGGAACTTTGTCTGTGGGAAGGAAGGAGGGGGGGGGGGTGGGGTCCCAGGGCAACTCTTCCTCCCCTTTCTGTATGAAACATTGCATATGTTGACCTGTAAAAAAATAATGGAGTTAGACCGGTTTGCATCTGAATGCTATATACCCAATGTCACTCTATGCTGAAGTAGAGTTCACTTACACTAGCATATTTAGGAAGGGACATTTTACACCACCAACCAAATGCTTTTGTCAATTGTAGCATATGCAGCCTATAGATGCTGACAGTTGTATATCTGAGTTGGTTCCTTTGGCTAGATTTTGTGGTCTCTAATGTTGTGCTAATGTTGGATGAAATTTCATGTTTTCACTCAGACAACCTGAGCTATGGTCTGATGTCCATTTTGCATTTTGAGAAACCTTTTTAAGTAGTTTGTAAGTTTTCTTTTATTAAACTGTTCTCGTTGTCTGTCCCTGCACTGGCCACATTCTGCCCTCCTCATCTTGTCTGTGTTTCCATCCTTTCTTTTCTCCATGATTTCTTTATCAGGAGTTATTTCTCTTTGTTACTCTGGGATATTTCCCCCTGTGGTCTTTCCTTGTTCATGTTACTCCCATTATATCATATTGGATCAAATTTACAGTATAGTGCTACTAATTTGTGTTTTAATAGCTTCCTCGTAAAATTGGAGCCAAGTATACAGGAAAAGACATCTGTCCTGACGAATTTGTACAGCCAAAGCTTTCCTTGACATACGATGGGAAGAGAGATCGTTGGAACGGCTACAATCCTGATGAACACCAGGCAGTGGTGGAGGAGTTCCAGAAGGTAGAGATGGCCAAGAGACAGCTCAAGGCAGAGAGGCTCCAGAAGGAACTAATGGAAGGAAAGCTGTCTGAAACTTCCATCAAGGTAGTTGGTGACATTTGTGCATGGATTTATTTAATTCACTTAAAAATTCTATTTTATCACTCCTTTTCTAATCATCCTAACTTTAAAATCCTTTGTGACGTAACAAAAAAAAAAGAGTATAGAGAATTGGGCAGTGATGTGGAATATTTATTGCGGCATTGTAAATGTGGTGAATTATGGTGTCAATGTCTGGAAAACTGTCTCATTGAAAGTAGATTTTTTTTTGCCAGAACCTTTATTGCTGATTGAATCTATTTAGGAAGCTGTTAACGACAGTGATGGGAGTGATTTGGATGAGGAGAAGTATGCTGACCAGGCAGATATGGCAGGGACTAAGTTTGACCCTAAGACAAGGACCACAGTGAGGAACTTGCGTATCAGAGAGGACCCAGCCAAGTACCTGTATAATCTGGATCCTAACTCCGCCTTCTATGACCCTAAAACCCGTTCAATGAGGGATAACCCTTTCAAGAACAAAGATTCAGGACAGTAAGTGTTTTCTACCATACTATTCAGATTTTTCTCTTCTAGTCATCATGCTAATTTTACCCCACCCATTGCCTTCCTCTACTCAATATCTTGCTATAATTTTCAAATTGTCTGTCTGTATGTATGTATATTCTCTATCTCCTCCAAGATGCCTTGATCAATCATCCTGAAATTTTCAGGGGTAGCTCACAGGACCACTGGCTCCGTTTAGGGAGAATGCAGTCCTGAAATTTTCAGGGGTAGCTCACAGGACCACTGGCTCCATTAGGGAGAATGCTGTTGACTAGAGCTAGGGCATAGGTCCATTAAATAAACTTTCCTATTCATGAACCACCCATTTAGTTGTAACAAACTTTTGTGTTTCCATACAGTAAACAATTTGTTAATAATCCATTCTTGTCAACAAAAAAATGTAGATATGCCCCCCCCCCCCCATCCATTCCAAGTATTTCTAGACCTGTGTGCCACAGGTAATTATTATGTCATAGTTCAGGTGTAATCTGATCCCATTCAAAAGGGACATTTCTAGAGGAAGTTGTGTTACAAATCACACAAAAAGTTCAAATGACACTAATTACTAGAGATGCATCATATTTTTTTAGAAATGGATAATGTCTCCCATATTCCCCTTCCCCCTATGTGTATGTCTGTATGTATGTTAGCTATCTTCTCCCAGACGCTTTAGCCTATCAGGCTTAAATTTTCAGGGAGGTGATGGGGGTCACTTGGGGTGGTTTATGGCGAGTTTGGTAAAGGTCGAAGTAAAACCCGCCTGTAGGGCTGTTTTTTCTATTAAATATATATATATTTGATGGAGAAGGCTCATTTTCTGCACAATTAACCACCATAGTACTACAAACCACAATATTTGTGAACACTCTCCAAGTGAGAAATGACTCCCAAATCCCTTTCTTTTTTTTTTTATCCATGAGCCCTTTAGGCGCAAATGTCTGTTTGAGAGAGGGAACAAAGAAACCAACAAAAATTTCATATTGTAGTAGGATCTTTTTGTTGTCTCTGTCCTTATGTTAATTTTCTTTCTTGTATTGACTTTCTGTTTTATTGTCTACCATCATTCTTTTGCTGACCTAAATATCATGAGTATGTGAACCTGTCCCTCTGATCCAACACATGTCCACATCTCTTAATCCAACACATGTGCATATCTCCCTCTAATCCAACACATGTGCATATCCCTCTGATACAACACATGCATATTTCCCTCCAATTCAACATGTGTGCATATCCCTCTTATCGAAAACGTGCGTCTCTTAATCCAACGGTTTTTTATCCACTTCATCTGGTAAATGTTCTCCATCTTCTCTAACTGCATCATGTATGGATGTATGGGTGGAGCATGTGATGTGTTGTGTGTTCATTATCAACCTACAGGTCAAAGTTTGCTGGTGAAAACTTTGTGCGAACAACAGGGCAGGTCAAAGATTTTGCCCAAACGCAAAGTGAGTTACACATGGTCACCTGGTTTTGACATATAAAATTAGAAATGGTGCAATCATTGCCTTTCTTTGTTTCATTGTAGTGTTTGCCTGGGAGGCGTATGAGCACGGAAATGACATACACCCACTGGCGGATCCCACTAAGCTGGAGATCATGCACAAAACATTCAAGGTTAAAAAGGATGACTTCCAATCCAACCAGAAACTCAGTGTGTTGGAGAGATATGGAGGGGAAGAACATTTGCAAGTTCCACCCAAAGAGTTACTTCTAGCCCAAACGGAGCAGTATACGGAGTATTCTCGCTCAGGGAATATCGTTAAGGGACAGGAGAGGGCAGTCGCCAAATCTAGATATGAGGAGGACGTGTTGACTAACAACCACACCGTGAGTTGTGGTGGACCTGCCCACCACCTGCTCCCTCTAACTAGTGCACCACCTGCATCCTCTAACTAGTGCAACACCTGCACCCTTTAGCTAGTGCACCACCATCACCCTCTAATTAGTGCAACACCTACACCCTCTAACTAGTGCACCACATACACCCAATAACTAGTGCACCACTTATACTCTAACTAGTGCACCACCTGCACCCTCTAACTAGTGCACCATTTACACTCAGTGAAAGCCAATGAGTTGTTTCTGTGTGTATGTGCGTGTGTGTGCGTATGTGTGTGTGCATGTGCGTGCAGAGTGTGTGGGGTTCGTACTGGAGTCATGGAGTGTGGGGCTACTCCTGCTGCCACTCTCTCGTCAAGGGCTCCTACTGCACTGGAGAGTCTGGCTTCACAACAGACAAAGTGAGTACATAACTTTTGTCTATCTCATGTCCAAATCTAATGTGTAAATAATATTGTAAAATTTAATGTGTAAATCAAATGGGAAATTTTTCAGTGAACAAACTTTTAAATAATTTGGTTAATGATCACTGCTGAACTACAAATCATGCTGGAGTCTATCAAAGTATTCAATCAAACACTTCACTAGTTCTGTTGTGCTTGACAGAGAAGTCTTGCAATGATGTGTATTGCTGTAATGGTCTATTTACTTCCATGAATTATCTAATTTGCTTGCATTTTGACTAATGAGTTAACAAGTGAGATAAAAGAGGGAAATTGATTGGCTCCATTGACTTGCGGGATCACTTGATGCCTGAGGAGAGCAAGTTCTAAGACTAGGAATGTGCTTGTTCATAGTTGGTAATCACATTGTCAAATGCTTGGGCACAACATTCTTAATTGTTACTGTAACACTTTCACAAACAGAAAATCAGCAGAAATAAACACAACAACACTGTGAGGAGAGCTGAACATCTCTACTTCTTTTTTTTTATAATTTAATTACAGTGATCAGCATGTTTTATTTCATGTGGTAAAGGGTCATCTAAATTGCTGTGGTTTGCATGCCTTTATACTTTGAAACAATAAATTATTCCGTGTGCAATCTAAAGTGGTAAAGGGTCATCTAATTAGCTGTGGTGTACAAACACTGCAGGCCTGAAAATGTGTCTGGAGGAGATCCTCAACTGATAGTTTGTATACACATAATAGTTTGCAGTGAGAGTCAACAACTGAAGTCTTCAGAAGCTATTGATCTGAAAGATAAGCACTTCCCCACTACCATAAACCTACCCTGGTGTGTAGGCAGCTAATGACCTACTAGACGTGATATGGACTGTCAGATCAATTTATAAGAGTTTCATCTTTACCACACAATACTTGAACAGCTGGAGACTCATAAAACTCCTGAACTGACTGACGTGGTTCCTTGTACAGGTTCCACTCAAGCCTTACAATGTAGATGCACATATCGGGCAATGACCAGAACTGGCCAATGGGATATTGCCACCAACTATTACATCACTATTCCACTTGTCACATGACTATCACATAGTGCAGAGTTGAACCACGAAAGTTATATAAAGCTCCCTAACATGACATCTATTTTGTGGCAGAGGTATTTTTGTCTGTCCTGTGTTTAGTGGTGCATCATGCCAATGGCTGTGTCACCTCAGCAACAAGGAGCAGCAACAAGGAGCAGCAACAAGGAGCAGCAACAAGGAGCAGCATGCAAGGCTTGTGGCAACATGTCAGTGATACCAACAGTGTCCACAGCTGTAGTAATTGATGTTTCTAACATGTTTGGGAGTGTGACTCAACAAAGTGTGCAGTCTTCTCAGAGATCACCTGTGAAGTTTGATGCTGTCTCGTGGGTTGCATATCTGTGTTACACCAGTGCAGGACCAACCATACAGTTCTCAAAATAAATAATGATTGGGGGGGGGGGGGAGGGGGGGGAGATGGGGAAAAAACTCCACTTTGCAAAACCATCCTTGGTGAAGATCACTGATGGACAATCACTGTCTCCACACAGACTGGAACACCTCTGACAGGCTCTGTCTGCACACTTTATTGAGCTTATCAGGTTGAAACGGTGGAGTAGCTGAGAAATCAAACACTAACAACAAGCGGTCCCACACTAACACCTGTGGCAAATAATTGCTATTAGGACAGTGTTTTAGAATAGGCAAAATAATTTTTTAGAACACTTAAGATGAGGTTATGGTAAAATTTACAACTTTTGGGTTTCTATATAATAAAAGTGATTAGTTGTAACTACAGGGTTTCCATACAGTAAAAGCACTTGGTTGAAACAACAATCAACCAGTAACAAAACTTGTGGATGAATACTGCCCCCCTCTCCCACCAACTATTCCAAGTGTTCCTGGACCTGTGTGTGTGCCACAGATAAAAACAGTGAAGTGCATGTTTGTTTGTCATTTTATTTCTGTGGTCATCATCGGCTGCAGCTAAGCATGTTTTCTAAATTTTGTTGTTCGCTGACAGGCCAAACATCTCTCTGCCTTTTGGAAGAGTGCATGAAAGCTTCTGTCATGCCCCAACATATGGAGATAGGACGTACCCATTACTATATTTTTAACTGAAAATAATACATTGAAGATTAAAATAATAAAAACATTTTAAATGTTTAAATGGGTGCTTCCATTAGAATGTCAACATTGAGCATAATTTTAAAGCTTAACTACTCATCCTTACCAAGTAGTTTTACTCTAACTTCGTCAAACAATATGATAGTTGGTGCTAACCTCAATTAATAGATTTTTTTTAGGTGTTGTCAAATCTGGTGTTGATTAGTTTCCCAATCTTGTCTGTAACTATTTTGTTATCATTTAATTAGGACCTGCTTGTCGTGAGAGAGAAGCAGGAGGACAAGCAGCCAGATAAGCAGGCAGACCGAGCCGTTGTCACGGAGGAGTGTAAGAGACCATTCAACTCTCTCACTTACGACGGCAACAACAAGGAACCCACAGAAGAGGAGATGGAGTTGTTTCAACGAAAGAGACGCAGGATTGAAGACCCAATGGCTAACTATATATAACTTAATGTACTCCTGCACCTTTTCTTCCAGTTTTTCTTCCAGTGTTTCTTCCAGTTTTTCTTCCAGTTTTTCTTCCAGTTTTTCTTCCAGTTTTTGTTTGTTTATGGCTATGTTCTGTTTGTCCTGTTGCTGTCTTATGTGCTATGTTTCTTATCCTCCCTGTTCTGGAAGAAACACAATTCAGCCATCAGGGAAAGGCAATGACTGAACTGTAGCTATCATTTTTATTGTGTGCATACATGCTTGTGGATGAATAGAATATTCATGTTCATGTGAAACCTGATGTACTTCAACTGTTTATTACAAGTGCTCCTATAGAGTAGTCATGGATGTGGCACTATTCTTACATCTATGAACTGCTGATGTTTTAAATTTGGGAGACCTGAAATGCTCCATTAATCATTTATGATGCTTTTTATAAGCTTTTCAAATATAACTACATCAGTTAGTATAAATCATGCTAACACTTTTTTTTTCTTCCCCCCCCCCCCCCCCCCCAATAAGAACACTTTATTCATTTCCCCCTTTTATTTAAAACTTCTTATATCAAGAAATATAAATAGCTTTAAGTTTGATTGTTTGTTTCTTTGTTTGTTCACACCTATCTCTGGCTACACTGCTCCTATCTATATAAACTTATATCATTTGAATTCTTATCTTCCAGGGATGGTTATAGTATAAAATAATTTCTTAAAAAGGTCAAACAAAAAAGTTAGGGGACAAAATCAGTATAAGTTTTATATAGGTTGGAGCAGTGTAGAGGGAGATAGAGTAAACACAAACAAACATTCATATATAGATAAATATTGCAAACCCGCTACAAAAGTTTCTGCTGGACAACCAGTGCTTTCATCATTGCAAGCAGCTGCATGGGCTTCTGGCACCAAGAAAAGCTCTTTCTTTGCTCTTGGAAATGAGCACTGGATGAAACCAATCAACAGAAAAGTTACAGTGCTTAGAAGTGGAGTGGTCAAAAATATTTGGTCATCCATTTACATTTCTAATTGGACAGCACTTTAAGGGGGTCTAAAGGTCCAACCCATTTAAAAAAAAGAAAAAAAGAAAAAGTTTTCTTCTTTTCTTCAAAGACTCATAACTTTCCCCTTCATTCTGCTCACTAACGACTTAATTTTGTCTTAGGTTTGACTTGGTTTAATTTAATAAACTTATTTTAACTTATTGACTTATTTTGACAAATTTTCACTTGAACATTTCCAGGATGACATAATATTCACTATTGAATTTATAAAGTATCACCAGAAGAACAAGAACAAGAACAACAAAGTACCATTAGACTTCACAACACACAATGTGACCTTGCGGGTAAAATATACTCACAAAGTACGTGAAAACTTATGTGGTTGTCTATTTTTGTTGTTGTTTTTTTTGTTGTTTTGTTTTTCTTCTACAGCTCACCATAAAAGGTGTTGAACACAATTACGATGTAACTAATAAGCGACACCTTTGAGTTCTTACAAAAGAATGAAGTAGCTACATATGTAAAAATTGAAAATGATTAAAAAAAAAAAAGAATATAAGTACTACAATACCTATGCACTGTATAGAAGTCTCTACCTTTTAATACAATAGAGTTACAATATAATAAAGTTAAAATATAATAGAGTTAATTTATACAGAGGTATATTTATTATTGCTTGTTCTTGATTGAAGCTCAAAAGTTTCACCATTCCAAATACCTTTCAGATGCCCCTACAATAACGATGTATAGGAAAGACAAGGCAGAAGAAAAACAAAATTAAGGAGCACCAGTTAGTGAAGTGATGTCATACATGACAGACTGTCTACACTAATGGCCCTCACTTGGTAAAGGTTGGAATGAGCATTTCATTACACCAAAAATGAACAACAATAAATAAGGAAAGAGAGGGAGAAATAATGTCAAGGATGAATAATGTTAATCTCTTGGGATGCCTCCTTCTGTTGTTGCTAAGGTGATATCTGAATCTGCATCACTTAAGGGCTTATTCTTTGATGATCTAGTGCCACGGATGCACATGATGGATGCCCTGATGGAAGCAAAGGATAGTTTGCATCTCAGCCAAATGATAATAATGGAATAGGACTTCTGTCGCTTGGAAGTAAGCAGATCTGCAAGCCTTTTATAGAATGTGGTGGCTTCATGACTCATTCCTCCAGTGGTGGAAAACACCAGAGAAGTAAAAATCCCATGTTCAACATCCCAAACACATTGGCCATATGCCTATTTCTTAATGCTCTCATGTTTCCTATACGTTGCTGGGATGGTTCCTGAACTGTTGCTTGGTGCATTAGGATGAAAAACCATTACATCAAAATGTGCATCTTGGGCAGCAGACCAGAAACCTCTTGCACGAATGTCAAGACGAGCATCATCAGTAGTGATCGCAGTTCGATAGGTCATTGATTCACCACTGAGAGGTTGAAGTTGGGGTTCAGTGGCTACATTGTGGCAAACTTCAGAAAGCAGTGAAGCTGTAATATCAAGCAATTCGTTGTGTCGTATTGTAGGGAATCCACCCATTGGACAAATTTCTTTACTATTTGAACTTGGACACTGTTAGTCTTTATAGATCCAGTGAACAGAGAATTTAAAAGCACATGAAGGGAGGAATAATCATATTCCCTATGATAAGCCACACCCCTTCCTTTTTAAGGCATATAGTCCATTGCATGAGCAACCCTTGCTTCACTAAGGCTGGCCTCGCTGGTTGCGTCCTGTGCTCCAATCATCATCAACAATGCAGCTACAGCCTCTAGTCACCCACCACTGGCTCAGTGACTGCAACCAACCATTGCTACACTTCAAACCATTTAAAATCAGCATTGCTCTTCTTCCTTATACTTTCTTTTATTCTACTCAGCATTCCAGCATCCACCCTTAAAAGAATCGATGATACTTCTCTGTCTCTAACAGATCATCAACTATGCATGCCAACTGGCAGTTCCCTCCTCTCCAACTGAACAGAATAACCACAACTGTGCAATGGAAACTCACTCAACCACTTCCCCTTCCCACACCTGTGGATATAGTCATTATTTGGAGATATATATTATATATTAATGGTGCAGATGCACTACACACACACACCACACACACACACACACACACACACACACACACACACACACACACACACACACACACACACACACACACACACACACACACACACACACACACACACACACACACACACACACACACACACACACACTATAGTGTAATAGAATATTTTTGGTGCCAATTCACAAAAGCCTCACTCACTCACTCACTCACTCTAAAATGCACATGCCTACTGTACATATCACCAGATGTATGGCCACCAGATGTATGGCCAGATGTATGGCCACCAGATGTATGGTCACCAGATGTATGGCCACCATGTGTATGGACTATGTTCAAGTAGAGATGACAGTACTTACACACACACACACACACACACACACACACACACACACACACACACACACACACACACACACACACACACACACACACACACACACACACACACACACACACACACACACTATAGTGTAATAGAATATTTTTGGTGCCAATTCACAAAAGCCTCACTCACTCACTCACTCACTCTAAAATGCACATGCCTACTGTACATATCACCAGATGTATGGCCACCAGATGTATGGCCAGATGTATGGCCACCAGATGTATGGTCACCAGATGTATGGCCACCATGTGTATGGACTATGTTCAAGTAGAGATGACAGTACTTACACACACACACACACACACACACACACACACACACACACACACACACACACACACACACACACACACACACACACACACACACACACACACACACACACACACACACACACACACACAGAGAGAGAGAGAGAGAGAATATATAAGAGTCAATAACTAACTCAATGCATGCACACAGTAAGAGCCAACCTCAAGATGTGCTTTCAGTATAAAGGGAAGCAGAGTGCAAGGTACAAGGTAAAGAAGAGCTGGTTGGGCTGTGTCATACACACTGCTAGCCATCTGTGCTAAAGAAAGACCTGCAAAAACAACCAACAAAATGTAAACAAAAAAATACAAACAAAAAATATATAAACAAGAAGTACTAACACTCACAAAAAAACAACACTCACAAAAACAACAACAATATAAACAAAAACAGAGGAATACATCCACAGAAAAATAGCAATCAAATTAACATTACCAAAACCGCAAATGTATTAAGAGTTGGTTATTGGTAATCAATCTACAAACTAAAAGTTATAGTATGTTGATAGTGATAATTTTGGTGCTAATTCATAGCAACAGATCATGTAGCAGTTAATTGATTAATACTATAATGTCAACAGTGTTCAATATTGATATTGAAGATTTGTTTGCACGAATACGTGCACATTACATTTCATCACTGTCTTACGGCTATAAATAATTCTTTGTTTGTCTAAAAAAAACCCACCACATTCTATCCATGCTCAAGACCACCTGGTAATAGATGGGATATGTTGTTATCTGTTTCAATTGATAGTGATCAGTCCTAATAAATCACAGCAGTATATTTAGTGTGAAGAAGTTTCTGTAATACATAATAGCTCAGTTCATGCACTACACCTATTCTTAAGTTCATCAACTGCAAGCACAAGCTTCACACAGACAGCCACTGTCACTGCAAGCAGATGGATGCTATTAACCATCCACCCCACAGCACTAGATCAATACTCACTCAGCTATCATGAATGACTGTATGCTAGAGCTAGACCAGGCAGGCAGGCAGGCAGGCAGGCATGATGCCTTACACACAAGCTCAACACAACCTTAACAACATCACTTCCTCCCTGAGTTTTCAGAACAGACAAAAACCATGCAGGAAGGCAACGTAATGCTGACTGGCAACTGATTCTACTGTGCAACACTATCCAAAACAACAATAATAATAAAAAATAAAAAAAAAGAGAAAAGAAAAAGGGAAGGCTACTTTAGACAGAATCATAACACCTTTCTCTCAGGCTATAGAAGAAAATTATGGTTGATGTATCTCCAAATAATGTACTAGATGACACATGTACCTGTTTCTTACCTATGAAATATCCTATGGAAGATACAGTATGGAACGTCATCCTTTGAAAACAGTGTGAATTAGTGCTGACTCTCCTCAAGGGGCCGATGAAGCTGTCACATCTCATAGCAAATGACAGCAGAAAGCCAGGAAGGACCTGAGTTATCAGCACAAAGAAAATACAAATGTGTATGGTGAGATAGTTAACTTTAACTTCTTGTCTTATTGTATGTACTAGCAGGCAATCTCAACCTCCTCTGTGAATGCTTATTAGGCCCAAACAATTTAATGAGAGGAAATAAACGTGTGCTAATACAGGAGTGTGTCGGTCATGGTGGTTTGTTAGCTACCTTAGAGAAACCAAACAGTGCATGCACGAGGACTGAGCTTTGGTGCAACAGGTGGTAGCTGAGGCCAGAGAGTGTCTTGGGATGGGTCCCGTGTTTCACCTCTGACTAATTCTACCAGACTAGAGGCTGCAGCAATTCTCAGTGAATCTGCAATAATTAGACCTTTTACCTCATGTACACCCCATGGATACAAAGAAAAATTGCCAAGAAAATAAAGTATCTGGAAAAGCAGGGCATACATTCACGAGAGCACTTTAAGGCCAAGATGAACCGCTCTATTGGAAAAGGGGGAAAAGTGCACAGGAAAGAGCCACAGAGATGTAAGGTAACCATGTTGCCTTCAGAACAATCGATCATAGCTGTACAGTAAAATCAGTACCACATTGCTGCCTTCACAACAACATCAACCTTGCCTCCATGGTTAGTGCAGCAGGAAGGAGAGAGTTTCAAACACCTCAGCAGAGACATGCATGCCTCTGTAATATCAGGCACCTGAGAGCTATGCAGATATCTCCAAAACAGAAGAGCCAACTTCACCACAGGTACCATGTCAACTATGAGACCATATCCATACAACTGGCACTTCAATAGCTTACCAATGGTACCCTAAAATTGTCATATTCAACAATGAATTGTAATGTACTGTACATATTAAAGGTCCAGGTCAAGGAGGAATTGCAAGGTTGAGGGAAGAGGGAATTATTATCCTTGTACAATTTTCTGAGTGGGCTGCACCCATTATGCCTGTAGCTATATGGTATGGTGCAATTTATGTATGTGGTGATTACAAACTGACAGTAAACCAAGTGTCTCATGTTGAAACTTACCCGGTACCTCATGTGTACCACCA
This sequence comes from Lycopodina hypogea, assembly GCA_963969325.1. Lineage (NCBI taxonomy): Eukaryota > Metazoa > Porifera > Demospongiae > Poecilosclerida > Cladorhizidae > Lycopodina > Lycopodina hypogea. The sequence goes on from OZ017779.1 coordinate 12,101,943, forward strand.
GCAGGGACAGGTGTACCCCCAGCAGGGACAAGTTTGCCCCCAGCAGGGGCAGGTGTGCCACCAGCAGGGACAGGTGTGCCACCAGCAGGGACAAGTTCGCCCCCAGCAGGGACAGGTGTACCCCCAGCAGGGACAGGTGTACCCCCAGCAGGGACAGGTGTGCCACCAGCAGGGACAGGTGTGCCACCAGCAGGGACAGGTGTACCCCCAGCAGAGACAGGTGTACCCCCAGCAGGGACAGGTGGGCCCCCAGCAGGTAGGCAGGCTGCAACCAGTGCAAGGACAGCAAGAGGAATGTGTGCACATCTACCTCATTGCCAGTTATCATGCACAGGCTGTGTCAGCAGGAAGTGGTCTGTGGCCTCAGGCTACTCAAGTGTGCCCTTGAACATTTGCCACCCCAAGGGTTTGATATTGTGATTTGTACAGATAGGGTAGAGGCTTACTGTCTGGACAACACTAGCAATGCTACACTACTACTACTGCAGTTCCTGAAATAGAAGCCATTATTATAGGTCAGGAACATGGAGGACAAAACATTGAGATCCATCACAGACAGACAGACAGACAGACAGACAGACAGACAGACAGACAGACAGACAGACAGACAGACAGACAGACAGACATGCCTCAAGACAGTCATAGATATATATGGATGTATGCATGGATGCCCTCAAACACCCACTCCTTCACACCCACCCACAGTGAGGTTGGCAATCGATGCATTATTCCTCTTCTTGATGGAGGTCTGCCCACCCACCGGGTGGGGACCTGTTCCACCAGTGGATCACTGTTCTGAACACCACACTGTGGCATAACTTGACACAATTGTGTCACATGACATGCAATCATCTGACATACATTGACTATTGCGTGATTATATTACATGAGGCAGCCGCCCGAAGGAAGGAGAGTCCAGTTCGATACACAAAGTAACTCACAATGTCTCCAAGTCCAAGCAGAAAAACACGATCGTCAGAGAAGCTAGTTGAGAGATAAGAAGACTACAATATGAACTTTTTAAAAAAAGTAGTGTATCACAAACTTATTCATTATTAAACAAATATTAAAAACTATGGGGAATTGATGAATTTGCTTCATACCTTGGGATCACAAGTTTTCCTGGAATAGATATGGGAGGCCGTGACTTAGCAAATTCAGGAAAGTCCATTTTTTCAGCCAAAATTCCAACCTGTGTAGATGGACACAAAAACAATGTTCAACCAAACTAACATTATTAAATTAATATTCTCATACACACAAAAAAACACAGCGTCAAATCTGGAATTCTTTTTTCTTTCCAGAAAAAAACAAGGAAATTTTTTTTACTTTTTTTTCTGCCAGAAACGTGTTCCCTGTTTTGGGTATGACGATATGCCCCTTATCCAAGATAGTGCATTTGAGTGAGCGAAAATTTTTCTCAGCCACACACCCTACTCCTACTCCATGGAAGGTGAGTAGGGAAATTAGTATAGAGATCCTGGCCAAACTATTCAAGGATCTTCAAAGATTGCCATCTAATTTTGATATGGGCAGCTAGCTGGTGTTCTATAGTGAAAGTGGTGAAAGTAATAGAAATCTATCTCTCTATTTATCACAATTAAAACTACCTGAAATGTGGTTTAGTTAATGCAGAGATGAAGTAAAGCTCTTTCTATCCACAACCACTTTTCCCTAACAAGGTGAGGTTCCTCTGCTTGTCGCACATGTAAAAAAAATTTAACGAAAACTTACAGGATTTTCTATCTGTTTGGTAGCCACTTCAACCATCACATTGTAGTTGAAGAAGGATGAAGAATAAAACACCTGCAGTATAACAGTACATTTATACATTAACATGTGAGAGAAACACAAACATGGTCCAAAGATCAGAATTGATTCATAACATCAAATCTTAAGGATTATCCAAACTACATTATTGAAAACAATTTGAGTTCTTCACAAAATGTTTTGTGTGAGTACAGTACAACCACTGCAAGTCAGATAGTCAGCCTAGTTGCCTTCAGTCCAGGTCATGGCCACTGGAGGGGTTGGCTGGGTTAGTGGATAAAGCAACTATAGTCTGTTTGCTTTGGCTTTGCCGCTCAAAAAATCGCTATAAAAGTTTCAGTATTTACTTATTTCCAATATTTCAGATATCATCCAACTCCGCCTGAAGTGGTGTTTTTCCTATGTTATTCCTGAAGCTCTGCTAAGAAGGAATCAGCATTTAGCTGTATAGTTCATAAGGAAAGTACAGGCATTCTTCAGACTAAAGGATTGTAGCTGGACTATCGTCCCTTGCCTACTGGCGGGAAGCAGAAACTCTGAGAAAAACTGATGTCTGAAAAAAACTGATATCTGACAATTAGCTTCTTGTTAGTGCTGTACAACCAGGTTCATTCAATAGATAGGGAAACACAAAGCAAATATTTAGCTAGATATTAATGTGCAACAAAGAATTAACGCAGAAGTTATTTAGATAGATATTAATAGATTAGCTGTGACAAAGCATCAATTCTGTTGGAGCTAGCATGGCACACTCCTGATGGTAGACTAAAATTTTCATGTTGAACTTATGAGGTAAGATTTTCTTCATTGCATTGAAGAGAACTATGGAATGTGGAGGGGCATTGTGCTATAAAACTGCTGGGATGACATTGATTGAAGCTTGGTTGTGATGTGAAACTGCTGAGGTAACATGTTGATTACATTGAAGACAACTGTGGAACATAGAGAAGGTGGGGGAGGGGGCATTGTGATATAGAACTGTTGAGGAAACTTCCATTGTGTTGACGATTTCTGAGATGGTTGGAGAGCATTGTCATGGAATTTATTGGGAAAAGTGTGCAATGCGTTAAAATTACTGAGAAGGTTGAGAGTGTTATGATGCAGAATTGCTAGGTAACATTTATTACTGCATTGAGGGTGGATCATCAGGAAATACTAAGCAATTTATTATGTACACTGCATTGAAGATTGCTGTGGTGGATGGTGGAAGTATTTGGCATGAGGAATTGGAACTATTGAGAAAGTTAGGGTCCATGTTTTCTATTGTATTTGTCAAGTTGTGTTGAGAGTTTGTAGTTGTATTTGGTTCTGTTGTTAGCTTCACTTTGTTGTGATAATTGTAGTGCCATGTCAATTAAATGTCTGTCGGCATCCTCATCTTCAATAATTATTTCATCTACCATATCTTCTAGTCTGTCTTTATCAGAATAGTCATTTTTAATGTCCACCATGTGCATACAAAACTTTTCCACATTATTCAATAATGCTATGTTCATATATGAATCGTTAACTGCCTTTGTTGTAGGAGAAATCAATAATATGAAGAAGTTCCCACAGACAGAACCAGACTCCATCTGTCTTTCCCTTCTCAAAAACAAATGTACCACTCTTCGTATTGCTTCATTACTGAAGGAATTTGTATTTATTTTAATCCTTGAAGTGGTGTGACACTTTTATCAGTGATAAAAACTTTTAATTATTATCCAAGAACTCTGTATGAATGTTACTGAAACACTTTTGATATATGCCAGTTGCCCCAAACAATCCATCAGATATATCATGTTGTTTAAGCATCCTTTCTTCTTTTTTTCCAAAAAAACAACAAACAAAACAAACTCTGACCATCTCTACAATATATATTGTTTAATTCATCTACAAAGCATCTTTCCAATTTTATTTTTAGGAATGATATTGAAATCCTTGGAGCTGCAGTCATTTTCTTGACCCATTGCTAAATTAATAGCACAGTTATCCTTTCATCATAACAGAGGCTTTATATTTAATCATGTTGCAAGATTAAGCATCAGATTGAAGTATCTGTCTATTATGAGCCCTGGTAGTAAGGACCAGCAATAGAACTATAGCAAATCCCCATTTGCTTATTGAATCCCTAAAGGGAACACAACTACACTACAACTTACGCAAGTATTGACCTATGTTCTTCAAAAAATTATTTAAAAAAAAAACAAAAAAAAACGGAGAACTTGGGAGAACTTGGAAGATTTCATTGGAGTTGTAGTTATCTGACTTTTCAGTGCTTGGCCATTTGGCAGGAAAGCTTCAAATACTTTATCCCCCAAAAATTTAATTGCGGTCACTTTTAGCTGGTACTGGTCCTCCTGTTTGTAAACCTCTCACTTCCGGCGGCAAAGTCAAAACGAATAAATGCATCCACTACTAGTAAGCCATGGCTTATCTGAAGATGTGGTCATAGTAGGACATGGCAAGTGGTTGACTAGTAAGCAGACAAAAGTTCTCACAAGTGGCAAATTAGGAATACTAGAGAAATACCCTTCAAATATTCCATCCTTACCATATTGAAGAGAATAGATCAATTTGCAGCCCTTATTTAGTAAATATTATTATTCATTTATAGTAATTAGTGTTCTTTTGAACTTCCTGTGTATACAGATAAGTGTGATTTGTAAACACAACTTCCTCTAGAAATTTCCTTTTAAATGGGATCAGATTAAAGAATGAACTGCATGTGCAATGTGCAGGCAAATTTTTAATGATGGAAAACATTTCATATGCAAAATAATACTAAGAATTCTGCCTATTCACAATATACAGTTGTTGATTTGTAAATTTATATTGAAAACACGATTCAATTTTCCTGGCACTTACCCAAAACACATCATACACAATAAGAAAGAGAAGAAGGAATGTTGCTACTTTCAAGCTGGGAAGTCTCAAAAACTCCACCATGAAGACACAAATGGCAATACCTGTAACTAAAGATGAACATTGACGAGTTAAAAAAAAAAAAAAATCAAAAAAAAAAAAATCAATTTTAATGGCATCAAAAAGATAAAAGTCCTATATTACACGTAGCTATCTAATGGTAGTCCATAAATTCACAATTATAATTTGCATGAACTCACACTTCCCTAGGTCTATGTAAATGTACATGCTTGATTAATTATGTAAAAAAACAAACTTACTGTCAAAATACACCCAGTGATCAGTTACGATCCATGCAACAACAATGACGGCTGAGAGAAATAGAACAAGCAGCAATCTTAAACGCCACTGAAGGGAAATCCTAAGGGAAAACAACAACAGTGCAATTCCACACTATAGCAGACCATTGCTTGGTTATTGTTTCTTTTAAATTGTTTAAAACAAATCACCACAAAATTATTAATCACTCCATCCTCAAACTATGCAGTATGTTACTATGTGAGGGGATAACCAGTTTAATGATACAATAACCCTTGTCAATCTCACCTTTGAACTTGAGTTTACAATATCTTTTAATACTAACAGGGATAATTGAAATCATGCCACTAGACATACACTATGAATAATAATGCTCATGGGAATTAATTAGGTGTTGATTGCTAGGTCAAAATATGTCTTCTTTTATGCTAAGCTTCACCTTTGGTTTTAATAAATTAGGTTGATAGAAAATGGATTTCTAATTATGAGAATCGAACTTAACTTATCTTCATAGATTGTCTATTTATTAATGTATCTTGACTATTAGTTTTCCATACATGAGCTTTCAGTTGTATTTAGATACCTAACATTGATCTGAATAAGTCTACCACTAAAAGTTGCTCATAGAAATCTCTCTCTCTCTTTCTTGACATTAATTGTTTACTACATGCCCACCAACACATTCAAGGTGAACTGCTTCATAACAGCATCACTTCCTGTAGAACAAGGACAGATCAAATCAAAAACTGAGTACAAAGACACAGAATGAATAGCTCTCTCTCTCTCTGCAACAGTTGCAGCCATCTTACTGCCCACAACACACCTGGATGGCTGTCACATAATTCACTATACAGACTCAGTCTGCCAAATGAGGTGCACATAGTGGAAGTGAGAAGAAACTTTTCCAGATACTAGCACAAAGTATTGAGAAAAAGTGGTTAAAGTTTGAAAATAAAATTGTTGCCAGTGTACCACTCACACAAGAAACTTCTGCTAGTCAACAATAAGACCATTAATAGCGACAGCTATTCCATCAGACCATCTCACTGCAACAACTACAAACTCTTCTTGTTCTTTCACTGCGTGCAATAGTTAGTGCATCATACAAAAGAAGTAACCTACTGTGCTTGACTGTAGAATCAGTTTGTTATACTAAAAGTGCACCATGGCTAGATCAAACCCCAAAGAGTAGGCTTGCAAGATCCTTTTTGTACAATGTTTAATAATGTATGCAATAAAAGAATCATATACATAACACATCAGTATCATAGACAGATACATCGATGTGGCAAAATTAGAACATTTTGGTCATGCACTTAAACTTAAAGCTAGAACTGCTAATTGAACCATTCACCAAAAACAAGTTAAACCGTGCAACATCATCAGCCACACACAGTAAATCAAACAATTTCAGCATATATGGTAATGAGCAGTAAGTTACTTACCCTCTCTTCTGTATGAACTCAGCAAGGGAATCCAAAGGTGGAAAGAACAGATTTACAGTTGCCAGAAATGATATAGCTATAACAAAACAAAACAAAAATCTCCTAGCATCATAAGCACACAGTAAAGTGTATCTATCATTTGAAACTTGTTTTGGTCCACTTCACTGCCTTATACTGACTGGGTGGGGTGGGGTGGGGTGGGGTGGGGTGGGGTGGGGTGGGGTGAGTGGCTAAAGGAGCCACACCAACAGCCATGGCATGCTTACAGTCAGAGAATCCATAGCACATATGCTATAGAAGGAACAACGGACACACAGAGCTAGTGGTGGTATCAGTTCTGTGATCTCTGGGACATTTTTTTTACCACAATATTTTAATTCTTGATTTGACTTACATCTTAATAACATCCAAGATGGAAATTGACAACCATTTATACATATTAGGAGTGTGTTTACACACCCTCCTCCCAGACGATAGAACATATAGAGCTCAAAAAGAAGAAAAGGAAGAGACAGAAAGGGTTTTGGGCACAAATTTTGCTGCTGTCACCAAGATTCTGCTTACATAAATGTGGTTTGTAGTACTCCTAATGCAGCTTGGTGGTGACTCTTTCATGAAATTTATACCCTCCCCAATGAAATGTTGAAAGAAAAAAATAACAAGCCCAGACCAACCCAATCGTCACTTAACCTTGCCTAAAACCATCCTGGATGACTCCCAACAACTCCTGAAGATTTGAGCCCTGTAGGCCCAAGCTTATGGGAGGAGATATTGAACCAAGAAATTAACAACAACAAAAAATTGAGAATTATAGTAAGATCAGAGACATACAAACAAGGATGATTCTGTAGAACTACAGCCATAGAAAGAAGAAGAAAAAATAAGTGATATATAATACTACACATGTAACTGGTAATACTTACCAAAAATGGGTGGAAGTTTATAATTGAGCATGAAAAATTCATCAGTATTATTGAACGTATGTAAGCAGTGTGGTACTGTACACTTAATAGCAGGAAGAAGTACTGCATATTCTCCTACTGATATGGTGCTGCGGCTACTGAGACCCTACAATTAGCCTTACTTTAGAAAATAAGATCCCTGGCTCAATTGACCTTAGAATAGACTAGATTATCATTCAAGTGTCAGAACAACCAGCATTATACCTAACGAGCTAGTTTCTTGTAAACTAGACATAATGCTGACAATGTGGTTATGGAGCCCCTCCCCCCCCTCTCTCTATCTTCAGTCTTCATACTGTGTCTAACTTGGTATAATCCAAACTTCCTTCTCTCCCGGCTTCTTATCTGATCCTCAGACTGTAACTACTTGAAATTACACACCAGGAACCAGATATACTTCAACAGAATGTGAAGCTTAAATTATTGTATTGTTGTGCCAGCAATAAAACACTGTGAACCTTCAAGACTTCATAGCTGCAACATGAAAACAGTGTGGTGTGTAACTATGCTCATCATAGTGGGTGGGGCTCATCATAGTGGGTGGGGCTCTAACACCTGCACACAACACCTACAATGGACTGTACACTCCAGCACATCTATTTGTCACTGTCAGTGTGCATATTGTATCCCTCCATTGTACTGTGACTAATGGATTTATGTCTTATTCACTTCAAGAAGGACACTTATTTCTCGGATTCATGGTGTTGGATTTTTTATTCACTTGAACTAAGCCATGATTCACATCCAACTGAAGGCAAGATTGTATGTATAGCTTGCATTGAATATTGTTGGCTGCTGGACTGTGATGACTCAGTAGGATTAGCACACCTTCACTTCAATAAGAAGTAATCCATTTATTAACCGTGTTCACGCATGAGAATGTTCACACATGAGAATGTTCACGCATGAGAATGTTCACGCATGAGAATGTTCACGCATGAGAATGTTCACGCATGAGAATGTTCACGCATGAGAATGTTCACACATGAGAATGTTCACGCATGAGAATGTTAACACAGAATATATTCAAACTTGTTAAACAAGCAAGAGTCAAAGATCCTAACAGTAAGAAGGAAGTAAAGTAACAACTCAGCCTAAATACAGCTTCAAGACTTTAAAGAGTTTGGTGATGGCATGTGAACATGACATGATTACCAACAACATATTAGGAGAATTTGGAAGGGAAATATTGAACAGTGAAGCAAACCTTTCTATATAAATTAATGAACTATTATTGTGCTAAGCCGGTAAGGTGTGAAATTTGCACATTTCAGAGTTTTTACTGACACTGATTGCATTCAAGTGATGTTAACAGTTCCACTTTACAATATGCAGCTGAATTACATTCATACATTTCAATGAAACTATGTTCACTTAGTAGCAATACTTACCTACACATAAGAGAACATATACGTACTGAATATACTCGAAATAGTAAAACATAAGAAGCAGTGCCAATGATCCAAACAGTGGAAATCCAATAACATGAATGTAATTCAGCTCAAATACAGCTGCAAAAATAAAGAGGAGTCATTCATTTCTCCACATATTTCAGTATTCACTCAGCCAGCATCAGAACAGATTGGAAAGGAAAAAATCAACTGAGTAAGATACACTCACCATCACTAAAGACATGTTCATATGCACCGTCCTTCTTGGATGCTCTTCTTGAAGCATATAGGATTAGCGCCAGACAGATGATGTTGAGTACAGTTCCAGATGGATCAAGAAGTTGTAGCCTAATGCAAGGCAGACGAAACGACGTTTTCAAAGATGTAAAAGGCATGCAATAGTTTGACATTGTTCCTAATTATATTTCCAGTATATAATAGTGAAGTGTCTGCTGTAATGTGTGCAACATTTAATAAAAGCCAATACTTTTCTTCATTCTATTATGGATAACACAGTTTATGTAACATACAAATGGCAATAACCTAACCATCATGTTCAGTGTGTGTGAAACTTGAATATCTCTTAGGAACACCATAGAATAATGCTAAATTTAAACAATTACTAGCCCAGCCCTCAATCCAACAGATCAAGAATATTGTCATTTTCAAATAGGAAGAGGAGGAACATTATGTGCATTTAAACAAAAGGGAAGAGTATTTAGCATTTAGCAACTGTGTTTCATAATTCATTATCAGGAACTGCAGCTTTTCAACTTAACTAGAACAAATATATCAACAGCAACAATTTAGTGGTGTATTAAAAAAAAAGTTTCTAGAAGAGGAAAAGTTCACAGAGAGTGAAGAGAAATCTTTGCCCCAAAACCTGTCCTATAGTTACAAACTTGTTCAGTTAGCTTAACTTTTCGGAGGGGGGGGAGGGAGGTTTGTGGGACATACCCCATTTCTGTAATGTAGCCATTCCAAAGTAAATACAATAAAAACATTTACCCATTTTGAATTGAGAGGCTGTGCTTTATAGGAAGACAGATCAGTGGATACACCACTAGTGAACTCACTAGGGCTAAACAAATTTTTTGGTGCGATCAGATCAATGTGGCTTGTAAATGCAGCTTTTCTAGGAATATCATTTTGAGTGTGATCAGATTACAACATTGTGGTTACTCATGAATAGGGGGAGATATTTAATGGGTCTACGCCCTAGCCCTAGCCCTAGCCCTAGCCCTAGCCAAATTCTCCCCAAATCAGGCTGGTGGGATCATGAGCAACCTCTGAAATTTTCACTCTCTCCTTGCCACCACCAGCTCCTCCCTTATCATATTGCTACTGTTATTTCCTAATTGTACTGTGGCTAGGCTAGTCTTGGTCCAGACCCCTTTATTTACAGCACTGGATGTATTGCATCACCACTCTATTTGCGTGCTGGTGATAAAAGGGGTCTAGGACCGAGACTAGGCTAGGCAAGGCTCACAGACTCCACCTCAACAGGTAAAGGGTTTTGGCAAATTATAGACCAACATGGCTTCAGTACATGATAACAGGGGAAACCAACAACTAAAAGGAACAATCTAAAACATTAGCAAACAGGTTACCTTACATTAGTCCTCCCGCAATATTAAAAGTAGGGTAATGTCTGCAGGGGTTCTAATTTCTGATTTCAACTTAAAATTGGTTGGTTTTTCCTGCTATTACGTCATCACTAGGCGGAGTGAAGGAGTCAAGGGAGAAAGAGAAAAATTATGATTTGAAAAGTTGGAAAGTCCCTAGTCTAAAATTTAAATTAACGATTCTTACCTTCCCAGGAGTCAGAGAATTGAAGGTGCTGCTTATTAAATTAACGCTTGGAGTCTCATCTAGATAGTATTTATTCCGAACTGAAAGGTCTCTATCTGGCAGGCATGGACTGTGACTCCGAGAGAATATGGGTATGCGTATCTATTAAAAGCTACTGTAGCGTGTATCTAGGATTATGACTACTTAGGATTATGACTCCGTGCCCGGCAATTACCTTGTGTGAATTTGTTGAAATGTATACTGACAACTAGCTATAGCTAGCAAACTATATTTTGGTTCAGGAGTGCAATGTTGTTGATTTATCATATTAAAAAACAACAACAGAAATTAAGTGGATATTAGTTAGTCCCTAGATGCTTTTAATGAAGTAAAATAATCCTGAAGTCTAACCACTGCCATTATGCTCACTTTAAAAAATGTAGTGGAGGGGGGGGCACATCTATCTCAGGATCTGGTGTCCAAAGTCCACATTTTTTTTATTCCCTTCACCTGGTTTCACAGGGAACCATACTACTGTGTATTGCAAACTGCTCTGGTATTTTAAAAAAATATATTTGGGGGGAAAAAAAAAAAAAAAAAAACTCTGCTCAAATTGTTTTGGCACATTGGTTTGTGCTAATATACTACCAATCTCAACACTGTTAATTGCCTTCCAGTGGGACAGATTTTGTTGCTGCGGACACCAAACCCTACCGATCATATTTCGGAAGGTTCGGCTGGCCAGACTAACTTGAAATGATGGTTAAGTCCATGTTTGCTTTGGTATCCACATTTACTGTTGTATAATACAAGGCTCACCACATAGTCAGGATATGATGGCATTCACACAAGTATTCTACGTGATTTTGAAGACACTTACCAAAAATTCTTGAATAGAGATCAAGTCCATCCATCAGTGGCTGGGTTCTGGTTCATGTAGGGTTAAATGTCGTCCTAATGTCATCTTGTGAATCAATCTTCAGTTGTAATGAGCCCAAAATTGTATAGAAGGGGGGAAATACCAGTGTTCCTATTTTTTCAGCTTTAAGTGAGTTTGGGTGTGAGTGTCAGCTTGAGAGGTAACATGTTGACACCAGTGGGTTGGTATGTTATTAGTTAAGATATCTTGATTATAACATGCTGAGATGGTTTTCCACGTTTTTATGCAAAATATGATTTTTAAAGGTTGATATTATTTTTTATCTTAAAATATGCATTCGAACTACCTACTTACCTACTAGATGCTTATATTTGCCACCCTATCTTTCACTAAAGTGGGTAATTGTCAAGGAAAATAATTAAGGAGTGAGTAGAGGATACTGTAAAAAAAAACTTAGAGACTTCCCAGCGGTTGTGGTATGTGTTTGTACACCTGGACTTGGTGTTAATAGAGGTGTTAACAGTGAATAGACCAGATCAAGTTTTTGAAGACATTGGCAGTTGATTAGTTACTCATTAGGACATTAGACTGCCTTTATGTGTAAATTAGAACAGACTTAATTCTAATTACTGTTAATTATATGTACACAGGTTATAACAACTATTGGTAATGTATTCTGATTAATAGGTGCAAATTAAATCAGCACAAGTCCACTAATACATAACCTCACTACTGGTACTGTTAGTTTGCAGCTGCAGACTGCAGCAGGTTTCCTGTCTGTATAGCTGGAGTATAGTGAGGCCAGTTTCAAGTGTAGGATGGATGCTAATTAATAGAAACACTACTAAAAGAAAGAAAGCCCCCTATAATCCAAACTGAAGTAAAAAGCCAGGCAAACAGCAGCATATGTGGGAGATATGTGTGTGAATGACATGGTAGGGAATTGAAAGAGCATATTTCATTTACTATTCTAGCTCTAATGGATACCACTCTGATGCACATATAGAGAGGTACAGAGACAACTTGTATAGCTCCAGACACAAATGTGGATTATGATCATTTAAGTTATTATAATTCACAGAATGGCTTCCTTCAGTGGCTACCTGTCAGCAAGTTACTAAGTTATTGTATCAGTAATATATCTACAGGACAAGGGATATATCTGAATGCAGCATGTTGGTCATTGACAGGCACAAGGTTGCAGATAGCTCTACATCTTTCAGGTGATTGTTGTAGCTGTCCATCAGTCTTGGTTTCCTTTTAGTGGTTTCTTCTTACTAGAAAAATACCAGTCATACATAGGGGGAGGGGGATATGGGAGGCATTGCCCCATTTCTAAATAAATATTAGTATGTATCTCTAGTAATTATTGTTCTTTTGAACTTCCTGTGTGATTTGTAAACACAATTTCCTTTAGAAGTATCCTTTCGAATGGGATCAGATTACACATGAACTATCACATTATAAAAATTACCTGTGGCACACTGGTCTAGGAACACTTGGAGTGATTTTTTAAACAAATTGTTTACTGTATGAAAAAACAAAAGTTAGCTGTTACAACTAAGTGGTTGGTTATTCATGAGTAGAAAAGTTAATTTAATGGACCTATGCCCTAGCTTTAATCACATTCTCCCTAAACAGGGCCAGTGATCCTGTGAGGAACTCCTGAAATTTCGGAACAATTTGTCCAGGTAACTGGGAAGAGGTAGAGAATATATCAGGGGCAAATTTGAGGTGCTCTGCAGACCAGAGTATACTTCCTTGGCATGGTTTCTTCAGTTATGAGATTGACGAGTTAACGACCTGTGCGGGCCTGATAATAATTGGAGTCTGTAAGGTTCACAATCCACGGCCCAACTGGTGTGTGTCTGTGCTACAGTCAACTCTGCTGTGTGGCTGTCACAAAGGCAGCAAATGGAAACCAAAACATTTCTGTCATTGAGCATATGGCCATAGGGAACATTCACGCCAAGTTTCATCCACATCAGTCTGCTCATCTTGGAGGAATTCCCTGACAAAATTGTACACAAACATTGGCTCTTTGTTATTAGGACAATACTCTGTACTGATCTCTTACCTCCCCAATATTCTAAAATCCTTTGTATGCCTATTTCAGCATATCCTATGGAGCTCTGCAAGTTTTTACTCTGACCCCAGCAGAGTTGTATCTATCAGAGCTAGAATAACAAAATGGAAGGTGCTAATCCAATGGATTCCCTTCCTATTATTCCCTACAGTCCTATTCACACACATCTCCCACATATAGTTCCTTCTACTTTACTGTAAATCCCACTATATACCTATCAATGCACATTTCTTACTATAATTCACAATCTGTTTGTCTCTCTGCATATCTGTCTGTGTGTATGTGCGGACTCAACTCCTCCCAAACCACTGGAGGGATCTTCCTGAAACTTTCAGGGGTTGATTAGGGCACCTCACTGCATGTCCTTGCGAAAGTTTCATTCAGATCAGGAGGCTATGGGTGTGGTTATGTCAATGGGTGTGGTTTGGTGACATGGAACACTTTCCCCAAACAATGGCTCTTCCATGTGTCGTAAGGCTGGCTCCCTTTACTCTATGCCAAAATTATGCTTGTGGGATTGATTTTACAAACCTCATAGTGGAAATTTGTTTTGGTTTCACTTTTGTGTGTGCGCACATTTTTGGCTGTTTGTTAGCATTAATTGTAATTGAATTAAGCATTCCTAACTAGCTATTGTAGATGTTTGAGTGGTATACTCACCCTACAAACCACACTATGTACACTCGTCACTCTAAAATACACTAAATGAGGTCAAAACTGTGATCTACATGAACCTTGTACAACAGCGAAAGTAGGAATGTATAATAGTGGTTTGTGGGATTCCATCCACGAATGGCTTCTGATATATTCTATGTGGATGGATGCCTTTCCCCATGACATTAATCACCAAAGGATATTTCATCAGGGCATACTCTTATTAGATTGTTTTGATGATGCATGTTTTCTTTGTACTGATTTTTATTCCAATTCTATGTGCACTGTTTGTACATGGCAATGCACTCTTATTTTTTCCATATTTTCTTAGAAAATAGTTGAGAATAACCGACAAGATTTTGAATCTCTCCGAAAACAGAACCCCAAGTTTGAAGCATCTTCTCTCTTTGGTCAACTCCGTGATCTCTACTTTAAGCAAGCCAATGATAAGAAAGAAAAGGTATGTATGTGCCGAAGTGTTAATTACATATGATGACAGCTGGACTCCATTCCTCTGTTACCTGACTCATTCTCAAGTTGCGTGTGCACCTGTGGAATAAATAATGTTGGGAGTATGTTTGTGGTGAAGGACAGAGTTCGCGTGGTAGGACCACTACTTGCACACTTACTTGGCAGCTATTTTACAGAAAGAAGAATAAGAAAACTTCAAAAAATTTCTTTTTTAATTTAAATTACAGGGTGAAAAATGCTGATTTAGGAGGTTTTCCCCAATATGGGCACATACGTATGTATTATAGGATGTCTTTGTTTTGTGTTAACATTATGTAGCCATTGTGGTGAATAATATTAATTGTAGTTTATTATTCAAGTAATATGTTGTGTTCGTTTTTTTTTTTTTTTTTTTTTTTTTTCTCCTTTAGGGTCAGAGATTCCGGAGTGCAGTAAACCTACTAAAAAATCTTGACTCATCCATTGTCAAGCCATCTCTGATAGTGAATTTGTACAGTGATGAAGAAGGCTATTCTGTTACATTACCTCACAGTGATTTAGGTAAAACTGGTTTGACTTACAAACTCATGTCAAGTGATGTCACAACCACATGCCCAGTGGATTGTGTTTTTTTTTGTTGCTCAGTTCATTTAATTATTAAAATTGTAACTGCTTTATGTCAGGCTTCCTATTTTTTCCTTTTTTTTTCAAATATGGAATTGCTTCACCATAGTATGAAACAATTCCATATAACTCACAATCAGTTCCTATTTAAGTAACTAGCTGTGGACTCGTTTCGCTTGCCATCGGAGCATATAAATTCACCTTCAATAAACTTACTGCGATAAACTCACAAAATTGTATGCATGTACCTACCTATGTGGCTAATGTACTGCCAAACCCTTGGACCTAAAGACTTGAAACTTAGCTTGCATACACAACTTGACCAGGAGGAGAAACTTTGGCAATGTTAGAACTCCAGAGTGGGTCAGAACCAAAAACTGGTCAAAATACATTAAATGCAAGTTATATCCCTTGAAATTACCTTTAGCAGATTTTTAATAGAATGGGCACTGACTTTGCCACTACACCTCTCCTCACACCAAATTTCGTCTGCATGCTGCCTCAGGAAGTACCCTTTTGATTTGAGAACACATTGTACGTTATGGACGATAGAAATATTCATTTTTTCTGATATAGACCAGCTGGTGGACTCGCTTCGCTTGTAACACCAGAGCCTGCGAGTTCACCTTCGGCAAACTCACTGCACTATACTAAAAAAAGAGAGATCATGTATGTACCTACTTATGTGGCTATGTATTGCCAAATCCATTGATCTTGGATCTTACATATGCAACTTGATTAAGAGAGTAACTTGGGCAATATCATAATCCCAGGGAGGGGACATGAGGGCTTTAGGACCCGAGAAACTTAAGTTGAGTGGGTGTAGTGAGTTTATTCTTGACCCAAAAGCTTGTCAAAATTACACTAAATGCTAATTTACTCCGTTGAAATTATCTTTAGCAGATTCTAGTAGGATTGGCATTAACCTTGCCACTATATACACCTATCCTGACGCATCTACCTGTGACCTCAGGAAGTACCCTTTTTAATTTGCTAACACATGGAGCTTTACAGACGGATTTACAGACGGATAGACATATACATTCCTTTTATATAGATTGAATGAACTCCACAGAACATATACTGGAGAGCTTCAAGGAGTCATAGGGTAAGGTGTAGTCAGCATATTGTACAGCAACCTTAGTGCGTTGGCTACTGCTACAAGGTTGTGGTCTCAAGACTGCAGTAGGAAGTCATTATCCAGAAACGTAACGACCAGGTGGTGTGTGGACAACTAAAGTCTTGCTCAATCAACAATTGAAATCAATTAACACACATTTTATCTGCAGATTAGTTATGTGGTTGCTATGGCTTCATCTTTTATTGGCTGAACATCGAGGTCCAGGAAAATGTAGCCTAGCCACTTATGTCATCTAAGAGAAAATATTTCAAGTTGTACGATTCTCCCAGAAGACGTACTTTTGATTTGTCATGTTATGGAGATGATCATATTCAGACATTCCTTGCCCACTAATCTATGGTACTAACAAGAGGTGGGGAAACACTGCTGGGTGAAGAGGACATCAAAGAGACATGCAATGATCACTGAGGACTTCTACCATCAATTTGTGGCCAAACAGCCTCAAGACAGCATGTAGTTGTAGTTGAGGGGGAGGGGGGGCAGGAGTTAGCTTCAGCTAAAATGTTGAAAAACATGTTCCCTAACTTCAATACAATTGCTGTGTGTGCCTGTCCATTCCAGTGACGACTGTCTTTGTTGAGAGAAGCTTCTCTCTCAGATGAAGTTGGTAAAACTAATTTGTGAGGCTGTTTGAGTGCTGCTAGCCCTTTCATGCCTGATGAAAGTTGCGACTGATCTCCAAACACACTGGCAGGTAGTGACATTGGAGAAGAAATTGTATTTGTTTGGAACAAATGGGATAGAAGAATTGCTGTCCAAGTTGTTGAACTCAGAATAATAATAAATAAAAAATAAAAGTTTAATATCAGAAGAAAAAGAAAAAATTTTGCCACTGAAATAAGAATCTATTTGAACCTAATCTTCCAGGATGGGCCAATCCTGTGGCTGAAGGAAGAGATGTTCTTCACCCCTCTAAATAAAACCCTGAAATTATCCTATAAATACCACAGTATACATGACTGTGAAAGCACCAGGAAGGCTCTCAGTACTTCATCATATTAATGGACAAGCAGATATCTATTTCAACCTTGTAATGCAGCCAGCCAGCCAGCCAGCCATGCCTCTATAGCTGCAGTGGCACTCTGTAGGTGTTCTGAGCATGCACTTATCATATTTCACTATCCACAGTATATATTATCTATGTATGGACTGATGAGTGTGAGCTATTATTAGTATTGCTTGTTCATATGTGTGCATACACAGGTGATGAGTGTGCTGAAATATTCCTGCCCTATGAGGAAGACTACATTTTTGATTACCTCAACAATCAACAGGTGCAGCTGCAAAATATTAACTGGATTTGATTGTATTGTGTTACTTTATGCACATTATTCAATTTGAAACAACTGCAAACATGTTGGATTGAGTAGCTGTACTTCATTGTGTCATCATTATGAAGTAGTTTTCCATTGTCTTTAATTACTGACAGATGGATTCTCATAATGTGTGTGTGTTACTCTTTTGTTATCTTCGGTCAGAGAATGTGTAAAGTTTTGTTGTTAATAATTTAATCTGTTCTCTAATGTTGGATACTCTGCACAATTCTCTGTAATAGATTCCTCCAGTCGTTCAAGAAGTCCTGCAGTCAAGTGAGGTAGGCACTGCACAGAGTAAATATGAAGTGAATAACCTACAAATATTGAACATCCAAGTGCATATCCTCAAAACTTCACTTATATTTATACTAGAGGTACCCTGCATTGCCTAGGGCAATGAAATCGATTGGAATGAATATGTATGAATGATGGAAGCTTAATATCAGAGCTTCTTCCTTTTTCCTTTTTTTTTAAATTCTGGGTCACATTTATTGATCACAGGGATAAAAAATATAATAAACCCTGCAAAGAATTTTTTCTTGGTTCCCCCTCCCCCCCCCCTCCCTCCCAGGAACTAACCAAAGCATAAAAATGTGCCAACATTAACTATTCCATATATGGTAGTTGATTTATGAAAGTGGTTATCTACTCATGGTTATTCTAGAGTATTGTGCTAGAGTTCATTGGATTAGGTTCAGGGATGTGGCTATATGCACAGCACAAATGGCATATCCATGGATGTTGTTGGATAACAGAGAGTAGTTTCTAATTTTGGTATCCCTGTCTTTAAAATTTCTTGGGACGTGTAGTCTCAAATTGAGTGTAATGGAATGTAATTAATATTCACTGTGCATTTGGGTAAAATAGTGAGAGGATAGTTTAGGGTGATGAAAGATGGTGAAGAGGAAGAAGGAATAGAGAACTTTTCAGGTAACCAACACTAAAGCCCTGTCCACACTGCACAATAAAACAGGTTTCCCGATTCATTCCACCCGGTTTTACCTGTTCCACCCAGTTCCACCTGAAACCTTCAGAAGGGTAGGTTTCAAGCGGCTCAGATTTATTGAAAATACCTGTGGCTTTATTGCTGATGTTAGCTATTATGGGTTTAGCTACTAATGGCTCTCTCCCAGCTTTCTTTCATCCCTTTGTTGGATGATATTTTTGAGAGAAAGAGACAGAACAAGAAGCACACCAAAAAAATATAATACTCTCTTTCTACACGTGGTAGAGGAAAACCAATTAATCTGCCTAGCAGGTGATGTGGATCGGGTTCAGCCCTGTGCTAGTGTAGAAGCAAGAAAACGTTTGGAACCAGGTGTTGCTGGGGAGGGGTACAAACCCGTTTATAGTGTGGACAGGGCTTAAGTCTCTGGTGGAAACTTCGAAATTGGGATACCTGAAATGGGCATGTATTTCCTGCTTGCACAATTGGAATTTTGACCTATTGAAAGCATAGCTATTTATTATTGACTAAAACAATAGCCAAGGTCAAGTTTTTATTTTTTCAGAGACACTGCTGTCAAGTTTATAATACATCTAATTTTCCCAGCTGCCAGGATATGTACCTGACCTGCCAACCCAGGGAGTCATTAAAATCTGGAGATCCAATATAAAATCCTCAAAAAATCTGAATATTTGAGAAAAATGTGGTTATAATTTTCATCAAGTCATAACATTCACTAGTGAAATTAAATAGTTTGATATAAGACAACTCATGCAAAAATTTCTAAAATTAATATTGGTTTTTTTTCACCACCCTTTCAATACAGCTGTTCATTTTAGTCAGTTTATAGCAGCCTAGCCATCAACCCACAACCACCAACCCACCCCAGAAAACCTGAAACTCTGTATTTCATTAACCATAGAATCTATTTATTTCAATTTTTTATAATTAAAAAAAATAAAATAAAAAAAATATATTAAAAATGTAATTCAGGATTCCAACAGGCTATGGATATCCAAGCCTAAACCAGTGAGCCATGGTTTCAAAGGGTTTTTTTTTTTTTTTTTTCCTTTTTTTCCCTTCTTCTTCTTCTAAGCTAACTATATATTCTGCCATCTCCCTAGCTGCTAATTAGTGCACTGGTCTGTTCAGGATTTCCATTTTATGGTGTCCAAATCCTAATTATAAAGTTAGCAGTAAACCCAAGTTGGTTCACTATTGAAGTGTGGTCCTTCAGTGACTTGGGCTCTATTTGATTTAGCTGACAAGTTGACTTAAGTCAATTCAGATATTGTAGTTCAGACACAACAAAAAATTTAGTTAAGGACCCAAGTCAGTTTGAGAAGTACAGTGGGGAAGAGCCTTACTACAGCTGTTTGTCTTGTCCAATTACAAATTCCCAAATTAGTACAGAATTCACCACGTTCCCCCAACTGTTGTTATTTAAGTGTGTGTGTGTATATCTGTAGTATTGACCTGGCTGTTGTACGTGACTTATGACGGAAATGATTGTGTATGTTTGTTGTCTTTACTTACAGAACTATCACTCATGTGAAGGCTGTATTGTGTGTGAAGTAAAGAACTATAGAGAACCTATTTGTGATAGCCATCTCCTTCTTCTGAAGCCAACATCAGAGGTGTGTGACTAACATCTCTTCATGTTCTCTCTGCATGCCAAAGTTGAGTGAAAGTTTGATAAGAACACAAAAATAATAAATATTTCTAATCTGTCATATCTGTGACCAAAAGTTTATGTTTAGATGACAAAATGGAGAGTGAGGCAGCAATGATAATACCACAGTGGGTGGTGAGGTTGTCTGTGCCTGTCTTTAGAATTTTTTTTATTGCCAATGTCTTCGTTAAAATCATGTGTATATTTCTGATAGCATCTTACACCAATCAATGATGCAGTGTAATGTAAAATGTCTACAATGTTATGAACTTACCGAATACAGTGTTAATAGTACTGACTGGTTGTACATAAAATATATCACTGACTGTATGGTGTGCATGCAATAGAATAATGCTTGGGGGGTTGGGGAAAATCAAATTCTAGTCATGACAGTTAAGATTGTGGTTTCTAAGTTGCCAAGACACCTGGTGATGCTTATAACTTTTCCTCTTTTTTTTCATAGTTCAAGTGAAGCATCAGTAAGATGAAGGAGTGTTTGTGGTATTATTTGAAGAGGAAAATAGGAAGGCAAAGTTATTAATTCTTAAGAAGTGCATTTTTGGTAAAGAAGTAGGACAGCTGCAAGGACAATAATAAAGTGCCAAACTCATTTGCCAAAGAAACAATATGACAAATAGACACATTTGATGTAGACAAGACTGCCAGCTGTGCACTGATGACTGCATTGAGGACAATTAGGACAAGGGAGCTAGTTTTCTCTTTAGTGCTGGGGGTTTTTCTATGAGGCTGTTGAAGAAGTAGGTTGGATTTCCACACATAAAGTAACATAACAATGCATTAATCTGAGCCATTATTACCATCGGCAATGCCAAGACTGAGCAATCATTTATTCTGACAATGCAGAGTGGATGTTAGGTCAGGATAGATTGATGGATGGTGCATATCAGCTGGGATAGTTTCTGCAGGTGGGCCTTCTACTCGAATTAAGAATTTTTTGATCTACGAAAATGATATATTTACATATATACATATATAAGTGGAGTTGATAGTTACAATAAGGAGAACGCAAATAAATGGAACAAAATATATAATTTATTAAAATTAATACTTTGTTGTACAAGGATGCAGATGGAGAGAGAGGCAATACTGTCGAAGTTGAACAAAACAAGTCAGCACCTTTGTATTGACATTGTTTAAAACTTAATTCCATTGAGTTGATTGCAGTCAATGGTTATTCCGCATAACACGTTGTGATCGAAAGAATGAAGTTTCATGCCAAATGCTAAATATCAATTAAGAATCGAAGGGAATGAGTAAATTCAGGCGGTGGGGGGGGGGGGGGGGGGGGTGGAGGTGTGGTACTAAATCATTCTTGTAGGGTCCACAAGAGATGGTGACCTCACTGGATTTGGCATGGAGGTGACTCACTACATAGTGCTTCCTGTTTGTAGTCTTGGATGGCTCCAGAGAGTGCAGGCCATGATGGAATATCCATATTCATGAGAATGTGTGAAGACGTGCCAGATATTTCCAGCATATTTAACAGTTGGACTATATGCACACTGCACTACCTATGTGGCACTCAAAGCATTGTTAGTGGACTTACACTCCTTGCCCCGGTGGCCCTGAAACTATCTATGTGCCACCCATTCATGTTGTTGACATTGATTGTCATTGACATAATGAATGATGGCTTGCTGTGTCAGCCACTCACTCTGGTCTCTGCTTGTTGGTGACCCAATCAGTGCACACCTTATAGTCTAGAGGTCTTCAAGTAGGCCAATAGTCAGGTGGTATCTGTCTGTCTCACAATGGGTGTGCTGTTGTCACAGATATCCTGGAGCAGCCTTGAAAAATTGCTGGCTTTCTCATCTCCATTTGTGAGGGCACACATGTTAGTTGTCAGCTGTCACACAGTTGTACTGCACTACTAGTGTAATTTTTTAAAAGGATTTCTCAAAATTCCCACCAAAAATAAAGGCATGTGATTCCTTCCATTGGCTAGGTGTTGTTGAGCATAATAGAGTGTTTCAGGCACTTTGTTGTGTGTTTTTTTTCTTCACAAAAAATCCTGGAAGAAACATTTATATTTTGAAAAAGTTCATTATAAAAAGGTTTTCCCACAAAAATGTTCCCTGAGTCACCCCGATCTTAATACTGCTCTGCATCCTGATTGGTCCAACTGTCTGGTTGTGCATAACTGACATACATACAGACAGAGAAAATCTGTTGATATATATTACATATGTTCAATGGTTGGCCAGCTTCAAGTACTACATTTGTTGCTCTGATGAACTTTTTTTCCCCACTACAAGTAAACTGCATGTTGATTGGATTAAGTTTGTGTACTCTGGATTGTATTTGCTCACTTTGTCAGCAACCAAGTACTGTGTGATCCACATAATGAGCATGGGAATTGAAAGGCAGTGCAATAAACACTACAGCAGTGTTGGATTTATTATTATTATATTTTTTTGTTATGGAATAATTAAAAATACAACAATTGCAGTTCTGCTTAAATGCAAAGTGATCACATTCTAGTGTTGTTGTAGTAATTAAAATTAATTTTTCTCGATGTAATTTTACCTGTAGTAAAGTGTGTAACTATAAGGTGATATTTGCTGTTTTGTGTGTTCTTTCCCCACTATAATGGACTTTTGTTGCTATTTTTCTTTAGGCGATATATGCGACCATTAATAATCATTCCAGCTTGAACAACTTGACTGCAGTAAGTGCCATGTTGACATTTGTAGTCATCTTTGTCTTTCTTCATAAGTTATTCTCTGTCATGTCATACTCTTTCCCTTTAGGAGGAAGACCTCAGTTTGGAGTCTCAGTTGTTGTTGTCTACTCAGCCACCAATTTGCTTAGATCCAAGTACGGACGTAGTCTATGTAACCAACAGACTAAATTACAACCAGAAGAAGTATAACTCACAATCAGTGCAGCGATACTTGCACAGACGATCACACGCTGCCAGGAAGTGTAGGAGTATGGATGCTTCAGAGGAGCCCTCATCGTGTCTTAAACTGCTGGATATCATCAAAAAAAATTCACTGAACTGGAACCGAAGCTCCAGAAAGGTTAGATTTTCTTTATATAGAAGATATAAGGGTGTGATCAGAATTTCAGTTGGAGGTGCACAGGATGAAGAGGGTAGGGGGGGGGGGGGGGGGGCGAAGCGAGGAGAGAGAGAGAGAGGAGTAGCTGTAAAATGACCTGTGGTATTCTGGAGATGGTCTGTCTGTACTAATTTAAGATGCCCTCTCCCTCTTCCACACATGCAACGCCTACTTGGTTGTGTTTGTGTGTGTATGCGTGTGTGTATGCGTGCGTGTGTGTGTGAAAGTGTGCGTGTGTGCGTGCGTGCATGCGTGCGTGTGTATGTGTGCGTGCGTGCGTGTGTGCGTGCGTGTGTATGCGTGCGTGTGTGTGTATGCGTGCGTGTGTGTATGCGTGCGTGCGTGTATGTGTGCATGTGTATGCTTGCGTGCGTGCGTGCATGCGTGCGTATATGTGTATGTATGCGTGCGTGCATGTGTGTGTGTATGCATGCATGCATGCGTGTGTGTATGCGTGCGTGCGTGCGTGTGTGTGTGTGTATGCGTGCATGCGTACGTGTGTGTGTATGCGTGTGTGTGTATGCGTGCATGTGTATGCGTGCGTGTGTGTATGCCTGCGTGTGTATGTG
Organism: Lycopodina hypogea; assembly: GCA_963969325.1. Taxonomy (NCBI): domain Eukaryota; kingdom Metazoa; phylum Porifera; class Demospongiae; order Poecilosclerida; family Cladorhizidae; genus Lycopodina; species Lycopodina hypogea. The sequence goes on from OZ017779.1 coordinate 12,125,885, forward strand.
TGTGTATGCGTGCGTGCGTGCATGTGTGTATTCATGTGTGTGTGTGTATGCGTGCGCATGTGTATGTGCGTGTGTGTGTATGCGTGTGTGTGTGTATGCGTGCGTGTGTGTATGCGTGCATGTGTGTATGCGTGCGTGTGTATGCGTGCGTGTGTGTATGCGTGCGTGTGTGTATGCGTGCATGTGTGTGTAAGCGTGTGTGTGCGCGCGAGCGTGCGTGCGTGTGTGTGTATATGCGTGTGTGTGTGTATGCGTGCGTGTGTGTGCGTGCATGCGTGTGTGTGTTTGTGTGTATGCGTGCATGTGTGTGAGTGCGTGCGTGTGTGCGTGCTTGTGTGTGTGCGTGCGTGTGTGTGTATGCGTGTGTGTGTGTATATGCGTGTGTGTGTATATGCGTGCGTGTGTGCGTGCGTGCGTGTGTGTATGCGTGTGTGTGTATGCATGCGTGTGTGTGTGTATGCGTGTGTGTGTGTGCGTGCGTGTGTGTATGCGTGCGTGCGTGTGTATGCGTGCATGTGTGTATGCGTGCGTACGTGTATGTATGTATGCCTGCGTGCGTGCGTGTGTGTGTATGCGTGCGTGCATGTGTGTGTATGGGTGTGTGTGTATGCGTGTGTGTGTGCATGCATGTGTGTGTATGCGTGCGTGTGTGTGTATGCGTGCGTGTGTGTGTGTGTATGAGTGTGTGTGTGTGTATATGCGTGCGTGTGTGTGTGTGTGTGCGTGCGTGTGTGTGTATGCGTGCGTGTGTGTATGCGTGCGTGCGTGTATGTGTGCATGTGTATGCTTGCGTGCGTGCGTGCATGCGTGCGTATATGTGTGTGTATGCGTGCGTGTGTGTGCATGCGTGTGTGTATGCATGCATGCATGCGTGTGTGTATGCGTGCGTGCGTGTGTGTGCATGCGTACGTGTGTGTGTATGCGTGTGTGTGTATGCGTGCATGTGTATGCGTGTGTGTGTGTATGCCTGCGTGTGTATGTGTGTGTATGCGTGCGTGCGTGCATGTGTGTATTCATGTGTGTGTGTATGCGTGCGCATGTGTATGTGCGTGTGTGTGTATGCGTGTGTGTGTGTATGCGTGCGTGTGTGTATGCGTGCATGTGTGTATGCGTGCGTGTGCGTGCGTGTGTGTATGCGTGCGTGTGTGTATGCGTGCGTGCGTGTATGCGTGCGTGTGTGTGTATGCGTGCGTGTGCGCGCGAGCGTGCGTGCGTGTGTGTGTATATGCGCGTGTATGTGTATATGCGTGCGTGTGTGTGCGTGCATGCGTGTGTGTGTTTGTGTGTATGCGTGCATGTGTGTGAGTGCGTGCGTGTGTGCGTGCTTGTGTGTGTGCGTGTGTGTGTGTATGCGTGTGTGTGTGTATATGCGTGTGTGTGTATATGCGTGCGTGTGTGCGTGCGTGCGTGTGTGTATGCGTGTGTGTGTATGCATGCGTGTGTGTGTGTATGCGTGTGTGTGTGCGTGCGTGTGTGTATGCGTGCGTACGTGTGTATGCGTGCATGTGTGTGTATGCGTGCATGTGTGTGTATGCGTGCGTACGTGTATGTATGTATGCCTGCGTGCGTGCATGCGCGTGTGTATGCGTGCGTGCGTGTGTGTGTGTGTGTGTATGCGTGCGTGCGCACGTGTGTGTGTATGCGTGCGTGCATGTGTGTGTATGGGTGTGTGTGTATGCGTGTGTGTGTGCATGCATGTGTGTGTATGCGTGCGTGTGTGTGTATGCGTGCGTGTGTGTGTATGAGTGTGTGTGTGTGTGTATATGCGTGCGTGTGTGTGTGTGTGCGTGCGTGTGTGTGTATGTGTACATGTGTGTGTATACATGCGTGTGTGCATGCGTGCGTGTGTGTATGCGTGCGTGTGTGCGTGCATGTGTGTATGTGTGCGTGTGTTTGCGTGCGTGCGTATGCATGCGTGTATGCTTGTGTGTGTGTGTTATGCGTGGGTGCGTGCGTGCGTGCGTGCGTGCGTGTGTATGCGTGCGTACGTGTGTGTGTGTATGCGTGCATGCGTGTATGCGTGTGTGTGTGTATGCATGCGTGTGTGTGTGTGTGTGTATGCGTGCGTGTGTGTATGAGTGCGTGCATGTGTGTGTTTGTGCGTGCGTGTGTTTGTGTGCGTGCATACGTGTGTGTATGCGTGCATGCATGTGTGTGTATGCGTGCGTGTGTGTATGCGTGCTTGCGTGTGTGTATGCGTGTGTGTATGTGTGCATGCGTGTGTGTGTATGCGTGTGTTTGCGTACGTGCGTATGCGTGCGTGCGTGTGTGTGTATGCTTGTGTGTGTGTTTATGCGTGGGTGCGTGCGTGCGTGCATGTGTGTGTATGCGTGCGTACGTGTGTATATGCGTGCATGCATGCATGTGTATGCGTGTGTGTGTGTATGCATGCGTGCGTGTGCGTGCGTGTGCATGCGTGCGTGTGTGTGTATGAGTGCGTGCGTGCGTGCGTTTATGCATGTGTGTGTGCCTATGTGTGTGTATGCGTGCGTGCGTGTGTGTATGCGTGCGTGCGTGCATGTATGCGTGCGTTTGTGTGTGTGTGCGTGCGTGCGTGCGTGTGTGTGCATGGGTGCGTGTGTGTATGAATGCGTGCGTGCGTGTGTGTGTGTTTGTGCGTGTGTGTGTGTGTGTGTGCGTGTGCGTGTGTGTGCGTGTGTGCGTGTGTGTGTATGTATGTGTACGTGTGTGTGTGCATGTGTGCGTGTGTGTGTGTGTATGCATGTGTGTGTATATGCATGTGTGCGTGTGTGCATGCGTATGCGTGCGTGCGTGTGTGTGTGCGTGCGTGAGTGTGTATGCGTGCGTGCATTTGTGTGTGTGTATGCTTGCGTGCGCGTGTGTGTATGCGTGCGTGCTTGTGTGTGTGTATGTGTGCGTGTGTTCATGTATGTGTAGTGTGCGTGCGTGCGTGTGTGTGTATGCGTGCTGCATGTGTGTGCATGCGTGTGTGCATACGTGTGTGTGTATGCGTGCCTGTGTGTGTGTTTGCATGCGTGTATGCGTGTGTGTGTGTATGCGTGCGTGCATATGTTTGTGTGTATGCGTGTGTGTGTTTATGTGTGTGAGTGTGTGTGTGCGTGCGTGCGTGCCTGTGTGTGTATGCGTGCGTGCCTGTGTGTATGCGTGCGTGTGTGTATGCATGCGTGCCTGTGTGTATGCGTGCGTGTGTGTATGCGTGCGTGTGTGTGTATGCGTGCGTGCATGCGTGTGTGTGCGTGCGTGCATGCGTGTGTGTGTATGCGTGCGTGCGTGTGTGTATGCGTGTGTGTATGCATGCGTGCGTGTGTGTTTATGCGTGTGTGTGTATGCGTGTGTGTGCGCGCACGTGTGTGTATGCATGTGTGCGTGCATGTGTGTGTATGCATGCATGCGTGTGTGTATGCATGCGTGTGTGTGTGTGTGTGTGTGTGATTGCATAAATATTTGCAACCTCTAGTGAGTTTTCTATTCATGCGAGTATGGCACTTTTATAATGTATTGCTTTATTTTGTGACATTAGCTCTCGGAAGCATGGAAGTGCAAAGTGAAGTACTCTTCTCCAGCATCCATTCCTAAGGTATTATCTGTAATATTGAAAGTATCATTCCGGGATAAATACAGCTTGTGTACTCTATGATGGCATCCACTTTTGTTAGTACTATTTCCAGCATCTCTATGATAACAAGTGAACCTATTGCTTGAAAGTTGTATCAAAAAGTGCATTCCGATTAAATTAAGTTCAGATAACTATAATAAAAATTGTTTTTTTATTGATCAAAATGAGTTGATGGTATAATTTCTAATGTATTTCACTCTCTTGAAGGTTTTGGAAGAAGTACAGAAATATGCAAAGCATTTTCCTTCAACGCCATGTTTTCCATATCTCAGAGAAAGGTATTATTATATACATACAGGTACCTATCTATTCACTGTTTCATAGATTCATAATTCTATGGGATTGTACTCACAAGTATTGACATTTGTGTAGGAGTACCTCCAATAAATTATTAATGTAAGCAATACCATTAGACTGTGTCGCCTTCACAGTGCAGAAATGAATGAAACAAGTGTGCCATGCTCCCAATTGGTTGGTTAGTGGCTAAACCAGCCCCACATGAGGGGATAAAAAGAGAAAAAGTGAGGGCAATTGCACTGACCAAACCAAGTGAGTGCAGTGATCTGGAGCATGTCTTGGCCTATATGTCGTTCATAAGGATTCTGTGGTCTTGGAAGTGACTGTGGTAAATCTTGCCAGACTGAACCATTTATGCTAAGTAACTTACAAGCTGAATTGGAAGAAGCTGTCTAGCTAGCAACACTTCAAGGAGTCAGTGCCATTCTACAGTCAGTGAAGGAAGACCTTCTCTTTGAGTGGACACACGTCACCAACCCCAGAGCAGAGAATGGCTGGCACAGACACTGTGTGACAATTTGTGTGCCCATATCCTTGCAATGGTGAAACAGAAACTGGTAGTGCTCTTCACTTACATTGAGAAAATTATTTTTGATATTTGTTGCAATGATTAAAAAAAAAAGAAGTGCAGTGGAACTCTGTGCTCATCAATAGGGGACTTGCATGATTATGTCAGGTACTACCTGCCACGCCTACTTATGGTATCAGTGAACCACCCACACCATATAAAATGTATTGGGATTCATAACTACCAATGATGTTTTTGAGAATTGCAACTGGAAAATAGCTCCTGCTTTTACCATTTATAATATAGGAATAGAAACTTTATGAAAATTTCAGCGTGCTGATACCAAATTATAGAATATTCCGAGCTATGGTTGTGGAAAAAATGGTGCTTGAAAGTGAAAGAAAGGTTAGTTAAGAACTGGCTGGTGAGTTTGCTGCTAGTTCTCAGAACTCAAAGGTAGGCGGCAGTAGTGGTCAGCATCAGATGGTTGCTAGGGTTAATATTGGCCAAGAAGAAGCTGCAATATTTTTCAGAACCCTGTCAGGCAGCACCTGTGACAATCCAGAATTTTTTGGAAATGAGGTGCTGCCTAACAAAGTGTTTAAAATTTAAAAAAAAGAAAACTAGCAGCTATTTTTGCTGTGACACTGTCTGACAACTGTGTGACACTCACTGCTACTGCCGCCAACCAACGAGTTCCTACAACTAGCTGGGCAGGCTCCTGGCAATATTGCCACTAATCTTTCTTCACTTTCAGGCTGGGATTTATCTATGACCACAGCTCTGAATAGTCTGGAATATGCTATAAGCACGCTAGAAATTTCATAAAGTTTCTATTCCTGCAGTATGGTGAAAGCAGGAGCTATTTTGCAATTACAATTCTCGAAAATATCATTGCAGATCATGAATGCTAATACATTTTCTATGGTGCTGAATGTTCACTGATACCATAAGTAGGCGTGACGGGTTGTGTGACATAATCATGCAAGTCCCCTATTGAAAATACTGTTTTGGTTATTTATTATGTCTTTGAAGATTTTGAGTTTCATTCTTACTGTTGAGTAGCTTTAATCAAATATACCACTAGTCTCATTAGCTAGACCCTTTACCAAATGCTGTGCTAGAAATGGGTCTGTAGTCACGGCTACACCTGACTAGTTCAATACCCTCTGATTTTTGAGGGTAACTGGAATTTATAATGTCAATTGCATGTCCAAAAAGAATTGATTCATTGATGGCTTCTTATGGTGAGATTAAAGCTGCAGCAATAGAGTCAGGTAAGTGCTCAGGCTATGGGAGCCTGAAGCCTTTGCAGCTTGAGGTTGTTGCTGGGATAGTAGGTGGTAGAGGTGTTTTCAGGGGGGGGGGGGGGGGGGGGGGTTACCTACAGGGTACAGCAAGAGTCTATGCTACAGTTGCTTGCCCTTCAGTTGGGATTCATCTAAAGAGCTGAACTCTATATATTAGATTAGTAGTAGCATAAATTAGTTCTCTCCAAATTGATAAACACTTATTCTTGCTTCCTGGTTACCTGCCTTGGAGTCACCTCCTAATTGTTTTGTTTTTTTCTTGTCATGTTGTAATTAGTTAAGTCTTCCCCTCATTCAACACATAGCAGACAAGAATCAGATACACCGTTTTACAATCTGCAGCAAGCTTACAGTTACTAATGGCAGATTTTCTATTGCCCTAGTGGTGGTACTCTGTGGTTTAGTTCTCCCTTGGCATCTTCATGCGATTTTTCAAAATTTTACCTCCACATCACTGGGTGGCTGGTGACCCCAGACCCATTTCTAGCATAGCGTTTGGTAAAGGGTCTGGTTTCGGGACTAATATACCACATGTGCAAAATATATATATATATTCTTTGAATATATCCGTCACTGTATAATCCTCAGAGTCAGAAAGTGGATTAAGTGAGTAAACAGTTTCTATGTATTTGGATGTTTGGAGGCATTCCATCATTCTCTCTGTACTCACAAATTATCTCTCTGTCTGTCAGAAGAACTTTTTTTTCTTTCTGGAGTATCAAAATACAAATACGAAATACGTATTTTGTATTTTGAATACATATTTCAAATACTTTTATTTCAAATACCACCCATGTCTGGTCTCTACCTATTGCCTTCTCTTGCATTATCCCTTCAGTTTGGTCAGCTTGGAGCATCCTGCATACATACCACCCCCACAAGGAACCAGTTCCACGTGGGAGTACTTTCAATCAGCATCAATCTCTTCTTGATCTGGGATAGTAGACTTCTCTGTCATATGTGATGTTGAATATATTTATTTCAGGGAATACTGCATAACTTTGTGCTGATCATTCTCAATTTTTTTCCACCATATTATTCAACCAGATTTGTGTTTAATACCTCAATGATGAGAGGAAGTTTAGCTCTATTTAATAATGAATGTGCTACTTATATATTTTAGGTTCATGCAATACCAGGATCAGATGCCAGGTCCAGGGGTCCCCCTTTTTTTTTTTGTAGAAAATGTCCTGGGAAAAAAAAAGAAGAAATTAGTGACAAGAAATTAAAAGAATCCAAAAAGGGAAGGGAAAAATTGGACCTGAAATCCATCAGTCTCAACCTATGGGCAAAGTTGACTTTCTACTAAGAAAAGGAATTTGGGGGGGGGGGGGGGGGGGGGAGAATATATGTACAAATATAAAAATTTAAAAAAATTTAAGAAAAAAAAAAAAAAAAAAAAAATATATATATATATATATATATATATATATATATATATATATATATATATATATATATATATATATATATTCAAAAAAAAAAAAAAAAATGGTTGGGAATCTAAACTGCCAACCCTGCAAACCCTTGCATGGTGGTTTTATGATTTCTAGTATCCTTGTGATAATAGTCACCTGACAACTTGTTGAACCCAATTTAGATCCATTACTGAAGTATAAAAAGTCTTTTAAGGGTAATTAAAGTGAAATAAAAGTAACTAAATTTTATATAATTGAAAGGGGTAAAAATATTTTTAGAAAAGAAGCCTTACTCTTTAAAGATATTAAGTGAAAAACCTAGAAGTAGGCCCTGAGAGATAATTTAAAATTAAAGAAATGAAATACAATGGAATATAGCAAAGTTAAGGAGGGTTAAAGACTATAAAGAAGACCTGTTAATTAAAAAATATGTGGCTTGCTCTCACACACCATGAGGGGTTATTGGTTGCTAAGCCTACATTTAAAGTGTAGTGCTTCAATTATAGACCACTCCCCTGGAGCCTATTATTTTACCTCCTTAATTTTGCTTTACTTTATTTCATTTATTTCTTTTAATTTTCTTCACCACTATTTAATGGTTTTCTTTATGGTTTTCTTTAAAGTGGTCTGTCCTCTTCAGTAGTTACTTAGTTTTGCCTTGACTTTTTCTAAAGGGAGAGGCTATTTTACCCCTGACTCTACTGTTCCCCCCCCCCCCCCCCACCCACTTCTTCCTAAAATAGCTGCTTTTTGGGTGTGTTTTTTCCTTGCGGTAACCGGTGATGTAATAAACTAAAGACTCCCAGAAAGCTATACTTACCAGTTAACCTCAACATATCTGGGGATCTACTGAACTTTTTATCAGCAGCTGAGTGTTGGCAGCACCAGGTTAGAATATTCTGGAAATTGTCTGGAGTGTGGTAACCTTGCCTGAATGTTCCCACCCAGAATTATCTCAGAAAAGAAATGACCTGAGTATGTCTTATGGACTTTACTTTAAGCAGATATACCAAAAGTAGATCTGGCTCATCAGAGGTGTACATTACAGTTTGTATTTTAAAGCAGTAGCAATGCTTTTAAAAGTTTTTTTTTTTTTGACTCATTTCGTGTGTATATATATATATATATATATATATATTTTTTTTTTATAAATTTCAACTAGTCTCAAAACTAATGCATTTTTTATGATTTTATTTATTTTTATTTTTAGCATTCCTTCTTGGTTTTTTTTTTTGTGACCCCTCCCCCTTTTGAAAATCCTATACCCGCCCCCTAATAATTTGTCACTTTTCCCCCTCACAGTTTTTCGGAGACCCTGGAACCAGTGAGCCAGGAATCTTCTAGAATGACTGCTTTACCTAAAAATATGGATTCTGTGGTTCCTCTAGATGATGTTACCAAGTCGCCTGTTCAGGAATCTCCACAGCTTGTGGTTTCGTCATCTGGAAGCTCTCCACTTTACCAAACTGCTTCTCTTGCCAGCGAACCTTCAAGGACTGGTGAGTCACCACAGCATTAATTTAACCTACCAGACTATTTGTTTATTGGCATGAGATAGTTTATGAAAGCCTCTAAATTTGCTCAACCTATTCCAGTTAAGTTAGCAGCAGAAGGTGTAGCAGCATTGGTACTGGTAGGTTGCTGAGTCAGCAACAGCCAGACATATAAATATCATACACATTTATTAACAACTAGCAGTTGCAGGCCTCCTGCTACAGTGGGCCCAATATCTGACACATGGTTGCTTTGTGACTGATGTGTTCGTGAGTTGAGGGGGGGGGATGACTGTCAGTTCCATTAAAAGGTGTAAACAATTAAACATTGTAGCTATATGTATATCTTATTTTTTTTTTTTGTTTTTTTTAATTTTATTGGACTAGATCAAAGGCTAGATCAAAGGCCTCTCTGGGACAATCCAGTCCCTGTACTTCCAAAGGTTAGTAACTTGAATCTATTATATATTTTAGTTCGTGTGTGTGTGTCTAGCCATCACAGCCAAACCCTTTGTAGCTTCTATAATGTTTCATGTTGACATTGGCCAGGCAACGCCGGGTGTATACTGCTAGTGTAAAGTATATTGAATCTAATACATGATATTTGATCCCGAAAATATTTCCTCTCTCTCTCTCCACTTGTGCAGTACTTCAAAATAAAAACTTGATGTACTTGCAATACTTATGAATTTCTGACAATTGTGTGTGCTTGTGTGTGTGTGTGTGCGTGCGTGTGTGTGTGTATGCGTGCATGCATGTGTGCATGTGTGCGTGCGTGTGTGTGTGTATGCATGTGTGCATGCGTGTGTGCATGCGTGTGTGCATGTGTGTGTATGCGTGCGTGTGTGTATGCATGCGTGCATGCGTGTGTGTGTATGCGTGTGTGTGCATGCGTGTGTGTGTGCATGCGTGTGTGTGCATGTGTGCGTGCCTGTGTGTGCGTGCGTGTGTGTGTGCGTGCATGCGTGTGTGTGTATGCGTGTGTGTGCATGCGTGTGTGTGCATGCGTGTGTGTGCATGCGTGTGTGTGCATGCGTGCGTGTGTGTGCGTGCCTGTGTGCGTGCCTGTGTGTGCGTGCGTGTGTGTATGCGTGCATGCGTGTGTGTATACGTGTGTGCGTGTATGTGTGTGCGTGCGTGTGTGTATACGTGTGTGTGTGTATGCGTGCGTGCGTGTATGCGTGCGTGTGTGTATGCGTGCGTGTGTATGCGTGTGTGTGTGTACCTTCTACAATGCATGGCTAAGCATTTATTTTTATTGTGTGGACTTTTTCTTTTTTCTTAATCTTGGGATGATTTCTTTCACATTTAGTAGAAAGGGGGAAAAATTATGTAATTTCTTAATTTCTTATTTTACAATTTTTTTGGATTATTATTTGAGCGTGTGAATGATAAGAAGTTGCCAGGATAATTTAAGATTTCTTAAGAAATTGAATTATGAGGTGAAGAAGATAATTAAAGTAACTTATGCTGACATAATTGGTAGTGTTAATACTACAAATGTGTGCTGCAATAGAGTAGGTATTTGTTGTGGTATAAAAGTAGTTAAAATTTGTGTGAATTAAATCTAATCAGTTTTTCATAAAAGCAGAAATCACAAGTTTGCAAATATGGAGCACAAAAGAACTGATGAATGCAGAGATCACTTACTGGATCAGTTGAGAACATTGTGTTCTCAACCACAGAATAATTCATTCGAGTGTCTACAATAAGTTACCTTCAATGCTAAGTAGCAGTATCTTATTAGTTATAAGAAACTCAATTGTTGTTTTTTTGTATTTCCAGAAACTTTCATGTAGCCAAGTGATGGATCTAAATGCTGAAATGAACTCCAAAAAGTATTTATTTTTTTTTTGCAGATTTAATTTCTTGTTTGAGGAGCTGTACAAACTTATCAAAAGCAAGAAAGATGTAACTGCAGTTCTGAACACATTTCACAAAACCACTTGTGCTCAACATAGCCACAAAGTGCATTCTGTGTGCCAAACTGAACTCACATTCCAAATATAATCTCAATACCAATTGTAAAATGATTTTGTTTATTTTTTTACTTCTCTCTCCTGAGAGAGGTAAAAAAAAACTGATGTGTATTAAAGGTGTAGTAGGAAAATAATAGATCTTTTCAGACCTTGACTATACTTGGAACTTCCAGTTTTTATAGCAAATGTTTTAGCCAAATTGTGATTTATTCTTAAAAATTAAGTATCATGGTAATATGTACAAACAGTAATCTTATTCTTTAATTCTGAACAGATGCCAAGAAATAACATTATTTCACCTTTGGACCCTCTGCCAGCTGAACCAGTTTTGAACAACGGTCGGCCACCACTGAAGTTATATCTGCCCATTGTGTCGACTCCACAGGTGAGTTGGCATTCATGGTTGATGTTCATTATAGTGTGTGAAAGATAGATGGGTTGGAAAGAGGAAAGGAAAGGACACCATTTTGAATGTGTGAAATTGCAATGCTTTATTTTATCAGGTAGACCCACTTCAAGGTTTTCACGTACATGCAATGTAACTCAACCTTTTGACCACTATTTTCATATTTAATTTTTTAGGTTTAGTGTATTTCTATCTTTTCTAATATAAATTCAGGGTTGATACATGTTCTAAACCATGATCTATTATATCAGATTAAAACCAATAAGTGAAATATTTCTGAGTGTACTGTAGACTGGTATTTGATTTTCTAAATTTCATTAAAAAAAATTTTTTTTAATATATATATATATATATATATATATATATATATATATTTTTTTTTTTTTTTTTTTTTTATTTTTTTAATTCGTTTATTTATTATTGTATTGCCTGTCTTACAGCTATGTTTCCAAAATGGAAAAAAAAAGGATAGTTAGGCAAAAAGAACTGCAATTCAAAATTTAATTATTTTAGACCCCACCCATTACAAGCACTCATGCCAGATGTCATCCCAACTGGCCCAAACATTACGTACAAATATAATAGTTAGATAGATATGCAAAAACCTTCTCTGGGATGAGCACTATTCAATCACTGAAATTTTTGCGAAGATCCCTCCAGTGTGTGGAAGGAGTCTGCACTTTCAAACAAATTGTGAACTATTGCGAGATTTCATGCCAATCCAATGTGAGGGGACTCAAATTACCACTTATTCAAATGATTGCTACTGTAGACAGCAATGGATGTGGAAAAGGAGACCACTTCCTGGAAATTCTAGCTGGAAATGATAGATGGAACTTCAGTTTGGCCTTTAAAAAATATATATATATATGTATATATATATAAACAAAACAATTATGACGTAACGAATGCATTATAGCATAACTTTGTTGAAATAAAATAGTGCAGCAATGCTAGAGGCCTAATCTGTTTTTCAGGCTTTTAAGATTTATCCAGTGATAATTTAATTTTTAATCAATAAAAAAAAAAGCTGCTGCCTGTCAGTGTATATGCATGTAAATGTTAGAAACACCTGAAAAACTTCCACATGACATTGTAAAGAGTGTAGTTGATATTTGGAACAGAAAACCTAGATGTAGTGCTATATAAATGTACTTTATTTACTTTTACCAAAATGCTCAGGGGGGAGCACAAAATCCTCAAAGGGGGGGGGGGGGGGCAAATGCCCCTGCCCCCCTAAAAAAAACTGTCTGTGGTGGGTGGTATTGATTATCATACTCTACTTTTCTAAAAAGCTGTGACAAATAACAACCTTATCACAATTAGGTTGTTGTTGCTATTATTTAGTTTTCATCAGCGTATGGCCAAATATATTATTGTGCACTGCTTTCACATTTAATAATTATGTATTCTTAGTTCATGATATTTTGTTTATGAAATGTTGATTGTAGGGCTGCCGCCTTCCAAGACTCCAACCACTGAAAAGTGTTCCCTCCAATGTGCAGTTGTGCTATTACACCCGTGGGCAAACTGCTTGTGGGCCATCGGGAACAAAGATTATGCCTAAGCTTCGAAAGTTGACATCTAACAAGTGACAAGGACACTCAGAAAATGCATGGAGAACATATTACATGTTTCCTGTATCAATATGTGGTTTAGATTTCCTTTTTGTTATTATGTCAAATAAAATTTGTTAACTTCAATCATTTTCTTACGTTGGGAATGTATGAAGTTAGTATGGAGCCACACACTGAATAATCCACAATTGCCACAACTAAGCTTTTAAAATGTACCATGCATTGCTTTGACCCAGTTTTTATTTGCATGAGGAAGTTTGGATCTCAGCTAAAATTTGCTCCAACCAACCAAGAGTACATAGAGTGTTGTGGTGTGTTTTAGTAATCACACAGAATAAGAGCTATTTATATTTTTTAATACAAATCTTAGGTAATGAATTACCTTGATTTCAGCTAATATTCACTGTGTTCATTTTGACACCAATTTATCTTCAAGATATTAATATTCAATCAGACATGTATGTAGGCATGTTTGTGTGTATCCACTTTATCATTAAAGCACCGTACCAAATGAAACCCACTCTTCAGGGTACAGACATCCTACACCAAGGACTTTTTAACCCAAAATTTTGGACCCCCTTGCCACAGCTGTTCCTGTGGGAGTGTGAAGCAACACACACACACACACACACACACACACACACACACACACACACACACACACACACACATCTAAACTAAACTTTCGTCAAAACTTGCAGTGAAGTGCCCTAGTCAATCCCTTATATGATGGAGTTTAGAGTCCAGGCAGACAGGCAGACAGACAGTGAATTATATTAAGATTAACCCATGTGAATGGAAATGGCCAACCCACATTTATGTGCTGCAAGCAAGAAAAACTGTTGATACTTTTTTGTATTTCAATGAACTGGTTGGGGTTGCTGAAAGTTAGTGAGAGATGGGGGGAAATCCAAAATTTGAATTTTTTTTCCCATTATGAAACACTTTCAACCAATATGCCACTTTTTCTAAAAATATGCCACTTTTTCTAAAAAATATGCCACTTTTTCTAAAAAATATGCCAAAAAATTTGAAAAAAGCCCCAATTATGCCACATTTAAGAAATATGACACAAGAAAAATTGTTGTGCCAAGGAGTTGAGAAAAAAAAGAGCCTTATTTTGGAAAAGTGGGTCCTGCTAACTGAACTTGATCTCACTCAGACCGGAAGTCAGTTGACTGAACTAGAACGACCCTTTACCTACCACCATCCTTGTCCACACACTTCGGATGTTTAATAATATTGCGATTTTTCATTATTTATTTTCACGGACAGAAAGGGTGCGTCTCACGTGGTTTACTGCGTATCAATCTTTCTTTTACCAGTCCGAGAACGTGGTAATAGAAGGTAGCACTTTATCTGCAGTATGCTTAAAATTTTATGACAGTCATGTCCGCTGCTGGTAGGCACTTGAAGAAGTATTCTGCTGAAGATGTTGGTTTTTTTGAAGGACCAGAAAAGCTGCTGGAAGTGTGGTATTACCTAGGGAGTGATGACCCGAGTTGTGCTGGTCTAGGATTGAGAAAAATACTAAGGTTAGCAGATTTCTGGCGTTAGGCTTCCCTTATTTTCTTATCTTATCTTATTCAGCCTGACAATATGTTAGGAAAGATAGTATAGAAATGAAACAACAAACAAAACAACCAAGTGACAACAAACTACCCTATAAGGCCACTACGAATTGTTTGTTTCCTGTAACCCAAGACCCACTTCCAATTCTTCCCATCAACATATGAAAAACCTACCACCTCACCACTCTGAAACCAGCAAGAGAATATTACAGATTTTCAAAAAGAATGAAGTTTTCCACAAAAATCAGCTAAGGCCTAGTTGCAGAAGGGATAGCTAGAGCCTTTTCCCCAAAAAAAAAAAAAAAAAAAAAAAAAAAAAAAAAAAAAAAAAAAAAAAAGAAAGGAACTACTCACTGTTTGTATTATGAGCTATAAATATTGTCTCCTGGCCTTCTCCCTGCCACCAACCCACTGTAACACACCCACATCTATTGGGAAAAAATAATTCATAGTGGCCTAATATACCTTGCTATTAATGTATGTCAGTGTTGCTCTATATTAGTTTCATCCTTTTATCTAATCTGAATGAGTGGTGGGATACTTAGTTTAAAGGTGTGTGTGTGCACGCGCTAGGGCTAGATTGGACTGACAACCCCAGCACTGACAGGAAAACTTTCCTGTCCTTGAACATCTTCCCACACCAGTCCACCCAGCTGTGATGAGGACCTGGAATTTTCTGGGGTGCAAATTCACTGGCCATTGCTTGTCAATCAGCTAAGGATCCAGGTGGGACTTTGGGTGCCCACACCCATAAGCTGAGAACTTTGATCAGTCCTCCTGCGAGTTCTTAGCCTGGCTCCAGGAGTTTGCTTGCACTGGCTCATAGTGCCTGCTTAGTGCACAGGCATTCTGACTATGTCAAGTGCACGTGACCATGTCGATGGCAGCTAGACAATTTGCATTTTTGTGTGCGTGCATGTTGCCCATACAATCCAGTACCAAGATGTTTGATTAAAAATGATTAATTTAAAACTAGAAACCGTCCCAAGAATGGAATCCCACAAACTGCACTGCATAGGCATACTTTTCTGTTGTACAGGATTTATGTAGTTCACAGTTTGGCTAACCTCAATTAGGGTATTTTTAGAGTGACTGAATGTATTTAAATAATGTGGGCTAGGGCTAGGTGAATTACAATCTATATATATATATATATATATATATATATGAAAGGAGATGTCTGTCTGTCTGTGTGTATGTTTGTACCATCATTTTGGCCAAACCTGTGGATGGATTACTCTGAAACTTGGCATGATGTTGGGTTTTGACCCAACTTAAATCATGGACTAAAAAAAAAAAAAATCCGGAAAATAGTTACCATGTTAACGAGAAAACGCCAGATATGGTATTTTGGCCAGAAAAACCCTTGGAGTTACAGACCTAAAACTTGATATGCATATACAATTTCACTCTGAGAGTAACATGGGCTGGGTCCCACCTGGCCACACCTCTTCCTTTCCCTGTGTAAGACTAAAAAAATGCCAAAAATAGTGTTTCAGCAGAAACACTTGGACCTATGGAGTTAGACCCATATTTGGAATCGTAGTCTGGAGAATGTTTTAAGTACATGTATATGACCACACCCATTTTTGTGTTTATGTCAGGCCCAAAAGAGATCAAAAATGGTACTTTGGCCAGAAAAACCCTTGGGAGTGAAAGAATTAAAGCATGGTATGCATGCACGACGACTCTGGGAGTTACATGGACGGAATCTCTCCGGTTACACTTCTTCCATTGGTGTGTAAACCAAAAAAGTGCCAAAAAAAAGAAGTTCTCGCTAATGCTTGGGCCTAAGTAGTTAGATCCAGGAACACACTTTAATATATACTTCAGTTCGTAAGTATGTGTGTCTAGGCATCATTACCAAAGGCTCGAAATAGGGCATGTGCTCTCCAAGAACCTGAGTAAGTGTTATTAAACGCATATGGGCATGGTAATGGGTGTGGCTTTGCCATAGCCACAACCACAGGAGGTTATTTTGGTCGAAAAAAGTTAATCTGTGACCAATCAGGCCAAAAAATTTGGCATGTGGTCTTCAAGTACCCGGAAAAGCGTTATTAACTACATGTGGGTGTGGTTTGGTCATTATTACACCCATAGAACGTCATGCCTACCAAAAATTCATTTATGGATATCAAAACAATCTAGAAATAGAAACACTCCACATGCCGGTATACAAAATATGTAGTACATCTCAACAAGTACTTGTGGTGCAGCTTGATATGTAATTGTAGTGCATCTCAACAAATTTTATAGTGCATCTCGACAAATTTTATAGTGCATCTCGACAAATTTTATAGTGCATCTCGACAAATTTTATAGTGCATCTCGACAACAAAGAATGATGCTTCAAACTTGCATCCTGGAAATGTTGAATGTCTTATATAATTTTTTTTTCTTTTCATTTTTCTTTTCAATTTTATGGTCGTGGCTCTGAAGGATAGTTTCTTTTCCACTCAAAAATTTATGATACCAGTTTTTTTTTCCCCTTCTTTCTTCTTTTGTAGTACTTGATATAATTATAGCATGTAATATTTCCATAGTATTCCCTTTCCATAATTAGATCAGACCAATGGACCATGTAATTAACAACCACTAATTGGAAAATATCGAAACAACGATTTAAACATTTTCTTCTGTCATTTTTATTTATTTTTCAACAACAATAAAGCAACTGGTTCAGTTAATGATATTAGTTTATGGCTTGTGTGAAATGTGATTGGTATTTGTCCATGCATGTGACAACATGGTTGTTATTAGTTTGTGCATGTGACAATGTGGTTGTTATTAGTCCGTACATGTGCTGTGTGTATTTCAGATGTGACTGGGAGAAGTTACTGGAGTTTGTTCAGTGTAAGATTCTTAGTGCTTGTAGCAACGAGACTTTGGATGCATATTTGCTGAGGTAAGATGCAGTGTTTAATATTACATATATTGCTGGCCTTGCATAATGCGACCTAATTTAAAGTGTGTGTGTGTGTTTGCACGCGTGCACAGTAAAAGGGTCATATAATCAAACAAAGTAAATTTCAAAAGAAAGCACACTCTTTGTCTGACCAGAAGTATGGAACAAATGCAGCCCCAAACAAACATTCCTTGAAAGTTAATGGATGAATGTCTCCAGCAGTGAAAAACAATTTCTTACAAAGAAAGGAGAGAACAGATGCAGCAACTACAAGTTTGCCTTATGAGCATGCACAAACTATGGAAATTATTTAGTTGGCAGTACTTCACATATTTATCAATTTCATTAATTAAGGTATTTTTTTATTTTCAATTTTTAGGTGGGGGTGGGGTGTAGTTGGTGTGTGCTATCAATGATCCTTTACCAGAATCTGCTAAAATTGACCGTGGCAGCCATGATAACTGTCAATGTAGGGCCATGTGAACATTCATACCAAGTTTCATCAAAGTTGCTGCAGGCGTCTGGGAGTTCATCGACACAAACAGACATCCATGTTTATTACTATTATTAGGGTATCAAAAAATATGAGTACGTGTGTGTGTGTATGTATGTATGTATGTATGTATGTATGTATGTATGTATGAATTGGCGTCTTTTTTGTTTTTCCTACTCATCTAGTGAGAGCTCTCTGCTGATATCTTCATGTCGGATCATTCTGAAGACATGTGGTCAGACGACTCTGTTGTACAGCATTGCCCCTCTAATGGCGCTGGTGACGTCCTACTTCCCTAAGGCTCAGATCATGGTAATATACTGACTACACAAAGCTGGGGGTTGGTGGGCCTAGGGGTTGGTGGGCCTGGTGCTGCTAGTTATACAGTTTGCATGAGATCAACAATATTTAGACAAATTTTTGCATTTTGCTTACCATCTCTAATTATATTCAAATACATTTCAACAGCATGTGGAAATCTTTAACTTTGTATGTCCACCATAAGTGATACAACTGGATTGTTAATATTTATCATTAGTCCAAATATAGAAGAAGTAGTTCTGTTTGTTGGTCAACCAGTGCTTTGATTATTGCAAGCAAAGATGCAATAGGCCTCTAGTCTTTTATGAAGAGTAGACTAAACCATTTGTGTAAATATTTGTGTGTCACCCGATCATTTGCTTTATAATCATAATTTGTCTCTGATATATTTTGAAAGATCATTTTGTTGGTCTAATTTTATAATTGTTGACGTGATCGCGCTATTTGTGTCTAACTGCTACAGAAGCTCTACTATTCCCATCGGCAGTTCCTACAGCCTCTGCTTCAACCACTGCCACATTCAGATTTCAATTTTGAGGTAAGGACTAAGAGGGGTGGCCACAAATGTTTAGTAGTGTGGTAATATTTGTGGGACTAGGAATCAGGACTTGTCCTAATCCAGGCAGACATAAGGCTGGGAATAATGACAAGGACTAGAGGTCAGGATTAGGTCTAGAATAGTAATGACTGGCAATCCTTGACCCTGATGAAGAGGAAATACACTATAATACAGAGGAGGGAATACACTATAGTACAGAGGAGGTACCTTGTGACTTTATCTGATGTAGTGCAAGGGCTTGTACTGAAAGCTGCAATGTTTAAACTCCGAACTCAGTCATTCCTGGATGAAATAGGAATTGATGAGGACAAGTTTGGTATAGTCAGTGGGGACGGGAGGGTTTGGACAAGCTCACTCAAATAGTTCATATTTATGCTGATGTAGTTGATAGTAACCTTTGGTATTGTATCATTTGTCTCCCAAGTTACAAGTAATCGCCCCCTGGTGGTATCCCACTGGTTTATAGAGGAGAATTGAATTCTATTCAACTTTTGTTGCAACCTTTTAGAAAGTGGACTGCTGATTTCTGTTTGGCAACGTTCATTTTTAAGTAAGGAAGATTAAAAGGTCAAATTTATGGTATACCAGCAGTCCTACTAATTGCTGTTGTATATAGAGCATTGCCCTGACATCCCTACCTGCAGGCCAGGCCAAGACCATAGCAGAGAGTGAATGAGTGAGTAATACTCCTACTCCATGCACACTCTTTGAAGACCATAGTTTCAGCTTCCACACTTCCACATTTTTGCATGTATTGGTCCTCACCTGTTTAATTGAATACATAAATATACATTACTCTTGAATAATGTAGATTTATATATTTATTAATTATATCAATGTGCCTTAGTCATATAAATTAATCCCTAAATTAGCCAAGAAGTGGTTGTTTAGTTTGTTTTTATTTTTAATTGGTGGCTCCTCCTTTTTTATATGATCTTTTAGACTTTATGGTATTTTTGTTTATCTAAATGTCCACAGAGCTACACATAGTGTCCTTTTAGTAAGTGGACTGCAAATATCTGTTGAGCATAGTTCACTTTTAACTGGTGAAGATTCTTAGTCAACCTTTGAGTTTCCAGTTGTTCATAATAATCTGTTTAAAGAACTTTGTGCTGGCATCTGACTGACACTTGTGGTTCACAGTAAGGGAATCCAGCTGTGTCCTCCTAAGCTGTTTTGCTTACTGTTTTTGGACGTGCATTTATTGGAAGTGGTGCAGTCAGCATGTGTGATTTTGGTCGCACTGTTTGTGTAGTGTGCCATGGTTTGTCATCCTTACTCTATTTGCTTGTGATATGTTAGCTGAGCAGCTATAAAAGTTCAGATGTTTGTTCGTTCTTGTGGAGGTCCTCTGTGGTGGCCAGTGTGTTAGGTCCACTGGTGAAGTGTGCATCAGCACAGAAATATGTGCATTTGATTTGTTGCTAGTTGTATGGTCTGATGCTAATAATGGGATTAGTGCTTATGCAGTGCAATGTTTCCTGATGAGGGCAACAAACGATCTAATGATGCTTGGAAATATAGATGTGGCTGAGTCTGTGTGTGAAGTGAGTGTATGTAACATGCTGTTTTGATGCATGTGAATTGAATTAGTAGGAGCTACTTTGACCTTGTCATTATATCTTGTTTTTAATCCTAATAAAATATTGTGGCAATGTCTACAAATTTGTTGTCTTTATTTAAATTTATTATAGTAATGCTGTACATATTGAATTATTTGGCCAGAAAATTTCTCTGGGATTCTTTGCTATATTATATACAAGAGCCTTTATTTCTGTCATCCAGTTTTTTTTATATTTGTTTCTTTTTGTCTCTCTTTTAAACTATTTCCAGGTGTCCTTTTTGAATGAAATCTTCAAAGGTATTTTGGTAGTTGTTAAGGCACTAATGTAGCACACACTGCCATTTTACATGTAGAATTCTATCATGTGAATGCTGTTGGCGTTTTCTTAGTGAACATTGCAGCCTCATAGTTTTTAATTACTGGGAGTGATTAATTATATGACTTGTAGACCAGATCTCCACTCCAACCTAAACAGCAGACTACAATGGATAGGCGTCCTAATTATATATTGTTATTTCTTAAGGCCTGTCTTCACTAGAGTGCTGATCATGATCAGAGTGATATAAATCCTGTCCAAACTACACTCACATTTTCCAGGGTAAGATCCGATCCTGATCCCTCTGATCCACCTGGGGGTGCTAGATCAGATCTCAATGAGGTAAAATCCTAATAAACTTTTGCTCAACAGGGCTTTGGAAAAAAAAGGTGAGATTGATCTTGAAAGAGTTTGGCTGCTGGTTGAAGTTTAGAAGAGACCAAGGCATTAGCATGGGATCTGGGGAGCTGCTGATGTGCACAGTCAGCTAGATGGAGTTGCTAGGAATAAGTTGGTATACAAAATAACAACAACAACCTCTTTAGCTGGCTCTGGTTGTGAATGCACATGGCAGCAGTTGCAAGACAAAAATATGAAAACCTCACACAGAGATATAGGAAGGTAAGGTTCATTTGCATGTTTGTTTTTTATTATAGAGAAAACTAAGTTACTAGCAGAGGTATGCGAACACTGTATGGGACTATATATATATATATATACACACATACATACATACATACATACATACATACATACATACATACATACATACATACATACATGCATGCATGCATGCATGCATGCATACATACATACATACATACATACATACATACATACATACATACATAATGACAAGAGGTCAGGCAGTTCTTCAGTAGCTTGCCCTCCATATGAAGAAATAGATAGAATTTTATGAAGCAGAGCTGCCTCAAATCCAGGAGAAAGAATTTGAACAGCACCTGTTGATGAAGTTACAAAAAGTGTTGCTTGTTCATTGACCCCTACCAACAGGAGCGATAGGAGGTATGATGGCATGGAGGAGCTGGCAGCCATATTCGAGTGAGCTAAAGAACGAGTGACTGAGTGAGAGGGAAGCAAGAATGAGGGAGAAAGAGCTGGAGCTTGAGGCCAAGATCCGGAGAGAGAAGAGAAGTATGGAAGAGAGAATGATGGCAATGTTCTCTGCAGCAATGCAGCATGTGAGCACACCAGCCAGCCATTTATTCCACATGGAACCCCCAAAATAAGGAGAAACACATCAACTACATTCATTGGACATGACCACTGAGGAAAGGATGTTCCACTGCTTGCTCCTCTATATAAGTTAGAATTAACAAGAACTCGAGCATCATGGACCTACAATTGAAGGAAAATTGGATTCATGGCATATTTGTGTATCGATATTTAGAAAACATAGTTCACAGTTGTTACTCCTTGCCTTCCAGGCCAACCAATGTTGACATCAAGAAGAACCCCACGATAGTCAACTACAGTCTGTGTTATTATGGAATAATAACCCTTCCGATGCTAGTAGTTGGATGGACTTTCTTCTGGTATTTCTCCTTGGGGAATTTTAACGAACTGGGGCAATAGTTTGCGAGAAATAGCACCACAGGTGTCAATTTCTATTTCCCCGCCTGTAGATTGTCCGAGGCCAATATAGCTGAAATAGTTCAGAATTCAATATTAATTCCAAGTCTCCAAATTATCACAGCCACCTGAGCTTCCACAGTTACTGGTTGTCTCAACTTTATTGCGCACATTTCAATGTGTGGTCTGTGGTCTTAATTCATCACACAGGATTATGATAGTCTCTCTAGACATTCTCAAGCTTTCATGCCACCAACTGTCACCATAGTTTCCAGCTACCACATCACTCCACCATTCTTTACTCCTTGGCTTGCTCCGCATATGTGGGGACCTAGTGTGTTGCTCTGGTACAGCAGAGGTAGGAACATATTTCTTCTCATCTTGTAATAAGATCACCTGCAGTAACAAACATGTTTAGTTTGCTTTATGTAATATGTAGGGATTATTGACACTAATCTCATTTATCAAAAAAAAACATGATACAATTAATGAACATGTCAAGTTCTGTGATGGTTATATATATATAGCTATATATATATTAGAAGACCAATGTGACTATGTAACTATGTTCGTCCGTTTCTTAAAATCCCTCTGTTAGATTTTGACCAAACTTTTAGGGATGGAGAAGACCCACCCTGAGATGGTTTTAAGCCAGGTGGCATGTCTGGGAAAAAACAGAATTTGTCTGTCTGTATGTTTGTACCATCATTCCGGCCAAACTGGTAGGTGGATTTCTCTGAAACTTTGCATGATGATAGGTTTTGACCCAACTTAAAACATGGGCTAAAAATTTCTCAAAATGACTACCATAGAAACGAGAAAAAGCCAAAAATGGTAGGATTTTAGCCTATATTGGCCGGGCAACTCCGGGTATATGCTGCTAGTATATATATCTGATGAGGATCCCAGTTGTTGGATCTGATCTAGATAAATATCTATTCAAGTGCAGACATGGCTTTACCTGTGGTCATGTGGATTGTTTAATTAATTTACGACTCCCTAGGTTGAATAGAAAAACTTTTGTAATTTGTTTATACCATACTCTCGCATTTATTATAGGTCTCACATAATTAGCTCTCTTCACAGATTTAATAAACTCAAAAACAGACTCAAAATCAAACTCATAACTCATCTCTTAACTGGATCAGACTTTGAAATCATGAAATATCCGCAGGCTGAACTATCATTTCTGATTGACGCAATATTCCCCGGACCATTGGATTGCATTGGACAAGAATTAGAATATTTACTAACTTATTGCAAACACATGTTGCATGGCACAGGCTTCCGTGCGACCTGTGCATGTGACCCCTGCAGATGTGACCTGTGCATGTGACGTATGGGTTCTATTTCTCTCCTCACTCACTGCAACTACTGTATTCCTTGATTAGATGAGATGGCACACGATTTAATCATTTTAAAAGCTTTGGATTGTTTACTATTCAAGGACACATCCTATTCCAGTGAGTGTTGGGCAGCAGCAATCACCTGAGGGCATCCTCGGTGCCGCAACACTCACACAGCAATCCCCCTCAATTGCACAACACAATAGAGGGCTAGAAACGCATCCTCCCCTCCCCTTGCTAGTTAGCTGTTGTACTAGTAGTTGAGGTATTAATCATCTGTGCTTCAGTACAACTAAGGAGTGCATGACTATTAGCTATGGACTAGTTATTCAATAGCTGAAGAAATCAAGAAAATACTATAATCAGGTTCAAAGTGCAAGCATGTGAATTATGACTTACCATAGATAATTTTCTCAGTGCTTGTGAGGGTGACACAATGTAATGATGACACAATGTAATGATGACACAATGTAATGATGACACAATGTAATGATGACACAATGTAATGATGACACAATGTAATGATGACACAATGTAATGATGACACAATGTAATGATGACACAATGTAATGATGACACAATGTAATGATGACACAATGTAATGATGACACAATGTAATGATGACACAATGTAATGGTGCGCTCTCTTTCTACTGCTACTGTTGTTGATGTATGACTTGCATTGTATCTCCACTACAGAGTCTACAACAAGTGCCTCTCTTGGAAGGAATGACAACATCTGGTCAGAATATTTACATTATACATTATTACTTTGTGCTGTTATAGAAGAAGTGGCACCTGTAGGATGATGTGGGTCGGCATGCACGATTCACTGGCATGGTTTGCTGGCTTGAGTTGCTTCCATCAATGATTTTAGAATTGGCAGAGGTCCTCTCTGATCAATGAGCTTTTAAAATTTATTTATAGGTGTATTTAAATATCCTTTTTAACTAGAGGTATAATGTACACATGGTTCTCTCCGTGAGTGTGCGAACAGTTAAATAATTCAGTTCAGTATCTCCAAAAGATGCAGTTTCATATTTAACACACACTTTGTAGTTTTGTTGAACCTAAGGCTAGAAAATAACAATATTTTGGTAATGCAATTATTACGATTATTTTAAGTTATCATGTGACTTGCTGTTATTGTGCTGACTAAGCAATTTTTTATTTCGAAACTGTTTTTCATGTATGTACATGCACATACACCAATGGATGTGTGTGTGTGTCCAGGTACCTGTATGCGTTTGAGAGGAACAGAGAGGATATTTGTGATCAAACATTGGAGGTACTGTCATATAGTTATTTCAATATATATTAATAGGAAACAGCACTTTATTAAATGTATATTCCAGTCAGTGCACTTGTGAGAACAACACACACCATTATGAGAGCCTGGGAGCCCGTGCCTTAGCCCTGGCACAAATAGTGCATCATTGGGTTGTTATAGTTTGTTGCTGCTGTTTCTATTCATTCTTTAAAAGGAAGAAGTTCTATAGCTGTCATGTCAATGCTGGGAAGGTACATAGATGAACAACTCCACATCACGGACAAAACTAAGTTGGTACACTTTGGGGTGACAGAATATTTGTGAACCCTTTGAGTTTGCTAGTGTGTCTAAATGGTCAGGATAATATGCTGTGCTACTCTAGTACTAACCAAGTACTACAGTTTCTATTGATCTTGCTTGCACATACATCCAGTGGGGTCATAGCCAATCCAAATTCAAATGGAGTTAGGTTAGTAATCATGTCAGGGCTTGGATCAGGAGTTAGGTTAGAAATCTTGTTAGGCTTAACTCCTCAACACACACACACACACACACACACACACACACACACACACACACACACACACACACACACACACACACACACACACACACACTGGTCATCATTATGGTGTTTTTAAGTTTGGTTGAAACAAATTTGACTAAATGCGCACGCTATGATTGCCATGCTGTTCCTGGTGCTTCCCGTTGTTCAAATGCCGCTGGTGGTCATGTAGAGGTCCAGATGAGTATGGAGGCACGATGAACACTGACTGTTTCCTTCCACACACTCTGCACCCACACAGAGACACACTAGACCACATGGGCACAGGGACAGAGCGACGATACAGTCATGGAAACTTCATTTTTGTGGTGACAATATCAGCTGTGATTATTTTCTCTTCATCATTCTGTAGTCAGTATATTATCATTGTACCTGAAATTGTGTTGGCATTGCCAATATCCAGAGAATTGGCTACTGACCTCGTGTTTGTCTTGAATTGTCATTGAATTGTCATGGTAGGTCGATGAAGAAAGAATGTGGGGGCGTGGTGTCCAGTTGGCATGTTCTAGTGAAACTTTAACCTCCGACATTTAACTATCTGTGCCTCTTTGTTCACTGCTTATGTCTGATGCACGTTTACCTTTTATTTTACGGTGTGTTTTTTTTTGTTTTTTTTTTACCTATCTTTGGGGTAACTCCAATATATTGCTATCTCCTAACCAAGACTTCGATTATGGCAGTGAGTCACATCTGCAGTTGCCATTGCAGTTACTATCGCAGTGTGGAATAGTATTTGCCTCGGTCTTGGTTTCCTGCTCCTTTAGTTGTGATTGAAGTATAAAAGATGTCTGTCTGTTAATTCATGCTGTGGATATCTTCTTTCAAACTTGGAATTTGGATAGCTTTTTAGTGACCAGCTATTCTCAGTGCATGATAAACAGTTCTTATTTGACTGAGATACCTTGAGGTAGATAAATATGTAATTAGTTCATTTCTCAGTATTTGATTGCTAAGTAACAAGATTTGATGTGTGCACCATGCACCTTGTGAACTGAACAGATGTGTTGCAATGGATCAATTATGAGGTTGTCAGAAGTGCAATGGATGTTATAACTGTGTGTGTGTGTAGGTGTTGATGAGTGATCTCAACCCTGAGGTGATGGCTCTGTACTCCACATCTGCATTCAGCAGTAGTGCAGAGTTGATTAGTGAAACTGGTTTGGATCAACTTCTGCCAGGAGCAATTCTTGATGCCAAGATATTTGAGCCATGCGGTTTCTCTCTCAATGCCATATGTAAGGTATGATTCTATAAGTCGAGTTAAATAATTTAAGTGAGCTACAGTGGAGATCCTCTTATCTAACCTACTTTTCAATTGTAGCTGAGATGTTATAATTATCATACTGCATAAACAGACCTATTTATACATTATCTATACTATGGAGTGGTGGGAATAGTCTGTCTGTCCATGTATCCTCGATTCACGCTTGACTGGTTGAAGTGAGATCCACTAACCCATATATATATAGAATCTATCACCAGGGGAATGTCATAAGCATGCTATATGGCCACACCCTTTTCTGTATTTAAAAAAATAAATAAATAAATTTAAAATAACACTTCAAAAATGGTGCTTTTGCCAGTAAAGAGAATGGAGCTACAGACCTAAAACTTAGCATGCAGACACAACACTGCGAATAACATGGGATGGGTTCCATTAGACCACACCTCTTCCTCTTTGCGTGTAAGGCTAAAAATGTCAAAAGAGGTACTTCTAAAAATAAAAAAAAAATTTTAAACACTTTGACCTGATCACATGTTCACTTTTGTTTTAAGAAGTCTAAGCATATGCCTTCAAAACATATACTTTTGTGACTACAGCCCGCCACCAGAGGTGGGCCGATGAAGGACAGGGGTGGGGGGTTTCTATTCACTAGTTCTAATGATGTCCATAGAATTTTTTTGTCTTAGTTATGCCACTAGTATTGGTATGAACTAGCTTCTATTTCCATAATTGTAGTTCAGTTAACCAAGTAGAGGCCGTTACACTTCTTGCAGTTTGACTTGTACGGTCTACACTGACACCAGTGCACATCTTTGATCAGAACAATGGCAGGGTGTTTATAAGATATATTTTACTGAACTATTGTCTTGAGGCTTAACTTAGCCTTAACCTTAAAAGAATGAACCCCACCCCCTCCATTTGTACATAAATAAAAATTATCCCACACAAGCTCATGCTCTATGGTAATTATGTTTTAATAGTGCCATAATAGATGCCAACTTTTTGACTTTGGAAACACTCCAGGCCACACCCACTAACCACACCCATTGCATGTAATAAAGATTGTCATCAATAATGTCGCCCCCCCCCCCCCCCCAATAGAATTAATCCAAGCTCGTACAAAGTGCAAGTTTTGGAAGTTAATAATACTGAACCTTTTTTTTTATGGTGGTACCCACATTGCTGAAATGGCAATTTGTTTCACTTTCGCAGTCTTGCATAAACTAGAATGTGGCTTCTTCCGTCCTCAACTTGTGCAGAATAGTACGAGGAACAATGTCAAGTGAAAGCTGATAGCTTGTAGACTAGTGCACCATTACTGAACATTTTGCAATAGTCAGTACAGAGAGAGATCAGAACTCAAGCCAGGGCCCAGGACTAATTCACAGGCTGAAAAATTAGCTGACCTGTGTTGATTAATAAGTTGGGATCCTAATTAACACAGGTCAACTGATCATTCAGACTGTGAACCATGAACCCACAAGGTGCTCAGTCAGGACCTTGGCCTAGTCATGAACTTCAGGAACTAGTCAGTACCCCCTTTGGGGATCTGGAGACAAAGGTGTCAGTGAGAGGACAGTCACTGAAATATGGGGGATGATTGACACACACACACACACACACCACCACCACACACCACATCACATCACACAAATTTTTTAAATGTTACTTTCATTTATGCAAGGGAAAGACAAACTTTACTTAAAACTTAAATTTACAATATTTTTAAAACTATTTGTGGGTAAACCTGTTTTAATACACCCCATCTTAATGTATCATATCATCCTATAAACGGACAGTGACCATACATATTTCTGTTGTGGGTTTTGAATTATAAGACTATTTTTCATTGAAGACACTCACAAAGTTTACCCAGTAACTCCCCAAAAATGTTAATTTTTTTTTTCTTTTCTGTGTAAATTGAATTTATGAAATACTTTGTCTTCAGGATCATACAGGGTAGCCCCAAAAAAATATTCTTAAATATTTCACTGTAAATCCCCTCCCAAGAAAAGTTGAAAAGTGCCAAACTATAACCTTTTTTCTCTTTTTTTGATGGAGGTAAACTAAATTTTCCCTAAATTGTTTGCTATCACTCTAAGAATCTCTTAGATATTTAGAATAATAGTTGTTGTTTTTGTTTGAGAGGAGATGGATTCCCCACTTACAATAAATCAAACATCACTTGTTTTATATATATATGTGTGTGTGTGGTTGAGATGTGAGGTTGTATGCTATTGCAGCTGCTAGCAAACTCTCTCCAAAGGTGCTTTGCGGGATACAAATATAGTGAGTGATGTATATAGTGACTTTGGGAGCGACATCACGTTGAGATTCATGTGCTAATACTTTTGTGAATCTTTAAGAATGTATAATTTAATGAATATGTAAATTTTTTTTTTTTTTTTTTTTTTCATTTAAGTTTTTTTTTTCTGTCTGTCTTTGGTGTTCATAGGATGTGTATTATACGATCCATGTAACACCACAAGAGGGCTGCTCCTGGGTGAGTTTTGAGACCAACGCTGAACTAAACTCTTCCCTCTCCTTGATAAAAGAAGTGTTGGCTATATTTCAGCCTGGAGAAGCAGCAGTTTCTGTCATGGTTAATAAGGTAAATTCACAGCACCTAGTGTGTGGTTTTAGAATCAGTACATGGCTTCTAGTGTTAGGACAACACTAAAAGATATTGCTTGTAAACAATTAATGAATCTCAAAAGGGTGGGAAAGATTTAAAAATGGAGAAGGGGCAGATAGGAAAAAGGGGGGGGGGGGTGTGTATTACCAAGCATTACCAAGCATTGAACTCGTTACCATGGAACCATAAGCATATTTTAAAAAACCTAAATGTTCATAATGTAAGCCCAAATAGACACATGAACCTACGGAACTAGCTGTTCTAGTAAGATAGTCAGTCCACTTATGTTTGCCCATGCGTGTTTTGAAAGTGTATGACGTGTTGGTATCGTAATGTCAGTAGTCACTCAGTAAAATGAAAATATTGGTTTTTTCCCCTTTGTTTTGCTATTTGTAGGCTTCTTTTGAACGTAAACAGATGAACTTTGTCGATTTTGACGGTGACTACACATGCGCTAACTTCCAGTCAGCATCAACATCCATTTATGACATTCTTTATGTTGAGCTCTATGCCAAGACCAAAACTAAAACTACTGACAATGTGGATGTTGTTATCTAATGCTGTAAACGATGTAACACTACCTGTGCAATGATGTCACTGTGTTCCTTTGGTGTTTGTTTGTTTGTTTGTTTGTTTTTAATGTGATTGTTTCAAAATACACTGCTGTACAAGTTATGAACAATAATTGAACCTGTTCCTTTTGGTTTTTAATTGAACTGTTGGTCTACCTGGTTGGTACAGTATGATCAGTATTGGAATAATTATTTGTGTAACATGAAATTAGTGTCTATTAAAGTAACTCTAGTTTGACTGTAAATATAAATATATATATATACACACACACATACATACAGTGTAGTCACATAATTTTACATCACTAGTAGCATATAAGTCAATATTCAGACTTGAATCCTGTGATTTAAAAATGTTCAGAGCTTCATGAAAGTCAACTGCTGCAAGTTCAGGTCCCTCAATGGAAATTCTCATAGGGCAACCTAAATTTGATCACCAATTCATAGAGCTAAAATATCTTTGAACTGAAGCTGTTCCCACTGGAAGGCCGAGAATGAGGTTTAACAGTTTAAATGTTTCTGGAAATATCCTGGTGTAAGCTCCAGCACACTCTATGTGCACCTTGACTTTCACCTTGACTTCCCACATAGGTGGCACTTCTGTAATTTCTTTCCTTCTATTAGTAATACCTTTTCTTGCTTCAATGCTCTTTTGAATACCTGCCACTCTTTTATAAGGTCATCCTTGTCATGAAGAGGATGGGAAGTATAGTTCTCACCATCATAGGACACTGTTGCTCACTTCCATAAAATGGAGCCAAGGCTTTAATTTCATCTTTTCCATACTGAGGAAATCCTTCTTTTGATGGCAATAATGCTGGGTTGAAAATGGATGAAGAAACAAGGAACTTTACAGCCATATCAGAAAAGTGACTTCATCTGGTGAGTAAACTATCAATATAAGGTACTGCAACAGAGATATGAAACTGAGATACATACTGGATAGATTAACTGTGCCGTGTATGGGGCTCTCCACTTCTGACACTAATCTGGTTATCTCCAAGTTTCTTAACTGTAGATGTTGCATCCAGCACTAATCTGCTCCATCTTCCTTGAGCAATTTCAGCTCTTTCTTATTACTGTCACGTATCAGAGATAGCCTGTGCAAATCAGCTGCTTGCCTCTGCATGAAGGAGTTCGGCTTTGCTACTAGGTCAAGTACCTTTGACATTAGAACTATTGAGGTTACTGGTGTTGTCCTATTGAGGTTACTGGTGTTGTCCTAGGGAGGTTACTGGTGTTGTTCTTGGGACGTTACTGGTGGTGTTCTAGGGAGGTTAATGGTGTTGTCCTCTTGAGGTTATAGGTGTTGTCCTTGGCATGTTACTGGTGTTGTCCTATGGAGGTTATTGGTGGTGTCCTATTGAGGTTACTAGTGTTGTCCTAGGGAGGTTACTGGTGTTGTCCTTCGGACATTACTTGTGTTGTCCTAGGGAGGTTATTGGGGTTGTCCTATTAAGGTTACTGGGGTTGTCCTATTGAGGTTATAGGTGTTGTCCTTGGGACGTTACTGGTATTGTCCTAGGGAGATTATTGGTGCTGTCCTAGGGACGTTATTGGTGTTGTCCTATTGAGGTTACTGGTGTTGTCCTAGGAAGTTATTGGTGTTGTCCTATTCGGGTTATTGGTGTTGTCCTATTGAGGTTACTGGTGTTGTCCTAGGGAGGTTAACTGGTGTTGTCCTAGGGAGGTTAACTGGTGTTGTCCTTGGGACGTTACTGGTGTTGTCCTAAGGAAGTTATTAGTGTTGTACTATTGGGGTTACTGGTGTCGTCCTAAGGAGGTTACTGGTGTTGTCTTAGGGAGGATATTATTGTTATCCTAGGGAGGTTATTGGTGCTGTCCTAGGGATGTTATTGGTGTTGTCCTATTGAGGTTACTGGTGTTGTCCTAGGGAGGTTACTGGTGTTGTCCTATTGAGGTTACTGGTGTTCTATTGAGGTTACTGTTGTTGTCCTAGGGAGGTTATTGGTGCTGTCCTAGAGACATTATTTGTGTTTTCCTAGGGAGGTTACTGGTGTTGTCCTAGGGAGGTTACTGGTGTTGTCCTTGGGACATTACTGGTGCTGTCCTACGGAGTTTATTTGTGTTGCCCTATGGAGGTTACTGGTGTTGTCCTTAGGACGTTACTGGTGTTGTCCTAGGGAGGTTATTGGTGTTGTCCTATTGAGGTTACTGGTGTTGTCCTTGGGACTTTACTGGTGTTGTGCTTCGGAGGATATCAGTGTTGTCCTAGGGAGGTTACTGGTGTTGTCCTTTGGACGTTACTGGTGTTGTCCTAGGGAAGATATTGGTGTTGTCCTAGGAAAGTTACTGGTGTTGTCCTTGGGACGTTACTGGTGTCGTCCTATGGAGGTTACTGGTGTTTTCCTTGGGACGTTACTGGTGTTGTCCTATGGAGGATATCGGTGTTGTCCTAGGGAGGTTACTGGTGTTTTCCTTGGGACGTTACTGGTGTTGTCCTATGGAGGATATCGGTGTTGTCCTAGGGAGGTTACTGGTGTTGTCCTTGGGACGTTACTGGTGTTCTCATAGGGAGGTTATTTGTGTTGTCCTATTGAGGTTACTGGTGTTGTCCTAGGGAGGATATCGGTGTTGTCCTAGGGAGGTTACTGGTGTTGTCCTTGGGACGTTACTGGTGTTCTCATAGGGAGGTTATTTGTGTTGTCCTATTGAGGTTACTGGTGTTGTCCTAGGGAGGATATCGGTGTTGTCCTAGGGAGGTTACTGGTTTTGACCTTGGGATGTTACTGGTGTTGTCCTTAGGACGTTACTTGTGTTGTCCTTGGGAAGTTACTGGTGTTGTCCTAGGTGGGTTACTGGTTTTGTTCTTGGGACGTTACTGGTGTTGTCCTATGGAGGTTACTGGTGTTGTCCTAGGGAGGTTACTGGTGTTGTCCTTGGGACATTACTGGTGTTGTCCTATGGAGTTTATTGATGTTGTCCTATTGAGGTTACTGGTGTAGTCCTTGGGACTTTACTGGTGTTGTCCTAGGGAGGATATCGGTGTTGTCCTAGGGAGGTTACTGGTGTTGTCCTTTGGAGGATGTCGGTGTTGTCCTAGGGAGGTTACTGGTTTTGACCTTGGGATGTTACTGGTGTTGTCCTTAGGACGTTACTTGTGTTGTCCTTGGGAAGTTACTGGTGTTGTCCTAGGTGGGTTACTGGTTTTGTTCTTGGGACGTTACTGGTGTTGTCCTATGGAGGTTACTGGTGTTGTCCTAGGGAGGTTACTGGTGTTGTCCTTGGGACATTACTGGTGTTGTCCTATGGAGTTTATTGATGTTGTCCTATTGAGGTTACTGGTGTAGTCCTTGGGACTTTACTGGTGTTGTCCTAGGGAGGATATCGGTGTTGTCCTAGGGAGGTTACTGGTGTTGTCCTTTGGAGGATGTCGGTGTTGTCCTAGGGAGGTTACTGGTGTTTTCCTTGGGGCGTCACTGGTGTTGTCCTAGGGTGGTTATTGGTGTTGTCCTAGGGATGTTACTGGTGTTGTTCTTGGTACGTTACTGGTGTTGTCCTATTGAGGTTACTGGTTTTGTCCTAGGGAGGTTACTGGTGTTGTCCTATGGAGGTTACTGTTGTTGTCCTTGGGACGTTACTTGTGTTGTCCTTGGGAAGTTACTGGTGTTGTCCTTGGGACGTTACTGGTGTTGTCCTAGGGAGGTTACTGGTGTTGTCCTAGGGAGGTTACTGGTGTTGTCCTTGGGACGTTATTGGTGTTGTCCTTGTGAGGTTATTGATGTTGTCCTTAGGAGGTTACTGGTGTTGTTCTTGGGACGTTACTGGTTTTGTCCTAGGGAGGTTACTGGTGTTGTCTTAGGGAAGTTACTGGTGTTGTTCTAGGGAGGTTACTGGTGTTGTCCTTTGGATGTTACTTTTGTTGTCCTTGGGAAGTTACTGGTGTTGTCCTTGGGACTTTACTGGTGTTGTCCTAGGGAGGTTACTGGTGTTGTCCTAGGGAGGTTGCTGGTGTTGTCCTAGGGAGGTTGCTGGTGTTGTCCTTGGGAGGATATCGGTGTTGTCCTAGGGAGGATATCGGTGTTGTCCTAGGGAGGTTACTGGTGTTGTCCTTGGGATGTTACTGGTGTTGTCCTATGGAGGTTACTGGTGTTGTCCTTTGGATGTTACTTTTGTTGTCCTTGGGAAGTTACTGGTGTTGTCCTTGGGACTTTACTGGTGTTGTCCTAGGGAGGTTACTGGTGTTGTCCTTTGGATGTTACTTTTGTTGTCCTTGGGAAGTTACTGGTGTTGTCCTTGGGACTTTACTGGTGTTGTCCTAGGGAGGTTACTGGTGTTGTCCTTTGGATGTTACTTTTGTTGTCCTTGGGAAGTTACTGGTGTTGTCCTTGGGACTTTACTGGTGTTGTCCTAGGGAGGTTACTGGTGTTGTCCTAGGGAGGTTGCTGGTGTTGTCCTAGGGAGGTTGCTGGTGTTGTCCTTGGGATGTTACTGGTGTTGTCCTAGGGAGGATATCGGTGTTGTCCTAGGGAGGTTACTGGTGTTGTCCTTGGGACGTTACTGGTGTTGTCCTAAGGAGGTTACTGGTGTTGTCCTTGGGACTTTACTGGTGTTGTCCTAGGGAGGTTACTGGTGTTGTCCTTTGGATGTTACTTTTGTTGTCCTTGGGAAGTTACTGGTGTTGTCCTAGGGAGGTTACTGGTGTTGTCCTAGGGAGGTTGCTGGTGTTGTCCTAGGGAGGTTGCTGGTGTTGTCCTTGGGAGGATATCGGTGTTGTCCTAGGGAGGATATCGGTGTTGTCCTAGGGAGGTTACTGGTGTTGTCCTTGGGATGTTACTGGTGTTGTCCTATGGAGGTTACTGGTGTTGTCCTTTGGATGTTACTTTTGTTGTCCTTGGGAAGTTACTGGTGTTGTCCTTGGGACTTTACTGGTGTTGTCCTAGGGAGGTTACTGGTGTTGTCCTTTGGATGTTACTTTTGTTGTCCTTGGGAAGTTACTGGTGTTGTCCTTGGGACTTTACTGGTGTTGTCCTAGGGAGGTTACTGGTGTTGTCCTTTGGATGTTACTTTTGTTGTCCTTGGGAAGTTACTGGTGTTGTCCTTGGGACTTTACTGGTGTTGTCCTAGGGAGGTTACTGGTGTTGTCCTAGGGAGGTTGCTGGTGTTGTCCTAGGGAGGTTGCTGGTGTTGTCCTTGGGAGGATATCGGTGTTGTCCTGGGGAGGATATCGGTGTTGTCCTGGGGAGGTTACTGGTGTTGTCCTTGGGATGTTACTGGTGTTGTCCTAGGGAGGATATCGGTGTTGTCCTAGGGAGGTTACTGGTGTTGTCCTTGGGACGTTACTGGTGTTGTCCTAAGGAGGTTACTGGTGTTGTCCTTGGGACGTTACTGGTGTTATCCTTGGGAGGTTATTGGTGTTGTCCTAGGGAGGATATCGGTGTTGTCCTATTGAGGTTACTGGTGTTGTCCTGGGGAGGTTATTGGTGTTGTCCTAGGGAGGTTACTGGTGTTGTTTTTGGGACGTTACTGGTGTTGTCCTATTGAGGTTACTGGTGTTGTCCTAGGGAGGATATTGGTGTTGTCCTAGGGAGGATATCGGTGTTGTCCTAGGGAGGATATCGGTGTTGTCCTAGGGAGGTTACTGGTGTTGTCCTAGGGAGGTTACTGGTGTTGTTTTTGGGACGTTACTGGTGTTGTCCTAGGGAGGTTACTGGTGTTGTCCTTGGGACGTTACTGGTGTTGTCCTATTGAGGTTACTGGTGTTGTCCTAGGGAATTTATTGGTGTTGTCCTATTGAGGTTACTGGTGTTGTCCTAGGGAGGTTACTGGTGTTGTCCTATTGTGGTTACTGGTGTTGTCCTTGGGACGTTATTGGTGTTGTTCTAGGGAGGTTACTGGCGTCCTAGGGAGGTTATTGGTGCTGTCCTATTGAGGTTACTGGTGTTGTCCTTGGGACGTTACTGGTATTGTCCTATTGAGGTTACTGGTGTTGTCCTAGGGAGGATATTGGCGTTGTCCTAGGGAGGTTACTGGAGGCAGAGGCCAAAAGAGCCATTTCAAATTGTGTTCAATTATTGTATTCCATACTAAGAACTCAAAACCATAATATACATGATATCTTCTGATTCAATCTAATTGTTTGTTTTTGTTTTTAACATATTAACTAACTATATGACCCTTGCTATGTTCATTTTTTCCCTTCTTTCCTTCTTCCATTAAACGAAATTAGTGATATGCAGGTCAGGGTAACTCTTCTAGCCAATTTCTAAAATCGCCCCCTCCCCTCTGCATTTCTTCAATTCTTATTTCCCTTAGAAACAACGAGCTCTTTGTAGAGCTACAAATTGAATTGATGTTCAATAATTAAAAACTTGCATATACTTTCATCCAAAGATGTGAAAAAAAACAAGCCAAGTAATAATGCAATTATAATTCACAGCTATACCTTAAACAACAACAACAAAGACAATATACAAACAAGCAATATCAGTTGAGTTTACACTCTGAGTAATGTTTCCAAATGTGATGTTGTATGATAGCGCCCCATCTCACAACGCACGTCAAAGCTGCAACAAGAAATGTATAGTAACGCATAAAATATTTAGAATAGATTCTTGAGTTAGGAATTAAACACCATATAAGGTAGCACTATCCTAACAATGGCTGCTTGCAATTTAAGCAAACATGGACATGCACAATCATAAGCACAGTTATCACACCTTCCCCCCACCCCTCTCCCCCCAGTCAGGTTTCTCTCTCATACGACAGCTATTTGGATTGCCACAATTTTTTTTTGTGAGATAGAACTAGGTGTGGCAGATTTGAATACCAATAAATTACTGCAGCATCAACTAACACTGTGCATATGCTGTAGTGTAAGAAATGCACATCTCATATTTTGACAAGAACTAAAAGTCCCACTGTGGGTTGGAGTGTTCCAAGTACAACGTCACATGTGTGGGTTATTGTTGCAACTCAATTGTTCAGTGCTGCCCTGTGCACAGCAATAATGTCATCACAACCAACCATGAGTGCCTGCCATCTGTTGCAAGAGGATGCATGCCACATACCGAACCAACAGGAACACAAACTTACAAGCAGTCAGAGTTTGGGTCCACCTTTTCTTGCACTACTTTTTTGATCATGTCCTTGTTGATGCCACCAAATGAGCCGGTGTACAACACCTCCACCAGGATCCGTGGTCTGGTTGTCTCCTTGTTGGGATCACTGCTATTGAGAAAAGTGATGTGTTCACAGAATCTCTCTATTTTCCCGGCATCTAGAGTAACTTCATAGTCTGGCAGTTTCTGTATTGAGTATCATACACTGGTCATAGCACAAGTAAACAAGCAACACAGACAGTGTTGTCTTAGATATTGAAATAACACCATGACAATAACGCTCTAGTCTTCACTCCAATACTGATGTAGAGAGAAACAGAGCAAATACTAACATTTCATTCCTTCTATTGGCTTTGCTGATTGCCTAACAATTCTGTACAAACATTAAAAAAAGGTAAATTTGATCTGACATTGGAATGGAGTTAGAAAATTTTAACTTGGAATCTTGAGATGTCCGAATCTTAATACATTGAGCTCAAGTGAATAACCTTCCTAAGTTAATTAAGGATCATTGCCACGGCAACTATCATTACTTGAAAGCTCTGCAGTTATAAAATGAATAAAATAAAACAC
The DNA here is from genome assembly GCA_963969325.1 of Lycopodina hypogea. Classification (NCBI taxonomy): domain Eukaryota; kingdom Metazoa; phylum Porifera; class Demospongiae; order Poecilosclerida; family Cladorhizidae; genus Lycopodina; species Lycopodina hypogea. The sequence continues at coordinate 12,163,060 of OZ017779.1, forward strand.
CCTTCAACTAGATGGTTAATATAAGAGAGGTTAACTACAGCATTGTCAGAGATTTTGGATGTATACAGATTCTTTGGGGATGACCATCACTACCTTTTTTTCACGATGCAAATAAAAATACTTGTTTCTTGTAATAATAATAATGTTATTGTGATGAAGATTGGACACATTCAAAAGTCAGAATATAATAATGCTATCGATAGACAAAACTTGAGGATACAAATTTCACAAAAATATCAGCGTTCAAAATTCAACGTATAGCAGCATAGCACGACTACTTGTCTAGCCATTCTTGTAGGAGATAACTGGTAGCACTGGTGAAAATGACCCCAGTATGAAATACACAACAGATGCTCTGAAACAATTACCCACCTGGTATAAAGAAGAGTTGCCCTTATCCTATCACTTTCAGACTATAACATGATCTTCAAGAGATGACGTTATGCACTGAACGCAGAATTTGATATATCCCAGAGTATATGTATTCACTTATTTCAAACACACACACACTGATCCTAATTTGATATTTGTTACTGCTCTCTTATTGGGGACTGTTGGCTAATGACAGGTACATGCTTGTGAGTCAATGGCCTTTAAAAAAGAATGCACTTTAACTCCCTCTCCTTCATGTATAATTCACTCCTTCATTATTGATTCAGGCTCTACAGCTATTGTCAACATACTAATTATGTAAATTAAAAAATATAAAAAAATTTGCACCCACCAATGGAACAGTAGGTGTCTGTCTGTCTGTCTGTCGGTCATTCGAATCATAAATTCTTGACTGTGTGTGTGGTGTGGTGTGGTGTGGTGTGGTGTGGTGTGGTGTGGTGTGGTGTGGTGTGGTGTGGTGTGGTGTGGTGTGGTGTGGTGTAGGGTATAGCAAGGAACGATTATAAGGAATGATCTGATAAGCAATAGCATATGCACCAGCACCCAATATGAGATATCTGAGCAAGACTTGAACCAAAAGAATGATGATTGCTGGGAGAAGGGAAAAAATCAGTCATAGATATGCATAGGATAGGAAAACTCCACCATCCAGTGCATGGCGTACATGTGATCATGCCTGAGGTAATCTATTGAATGCAACTGGAAGCATGCCACCATGTGGACTCACACTGAGTTGTATAAGTGCTATTCACATTCTCTATGGAAGTGAGTGAAGGACGTCTCACTCTGCTTGGACAGGACTGTGCCATGTGTTGGTGACAATAGTCCACCAACTGGAAGGTCAGTTGACCCTTGCACCTGATGAAGATTGAGTCAAGTGCTCAATAGTAAGAGTACAATGGATCAATAAGTCCATAACTAGTTGACATTATGTAGAAATACATTCTCATCAAGAGGATCACGTGACATAATAAAATGGAGAAATACATCACAGAACTAAAGACACCACCACAAACAATCAATTGGCCTTAATCAGCAAATGCAGAACCAGATTAACATAAAACGCTTCAAATATGAAATGCAGCTCTGCAAAAACTCTTCAACTTAATTGGTTGCTGCTGAAAGATAAATTCTTGAAGTGCTATTTAATGTCTCCAAGAGTGAGTGAGTGAGTGAGTGAGTGAGTGAGTGAGTGAGTGAGTGAGTGAGTGAGTGAGTGAGTGAGTGAGTGAGTGAGTGAGTGAGTGAGTGAGTGAGTGAGTGAGTGAGTGAGTGAGTGAGTGAGTGAGTGAGTGAGTGGGTGGGTGCACCAAAAGTGGCAATTACTAAGCACAAAGCAGCATTTTAAATTGTATTTTGTGCTGACTATGAAATTTCAAGAGAAACATGTCCCCTCATATTTACTCCCTACAGAAACTGTTCCATGACATCTTGAGCACTGCAAATTGTTAATGAAGCCAAAATCAAGTTAGTTGTACATTCTTTGATGAGAGGGCAGGTAGGTCCAGTAATGCTGACCACCTGTTTGATCCTGCCAGCAAATTCAGCCAAACCTAACATACAATTAACACGGTCTCCACCTATGGTAGGACAATGCACGCCACACAGGAAGGGAATCTGCACACAAATAGGTGTCTGGGCTTGTCAACTATCCAATGACACACAGACCTGGACCTTCAGAGGAAGCCCTCAGTTCAGCCAAGACTTTTTTCTTTTTTTTTTATCAAGAAGACTTTCCAATCAAAGTGACGTCTTCAAAACTGGACTAAAAGTTCCACCTTGGTCAGAGTGTTGGGGTGTGTGGTGTAGGGTGTATGGTGTAGCGTGTGTGTGGTGTGGTGTGGAGCGTGTAGTTGGTGAGATACTCTGTCCAAGGACTAGTCCACATGCACAAAGACTTTATGGTGTGGTGGGTAGACTAATGTGACCACAACAACTTTATGAACACTGCTCTACACACTTATTTGTCACTGCAACAATCCCAACATTTGTGCCATCAGGACAGTTCATATTTTACTTCCCTCACAACAGCTGAAGGCAGTCCACTAGCAGCAGTTGTCCACCACATCTGTAACACTACAACTCTGTCTACATCAACTTCTACCATTATTATGTAGTTAGTGACACTTGTCTACTTGTGCTGAGTCAAATAAACTTAAAGAAAGATGGCGGAGGTGCTTAAGATGGAACTGAACAAGTCACACAGCACGTGACACACACACACACACACACACACACACACACACACACACACACACACACACACACACACACACACACACACACACACACACACACACACACACACACACACACACACACACACACACACACACACACAGCACCACAATGTGTTGCTCCAGTCCACTCACTGTACTCACTCTCTCCTTCATGTGCACATCCTCTTGGGCATAGGATTATCCCTCAGAAGGCCTATCACTTTGATATGCAAGTGGGAAATGACGATCTTTACCATAGCAATTATTATTTAGTATGTTCTAGCAAAAACAAACTGTTAAATATTTGGAATCTTCTGACTGGCCATTATACTGCTGGAGCAGAGAATAGAAAGGCACTTTTGAGAGCTTCTGACTCTACAAAATTTTTTAGACATTAAAAAAGTACATATATAGTTTAGCTGAAATAAAGTTGAGAGAGTTAGCCAAGAAAGGGAAACTTGATGGTGTGGGTGGGTTTCCTACTTGGCAAGCAACAATTTGCATTAAAATCTTGAAATACGGAATGGCGTGTCAATATAGAGGTATGCTTGTGTATTATCTTATGAGTGATATTGTTGGTATAGTAAACAGATTGAACTTCAGCACAACTACCACTTCTATACCAACAGTGCCTTAGTACAAGAAAGTTCTACACACATAGAGGCAGGTCTGTTTTGAACTCACGCATCACTTAATGAATCTTCCCAACACAATATGGCAGTAAGTATCCTTGTGCGAGAATAAAGGAAGTTAAGTACATCCAATCCACACACAATTTTAGCCCTAGAGACTACAGCATTATGACCACATCAGGAGGAATAAGGTGGCCATAAACATCACCACAAGACTAACTTCAATTCAGGTACTTGTTTCTTGCAGGTCACTGACAAGAGGCAGAGTTGTCTCACATACCTCCTCCCTCTACTGGAATACATCTCTGTCATCCAACCTATTAGCATTAGCTTTATAAACATCATGGAAAAAACAACTGTTCAGTTTGCTTGTTTTATATAGGGGTGGGGTGGGGTGGGGGGTGGGGTATTTCTAAAATAAATATGAGTATGAAAGCATCCCTAGTAATTAGTGCCCTCCTAAACATTGCATGATGTGGCTTGTAAACAGAAATGCTCATCTGAAATGGACCAGATTACAAATTTAAATTACTAATTTGTGGTTACTCATGAATAGGAAAGTTTATCTAATGGAACTATACTGTAGCCCAGCTAAATTCTCCCCAAACCCAGCCGGTAAGTCCAAGAAACCCCTGAAAATTTCAGGACGAATTGCCCAGGCATCTGGGAGGAGATTCGTTATACATGGACAGACAGACAGACAGACAGACAGACAGACAGACAGACAGACACTACAGGAATTATAGTAAAATAAAACTATCAGCGACTACAATTTACTATTGTTGTCAATAAACAATTATAATGAACTTAAATTATTAATTTAATTAGTAATTAGTATTGAGACTTCACCTTAGCTACTAAACCTACACACATTCACATCATGTAACCTAATAGTAGAGACAGAGAACTTATTAATGAAATCCTGAAATTTAACACCAGTCCTGAGATAAATCATGTAATGTATATGCTAAAACAAACAATTATGAAAATGTAACTGTTACAAGGTTGTAGCCATCAGTGTTGAAATGGTCAGGTTGACTTGCGCTACTATATATTGCTGGTTACAATCCACAATAGCGAATTGTGTGTGTGTGTGTGTGTGTGTGTGTGTGTGTGTGTGTGTGTGTGCGCGCGCGTGTGTGTGTGCGCGTGTGGTGGCTGAGTAGTTATGCTCTTGGAAAAACAACCCCAGGGTTGTGAGTTCAAGCGCAGCACTGGTAGGAAACTTTCTTGTCTTTCAACATCTTCCCACACCAGTCCACCCAGCTGTGATGGAGACCTGGACTTTTTCTGGGGTGCAAATTCACTGGCCATGGCTTGTCAATCAGCTAAGGGTCCAGGTGGGACTTCAGGTGCCCACACCCATAAGCTGAGAGTCTTGGTCAGTCCTCCTGCAAGCTCCTAGCCTGGCTCCAGGAGTTCGCTTGCACTGGCTCATAGTGCCTGCTTAGTGCACAGGCACCCTGACTATGTCAGGTGTGCATAACCGTGTAACAGCAGCTAGAGAATTTGCATTGCATTTTGCATTGTGTGTGTGTGTGTGTGTGTGTGTGTGTGTGTGTGTGTGTGTGTGTGTGTGTGTGTGTGTGTGTGTGTGTGTGTGTGTGTGTGTGACACTCTGCCACTACTCCCACCACACTTGGATTTGGATATGCCACCAACTGAAGAGGAATTGATGCAGGCTCTAACCAAATTGAAGATGAGAAAGGCAGGAGGAAAGTCTGGTGTCCTTCCTGAACTAATCCTCCATGGTGGTGTAGATCTGTGGGATAGAATGCTGGAGGTGATGCAGAAGGTGTGGGAAGAAGGTAAAGTGGTGAGAGACTGGCAGGACGCAGTAGTTGTTCCAATCCCAAAGAAAGGTGACCTGAAGCAGTGTGACCATTGGCGTGGAATAAGTTTGTTGGATGTGGTAGGGAAGGTACTAGGCAGAATTGTACAGGGAAGATTGCAAGTGATTGCTGAAAAAATTCTGCCAGAGTCACAGAGTGGGTTCAGGAAAGGACGTGGTTGTGCAGACATGATTTTTGTTGCTAGACAGCTTGTGGAGAAAGCGAGGGAACATGGTGAATCATTGTATGTGTTGTTTGTAGACTTGAGGAAGGCTTATGATTCAGTGCCCAGGCAAGCCCTATGGAAGGTCCTAGAGAAGTATGGTGTGCCAGAAAAAATGTTGAATGTTGTGAAGTCTTTCCATGAGGGGATGCATGCTGAGGTTAGAGTGGGTTCGACTGTAACTGATAGGTTTGAGGTCCGGAATGGCTTACGGCAGGGATGTACCCTGGCACCCACATTATTTAATATCTACTTTAGTGCTATGGTGGCTGATTGGCGCAATAGGAGTAGTGGTGCAGGAGTGAGTGTGTTATATAAGCATGGTAGGAAGTTGGTTGGGGACCGCACAGCTAAGTCTAGATTGAGTGAGATGAGAGTAACTGAGTCCCAGTTTGCTGATGATGTGGCATTGTATGCAACCTCTCGGGATAGTTTTGAGTCAGTAGCAGCAGAGTTTGTGAAAGTGGCAAGTGAATGGGGGCTGACTGTGAGTACTGAGAAGACAAAAGGGATGATTGTTGGTGAGGGATTGAATGAGAGTGATGTCAGACCAGTGCAGGTGGAGGGTGGCTCTGTGGATGTAGTCCAGGACTTCACATACTTGGGTGCTAACATCTCAAGAGATGGGGAGATCACTAGTGAGGTGACTAGAAGAATTGCTAGAGCAGCTAGAGCATTTGGATGTTTGAGGATGCCAGTATTTAAGAACAAAGACCTCTCATTGGTCACAAAGAGAGCAGTGTATAGGGCAGTTGTTCTAGCTGTATTACTGTATGGAGCTGAAACTTGGACAATGAAGGCTGTGCATACAAGACGTTTGAATTCTTTTCATAACCGTTGTATTCAGACAATCCTGGGTGTGACGAGGTACCAACAATGGAATGAAAGATTAACATCTCAAAGCCTATCACATAGGTTTGGCTTGCAGCACTCCATCTCTGATATCATTCTGGAGCAGCGTTTAAGATGGCTGGGTCATGTGGGTCGCATGGATGAAGAAAGGCTTCCAAATAGATTGTTGTTTGGGGAGCTTAACATGAAGAGACCATGCCACGGGGCAAAGAAGAGGTGGAGGGATGTTCTGAAAGTGGATTTGCAGGCAATTGGTGTGTATGATAGATGGTATGAGTTGTGCCAGGACAGGAAGGGGTGGTTTCATCTGCGTTTAGATGGTGTAGAGAAAATTTCAACATCCAGGCGATGGAACACCTGTTCAGCTAACAAGCAATCTGAATTAAGAACACTTAGTTGTGCCTGTGGAAGAAAATTTCGAAGACAAGGAGATCTGACCAGACACCAACATTTCTGTGTGATGCCATCATAAGCTAAGTTTATTGCCATTGGTCCTGGATTCATCCAGGACACTGCCATCATGGTACTTCGTACCATGGGCAGCTTCTAAGTTCTAAGTTAAGTGTGTGTGTGTGTGTGTGTGTGTGTGTGTGTGTGTGTGTGTGTGTGTGTGTGTGTGTGTGTGTGTGTGTGTGTGGTGTGCGTGTGGTGTGTGTGTGGTGTGTGTCTGTTTGTCCACTCTCCAATATATCCACTGGGACTGAGAGAACTGCTGGGCCAATTGGAAAGAAATTTGGTGTAGTGA